>OY856414.1:494470100-495125100 GCA_963693085.1 Alisma plantago-aquatica | reverse complement strand
ACATTACGGCCCACTCCTTTTAACTCCCAACACGACACCACCGCTAGGGAAACCGACTCCTTTTAACTCCCAACGTGACACCACCGCTAGGGAAACCATATATCGACACAGAGCTTTTGTTGTTCCTGAGTTCCAAAACATGTTCCTCAAGCTTTACTTCACTGCAGCGGATAGAAAACACTAGCAGATCAGATATTTAGTCACTACACATATACTATGTGTATATAAGATTTATCACCTCCTAGATCCCCATGTCATAGGCCTAATCAGGAGATCCGACAACTTCTTTGGTCATATTCAAGAGTCACAGAAACCAGAACAGAGAAGATTTTATATTCATTTTCTGTTGCTGTAGTATAGAAAGCTTGTTCTAAGATTTCCAGGTAAGATTTACTCGACATGTGAGACATTTAGTGATTAGAAAACTATTTTATGCATACCTATTCAGCAGAGACGCCACACCATTATGCTTCTAAAAAATTACAGACTCCACTGTTGCTGCTTCAATCTGAAAATCTTGTTCAAAGAAGATACATTATGCATACCTATTCAATAGAGACGCCACCCAATTGAGCTTCTCAAATATTACAAACTCCTCTGTTGCTGCTTCAATCTGAAAATCCTGTTCAAAGAAGATACATTAAGGTGATATCTAAAATTAACATATGTCTTTCATAAATTAAATAACATCTACTCTTATGTGTTTCTCATCTCCTCATTTCTTATGCAGTAATCTAAATAATAGAGAGAACATCACATCATTAGAGTTGCTACTGCGATCTACATCGACTGTTTTTCGAAGCAACAAATACCATAGGTTAAATTTTATATTAGCATATATACTATGTGCATCTATTACCGTTGAATATAATGTTCTGCCCTATTCAGCCCCTACTGAATAGTATAGATAGTTGTGCCAATTTTGTAGTCGATACTACAACCTGAAAAGTAGAGATAGCATCACCACTTTTAGAGTCGCTACTGCAATCCAAAAAGCCAAATTTTAGAAGAAAAAATATTTGAAGGTGTGATTTAGTATTAAAAAATAAATTACGTCAATCCTCTTCAAATGACAATGATTATTAGAGTTTGCTACTGTGATCAACACAGACTATTTTTTGAAGCAAAAAATACCAAAGATAAAATTTAATATTAACATATATCTATACTATGTGCACCTATTACCGTTCAATATAATGTTCTTCCCTATTCAGCCCCTACTGAACAACTGACCGGCCTAAATCGCGCGTCCTAAATTTTGAGGTGGATTTGAGGTAGTCGAGCTTTTACATTTATAAACCCGAATCCTTCTAGGCCACATCAACTTTGTTTACAGGGTCGAAGTAGATATACATGGTTGAACACAGGGACAAGGGGGTAGTGTTGAGAACCCAGAATCGACACGCTACACTCCGGCAGGTAAAAGAAATTGTAAATTCCCCAGAAGGGAAGCGTAAAGGTGTCACAAACAAAACAAGAAAACTATCTCAAAGTGGAGTTACTAGAAAGATTTAAGGTTTTAGTCATTTAGTAGTTTTTAGGGGTTTTCATGCGATAGAAACAGAAAGATAAAACTAGAGCTAGAGCAAGGTACGAAGGATAAGACTATAGAAAAACAAGCCGCACCGGTAACATCCTGTACCCCTCCTCTCAGAGCGGGTACCTCTAACCAAGCCTCGGCACCCCTCTCGAGGTTGCTGGGCTCAAAGTTAGAGTGAAATGTTACTGAAACAACTCCGTTCCAGGCACTCTCGTACTCCAGAATCGGACCAAACACTAGAGCCACAACACAACTCTCGAAGTTGTTGCGACGGGAAAACACGATTCGGTAGCTAAGCGAAACGTGATCCAAAACATGCAAGCTAGAGTTCGGATATCAAACATAGCAGTCATCCAACATATCGCACCAAGCATAGAGCAGCAAGTAATTAAGCATTTCCATTTCTATAAGCATTAAAGGTCTTAATTACAATGCATAAGTAAAGGAATTAAATAACAGAATTAAAGATAGGTGTCACCTTCTTGATGTAGAAGGACGACAGGTTGCAGTAACCATCCCGCCCGATATCGGACAGGGGCCTAGCCCGATACAGCCGTGTCGGGCGGCACATTTTCTCAAACGGCATGCCGCGACGGGCGACTGCATCGCTCAAGGACCTGGCCGATACGCTCAAGTCGGGCGGTACACCCTCTCGGGCGACACGCCTGACGGGCAGAGCTTATCGGGTTCGTTATCGTGTCGGGCATGGAGCTGCGTATCCTACTGCCGGGAACTGGTGTCGGGCACTCGTGTCGCGTATCTACATCGGCCGATATCAGCTCCCAGTGTCGCCCGGTACAGTCCTAGGTGAACCGGTCCCCTCCCTCTCGGGATGGGGAAGAGCTCACCTAGTGTCGCCCAATACGAACACTGGAGCACGATACGCCTTCTCTCGCATCCTCCTCCGAAGATCACTCGACTCTCCCAAACCTGAAGTGACCAAGCTTGTCCGAATTGTCTAAGCTGTCTTTTCGGCTCCCTGTAGCTGCTATTTATAGGCAGCTGGTCGTGAGAAGATATGGTGCTCGAAGCGCCACGTGTCCTCCTTTCCGCCGTTCAGTTGGTGGTCGGCTGACGTGGGTATCGCCCGACACAAGGAGGTCGGCTGTCGGGCGTCGTGGTGAGGGGCGCCTGCTGGTGGGTGGCCGATATCGCGCGGCACATGGAGTAGTTGCGGCACGCTTGGCTCCCTATCGGGTAAAGAGGCGTGTCGTCCATCGGTACCTTCTCGCGCGACATCCTTGCGTCGTGCGTCGTCGTATCACGCAACCTTGCCGGTCAGCGTGTGTATCGGGCGTCAGGGGACCGAGACAGTCTTGGACTTATTTGCGGGCCGGAACGGCCTTATTGGTGCTAAATGGGCCAAAATAGGAGGAAACTCTGAAAAAGATGGAAATATTGGACTGAGAGCATTGCTTGGCTAATTATTGCGAAAATGCATATAAAAGAGAGGAAAAAGGCAGAAAAGGGTAGTTTTGATAACAGAATAAAGGCCAAAAACATCACAAAATTTGGTGTTATCAACTCCCCCAAACTTAGCATTTTGATTGTCCTCAATCAATATTTAAACTTTATTTAGTGATGCTTCTTCTTGCGTAGTATGCTTCTCAGGCTAAGATGTAAAACAAGTATCGTAATGCCTTTAGAGATAATGCTGCCTCATTACGAACAAAAGACTTCGTCTTTCTTGCCTTATTGTTTAAGTAAGATTATTCTCTACAGCTTCGGCGAGACGTTGTTGTATGATTCCGAAGTTAGCTTCCACACCAAACAGCTTTATTTTCAGGACAGAAAGTTGTGTATAGGGTAGGCTAAGGCTTTTTGGGTTTTCTTCTTGTTTCCCATCGGTCCATCCAGGTAAGGGTCTGTTAACGGGCAAGTGGTCCCTGCAGTCCAAGCCAGTTGGCTTTAGAGTAGTGATTTCACATCCTACATACCATAGCCTCGGATCTACCATGCCTAAAGATGGGTACTTTTGGGAAACAAGTGTGTGTAAATTTTTTTCTTTTATTGGGCACAACTCTCATGCTTTTATTCACGCTCATAAGGCTTCTCTCTCTTTTTAGGATTTTTGTCTGGTAAGGGGAAACAAAGAGATTCTTACAGTTTGGGTAGCTTTTTCCTTCTCCATACTCGTCTCTTAGCTGTTTGCGAGATTATTATATTTTTCGAAATTTTTTTTGAATGGCAAAACATATTCTTTTGTTCATTTGAAGCAACACTATCAAAAAGATATAACATGCCTTGCGTCATATTTAGCACAAAGAAAATAAACTTGGCAGACAGTTGCATCAGGTTTTACTAATATAACAACTTTGTACATATGTATGAGAACAAAATAAGTAAAATTTTGCAAAATTTCAAAATTTTATATGAACATGTATATGTATCCATGATAAACAAAAGAATCAAAAGATTGAGTTAGAAAATTTGACATAATTTTGTACCTCCCTCACTGGTACATGGTACCCCCCCAAACTTACTCCACACTCTGTCCCAGAGTTGTGAAGCAGATTAGGTAAGGTAATGCTAATCCAGTGAGGGTTAGCCGACGAGCGCGCCTTCGTCAGATAGAAGCTCCCACACATATTCTCATCTTTTGCTGTGGTAATCGATGTGGTGGAGCTGGTCAGGCGTCTCTTTATTCACTATCCATTCCAGGACGTGGATGCCGCAATCGTTGGATAATGGGATCTGTTGTGGGCTGCGGTGGCAGAACTGAAGTTCGTGCCATTTGTTTTCTTGTGTGTCCAGGAATGGTTGTATCATCTTTGTCACCCCGTCATATTATTTCCGAGTTAAGCGTTTGACGGATGACAATGGTTCTGATGTACACGACACTAGATGGTTCTTGTTGCCGTCTGAGCTGTTGTAAAAGATTCCTGCTCGTTGCTGGGTGTACACTGTCAGGAGCGTCCAGTGGTTATAATGAAGAATTGGCAGGAAGATTTGGCTAGGGACTCTACTTTCCAACTCTTCCAGGAAAAGCTTCTGTGCTCCTGATTCGTCGGCTAGGCAAACGTCGTTAAACACCATAGGATGGGCTATATATGCGTGATCGAACTTTGGTTGTAAAATTTGGATGCAAGTGGTTGATACCGATACCGACAAACATCCTCCTTATTTAACCACGTCCCTTAGCTCATCAATTGGGACTACGACATTGCCCGCCTTGTAAATGACATCCCTTGGGGTAGCATCTGCTAACTTCAGAAGGATTACATCTACCTGCTCCTGCGTGAGCGTAGCGCACGAGAAACGATTGAAGTTTTTGATCATCCCTTCTGTGGCTTTAGGTGAAGCAATTTCTTCCATCCCGTGTACTTTCTTAAGGACCATCAGCTCCTTGCCTGCCCCATGTTTGACGGTCGCCACTTCTTCTTCTTTTTCTGAGGGGCTGCTGGACTGAGAAGAGTCTTCATCTAGGTCACTGTCCAGCAGCTGGTCCGGTACCCCGGCGTCCCGGAAATAGCGCTTGTCCTTGATCAGCAACATGGCATAGGTACCCCTGCGTTGATAGAAACAATGGCCCCTAAGGGCCCTCAAGTTGCCAAATGTACTGAGCACCTCAATGACACTTAAGATGACTAAGGCGCTGTTTCCGCTTCCCTCTTCAGCTTGGACGGGGAAGTTGCGAATAGAAAATAAGTTCCAAATGCCACCGTGGCGTTTGGCTCCTCGCTTGATAACTCTTTGAAGACGCACCGGTAGAAGCCTCATGTTTTTGTCTTCCGGGCGGCTGAAGGTGATCCCTGAGTGCGGCACCTCGTTGTGGCTGCAATTCAGGAGCCGGACTTCGTGGTTCCTTAGGTCTTCTACGCAGACGAACCATATGTCGCGGTGCTTGTATGGTGCCAACACGAGGTTGGGGTCGTGCTCGTCAATGTGCTGCAGCATGTTGGACACCGTAGAGGAGTCTAGTTCTCTGCACATCAGCCTTCTCGCCAAGGTCGAGGTGGCGCAATATATTTTCTTTTGACCTGTCCTACTATCGATATTTTCTATTATAGCATTCTCGAGGACCCTGAATAGCCTTTTTCCCGACGACGGCCGTCGAGCGGAACATGTTGTGGAGTGTTCCCCGTCGTACGGAGAAGTAGCCGTCGCTCTAGACGATGTCTTCTTCATCTGCCTGCGATCTTAGGACCCTGTCTAGTAGTTTCTGGTCTCTGATCGACAGGTAGCCGATGGCCCTTCTGTCGAAGTCGGCCATTTTGAAGGACGGTATCTCTGATGGCTCACGAAACCTGTCTGCCATCGATCGTCTACCTCGGGGGAAGTGTCTTTCATTGGCTGCGTACACGTCCCCCTTTTCTCCCTCTGACTTGTCTGAAGAGTCTGTCCCGATGCTGACATCTCCGTTATCATCTTCAATATCATCCAGGGGAATTGCGGGATTTTCTTCCTTGGGACCTACGGAGCTCGCCCGTCCTGCTGGAGCTCCGTCGGTGGACTTCAGTTGCGTCCCCTCCTCGGGCGTTGAGGATCGCCCACTGGAGGAGGAGGGTGATGCTGATGTCGAGGGAGACGCTGACGAAGATGATGGAGAGCCACGACTCGGAGGTGACGACGACCGTATCGGCTGCCTTCGACACGGATGGTCGTCCCCTCTATCCAGCCTCTCCTCGATTTTGTCAAGGCGTTGGAGAACTTGCTGCATTATTGAATTTACAGCCTCTAGTCCTCTCAGCAGCTCTCGTTCTTGGTTGCCCAGCCTGTCTTGAACATACACATATTTGCAGGTTAGGGAAATACAAATTTCAGAGTTGGTATCTGTTACCTCCCGCAACCTGTCGAGCTCGTGCCCGAGCGTCATTCTGAGCGATGGGGAAGCTCCGGTAGATCTTCCTCCCATCCTCGCGACCTCTTTCTCATGCGATGGCTTACCAGGCGTGGTAGAGTTTACGTAAACAGTTTGCATCGCCGATGCCGCCAGGCGGGGCAATGGCGCTACTTCAGCAGCTATCGCCTTGCCTTTTCGTCGGTGAGGGGACGACTGTGGTGCAAGTGAACTTCGGTCCACCTCCGCACTGTCAGCGACCTCCTCTCCTGCTATAAAAGGTGACACATGTTGCGGTGTAGGTGTCAGCTGAGCTCCCTCGAGCTCCATCCTCAGGGTCTCGGCGAACACCGCATTGCTGGTGCTCGGCTCAGGTTCTTCTTCTGCCTCTACAGGCATTTCAAGGATGACAGGGGCTGCGGCCGTCTCTTCTGTTTCAGCTCCCGAAGTTTCTATCTCGGTGACCCCAACGATCACCGGTTCTTTGTCGGCTACCACCCTTCTTGTTGAGGCGGCGGCTGATATAGCTGGAGTGACTACAACCCTACTGTTAGTTGTACCCGGTAGCCCTGGAACTACCCATTCTCGGGCTTTGGTGGCTGTGGTGGGGGCTGCGCCTTTTGCTACAGCTTCAATCTTGGCTGTAGTGAACACCAACTTGTCTACGTCGTAGTTGGCGCAGCGAGGGAGCGGGAGGAGTATATTTGTCCTTGCAAACTTATAGAAATAGTCCCTCCCTCCTTCCTAATGATGCTGGTCCTCATCAGGTACTTGGTGTCAAACACCTCATCGCCTTGCGTCCTTGAAAGGCTACGCGGCTCCTTTGGGTACCCGAGTCCTACTGCGATTAGGTTGACGAAGCCACCCATGCAATATTCCTTGGTAGCTTCCTTCATCGGATGTAGTCTGTTCAGTAGAAATCGTCTGAGGTTGATCACTCAGCCCTCCATTATGTGCCACATGACCTGGAGCTCTTCCGTGTATATGTTGCTGGATTCGTACTTGCTGAATAGGAGGCACGCCACCAGTTTGTGTACTATCCTCCAGAAGCATGAGTGTATGGTAGCTACCTTCTTTCCCGGCTTGAACGAAGATTCACAGGTTAACGTGTTCCAGAGCTTCACGGGATCGAACCCGTCTCCTTCGGTGATTCTCTCACCGTTGTCCATCAGGTTCCTCTCCTCCTCGCTTGAAGAGAAGATCTGGTTCAGAAACTTTTTGGAGATTGTGCACTCTGAGTTGTAGAGTCGGGCTTGTAGTCTGTCTGGCCCTCCGAATTCTTTTCTCTCCGCCGGTGAATGAACTCCATTGTCAGCCTAGTGTACGAGGAAGATCTGCTGAAGTAGATTTTCTTCAGACCCGCCGTGGCGAGAACGGCTTTCAGCCTCTTCTCGATTCCCGCCTGTCATGCGGGTGACCCGGGTTCGATCCCCGGCAACAGCGCCAAAAAGTTGACCGGCCTAAATTGCGCGTCCTAAATTTCGAGGCAGATTTGAGGTAGTCAAGCTTTTACATTTATAAACCCGAATCCTTCTAGGCCCCCACAACTTTCTTTATGGGGTCGAGGTAGATATACGGGGTCGAACACAGGGACAAGGGGGGTAGTGTTGAGAACCCAGATTCGACACGCTACACTCCGGCAGGTAAAAGAGATTGTAAATTCCCCAGAAGGGGAGCGTAAAGGTGTCACAAACAAAACAAGAAAACTATCTCCAAGTGGAGTTACTAGAAAGATTTAAGGTTTTAGTCATTTAGCAGTTTTTAGGGGTTTTCATGCGATAGAAACAGAAAGATAAAACTAGAGCTAGAGCAAGGTACGAAGGATAAGACTATAGCAAAACAAGCGGCACCGGTAACATCCTGTACCCCTCCTCTCAGAGCGGGTACCTCTAACCAAGCCTCGACACCCCTCTCGAGGTTGCTGGGCTCAAAGTTAGAGTGAAATGTTATTGAAACAACTCCGTTCCAGGCACTCTCGTACTCCAGAATCGGACCAAACACTAGAGCCACAACACAACTCTCGAAGTTGTTGCGACGGGAAAACACGATTCGCTAGCTAAGCGAAACGCGATCCAAAACATGCAAGCTAGAGTTCGGATATCAAACATAGCAGTCATCCAACATATCGCACCAAGCATAGAGCAGCAAGTAATTAAGCATTTCCATTTCTATAAGCATTAAAGGTCTTAATTGCAATGCATAAGTAAAGGAATTAAATAACAGAATTAAAGATAGGTGTCACCTTCTTGATGTAGAAGGACGACAGGCTGCAGTAACCATCCCGCCCGATATCGGACAGGGGCCTAGCCCGATACAGCTGTGTCAGGCGGCACGTTTTCTCAAACGGCACGCCGCGACGGGCGACTGCATCGCTCAAGGACCTGGCCGATACGCTCAAGTCGGGCGGTACACCCTCTCGGGCGACACGCCTGACGGGCGGAGCTTATCGGGTTCGTTATCGTGTCGGGCATGGAGCTGCGTATCCTACTGCCGGGCACTGGTGTCGCGTATCTACATCGGCCGATATCGGCTCCCAGTGTCGCCCGGTACAGTCCTAGGTGAACTGGTCCCCTCCCTCTCCGGATGGGGAAGAGCTCACCTAGTGTCGCCCGGTACGAACACTGGAGCACGATACGCCTGCTCTCGCAGCCTCCTCCGAAGATCACTCGACTCTCCCAAACCTGAAGTGACCAAGCTTGTCCGAATTGTCTAAGCTGTCTTTTCGGCTCCCTGTAGCTGCTATTTATAGGCAGCTGGTCGTGATAAGATATGGTGCTCGAAGCGCCACGTGTCCTCCTTTCCGCCGTTCAGTTGGTGGTCGGCTGACGTGGGTATCGCCCGACACAAGGAGGTCGGCTGTCGGGCGTCGTGGCGAGGGGCGGCTACCGGTGGGTGGCTGATATCGCGTGGCACATGGAGTTGTTGTGGCGCGCTTGGCTCCCTGTCGGGTAAAGAGGCGTGTCGTCCATCGGTACCTTCTCGCGCGGCATCCTTGCGTCGTGCGTCGTTGTATCGCGCAGCCTTGCCGGTCAGCGTGTGTATCGGGCGTCAGGGGACCGAGACAGTCTTGGACTTATTTGTGGGCCGGAACGGCCTTATTGGTGCTAAATGGGCCAAAATAGGAGGAAACTCTGAAAAAGATGGAAATATTGGACTGAGAGTATTGCTTGGCTAATTATTGCGAAAATGCATATAAAAGAGAGGAAAAAGGCAGAAAAGGGCAGTTTTGATAACAGAATAAAGGCCAAAAACATCACAAAATTTGGTGTTATCAACAACAGAGATAGCTGTGTCAATTTTATAGTCGCTACTACAACCTGAAAAATAGAGACAGCAACACCACTTTTAGAGTCGCTACTGCAATCCAGAGAGCCAAGTTTTATCTACAGTTTCTTTTTCAAATGCACAAAAGTCATTATCTCATTATATCTGAATTAAAATAAATTATCTTTTCAATGTTAGGTAATATTTGGAATCAAAGTCCGAGTTATGATGAAACCTTTCATTATATTTGAGTAGTTTGCATCAATCCTTAGGATTTTGAAAATAGACGTGGGAAATTTGCACCAAGGACCTTAAACTTATTTTATTTGCAAATTGGGATGTTACAAAGTGTCTCTCTCATAAAATCTTTCGTGAGGAGAGAGGATACTGGCACACCTTTATTTAGCCATAGTATCTGGCCATGAGTGGGTCACTTGTCCATGGATACCTTTTTCTTTGTGAGTGTTTCTCTCATAAAAACTCCCTTGAGGATAGATGAATCTCACACACCCACATATAGCCACACTCTCTAGCCCCGAGAGGATCACCTAGTCCATGGATATCATTTCCCCTATAAGTGTTTGTCTCACAAAATTTCCCATGAGGGGAGAGGAATCTCATACACCCATATCCAACCATAGTCTCTAGACCAAAAAGGGTCACACTGTCCCTGGATACCTCTTTTTGTGAGTATTTCTCTCATGAAATATCCCCTGAGGAGAGAGGAATCTCACATACCCAAATCCAACCACAATCTCTGTCCCCCAGTAGGTCACCTTGTCCCTGGATACCCCTTTTCCTTGTGATTATTTCTCTCATAAAATCTTCTTGAGGAGAGAGGAATTCTGCACACTTGTATCTAGACACAATATTTACCCCCGAGATGGTCACCTTGTCCCTAGATATCTTTTTCCTTATGAGTAGTTCTCTCATAAAATTTCTCCTAAGGAGAGAGGAATCTCATACATCCATATTTAGCTACAACCTCTGGTCTGGAGTGCTAACCTTGTCCCTAGATACCATCCTAACTTCCCCTATGAAACCAACAAATACAATCTATAAGCTTTGTCATGGTGCTATTGGATGTATCTCATGACAACACCAGAAAAATCCTTCCATATAACTCAATCTAGGGGCACAACTCTCTCTTCATATCATTAGGTCTAACCGTATACACTAATAAATGAACAATCTCTTACCCTGCAAAGGGTGAACTTGCATATTTCACATAATATTTGTCCCCTTCTCCATACAAGGGGCATGTTACCTTTTTTGAATCATGATTTTTGACACCCTCTTTCATGCAAGGGGTAGTTTTTTTTAAACATACTGGAAATGTTGGGGACACAAAAAACATGAATGTTAGATGTTGAAGCCTCTTGCCAAATGCAAGGGGGAGCTTGTTTACATCCATGTTTCTTCCCTTTTCAACTCCATGCTATATAAGGGGAAGATTCTTACTTGGTATCTCCATCCAAATAAACAATCATTTTACCTTCAACATGAAGGAGGACATGAGAAAGGTCACAAGCAACATAAAGCTTATTTACAATTGTAGAAAGAGCTTCTCTAGATGGCCAACACTAACAAACAATTCAACACTAACGAGATCATGAACATAGTTGTTGAAGACTCTCATGATGAATTGAAGGATCAGGTTGACACATGATCCATCCAACATGTATAGTAGGCTGAAGAAACATAGGTTAGAGAGGCACTTGAGTTTGGTAGCAAGCAGACAATCACAACTATCAGGGTCAGCCAATGTCACATATACATGTGTTCCCCTTTGCAGATCATGTGCAACTATCGTCACCGCACAACATGCATGATGAACAACTATACCATCTTGGATGACTCCAGTCAAGGCTATACTGGTGCAAGAATTTTATATGAGAGCATTTGCAACCTGATACATGTATGACACATACAATCACTCCCTAGAACAACAAGATGGTCAGATAGAAGAATCCAATGAACAATCAAAAGTCATAGTTTATCAAGGTAGAAGGTCAAAATCTACAGAAGGCTAGAAGACCATAATTCCAACACAGATTAAGATGTCTTATATATGTAGTCACTACCATGATATACCCCCACCGCCACTCGCACTATCCTCTAGTCTCAGGACCTTATGGGTACCCACCTCATCCAGGCTTAGTCACAACATTGACAACTATAGTTTGCTTAGAGATCTGACATTTCATTGACCAAAGTATGAGAAAATCCTACAAAAACTGGGAGATCTAGAGGTCAAGATAGAGGAAATTGAAACTTTCAGAGGTCATCATCAGAAGATCACAAAGCTTAATGGCCAAAGCATGACAAAATGATATACATTTTTAGAAGTAACTATTTCTCCCATCATTGTCAAAAAGGGAATACCAATGTAGAAGCCAAGTATAAGGTTCACACCCTTAGGGGCCTCACTCGACAAAATTCTTCCATTGATGTAGCACCTGATGAAGTTTCCAGCCATAAAGGAGTGTCATAACACTTTTCTAAAGAAATACACTCTCAACTTTGACTCTGATTATCATCACATCCTGGGACATAATATAGACTCATTTATTAACCTCCAACACATAATTTAAGACCCAAGATGCTAGTTTGGTCCAAGTTGACGCCCTTACAGAAGTCAGTATAGAGCATGTTGTCGAAGAGGCATGTGCAATCATAGAATTGATCAAATCGTTGGTTGAGCCAGAGCACTTCAGGAGCATGGTGATATATGTCATAGAGTTGTTTGAGTCCCCACTCGAGCCAGAGTTCTACCAAAGTGCATCGAGATACATAATTGTCATGAGCTCAAAAACATATGGGATCATGAAGGATATATCTAACTATTTTTACCTTGAAAAAAAAACGAAAAAAATTGAAATGGAAAAAATGAAATAAAAATAACTCAAAAGTATAAGTGAAAAAATCTAAAAAAAAGAATGTGAAAAAAATAAAAACTCACATGAAAAAATGGAAAAAAACCAATCATACAAAAACCCACTTAATCTACTTAAGTGTCTAGAGGTGTCCCCCCGTGCACCCTGAAGCAAAAGGGTCAAAGTAGAACCATAAGTATAACGACCTCACTTTCAGTGTCCCCCAATTAAGGAAAGACCTTCAAGTTGAGAGTCATTACCTATATTCCCAAAGATCCAGACTTAGAAAGTAATAAATAATGAAAAATAATTTCATTTATTTCAAATATTATTTACAAATTGTACAATAATATTCCTCATGAAACTAATACTTGTTGAAGAAGTAACTAGCTATATAATCCTCCTTTAACTTATCTTTGACGCTTTCATGACATTTCCATCTTTAGCTTCATGTATATCAGCTTATACCTAAAACAACGTGAAAAAATACACGATCAGTATGTTGCAGACTGGTACATGGGGTGCTTCCAAAATGTACAAGTAAATAATAATATATATTCCAACAAATACTTATAAAATAGAAATTTCTTCACATAATCTTTCTTTTATGTGAATTTCATAGTGGCATTATAATTGAACATAACTAATTAAACATCCAACAAGTTACTTATTCAGTTCTCGAGAAACATTCGGAAAATGTCGACAAACTAATCCTTTTATTCTTATGTGTAACCATGTACCTCGATGGTGAGCCATGCTCATCATACAAACATTCTCTAAGCATATTATCCAATCAAGCAGGCAAATCAAGCAATCTTCATTATGTAAACCTAAAGTGTCACCATCACATATTAATCACATTAAACCCTACTCTGTCCTATTCTAGGGTTTATCTTTTCTAGTTTCTCATTATTATCATGATCATGTTGATTTCCCATCTTATTCAACAATATGCGTAAATATGGCATAGTACACGTTTTTATCATATTCAATCATCTTAATACCCAAACTATGTGTTTTTCATTACCACTTATATATATCCATGTGATCTAAGATAAGGAAGTAGATCTTAATTATTTTTTTGTATTCCTCTCGTTCTTCCAATCATTTTGATATATAATTTTACTATATTAGGATATTCCTAGCTATTTCTAGGATTTTTGCAAGATTAGCATTATTAAACCAATTAGAATAGCCATGTCATTATTATAGACATTATCCAGTAATGCCTATGTGGCCGGCCTGACCAATGGCCAGGGGCCTCCTCAGCCTTGCGGCCCAATGTGGCTGGTACCTTAAAACATAGCAAAAAACCCATTTTGCCCTTACCTGGCGTTCTATGCCTGGGGGGTCTGCAGGTCTTTTTCCTTGTTTCTATCTCCTAGCTCCCTCGCGGGGTCTTCCGTCTTGCGAACCTGACCTACTCCGGCCAGCCCGGAGGCTGGCTCCCTCGTCCTCCTGCAATGTGGGCGTCCATGGGCCTTCCAAGGATGTCGCAGCACAATCCCATAAGCACGGCTCATGGATCAGCAGTCTCGGCGCCAAGTCTCTCACAGCCGAGGGCGCCTCCGCCCTACAATCATGCCTACTGCTCTGTAGGGTATTGGGCACCGTCGCCTTCTAATACAATGCTGCTCGTGGTCATCTCTCTCTCTCTCGCTCTTTCGTTCCATCCCGCGCACACACAACGCTTCACTTTCGTCTGTGCTCGCTGCCCAGGCTTCATCCAGCAAGGCTAGTGTCGTCTTCTTCCTAGGCCGCCTCCTCACTATTGCCACCACCATCTTGGTCTCAACACCCTAACGCCTTCTTCCTCATGGCCCTATTATCTTCTGGTTTCCCTGCCGGTGTTGCTGCTGTTACCGGTGACCACGAGTCTGCCGCAGTCGAGCAAGTCAACCGTGATACGGATGTGGCCCCTCACCACATAGTACCAGTCTCCTAAGAAGGCAGGGTTGAAATAGCTGGTTCTCTGATTCTCCAAGCTGCTAGGTCGGTAAGCCATTGTCTAAACCCTAGGTTACCATAGATGGTGACGGCCATTGATAGGGAAGGTAGCCTTGCTACGAACTATGATGTAGTGGAGTACGTTCAGGATCAAGGAGAGGGGTAGTCCATCTGTCCTTTACCCGACCGGGTGTATATATATATGTATATATAATGTATATATATATATATATACACACACACACACATACATATATAGAGTCAGGCTAGAATACACTCGAGTGTATCCGGAGCAGAATACACTCAAGTAGTTTTTCATGATGCAATGTTTTTTTTGAAAATTTAATCTGTTGATCTTCTTAAACATCCCGTGAACAACTCATACGCAAAATTTGAGCACATTTGGATATGTATAACTCATGTTATGAAGAGCGCAAAAATTATGCATTTCAAATTAGTTTCACACGTCGATTTTGTTGCCCTTGGATGAGTGACTTACACTTATCCAAATGGGCTCAAAATTTTTATGTAGCCTAGTTATAGTATGACAGTGAAGATCAACAGTTTACATTTTGCAAAAAATAGTCTTGATATGCAAACACACTTGAGTGTATTTGTGCGATCCGTACACTTGAGTGTATTCTGGCCTGACTCTACATATATATATACATATATATATATATATATATATATATCTATATATATATGCATCACTACTACAAAAATGGCTTATAAAGTTACTTTTCAAGGTGTCGGTTGTATACATAAATGGAAACCTAAACTCTACAGTGTCGGTTTATAACATAAACCGACATACAATCTGTGAAGGTCGACCAGACACGGGTACCACTTTTATTAAGTGTCGGTTAATTAATAAAAAACCGACACCTAAAATCAACCGCCAAAACCAAAATTCCAGCGAAAAAATTACCTCCAAAATTTGACATATTTCGTCGGTTCATAAATAAATAACCGACGACTAAAGGGTATTCGCGAGACAGGAATAGTTGTCAGTTGTCCTTTAGTTAAAAACCGATGACTATAATCTAGTATAGGTGCCAGTTTTTGGAAAAGAACCGACACAGTTGGTTTATTTGTCAGTTTTTTAGAATAACCGATGCTTATTGTCAACTTAATAGCTCACCAACGTGAGCTTCTCTTCCCCTTTCCCTTTTCATTCTCGATTTCAGTTAGGTCCGACGATTTCTTGCTCGCCCCCGCCGGTCGTTGCTCCTCCGCCGCCGCTGCCGTGCTCCTGCTCCTACCCTCTCCGCTGCTCTGTGCTCACCGGCGGCCGTGCTCCTGCTCCTGCTCCTACCCTCTATGCTCACCGGCGGCCGTCCATGCTCCTGCTCCGTGCCCTTGCCGCCGCTGCTCCGTGTCCTCGCCGGCGCTTCTCCTCTTTTTGCCGCCACCTCCGCCGGTGGCTGCTGTGCTCCGGCTGCTGCTCTCCTCTGCCCTCAAGGTATGCCCGCCTGTCCTGCCTTCTTCCTTCTTCCTCTGCTCTGGCGGCTGCTTGGGCGGTGCCAAGGCACGCCCAAGCAGCTGCTGGGCATTTTTTTTTAAAGTTATTTACTTATTTGTGTTTAGGGTTTAGGTACTGATTTTGTGCTTCTACTGAGTTGAATCCTCTATTGTCTATACAATACATGTAATTTTTGATCAAGTGATGATATGTAAATGTAGAAATAAGTTAGTAAGGTATCAATGATAAGTCTGCTGTAATGTGATGCAAAATAGTTATTGTATCATGCATATCTTAATACTTTTTTGTTTTATAGTTGTATAGGGTGTTTTATGTGTGACAAATCTATTGTTTAATAGTTTAGCTATAATCATTGTTTTATAGTTGTGTTATAAAGTATTTGGGTGTTTAGTATGGTTCCAAAAAGTATAGTATATATATGCATACATGTGCATTTTTTTATAAAATTGTATAGAAAATCAAAAACCGTTCTTAGTGAGAATCCTAATCACCCTTCTTGCTTAATGATGAACTGTAATACACACATGTGACATGCTTGGAATGTAAATGATGAACTTTTTCCTAACTTTCCAATTGTCGCCTACTTGTCCGCCGCCGCTACCGAAAGGTATGCTTCCTCCAGTAATGCTCCGCCACAGTTGTCTAGTTGTGCATACCTGCGAGTTATCAGGAACACCTAAATGAATGTCTAACACCTAAATGAATATCTAGTTGTGTATTTTCCTAGTATCGTGAAAGATTCGCAATCGCGTGTATCACATGGGATTCTTATCTCAACACAATGGACTGCAATATATGCATCTAATGCCTTAAATGGAAGACTCAAATGTTATTAAATCCCATCAAAGTAGGTAGAAACAACTTATATATATTCAGATCTTAATAATTCCATGAAGTGCACATTATCTTACTCAGGAAAAGTATGTGTATAATGTAGGATTAGTTCCATATAATGGTTCTATTTTAGTAAGCACCTAGAAACCCGTCCAAGATTTACTCATTAGGAGTAAATCTTGGATAGTCCCCGGTTTGGGACTGTTCTTGAACACCTAATCTCACTTAGGATGTAAGTGTATAATGTGTATTGGGTTTTCGAGAAAATTTCGATAGCATTTCCTCGTTTGTTCTCTAAGTACATATGTAGACTTCTTTTCAAGCAATCATGTCTACCACAATAAAGTTGGTTATGACAAGCAATAAAAGGTTAACTGATGTTATACAACTTTTTCTGAAAATATATAACATCATTATATGTACTTACACTTTGTTAATACTAATATTATGCAGTCTCTGTCCACCCATAACAGTCACTATGAACTGGGCCTCTATGTCAATGTTAACGTTCCCTATTGAAGAACAATTGGACATCATCCTAGATGATCGTTCCTTAAACCAATTGGTCATACCCAAACATTGGCGTTTTCTAAAAGGAAGACACTACATGCCTGGTAAAGTGACCGTAACTTTTGGCAATTATTCACATGTTATCAAGGTTGAGTATGATTTGGCGGGAAATCTTGTATCAAAATTCGGTCGGCGTGATTGGATTGGAGAGATGCATGTGGTCCGTTGCAACAAGCTTTTTCTCCGTCCAGTTGGTCATAATTCCATCAAAGTTTGGATAACCAACAATAACTGTGAGACCCCCGATCATCTTCTGCGGTATGAGCGCACGGCGTTGGATATCATCTATGAGGAATCTGAATCTGAGGCCCCTATCAGTTTAGATTCGTCTAAATACAGTGAGGAGCTTCGTGACACAGCTTCATCATCAAAAAGACCACGGTAAGTCCAATTAACAAATATAATTGTCAACACAAAAAATTTATGTTTACACTTTTTGTTTGAAAGCAATCAATACTCATAGCTGCTTTCTATTCTGAACTTCAGGAGAAGATCGCCACAATGATAAGTCCTCGAAGTTACTGATGCGGGACCATGTTGGTGTAGTATTTAGTTGTCTATCTATCTAGACTTGTCTGTTTTAATAGTTTTTTTAATTATGCGCATGTTTAGGGGTACACCAACCCCTTTGTTTAGTTACTGTTTAGGGGTACACCCCTGTGTGTGGATGTAAAAATAGATTAATGAATGGAACTGAAAGTTGCTACATGAATGCTTATAACTGAAGTGTGTGTTCCCATGAATGTTCCCATTTGCATGATTACACTACTATTTTCTCATATTGTATAGTCTATTTTAATATGACATACTTACTCATATGGTATATGTTGGGTAAGTTTACTTTACTTATATCTTTAACTTAAGTATAGTATATATATGCATACATGTGCATTTTTTTTATAAAATTGTATAGAAAATCAAAACTCGTTCTTGGTGAGAATCCTAATCACCCTTCTTGCTTAATGATGAACTGTAATGCACACATGTGACATGCTTGGAATGTAAATGATGAACTTTTCCCTAAATTTCCAATCATGCTTTTAAAGACATCAATAATCACCCTAACTTGAAGAACTAGGATTTTAGGTATAAGAATGACAACACATTATTTGTTGGCCTAGAAACCCGTCCACGATTTACTCATTAGGAGTAAATCTTGGATAGTCCCCGGTTTGGGACTGTTCTTGAACACCTAATCTCGCTTAGGATGTAAGTGTATAATGTGTATTGGGTTTTCAAGAAAATTTCGGCAGCATTTCCCCGTTTGTTCTCTAAGTACATATGTACTTGGAGAACAGCGGGGAAATGCTGCCGAAATTTTCTTGAAAACCCAATACACATTATACACTTACTAGTGAGATTAGGTGTTCAAGAATGGATAGGTGGTACACATTTATTATATATAATAATGACATCACATGTATTTGTTAACCCTAGACCCTAATCTTGTCCTAATATATACTTGTTTTCTCTTTGATCATAGAATGGATAGATCATGGATGTCCATTCGCAATCGCTGCATCCCAGAGTTTATTTCTGGTCTTGACCAGTTCATTAGATTTGCCGAGGAACATAGGAAACAACCTGGAGATAGGTTCTACTGTCCATGTAGGCATTGCGGTAACAACTTGAAAGTCAACACTGGTGACGAAATCAAAACTCATGTCATGTGCAACGAGATTATACAAGGCTATACAGAATGGCACTGGGATGGAGAGATTTCAAACCCGAAACCAGTGGATGTCAATAGCAGTGCTTGTGTGGAAGAAGAAATTGCCTACAATGACGTAGATGTGAATGAACCAGTTCCAGTAGACATCGTTGATGCGATGTTGGATAGTTGTGGGGTAGAGCACACCGATCCACCTCCCATTTTTAGAAACATTGTGCATGATGATGAGATGCCGTTATACACAGGTTGTACTAAGTTTACGAAGCTTAACGCTGTGTTGAGATTGTATAAGTTGAAAGCTAACAATAGATGGAGCGACAAAAGCTTCACGTCATTGCTGCCTTTGTTGAAAGAAATGCTTCCTGAAGGAAACGAGCTGCCAATCTCAACATACCAGGTAAAGAAATTGTTGTGCCCAATGGGAATGGATGCCAAGAAGATACACGCATGCCCGAATGATTGTGTATTATTTCAAAAGGACTATGCAGATTTGAAAGATTGTCCATAATGTGGTGCGTCACGGTATAAATTGACGACTTTGGGGGAGTCCAAAACTGGTTCTCCTGCCAAGGTGATGTGGTATCTACCTATAATATCACAGTTTCAACGCTTGTTTGCCAATCCGATAGATGCGAAAAATTTGAGGTGGCATGCAGATGTTAAGAAAAATAATGATGGGATCCTACGACATGCGTCTAATTCCCCACAGTGGAAGAAGATTGATGTATTGTACCCTGAATTTGGTGAAGAAGTCAGGAATCTAAGACTTGGGCTTTGTACAGACGGGATGAATCCGTATGGGACATTGAGCAGCCAACATAGCACTTGGCCAGTCATGCTTGTTATATACAATCTTCCTCCCTGTATGTGTATGAAAAATAAGTATGTAATGTTGTCGTTGTTGATATCGGGCCCTAAACAACCTGGAAATGTCATCGATGTTTATCTTGAACCTCTGATTGATGACTTAAAGAAGCCCTGGGGTGAAGGTGTGATGACCTATGATGCTTCACGAAGAGAGACATTTCGTTTGCATGCTATGTTGTTTTGCACTATTAATGACTTTCCAGCATATGGGAATTTGTCTATATAGTGTCAAAGGAGCTAAAGCGTGTCCTATATGTGAAGAGAACACTGATTCAACAAGACTAAAACATGGCGGTAAGAATATATATCTCGGTCATCGAAGGTTTCTTCCAAAATTCCATCCGTATCGTAGGAAGCGCAAAGCATTCAATGGATTGAATGAGGAACGTAGTGCACCTAAACCTATACCAGGGGAGGTTGTTTATGAAAGAGTAAAAGACTTTGTCAATGAATTTGGTAAGAGATCACAATATACTACACGGAGTGACAATTCTTCATTCAAGAAGAAGTCAATATTTTGGGATCTTCCTTATTGGAGTTCTTTGACAGTCAAACATTGTATCGATGTAATGCACGTTGAGAAAAATGTCTGTGATAGCATCATTGGTACTCTGTTAAATATACCAGGTAAGACTAAAGATGGGATAAAATCCAGACTGGACCTACGTGAAATGGGAATAAGGTCAGAATTAACAGAATTACGTGAAATGGGTAATAAAAGAGCATACTTACCTCCCGCTTGTTACACGTTGTCTAGAAAGGAGAAGAAAGTTTTTTGTGAATGCTTGGTAAATGTTAAGGTGCCACATGGTTACTCATCCAACATCCGTAGATTGGTATCAATGAAAGATCTGAAGTTGATAGGTCTTAAATCTCATGATTGTCACACTCTAATGCAACAAATATTGCCCGTGGCAATTCGATCTATATTGCCGAAGCATGTAAGGTTTGCAATTACCAGACTTTGTTCCTTTTTCAATAGTCTCTGCAGCAAAGTTATTGACCCTGAGACTCTCGATAATTTGCAAAGAGAAGTGATTGTTACCCTATGTCAGCTTGAGATGTATTTCCCTCCTTCGTTCTTTGATATCATGGTACATCTTGTTGTCCACTTGACTAGGGAAGTGAAAATATTGGGACCGGTTTTCTTGCATTGGATGTATCCCTTTGAACAATACATGAGCGTTTTTAAAGGTGATGTTCGAAACTGTTATCGGCCTGAAGGGAGTATTATTGAAGGTTATGTGGCGAGAGAGGTTATGGATTTCTGCAATGACTTTCCCAGTGGTAATGACACTCCTGATAATGACAAGAATATTGACGAGCTATTTGGCAAAGGAATTTTGGGATCACGTGTGAAAGTAATCAGCCGTGAGCAGTTGGAACAAGGTCATTTGTATATTTTACACAACATGGACGAAGTGAACGTTTATATCGAGGAACATACCAATTTCATCAAAAGACAATATCCTCGAGCCAATACAATGTGGCTTGCTAGAGAGCATAACAAGACTTTTATTAAGTGGTTTGAAGATAAAGTCTTACATCAACTATCTCAAACACCAGATGATATTACTGAAACTATCAAATGCCTCACCTTTAAACCAAAGTTGACTGTTATGTCTTATGAAGGGTATGACATTAATGGATTCACATATTACACAAAGCGCCAAGATGATAAGAGTGTCGTCCAAAATAGTGGGGTCACCCTTCAAGCATCGGCTATGTTTTTTGCAAGTGCAAAGGATAAGAGTCCACATGAAGCTAAAATGTCATATTATGGTGTCATTGAAGAGATATGGGAATTTGACTACATAGATTTCAGAATTCCACTCTTCAAATGTAATTGGGTTGATAACACCAAAGGAGTTATAGTGGATGAATTGGGTTTCACTTTAGTGAACTTTGAAAAGATTGGCGAGAAGGCTGAACCATTCATATTGGCATCACAGGCGAAACAAGTATTTTATATCAATGATCCTGCAAATGATAAATGTTTGGTTGTTCTTCATGGTAAAAGACAATTCATTGAAGATCCTATAGATGAAGAACAATACTATGATAAGTATGATGAATCCAGTCCATTCTCAGTTGGGTTGCCAATACCAACAAATATTGAAGCTAATGATGACTTGTATGTGCGCGGAGATCACAATGAAGGATTGTTAATTGATAAAAATCGCAATATTAGAGGTATGTTTTGTTTTATACGTTTTTATTTTTCTGAATATGTGAACTTTACATATCCGTTAACATATGTTATTATATTACTATTTAATTGCAAAGTTCTATGTTACATTAACATGTAGGGGTTTTGATGAGTTCAAAAAGGCTGGAGGAAAGGTCCCCACGAAAAAGAACCAGCCAATAATTTGGAAGAACGTGAAAGTAAGTTCTCGACTGCAATATATGTATATATTATTTATGTGAACAATGCTTAATTAGTTGTATTTTTTAATATTTTGTATGTTTGAATTTATAGTGTGCTACACAAGACAACGGATGGGCATGTGTATACTATGTGATGCGATATATGCACATGATTATCAAACATGCCACACTGGACATCGATTGTATTGCTCAGGTATTATATAGTCTCATTAGATAATATGAAATATATCAATCTTATTTATATCTCATTAATTATATATATACATCATTCTCTTTACAGGTGTTTAAAGCTGACCCCACTACAGGAACAGACTTACCAGATGTACATGCTCCCTATACGATGGGAGAATTATATGAAGTAAGAGAAGAATGGGCAACAACCATACAAATAGTGGGGGTTTTAAAATATAATTGGGATGTTGATAGCGAATAATGACTAAAGAATGATATTTTGTAAATGGATTTCTGAATTATAATATATGTGTGAATGTTTCTACATGTCTGGATGTTTCTACATGTGTATGAGTGAAAATGAATGAAAGTGTTGGTTGCTATAAGAATGTTTCTACACGTGTGAATGTGAATGAATGGAACTACAGATTGCTAGCTACATGAATGTTTCTAAATGTGTGAAAATAAAATGGAACTGCAGGTTGTATTGCTAAATGCATGTGTGAATATTTTTGTTGTTAAATTTGCAAGTTTGTGGCCTGTTGTTGGCTGATATCAATGGATGTCGTAAAACCTGCAGTTAACTGCAGGTTTCTCATCCTGCGACCAGCCACAACAGGTCTGCAGACTGACAGAAAAAAAACAAAACAATAGGCGTCGGTTATTTGTATAACACCGACACACAAAGTTATAGTGTCGGTTTTATATAAATAACCGACGCCTGTGTCCTGTGGCGCGAAGGTATATGGCGTCGGTTTATTATCTAATAACTGACGCTGATAGTGGCCAAGATGGCGCCCTTTCTGTGGCGCGAAGGTATATGGTGTCGGTTTCTTATCTAATAACCAACGCCTATACCTTCGCGCCACAGGAAACAAGCGCGATTTCGGTGGCGCGCGAAGAGTTTGGGCGTCGGTTTTGGAACCAACGCGTAATGGGTGAGCTTTTAGTGTCGCCCACATAGGTGTCGCTTAGAAACCGACACTAAAGGCCTTAAATAACCGACACTAAAGGTAGGTTCTGTAGTAGTGATATATATGTATGTATATATATGTATATGTATGTATATATATATGTGTATATGTATATGTATGTATATATGTATGTATGTATATGTGTGTGTGTATATATATATATATGTATGTATGTATATGTATATATGCATGTATGTATGTGTGTGTATATATATATATGTATGTATGTATATATATGTATATATGTATGCATGTATATATATGTATATATATGTATATATATATATATATATATATATATATATATATATATATATATATATATATATATATATATATATATATATATATATATATATATATATATATATATATATATATATATATATATATATATATATATATATATATATATGGGATAAAGAGAGACATTCTCTCCCCCTCTCCCACGCTCGTGACGGAGACCGAACCTCCAGGAGGGTTCTAAATCAAGGCGACAACTGGGATTCGAACCCAGATCCCTTCATGAGGGGACACCGTGCTTGACCACTTGAGCCACTCCTTGTCGGCGTATATGTATATATATGTATGTATGTATGTATGTATATGTATATATATGTATGTATATATGTATATGTATACATATATGTATGTATATATATATATGTATGTATATATATGTATATATATCTATACTACTATAAAAAGAGCGAGTTTTGCAGGAAGTTCAAATACACCCGCCCAAAGTCATATTGACCAATCACATACCACAGTTTGCCAACGTGGCAAAAGCTTACACTCTCCTTCACTCAAGCTGTTCTCACGTTTTTCCCCATCTTTTAACATGCAAACGTGTTGACAGCTGTGTCAAGTTTCCACCATTCAAATTCCAGTTCAAATTTTAAATCAAAAATTTACACACACATTTGTTTGGTCATTGCTCGATCAAACAATATTCCTGCTAACTGCAAACAGGTTCAGTTGCAGCATCACTCAGCATTCCACGTCAAATTGGTTCACTAAAAATATCCTCATTAGATAATTTTCACACACATTCAAATTATCTTAACGTCAAATTATAATGAATTAATCAAATCTTTACAGATAACTCAAATATAAAACTGAGTTTGTTGCAACAACCTCACCCAACACCACGTCCAACAACCACGTCAAACACGATGTCCAACATTACTGCCCACTCCTTTTAACTCCCAACACGACACCACCTCTAGGGAAACAGACTCCTTTTAACTCCCAACGCGACACCACCGCTAGGGAAACCATATATCGACACAGAGCTTTTGTTGTTCTTGAGTTCCAAAACATGTTCCTCAAGCTTTACTTCACTGCAGCGGATAGAAAACACTAGCAGATCAGATATTTAGTCACTACACATATACTATGTGTATATAATATTTATCACCTCCTAGATCCTCATGTCATAGGCCTAATCAGGAGATCCAACAACTTCTTTGGTCATATTCAAGAGTCACAGAAACCAGAACAGAGCAGATTTTATATTCATTTTCTGTTGCTGCAGTATAGAAAGCTTGTTCTAAGATTTCCAGGTAAGATTTACTCGACATGTGAGACATTTAGTGATTAGAAAACTATTTTATGCATACCTATTCAGCAGAGACGCCACACCATTATGCTTCTCAAAAATTACAGACTCCACTGTTGCTGCTTCAATCTGAAAATCTTATTCAAAGAAGATACATTATGCATACCTATTCAACAGAGACGCCACCCCATTGAGCTTCTCAAATATTACAAACTCCTCTATTGCTGCTTCAATATGAAAATCCTGTTAAAAGAAGATACATTAAGGTGATATCTAAAATTAACATGTCTTTCATAAATTAAATACCATCTACTCTTATGTGTTTCTCATCTCCTCATTTCTTATGCAATAATCTAAATAATAGAGAGAACATCACATCTTTAGAGTTGCTACTGCGATCTACATCGACTATTTTTTGAAGCAACAAATACTAGAGGTTAAATTTTATATTAGCATATATACTATGTGCATCTATTACCGTTGAATATAATGTTCTGCCCTATTCAACCCCTACTGAATAGTATAGATAGTTGTGCCAATTTTGTAGTCGATACTACAACCTGAAAAGCAGAGATAGCATCACCACTTTTAGAGTCGCTACTGCAATCCAAAAAGCCAAATTTTAGAAGAAAAAATATATGAAGGTGTGATTTAGTATTAAAAAATAAATTACGTCAATCCTCTTAAAATGACAATGATTATTAGAGTTTGCTACTATGATCAACACATACTATTTTTTGAAGCAAAAAATACCAAAGATAAAATTTAATATTAACATATATCTATACTATGTGCATCTATTACCGTTCAATATAATGTTCTTCCCTATTCAGCCCCTACTGAACAACAGAGATAGCTGCATCAATTTTATAGTCGCTACTACAACCTAAAAAATAGAGATAGCAACACCACTTTTAGAGTCGCTACTGCAATCCAGAAAGCCAAGTTTTAGAAGAAAAATATTTGAAGGTGAGATTTAGTATTAATAAATATATTACGTCAATCCTCTTCAAATGCCAATGATTATTAGAGTTCTGACCTTTTCAATCCTCATGCAATGAACTAAACAATAGATACAACTACACTATTTCAGAGACTCTCAATTCTTACAAATGCAACTATCCATGAAAGTTTCTCCTAGAAGAAAATAGATTTAGGTAAAATTGCATCATATAGGTATCTTATGCATTTGATAAGAGTGTTCTCACCTTAATCGTCACACTTTCTAATCATAGAGTTGGCGACCATATTGATCTTACTGAGGGATTCACAGTCAACAACAATCAATATCAGCCATTGGATTCAAATATCTTGTTGTTGCTGCTCTTCGGGATCCTACTACAGAGGAAAACACTTCCAGGTGTCAATTTTATTCAAAAAATAGTTTTAGTTAATTTAAAAAACATTGGATGTCTTTTTCTTGCAAATAGTTATAAGTTTCTATTTTCATATATATACTATAATTTGATCTGAGGAAAAAAAACAATGATATTTAAGAACATGGTGCAAATAATGCTTTAGTATATATTATAGTGATATCATGGTCTTGTGTCTTGATGGATTTTCATGTAGGGAAAGATTTTATAGGCATAGAAAACTTAGTAGCAGAGGGTCTCACTAAATCTCAAACACAAAATTTCAAGATGCTTGTGTAACATGTCCTGCATTTTAATTTCTAATCAACAATTGGGATTTTTATTACATTTAAAGGACATAACTTTACCAAACATAAATTCCCATGTGCTTACATAACACATCCCAAGTAAAACATATAAGCAAAGACAAATAATTCATGACAGGCTTGCATATATATACTATGTATCACTAATGAGCATGAGTGATACAGTCAACAAGATCTGCATAAACTATGGTATCATGTTGTCATGAATTCTAAATAACATCTAATAGAATGAGCAATGTGCTATTTATACATTTCTATTTTCATATTTATAGTATAATTTAATGTAAGAAAAAAGAGATAATAGTTAACAAGGTGATGCAAATAATGCTTGAATACCTATTATATTGGTTCTCCTAGCTTTCTGAACATGGTGGAGGAATAGTTTAAGTTGTTGACCCCATGTAGCCCATGGACTAGACAATGAGCTTATGGTCCTTATGTCTAGATGAATTTACAGATAAGAAGACCATCTCGAGCTTAGCAGTAGTGTCTCACATTCGAAAAAAATCCCTATTACAAGGTAGTTGAATTTAGAATATGGAAATAGAAAATAATTTGTTAAGGAAAGGTATAGTACCAATCCAAACATGTTCATCTAGAACAAGTTTAGAGTACAAACTAACAATTAAGAAATAGACCCACATTGAGAGATCAAATATACATCCAAAAAAGAAACAAAAAATAGAAACCTAAGAACAAAATTTAATCTAATCATCCATTAGGATTTTATTACACACAACTTTACCAAACATAGATTCCCATATGCTTATATAATACATCCCAAGTAAAACATATGAGCATAGACAAACAATTCGTAGCAACAATTGGCAAGGACCCTTAATCTGATATCAAGTCATTGAAGCAATTGGCCTAATCAAGTAAAAATTAAAACCTGAAAAAAGTAAATACACCATATCAAGGACCCTTAATCTGATATCAAGTCATTGAAGCCAGATCTCACATAACATACAATCAGAAACAAATTTCAGAAGGCCATGTAACAAACTCAAAGCAAGCAATTTATCCAGATAAGAAGATATATAATTCTAGCAAAGATTTAGTTGAATCTAGACTTACCTTTATGTGCAAATTCATATTGACTTCCAGCTTCTACCCTCCCGCCTCCCTCTCCCATTTGCCTCTCCCATTTGAAATCCTCAATGAAGTTCTGGGACCTATCACACATTTATGTGTAAGAAAAGATAAGACTATAAATCTTACATATAATAACAACAAACACTACTATAGAAAATTCTTTTTACAATGGAAAAAACACATCAGTTCTGTTGGTTGTGTTGTAGTTAGCATATCTTTTACAACAAGTCTATTTGTGTGTTCTAAATTATATATTTTATACAACACAAGTTATATACAACGGGCCAAACTCGTTGTAGTATATGTGATACTACAACAGGCGCTAAATTATTGTAATAGACTGTAATATCACAACATACTCAAACCTATTGTAAAAGACCATAATTACACAACATGGTCTAACCCATTGTAATAGTCACGTATGCTAACTTGTTGTAATAGATCATCATTACACAACATACTCTAAACCGTTGTAAAAGATCATAATTACACAACATGCTCTAACCCATTGTAATAGTCATGTATGTTAATCCATTGTAATAGACCATCAGTACACAACATACTCTAACCTGTTGTAAAAGATCATAATTACACAACTTGCTATACCCATTGTAATAGTCACATATGTTAACCCGTTGTAATAGACCATCATTACACAACATACTATAACCCATTATAGTATACTATAATTACACAACATGCTTTCACCTATTGTAATAGTTACCCGTTGTAATAGACCATAATCACACAACCGGTTTGTATGTCATTTGTTGTATATGTACAACAAAGAATATATTTGTTGCATAAAATGAAACTGGTTCAGTGGTTTGAGATGTTCCTTACTTTCAAGTGGTCTCAAGTTCAAAACCTTGTATCTAGATTTATTTCCCTTTTATCTCAACATGTTATATACAACACCCCTATTACAATAGGCGTGTTCAATGAACTACAACATGCATTAACTGTTGTATAAAATACATATATTACAACATGCACAACACCTGTTGTATAAAGAACTCCCCATAAGACCACATGATCTAATACAACAGTTGACACCCATTGTAAAATGGAAAAATGAACTGTTGTAAAAACCATTTTTTTGTAGTAGTGAAATGCAACTACCAATAACGTGGCCACAGAACCAAAATTACTCATACCTTTATGGAATCTGGCTTTCTCTTATGACTTTGCCCAAGTTTTCGAAATGGTATATCGGGTCGCATCCGAGGCATAGTTGAAACAAGAACAACAACTGCCTCTACCAGACCATTTTCTGTCTGCATATGAACATACACAATAAAGGTAAAGAGTTGAATCTAGACTTACCTTTATGTGCAAAGATTTAGTTGAATCTAGACTTACATTTATGTGCAAATTCCTATTGAATTCCAGCTTCTACCCTCCCGCATCCCTCTCCCATTTGCCTCTCCCATTTGAAATCCTCAAAGAAGTTATGAGACCTATCACACATTTATGTGTAAGAAAAGTTTAGACTATAAATTTGACATATAATAACAACAAATGCAACTACCAATAACGTGGCCACACAACCAAAATTACTTATACCTTTATGAAATCCGGCTTTCTCTTGTGACTTTGCCCAAGTTTTCCAAATGGTATATCGGGTCGCATCCAAGGCATATTTGAAACAAGAACATCAACTCCCTCTACCCGATCATTTTCTGTCTACATATGAACCTAAACAATAATGGTAAAGAGTTGAATCTATACTTAACTTTATGTGCACAGATTTAGTTGAATCTAGACGTACCTTTATGTGCAAATTCATATTGTCTTCCAGCTTCTACCCTCCCACCTCCCTCTCCCATTTGAATAACATGACCCACCCATGAAATCTGGCAACTGACTGCAATATGAAACAATTTTCATAAGGCCATATTAGCATTGAAGTCAGACCTAATATAATGTGCATGTTACTTTATTTGTCATATAAACAAAGAACCAACCTGATTTGGTCTATCAAGATTCTATCAACGACCAACAGGCGGTTATACATGAAGGGCCCCCCCTACTTGCATCAAGAAATAGGTCATAGTTATAGAACTCAATTAGTAACCAAGATACAAATTAGAATTTAGCATTCTAGATATAACAATGATCAGAAAAATGTGAGATAATAGAAGAACATACCCTTATGTATCTCAATCTCACTAGAGACGGGCATGCACTGTAACATGTTTCTTGCTTTTTCATATTGACTTCCAGCTTCTACCCTCCCGCCTCCCTCTCCCATTTGAATAACATGACCCACCCATGGAATCTGGCAACTGACTACAATATGAAACAAATTTCATAAGGCCATAGATGCTTGCATAACACATCCCAAGTATAACATACTTGCACAGACATATATTTCTATTCATCCATGCATAATATAGGCTATGTATAACATGAATCATAAAGGTCAAACAAGACATGTTTTCACCTAGATCAACTATTTTTTTCACAAATCAGACCTACATATATTTCTATTCATCCTTGCATAATATAGGATATGTATTACATGAATCATAAAGGTCAAACAAGACATGTTTTCACCTAGATCAGACATTTTTTCACAAATTAGACCTACATATATTTCTATTCATCCTTGCATAATATAGGCTATGTATGACATGAATCATAAAGGTCAAACAATACATGTTCTCACCTAGATCAGTCATTTTTTCACAAATCAGACCTACAAATGATATATAAATTGATTTGACATACATAACAAAAACACATATGCTTGCATAACACATCCCAAGTATAACATATTTGCACAGACATATATTTCTATTCATCCTTGCATAATATAGGCTATGTATAACATGAATCATAAAGTTATGAATGGTTATGGAAGAATAGACCCTTACATACCTCAATCTTACAAGAAACTAACATACATTGCAATTCACTATTGACACCATTTTGTAGGCTAGGTATAACAAGGATCGGAAAAATTTTAGATAATAGAAGAACATACCCTTATGTACCTCAATCTCACAAGAGACTGGCATGCACTGCAATCCAATATTTTCATGTGTAATCAGTATGGAATAGAGAGCAAAACACCTATTAATAGTTGACATAATAGAGACACAGAATAATATTTTAAATACACTTGAATGTTGTTCTATGCTTAATCAACCAAGCATAGACAAATATTTCTAATCAACCTTGCATATGGCTAAGTATAACACATAGCATGGAATCAAATCCATATTAGCATTGAAGTCAGACCTAATATAATGTGCATGCTACTTTATTTGTCATACAAACTAAGAACCAACCTAAAGGCCACACTAATCACATGCAAACACTATCCATGTTATTTATAAAGAATTTAGCATTCTATGTATAACAACGATTAGAAAAATGTGAGATAATAGAAGAACATACCCTTATGTACCTCAATCTAGAACTAGATACAACATAGAGGACATAATAATAATACAATTTTGTAAACCATACCTCATTTGGTCTATCAATAAAGAACCACCCATGAAATATGGAAACTTATTGTAATCAGAAACAAATTTCATAAGGCCATATTAGCATTGAAGTCAGACCTAATATAATGTGCATTTGACTTTATTTGTCATATAAACAAAGAACCAACCTGATTTCTTCTATTAGTTGTAACTTAAAAAGAATCACCAGCATAGTTTACAACTCACAATAATGTATTATTTTTTAAAAGTTTAATACCGTTTTGCATAGAAAACTTAGTGAAATTAGGGCAACTTTAGAATGAAATTTATCAAAGTCTTGTTTAGTGCCTTGAGACCTTAGTAAACTATAGACATATTTTTATATAATAATATTGAAAATTAGATTGTATATGAGGCTATCTACTACTAAAAAGGATGTAATTGTTAAATGATTTTCCGATGGTGGTATCTACCCATGTGTAAGATTTAGAGTAACCAAACTCATCTGAGATGAAATGTGTAATATTTAGAACAACCATGCTCGACTGAGATGAAATGTGTAAGATTTATAATAACCAAACTCGACTGCTATTCAGAGTACAAGGATATAAAATATGATCATAGTAACAGTCAGGAAAAATACAACTTTCTATACTTCCTCTTGCTTCCTCTAGCTTTCACCTCCACCTGCATGAGGATTAGCCATTTCTCATCAAACCTTTGGGCGAGTTTCTGTAAGTGGTTTCTAGAGTACAAAATGTCAGGTATCATGATGCCTCTGCATACAAATATATATAGGACCTATACATTAGCAAATCAAGCATCAGGTCAAAATATAACCAAGTTCAGATCGAATTGCTTTCTTTGTCCATAAGCAACATCAACATGAGTCGTTCAAACAACTTAGTAAACATACGACTCTTCAATTACGTCCAACATAAGCTACATTAGGGAAATCCAAGCAAAATTGTGTCCAAGTTAGACCAAGTTAGGCTAACTTAGGGTTGACCAGGTGTAGTTCAAGTCAAGATAATTGTTATTAGCAAGTGTGAAAATTACGTCCAACATAAGTTACAAGTGGGAAATACAAGGAAAATTGTGACCAAGTTAGACCAAGTTAAGCTAACTTATGGTTGATCAGGTGTAGTTCAAGTCAGGATAATTGTTATATTTTGACAACATAAACAATTTGAATTTTGTTCTGTTCCAGAAAAAAATCTAAAATAATAGATACTTAAACTAATTGCATTGATGTTGTAAATAATCTACATCATTAGGGTTAGCGATAAAATGTGAACAACAAATGTGATACAGAGATCAGACTGTGGATGATAAATTTGTTAGATGGAAATTTTGAAGGGAGGGGACGATTGTATGAGGTATAAGAAGAAAAAAATAAGTTTATAATGAATAAGCAATATGAGGTCCTACATGTAAACATGCATGGCTTACCTCCTACCTAAACATAGTAGATATCCTTCAGCTAATGAAGGAGAAAACCCACCTAAGAGTGATGCCGACAAGCCCAAGCTCCTCCTTCTCTAGTACCTATGGTGTCATCCTGAAGAAGATATTCAAGGAAGGAAGACGAGAAGACAGCTAGGAAATCCGACCGGATGGATGAGTTCACAGTGAAGAATCTGACCTGATGGATGAGTTCACAATGAGAAAAAAGAGAACAATAAAGCGAGAGAGAGAGATAAGTTCACAGCGAGGAAATCTGAGGTCCTACCTGTAAACATGAATGGCTTACCTCCTACCTAAACATAGTAGATCTCCTTCAGCTAATGAAGGAGAAAACCCACCTTAGAACTGAGATTTGTGAGAACCCTAAATCTGGTGGAGATCGGAGAGCGAGACAGTGACCATGGAAACCCTAGATTGCCAGAGCGAGACCCTGGACTCCAGTATTGCAGCTACGTGAGAGTGATGCCGACCATCATGAGCTCCTCCTTCTCCAGTAGCTATGGTTTCGTCCTGAAGAAGATATTCAAGGAAGGAAGACGAGAACATAGCGAGGAAATCCGACTGGTTGGATGAGAACACAATGAGGAAATATGATTGGATGAATGAGTTCACAGCCATTAAGGCACGAAGAAGAGAGGGGGTCGGGCAATGCTACACTGTCGGGATGAAGCGCTGTCAGAAGGGAGTAGACAAATTGCCACTGCGATTAGGGAAGGAAGCAGAGAGGGGGTCAGGGAGTGAGGGGATCTGAGTAGAAGAATCGCTACTGCGATTAGGATAGTAAGCAGAGAGGGGGTCGGGCAGTGCTACGCTGCCGGGATGAAGCGTTGCTGGAAGGGAGCAGAAGAATCACCGTTGTGGTTAGGGCAGGAAGTAGAGAGGGGGTCGGGGATCGAGGGGTCTGGGCGGTGTGAGTGAGGAATGGAGGGGAGTGGTCTGGGGTCTCAGGGTCAGTGGATGGATTAGCCGAGGAGTTGTTTCAGAGATCAAATGGACACATGTCAGGATCCCCGACATGTTGCTGGTGGATCTTGACAGATGTCCTTCCCTGACAAAGAGGGGGTCGGGGAGTGAGGGGACCAAACGAAATTTAGGGGTGCAACCCTATTTTCAAACCCAAAACAAACACGGAGCAATCTCCACAACATATTACATGACATATAACATAGAAAATACATATTTTATTTGTTATATGCATTGTGGTGGAGAATGCTCCATTTTGTTTTGGGTCTGAAAATGGGGTCTACCTAGTAGAATTCAAAAATTAATGTGTTCAGATATACTTTTACCATAAGAAACGGATGGAATTCTCCCCAATCAATATTAATATTGGGAAAAGGCTCAACTTGTGCTTCTCAACCAGTAGGCTTAACCACCTGAGCTAGCTCTAACAATAATGCATGTGTTCGATGAAAATAAACCCGCATAATATTCCAATATTCAAGGCATGTTTTGTATGCTATAATAGGTTGACAAAGTGGGTGTTTGATGTATATTTTTACCTTTCCAATTCAAAACTACACCTCATTAACCCAACCAAACTAGCCCTAAATCTAAGTGTATGCCTTGTGGTAATTTTAACTAGAGTTGTCAAAATTTTAGTTGATATGAATTCTTAGTCACCAAATATTGACAAAATTTGCAAACTGTTTGAATTGAACACATTTGGCTTTTTATTTTTATTTGTCGTACGAGAATTTTAGCTAATAAATTAATGAGTCATATCACTGCATATAGAATCCCTCTCATTGTTTGCACTTTCCAAAATGAAGGATTCATGCAAACTATGGTGGAACCGTGCCTATCTTCTGGCACTACATCTCAAAGTATTGGCACACTTGCATCATGTCTTACTTCAATACAGTCACGTAGATCTCAACAACTTGAAAGATATATTTACAGTTATGATTTGAGGTCCTTTCAATGGATGTGTAGATACCATCATCGAATGGTTATTAGAAGTAGACAGATGCATAGGCATGCCAGATGTGAAGGTGGTGGAGAACTTAGTGCAAGATATGCTACATTTTATAATAGTTTGCCACCCTATATGAAGTTAAGGATTGATATGCACCCATATTTTGACAGAGTCAGTGAAATTATTCAAGTTCTCAATGAAGGTGTGGACTCCGCACTTGGTCAAAGAGCATTATTTCAGCCTGTTATCTCGAACGATAACAAATTCCAACATCATGTGGATAATGTTATCAGTGAAATTCATAGGTGAGCAAGGCAATGAAGATTCTTGATCCAATTCCTGAAATGATGTCAAGCATAGTTGAACGATGTTGCAACAATTCATTGGAACAATTGAGAACTTCCTATATTCCTCAGACTGCTAGTATTCCCAATGGAGATCATGTTGATATGCCTGTTTGCTCTGACCCTACAATTAACGATAGTGCCTTTGAGGAGTGTAACAATCCACATGAGGTTGCTCATTTGGCAGTCCCATGTAGTGAAGGTAATAGTTACAAATACTCATGCACTATTCTATTAGTTAACATTTGTACTCATCTTGTGTTATAACAAACTAGATGCAGACATCGAGGAAGAGATGAAGGATTTCTATATTTCAAGCATGGATCAAAATGTTGAAGATTCTTCTGGTGTTGATATTTCCAATCCAATTTTTGACAATCTTCTCAATGAACCACATAAGTTATCCACATATAGTTTGTGCAAATTTTGTGGTGCCAAATGTTTCCAATTTGAACCACCATCTTTTTGTTGTATGAAGGGAAAGGTACATTTAGTTACCAATCCTATTCCAATAGAACTATACGATTTGTACACATCGCAAACACCAGAATCTATGGAGTTTCTGAGGTCCATTTGAAGTTACAATAGTCACTTTGCATTCACATCACACAATATCCATCTAGATGAAAATTTGCATAGTATGTGGAATGGCATATATACTTTTTGAGTATAGGATCAGATGTATCATTTCATAAATAGATTACTACCTGGGAGTGATGGACCGAAATACCTACAACTCTATTTCTATGACAGTGAGTTTGAGGTATAGAACAGAATGACGACAACTCCTTCACTAAATACTGAATTAGTTACTAAATTGATGCATGTATTGTCTGTAAATCCATATGCCCAATTTTTTCGAAGCCTCAAGGATATTCCGATGTCAGATAATTTTAGTATTGCCATCAATAAAGATGCACATCTAGATAAGAGGAAATATAATTCTCCAACTGCTTCACAAGTTGCGAGTATCTGGATTGAGGGCAATGATGTCAGTGGTGCACAACAACGAAGCATAGCTATTTATGCCAATTTAGGTGAACCATGCATAGAGCAATCATATTTAGGATGTTATGATCCTCTATCATATCCCTTGTTGTTTCCCAATGGTGAATTCGGTTGGCATCCACACCTCCCCAAAGTTGGCGTGCCATGGGATTCCATGCTACATAACTCATCACATTATGTTGAAGATGTGATGGGCTAGAACGTAGCAGGTTAGTAGAATATATATATATATATTCATAGATTAATAAATTATGTACCAATATAAAAAAATTATATTTCACATCATTCTCATATGTTTTTTAGATGGTGGTGGTCGAAACAAGATATCTGCGAGAGAATACTATTGTTACAAACTACAAATTCGTGTGCTTGACAAATCAATCTTATTGTATGCAGGTCGTCTCCTTCAATAGTATGTTGTTGACATGTACATCAAGATAGAATCAACACGGTTAAACTATATCACAAAGGAGCAAAAGCGAATACATGCTGATTTGTATCAAGGAATCACTGATAGCATTAGATCTGGAGAAGTCCATAACAACATGGTAGGTAAAAGAATTGTATTACCTTTGTCCTTTATTGGGGGACAACATGATATGCGTCGTATATACATGGATGCCATGACATTGGTATAAAGATATGGGAAACCCGATATCTTTTTAACAATGACATGTAATCCAGATTGGGATGAGATAAAAATAGAGTTATTCCCTAGACAACTAGCTCAAAACAGACCCAATTTAATAGCTAGGGTTTTTAGAGCAAGATTGGAGGATCTAAAGGACCAGCTATTTAAGAAAAATATATTTGGCATCATAGCGGCACATGTTCATGTTATTGAATTTTAGAAAAGATGACTTAGGCATGCACACATTCTTATCATCATGAAACATGACTATAAGATCGTCAATCCAGATCAGTATGATAACATAGTTTGTGCTGAAATTCTAGATCCTAAATGATATCCTTTATTACACACATTGTTGTCAGACACATGTTGCATGGACCGTGTGGTGTCCTAAACCCTAAAAATGCTTGCATGGTAAACACGGAGTGCCACTTCCGATATCCAAGGATTTTTTGTTGCAATACCATGCAAGGTAGAGATTCATAACCAATTTATAGGAGAAGAGACAATGGAGTCACTATTGATGTAAGAGGATCCACACTAGATAATAGATGGGTGGCACTATATAACCGTATTTGTTATAGAGATATAGGTGTCATATTAACGTGGAGGTATGTTCGAGCATCAAAGCAGTCGAATACCTCTTCAAGTATATATATAAGGGGCATGATAAGGCTTCAGTCAACATAGCACCTGATATTGCAGACCAGACCGTAAATGAGGTGAATCAATTTAGAGATGCTCAATGGATATCTCCACCGGAAGCAATGTGGATGATATTTGAGTTCAAACTTAGTGAAATACAACCATCTGTAGTTTTCTTACAATTGCATCTACCAAACATGCATAGTGTCACATTCTTAGAAGATGATAACTTGCAGAATGTTATGGAACGAGATGGTGTTTGCTGGACACTGCTCACTGAGTATTTTGTGAAAAACTCGCACGATGAATAATCTCATCAATATCTTTATAAACAATTCACTGAGCATTATGTGTGGAATAGCTCTGGAAAATATTGGAAGAAAAGAAAGCAAAGAGAGGTTATTGGTCGTATTGTTACTGTAAATCCTGTTGAAGGTGAGAGGTATTATTTGAGGATATTACTAAATCATGTAAAGGGTTCAACTTCATTTGAGAGTGTGAGGACCGTCAATGGTGTTATCCAACCAACATTTAAACTTTCAGCCGAACATCAGGGTCTTATTGAGAGTGACGATACACTTTCAGAATGTTTAACCGAGGCAACACATTTTGAATTCCTAGTTTTTCTACGAAGATTATTTGCTACAATATTAGTTTATTGTGAACCAACAAATATAAGAGCTTTGTGGGATGCAAGCCTCAATGATATGTCGAAAGATTTTCATAGGACCGAAATCATCGATAAGCATCATTTGGAGCAGACAGTGCTACAAAATATTAAATATATTCTTGAGAGCATGGGGAAGGTTATAGATGATTATGACTTGCCAACTGTTGTTGATGATTTTTCAATAAATACTGGATAAAATATGTCACATGAAATTGTTGAAGAGATGAATATACAAGTAAGAAAAGATGATCTATCATTCATTTCATCACTAAACAATGACCAACAACATGCATTCAATGAGATATTCAACTACATAGTGGGAAACCAGCCTGGTGTATTCTTTGTCAATGGTCCTGGTGGAGCTGGAAAGACATTTCTATACAAGTTATTGTTAGCAAAAATAAGGTCAATGAGTTTCATAGCAATCATAACAGCGACATATGGGGTTGCAACATCGATCTTACCTGGGGGGATAACTGCTCATAGTAGATTCAAAATTCCAATTAAAGTTGAAAATAATTCAACTTGTAACGTAAGCAAACACAGTAGTCTAGCAGAACATCTTAGATCGGCAAAATTAGTTATATGGGACACGACATAAATGACAAGGAGACAAGCCTTTGAAGCCTTAGATTGCACATTGCAAGATATTACGGGATCGAGCCTACCATTCGGGGGGAAAGTGGTAGTTTTTCGTGGTGATTTCAGACAAGTTTTGCCTGTTTTTCGACGTACAACTAGAGGTGAGATGATTGATTCGAGTCTTATAAAGTCATTTCTTTGGGAGAAAATGCACAAACTGAAACTAAAGCAAAATATGAGAGCTTTGTCAGATTCTACCTTCTCAAACTTTCTACTACGTATAGGACAAGGAACAGAATCAATATTTGATGACGATTACATTCGCCTCCCACATGAAATGGTTCTTGAGTACATAGATGATGTGACCTCTAAGAAATGACTCATACAACATGTCTTTCCAGCTCTCAGTGATAATGCAATGTCGACTGACTACATGATGAATCGTGCAATATTATGCACGAAGAATGAGTATGTTGATGAAATGAATAATGATCTCATACAACAATTTCTTGGGGAGGAGAACACATTATAGTTTTGACAGTGCTATTGATGATGAAAATCATAACTACCCTAAAGAATTCCTCAATTCACTGGTTCCAAACGGTTTGCCCCCTCATGTATTGCGGCTAAAGAAAAATTGTCCTATAATGTTGTTGTGAAATATTGATTCGGAAAATGGGTTATGCAATGGTACACGACTGGTTTGTAAAGGGTTTCAAAAAAATGTAATTGACGCAGAGGTTACAATTGGTCAAGCACGTGGAAAAAGAGTTTTCATACCTAGAATACCTCTTATAACGCCTGACAATGATGGTCTTCCATTTTCTTTTAAACGGAAATAATTTCCTGTGCGTTTGAGTTTTGCAATGACAATAAATAAGTCACAGGGTCAAACTATCCCTAATGTTGGAATTTATTTGCACCATCCTATATTCTCTCATGGACAGTTGTATGTAGCACTGTCAAGAGGAGAGAAGACTTTCAATGGTGGAACATTTACAAAAAATATAGTATACAAAGAAGTATTATCCTTTATTGATGGTACGCTTTTATCTTAGTATTTCATGTTGATTATTTGTATTTACAACTTTTCTAAGCTAACATTTTTACATGTTATAAATAGGATGATGAAAGATAACTATACCCCCTTTCGACGTGTACATCGATACCTAAACTGGAATTAAAAGGTTCATGTGCCCTTCAAATGGAAAGCACATGGAATATCAAGGGGAAGAATGAAGCAAAAATTATTGTTTATCGATGAAAAGGTATACTAGATTACAAAGTTCTGAATTTGTTCTTATTTAAAATACATTCATGTGTTTATGTAATGCCTCAATGTATCTTTTGTTTCTTAGGGAGAGAGGATGGAAGCCAGTTTAATTGGTGATGCAGTTAACAAATTTAGTAATACTTTTAATGAAGGAAAGTGTTATGTATTGAATAATGTCCATGTCAAAGACATTCACAATGACTATATAAATGCAAAGTGGAATGAAGAGTGCATAATTAATAAAAATTGTGTGGTTGCTGAAGCATCTGAAGATTGCAAAAAAATACATGTTTACTCATTTCAATTTACTGAGTTTGATGACTTTCAGGGTCTTCAAGATAAGAAGATAGTTCTTATAGGTATTTTAACTTTAATTTCATTTATAATATCATTTTATAATATTCATAAAGTCTTCTATGTCAATTACAGATGTCATTGGAATGATTACCAATGTTGATGATATTCAAAGCATTACGAAGAGATCTGGTGAACATGTTGCCAAGTGTGACATCATATTACAAAACGAAATGTAATAAATACAAATTATTTAAATTACCCGATCACTAAAACAAAGATTTCATTTACTAACACTTATATGTATATTTATGGTATTTAGACACACTATGGCTAGGTGCTCATTGTGGGTTGAAATAGCTGTGATGTCACATGACAACTTGAAAGCACAATATGAAATGAGAAGTATAGTTGTTATTACTAGATTTCAAGTTCGATGCTTCCAAGGTAAGACACAATCTATAAGTTTAATTCTATTTGTGAGACTTATTTTATATTAATTTAATAATAATTATAGGTTTATACCTGTCAAGTACTTACACAACAAGACTTCTCTTTAACCCCCCATTGCCATGAGTTGATGAAATGAAGTCAAGGTAGTCATTTTCATATTACACATTCAAACAGTAGTTCATATATATTTCTTTCTAAATTGAATTCTATAAATTCAATAGGTTGTCTGAAAGTGGTGTTGGTTCTTCATCACTTGTGAATGTGTCCATGCAAAAAGAGAATATTGAGGCAATAAGGATCAATTTTTCCATCTTGCATGAATCCCTATAGAGTGGGGCACTACGCAAAGTAAGATACCTCAATGTTTGTAACTTATACAAATACTTAAATGTATATAATATAAAAATAACATGTCGAATATTTTTAGGATCACATTTATGAAATCAAGGCTACATTGTATAGATTTACCGTGATTGAACCCTTTGGTACAATACATGTGTGAGGTGTAGCAAGGAAGTATATGATGAAAATGGTCAAGGCAAGGTCTGTCTCAAATGTGGAGCAAAAGATAGTGTCCTCAGGCAATTTACCTTCTTTTATCATGTAATACATCTATATATTATAATTAGCTTGTAAATTAATATTTCGTTTTGTTGATTATAGGTACATTATGAAAGTTGAAGTCATGGACACGTTTGATTCTAATAAATTAACATTATTTGACACAGCTGCACATCATCTCCTTGGTTATACCGATGTAGAGCTAAACAATATACACTCACATGTACTCCATATTTTTATACATATACATATAATATTGATGAACTTTACACCTGTATTAATATTAAACTGGTCTAATAATATAGGAAAATGGTGAAGATATGGTGGATATCATATTATCAAAGGCAAAATAGAATCAACTACTTTTTCATGTCAAAGCACAAGATGCCCAACCATTTTTTCAAGAATCACAAGGGATGCCAACAACAATGAAGCAAACGGATAAAGTCTTAGATGTAGTTCGCTTAGATATTAAGCAAGAATGTATGAATCTTTTATTTGACATCGAACACAACATTACTTTTTGATTTTTTTTTTGTATCTATCTTAAAATCTGAATTGGTACTTTTGTTTTCCATATAATTTATATTCCCAGTTGAATTTTACGATACAACCTTTTTATGATTGTTATTTGTATATACTTACAACAAAAGTCATTCTAAAGCTTCGTGTGACAACAAATACAAAATCATCAATAATTACAGTTGAAACACAATATTTTTCCAAAATAATCACTAGAATTGTAAGTATTTTGACTGCATATATGATTATATTATTAAATTGTCTGAATATTTACACTAATCATTTTTTCATATGTGAAAGGTTCGAAATAAAATTATAAAATCTTTAGGATTAAATCACCAGAAAGTGATTACATGCATTAATAATAAGTGAGATATTATACTATAATATTTATTATTTATTTATTTCATGTTTCTTATTAAATAATTAAACTCAGATTTTCTTCTCCAATCAGGTGTCCACCTCTCTTTGATTGTTCGTATAAGGATGAGCTCATTAAACTTCAATTTTGGATGGAAAAACAGATGTGTCACATCACCTGTAGAATTTTGTCACATAATGAACTTTTAGTTACAAAATAAATATGTATTTTTATTATTTATGAAAATAATAGTTCAATTTTTCTTATTTAACAATATTAGAATTATGGTATTTTTCTATTGCAATTCCAACAACTTTTATATGTCACATGCATGTGCACTTGTGCGTTCACTAGTATATGTATATATGTGTATATGTATATGTATATGTATATGCATGTATGTGTGTGTGTGTCTATATATATATATATATATATATATATATATATATACAGGCTAGAATACACTCAAGTGTACGGATCGCACGAATACACTCAAGTGTGTTTACATATCAAGACTATTTTTTGCAAAATGTAAACCGTTGATCTTCACTATCATATAAATTTTGAGCCCATTTGGATGAGTGTAAGTCACTCATCCAAGGGCAACAAAATCGACGCGTGAAACTAATTTAAAATGCATAATTTTTGCGGTCTTCATAACATGAGCTATACATATCCAAATGTGCTAAAATTTTGCGTATGAGTTGTTCACAAGATGTTTAAGAAGATCAATGGATTATATTTTCAAAAAAAATATTGCATCATGAAAAACTACTTGAGTGTATTCCACTCCGGATACACTCGAGTGTATTCTAGCCTGACTCATATATATATATATATGTGTGTGTGTGTATATATATATATATATATATATATATATATATATATATATATATATATATATATATATATATAGAGGTTAGGAAGTGTGTACCGGCCGGTACATGTAACTTACGTGTACCGACCATTAAAATAGCACATGTGTAGTATGTTGATAAAATCCAATCATATGGATTGATTCAACACTATATAGATTAGACATGTTTAAAAAATCATAACCACATATCATATAAATCATGAGATATAACAGTAAATCATTCAATGGTTTATGCAATTTCTACAACTTATCGTTGATCAGAAAATACATATTTTCTTTCTTTTATTTATCTATGAATATCAGTTTGTGTTGATTTTTTGTATACATCTTATCTAAGGTGTATACTTTACATCCATAAGGTTGGATTATTCATTAGAATTGTACAATCATCATAAATGAAGGTGGGTACATGTAAGCTACATGTACTCGGGTACACAATTCTTTTAGCCATATATATATATGTATATGTATATATATGTCTATATATATGTATATGTATATATATATGTATATATATATATGTATATGTATATGTATGTATACGTATATATATGTGTATATATATATATATATATATATATATATATATATATATATATATATATATATATATATATATGCTAAAAGAATTGTGTACCCGAGTACATGTAGCATATATATATATATATATATATATATATATATATATATATATATATGCTAAAAGAATTGTGTACCCGAGTACATGTAGCATATATATATATATATACATATATACACACTACTATAAAAAGAGCGAGTTTGATGTTGTGCTCTCCTTAATTCACTCTCTTCTCTCCTTTTTTCAAGGAATTTTGCTCCTACAAATAGCTATTCTGAAATTCTCCTATTAACTTTTATGATCTTTAACTCTATATTTTTCTCTCCATCCCACAGAAACGGTTCCTTGATTCTCTTCTTTTAAACAACCAACCCAAATATCTTTTATTTAAAACTACCATTATTATATAAACATAATCCACAACTCACGTACAGATTTATTTCTGGGCAACTGACATGGCTTATTAAAACGACATGTAATTATCCTACACATTTACAACCCTAATTTTATTAGACACGTACATGTGTGTTTACTAGTATATATATATATCTGTGTGTGTGTGGGGTATATATATATAAATATATATGGGTTAATTTCATTAGAAGACACGACGTTTTGTCAACTTAACAAATATATCACGACCTTGCAGAAATTACATCTCTATAGGCGTTTTCATTTCTATCATTATTAAATCCTTAACTTATTGTCTACGGGTCTATCACCTTAACCCACGACCAATACCATCCGCTCCGGACTTCCATTGGTTTGATTTTCAGCATTGCTAGTTGCAGCATCGCTGGTCGGAGACGAGAAGCAAAGGGGCGGAACAACAAATTAATATGGAAGTTAAGGATTTAATAAGGTGATAGACCCGTAGACAATAAGTTAAGGATTTAATAATGATAGAAATGAAAACATGGGGTATATATATATATATATATATATATATATATATATATATATATATATATATATATATATATATATAGAGAGAGAGAGAGAGAGAGAGAGAGAGAGAGAGAGAGAGTCAGGCTAGAATACACTCGAGTGTATCCGGAGCGGAATACACTCAAGTAGTTTTCCATGATACAATATATTTTTTTTAAATCTAATCCGTGGATCTTCTTAAACATCTCGTGAATGACTCATACTATATATATATATATATATATATATATATCTGTGTGTGTATATACAATGCTAGGTGTGTGAATAGTTGGATTGGTCTCCAAGATTGTATATAAATGGCAAGTCATCTTGTTTATGGGTCGATTTAATACATTCCTTCTCCTTTAAAAGACATTCCTTTTTCCTATTATTTGATTTGACATCAACTAAATTATGGAAAAGGCAATGCATAAATCTACACTCTTCTTGCCTCTCTCTTACTCTTCCTTCTATAAAAACTCTTAGATTTTATTCTAATAAAAGAAAAAGTCATAAAAGGACATTACCAAAATCTTATTAGGACTTGGATTTGGCAATAATAAACCATTTAAGGAAAACATGTCACTATATGGTACTTTATTTTGACCATGATCTCTGGATTATATTGTTTCCTCTTTCATGGTTATAAAAAACACTTATGCAACAAGATGTGTATAATTGTCAAAGGAACATATTCAATAGATGCCCAAAATGGTGATACATATATGTCCTTCAAGTATTCTTTACTCAATTATCAGTCTTTACTTGATTGACACACAAAAAGCCATAAACAAAAATATATAAATACATTACATTTTATTGGATAATTTGATCATGGATCTGGATTATTCTTTTATCTCTCTCCATGTTATATCCTTTAAACCAATTATCCTCTAATTATCTAAAACCATAGATACTGTTTCTTTTGGTAACTCGACAGCTATTTCATTTATCATAACAAAAGGCCATTGTTATTAATTCATGTACAAATTCCTTTTATTTATTTAACTCGTGCTACAAGCACCCATGCGACAGAGGTAATCCATTTTGATTTTCCCCAGTAATACCATTAGGGGATTTATTTATCAAAACATGCTTTACATTTTATAAAAAATGATGATATTACATTCACCCCTCCTTAAAAGAAATTTTGTCCCCAAAATTCACACTTAGTAAGGTAAAAGTTGAATGATAACTCATTTTGTTTCAAACCTTGGGGTTATCAACCCTACTTAGATATCCTTAACATCTTTTATTGGTATGCAAATTCCACACATTGTGACTAGGATTAGTCTTGCATTTAATTCAAGGAATATCCACATTACATGATATCATCTTTTAATGATTATATTTTTCATTTGTGATTTCATTTCCACTTGGTGATTATCCTTTCACCTAGGTTTCAAACCTATTATTCATTTATTTTGACATAAGGGTGATGTAACACCTCCAACCCAAGATAATGTAATTATATCTTAACTTAAGGTTTTTCATTCTCATATATCATTTTAAGCATAGAACATGTTTACCTAATCTCTTTCCCTCATAATGAGATGAAATAAACACTTGACTGTAGCCCAAATAGAAAGTTCATCCCATTCTAAGAGTAGAGATGATATATCCACACATTACCTCAAAATTTCATATTTTAGGTTGAATCATTCTCAACATGACTCTAAATCATACATACTTTTTAATTCCACAATATTCTTACATTCATTGAAGTCAAAAATCTTTTTCATCTTTAGTTTGTACACAACTCCTCTTATGATTTCATTATTACATGACTTCTTTGTATCGTTTGCATTCACACCTTAGGTATTATGAGCCTTAGCCACTTCCTTGAGGTCCCTAGGGGTATAGGTACTTTTTGAAGCGATCTCGTCCTTATGCATCTAGGGAGTGCCTCTCACATTCACCCATTAGGCTACATGGTCATCATGAAGGTAGCTAATATCTCGAGTCATGGACCTTGGGCAAACCTAGATGTTACCTCCTGACCACATAGTCTTATGCATTCAAGGCGGAGTCAACTCCTAATCCCATCGGTCCTATGTACCTTTCATACACCCTACTTGACCTTAGGATTGACTTAGGACTCTACCCTTCCCAAGGGTTTCTTTTAGATGTCACAACTTTAACTATTTTCAAGCACATTATTTTCATATGCAATTCTTTAAACCAGATTTCCTCCATCTCATATAATGCTCACTGTTCACTTTATGTCCCCTCAATGGACTCATGGAAAGTTTTTTTTTTGTGGGGGCGCAGTCTCATATGGTCATCCACTTCCGTAGTGACTTTTCCTCATATTTCTCAGAGATGGCATACTTGGGTTTTAAAGAATCATACTCAATGCATGTGCTTTCATGTTTATATCCTTATTTCATTACACTTTGGGCGACATTTAATATTACCTCAATCTTTAAATTTATTTGATCAACTTACCTTTCTAGGGAAGGTCCTAATCTAGGGTGCCTTCATGGCTCATAGGAGGAAGTTAGGCACTCTAGCCACAACCTGACCTCGAGGTCGAAGATTTTGCCTCCCCCACATGTCCTTCTCCCACTCTTGGGTTGACCCACCCTAGGTTGGCACACTATTTCCTCCCCCACATGTCCTTCTCCCACTCTTGGGTTGACCCACCCTAGGTTGGCACGCTAGCCCTAAAGGTTTCATATTTTCATCTTTATACATTGTTTTTATTATTATAATTCCTCAACCCTTATTTGCTCAATCTCTAGGATACCCTCTCATGGGGTTTGTCCATGCAGTGGACTTGGGCCACCTTCCCCTCTAGGGACTTGGTGCCTATGTCGGTCTTCCCCTCCAGGGGCTTGGTACTATGTTGGCCTTCCCCTCTATGGGCTTGACTTTCTGTGATCTTACCCTCTAGGGGCTTGATAATTCATGACCTTCCCCTCTAGTGGCTCAATCTTTTCTGACCTTCCCCTCCAGGGGCTTGATATTTTCTGACCTTCCCCTCCAGGGGCCTGATCTTTCCATAACTAAACTTCTAGAGATAGCATGAGGGGTTCGAGCAAGTTATATTTGGATTTTCATTTTCATATATATGACCAGTGGGTTCTTATATCTCTCAAAACCTTTTCCATGAATGTAATGCTCCACATACACACATGCATGGGATACTTGTCACCTAAACTCATTTTTTTCTTTCTTATTCCTTTTCAAGGTACATATGGGAAGTGTTTTATAACACCACGCCATTCCCATTATTTATGATTAGGGTTTTAGTGTTAGGGTTAGGGACTATACCCTACCTCTTAGAGTTTCCATGTCCCTTGACCCACTAGAGTTTTCTTAACTCAACCCTATCTTCATTAGAGTTTATCTTTGTAACCCATTAAATCATCATTCCCATATTTCATGTACATTATTATCTCCATAGTATATGTACACTACTATTTCCACATCACATGTATATTATGAATTCCCCATTACATGTACATTAGTAGTTCCTCATTACATGTACATTTTATTTCCATATGTACTTTATTATTCTCACATCAATTCCACATTTACATATGCATTAATTGGCAGAGGATGCCTTAATCCTACTTCTTCTCAAAATCCTAACTTGATATGAGGAGAGAAATTCCTTTTAATGTTTATTAAGCAAAGAGGACAACAAGTGGATGAATCAAGATGAGAAGACACCCTAGAGGTATTTTACTTTGGGCAAAATCATCCAACTTTGTCCATGCAAGATGTACAAGCCCGAGAGTCCTCGTAAGCTGACTAACGGTGCGGAGGAAAATATTGCCAGCCCTCGGGTCGTGGTCCCTTTTAGACACCATTTTCTTTAGAAAATGCCCTAATAATTCTCTCATATCTCTACATATTACTTGAAATTATAAACTATTAAATATTATTTGACAAAATTTGGGGCTATGATACTAAATATAACAATCTCACTTTCAGCCCCCCAATTAAGGGAAGACCTTCAAGTTGAGAGACAATACCTATATTCCCAAGGAGCCATACTTGGAAAATAATAAATAACAACAAATAATTATATTTATTACAAATATTCTTTACAATTTGTACAATGATATTCTTCATGAAACTAATACTTGTTGAGAAGAAGTAAATAGCTATATAATCCTCATTTAACTTATCTTTGATGATTTCATGACATTTCCATCTATAGCTTCATGTATATCAGCTTATACCTAAAACTACGTGAAACAAATACACGATCAGTATGTTGCCATACTGGTACATGGAGTGCATCCAAAATGTCCAAGTATATAACAACATATATTCCTACAAATACTTGCAAATATTAAATGGAAATTTCTTCACATAATCTTCCATTTATGTGATATTCATAATGGCTTTATAATTGAGCATAACTAATTAAACATCCAACACATTACTTGTTCAATTCTCAAGAAACATCCAAAAAATGTCGAAAAACTAATCTGTTTATTCTTAGGCGTAACCACATACCTTGATAGTGATCCATGCAGATCATGAAACATTCTCTAAGCATATTATCCAATCCAACAAACAAATCAAGCAATACACATTATGTAAATCCTAAAGTGTCACGAACACATATTAATCATATTAAACCCTACTCGGTCCTATTCTAGAGTTTATGCTTCCTAGTTTCTAATTATTATCATCATGATCATGTTGATTTCCCATATTATTCAACAATATGAGTAAATATGGCAAAGTAAACATTTTAAGCATATTCAATAATCTTAATACCCAAACCTAGTGTTTATGTGTTTTTCATCACCACTTAAATATAGTCCATGTGCTTGATAACATCTCATTTTGTGTAACTTTTTGCACTTGTTTTATTTCTATATTAACACCCTTTTATGTATTTTTCAATTTATCTTAATATCTTTGAACAATATCTGGATTTGACTTATTACCCTTTCCCACTCCCTGCAGACTCATAGTAAGTCGCAATCGTGACATCATCTCGACCTTAATGGTCCATGGGCATCTTGCCGAGATAGAGCCAATGATCAATAGTTCCTAGCCACGACCGCCACTACACAACAAAACCCTCAACGTTTACCAACCGTGGCACCAGTCACGACCGAGATGATACGTCACAATCATGGTTCATGGTTTTGACTGAGAGAAGATGTCATGACCAAGACACAGTCGCGACCTGGGCAGAAGAAGTGACCACTAAAGAAGACATGACTGTGACACTGTCCGTGACCAGAGTTATGGTCTTGGTCACGACACGGGTCATGACCGTGACCTATTTTGACCGCGACCCGTCCCAACCGTGAGAGGAACTAAGTCAGTGGGCGGCGCCTATAAAAAAGGCCCTTGACTCCACATAGCAAGGGGTTAGATCATTAGGAGAGATGAAGTGTTGCCCAACTCGAGAGGCACCATTGGTATTGGATCTCTAAAGCTAAAAGACAGATGATAGAGAAGACCCACCATCCTCTTCTTCAAGAGAAGGATTTTCCATCTTCCACGCTCGTACCAGATCTAGATCTAAAGAAGTAATGTTGGTGTATCACTGTAACATCTCAGGATTTGAGACCTCAGATAACATGATCTTAAAAGGAATGATTGGACTACCCATATCACCAAGGTGCACCTCCTTTTCAGGAAGCCCATCACTAAAGCACTCCATAGTTAAGCGTGCTCATCTTGGAGTAGTACTAGGATGGGTGACCAGTTGGGAATTAGATCCTGGCTTGTGCGTCGGTGTGGACAAAGTGCGCAGTTAAGGCTAGTGGTGGTTTGTGGGACCACTCGTCATTCCTGAAACCCTTATAGAGCCTTGGGCAGTGGGCCTGGGCGTTACAAATGGTATCAGAGCCAATTGGGTGTTCATGGGCCATGTTGGGTCTGCACTGAAATGGGGAAATATTATAAGGCCATATAGTTGATCCTTAACGAGGACTACCCATATCACCAAGGTGCACCTCCTTTTTAGGAAACCCATCACTAAAGAACTCCATAGTTAAGTGTGCTCAGCTTGGAGTAGTACTAGGATGGGTGACCAGTCGGGAAGTTGATCCTGGCTTGCACGTCGGTGTGGACAAAGTGCGTAGTTAAGGCTAGTAGTGGTTTGTGGGGCCAGTCATCATTCCTAAAACCTTACTAGAGCCTTGGGTAGTGGGCCCGGTCATTACAAATGGTATCAGATCCATAACTCCTCCAGTAGGTGGGGCCCGCATGGGCATGTGGCATGCCTGTTTTGAGCCGTGCGGTCCAAGCATGTAAGAAAGGGCTGTCTATGGTTGAAGTAGCCACCCTTGTGTTGGTATTCCGTGATCGGGAGCTGGGTGTCCATGGGCCATTGTGGGTCTGTACTGAAATGGGGTCAGATTACAGTGGGCCCGAGCGTTACAAATGGTATCAGAGCCATAACCCCTCCAATAGGTGGGGCCCGCATGGGCATGTGACATGCCAGTCTTGAGCCGTGCGGTCCAGGCATGTAGGAAAGGGATGCCACCCTTGCGCTAGTATTTTGTGATCGGAAGTTGGGTATCCATGGGCCATTGTGGGTCTGCACTGAAATGGGGTCAGATTATGAGGCCATATATTGGAGCCTTGATGAGGACGTCAAGAGTCTAAGTGGGGGAGATTGTAACATCCCATGATTTGAGGCCTTGGATATGATGATCTTAAAAGGAATGATTGGACTACCCATATCACCAAGGTGCACCTCCTTTTCTGGGAGCCCATCACTAAAGAACTCCATAGTTAAGCGTGCTCGGCTTGGAGTAGTACTAGGATGGGTGACCAATCGAGAAGTTGATCCTGGCTTGCACAATAGTATGGACAAAGTGCATAGTTAAGGCTAGTGGTGGTTTGTGGGGCCAGTCGTCATTCTTGAAACTCTATTAGAGTTGTGGGCAGTGGGCCCGGGCATTACATGCCCCATCCTTCTCTCTCCTTTGCATCCAATGTATGTAAAAAACCCTAAAAATATGCAAAAAGCAACCACAAGTGTATTTGACATGGTAGTTCATATTGGGGGGATTTACTTGCAAACTAACATTGTTTAGATGTGATTATGATGCAAAAAAATACAAGATGAAGCCCTAAAATAGGGATGCATCAGTAGGTAAGAAACCCCATGTAGATAAGAAATCCCCTTCCCCAAAACATATGAACCATATAGACAAATAGGAAAGAATCATGCTCATAACATAATGACTTGCTTATCCTTTCATCTGTTTCCAACTTTTTATATTTTGTCTTTAAAAAGTAGAAAAAATAAAAAGGAAACGAGGAAGGAAGTGGATTAGAAACTCTAAAAAGGTAAGCGAAGTCAAAACCCTAAAGAGTGAAGTGGACCTAAAACCCTAAAAAATGAGAAAAGCACACAACCAAAAAAAGAAAGAAAAAAGAGAGAAGTGAACAGATACATGATTGAGCAGGTGAAACAGAGACAAAAAAGAATTTCATACTTGAGCAACGATGGATCAATTTGATCTATAGTAGCAGTGACACATGACATTGTGATCCAACACCTTGCCCATGGTTCTTATTCAACCCAACAATCTAGCCTAGAATGATAGTACAAAAATAAAGAAATAAAGGAAACCAAACTTGAACTCGATGGAAACAACACAAAACTAGAAAGAGACAACGAGATCAACCTCGATTGTATAACTATCCCCAGTAGAGCCCGTCCACTGTACCTAGCCTAAAAATAATTAGCCTCTCATAAGGGGACTAATTTGTTGGTCACAAAATAGATGATACATGCTAAACTCTGAGTCTCCACCACAATTTATTTAATAAAATGAGTAAAATTAAGATGAACATTTAAATCAATGAAAAACCATGAAAATTTGGTTTTTTGACATTCTAGACGGATTGGAAAAAATGGAATGCACAATCAAAAATTAGATTCGGTGATCTTATTGCAAGTGGGGTTGGTTTAGCACCCCTACTCACCCAGTAAACCAATATCAGACTTATTCCTTAATGTTCTCAAATTAGGCTGGTTTAAAGTTGGGTTAAAGAAAACAAAAGCGGTGAAAGGAGCGATAAAAACATGTTCTTTTTGTTTGGGGATCTTTGGGGATTGGGATGGCCATGAACTTCTTGTATTGCGCTAAAGATCCTAGTTTTTTAGATGTAAGATCCTAATCACCTTAGGATCTCCCATACTGGAAGTCCCTCTCTGGAAGTTAGGGTCGAAGCATACAAATAGAGAAGAGAAACAATATGTAAAAGATTTAGTTAAAAAGATTTGAATTTATTTGAAAGTCAAGTCAATCAAAATAAATAGAACACACACTAGCACGGTAGTTTAGATAGATAGACAAATCAACATTCATGAGTGGATTGAAATAATTACATGTAGTTTTGATTTGAATGGATTTGATGTGTGGGATTAAATTATTCAACCTAACAACATTAGAAAAAAACATTGTGTTAGAGGATGAATCCTCTAAACATGAGCTAGACACATTATAAAGAGGGGGTAGTTGATCCTCTAGATTAAGGATAATAAAAAATGGACCTTGAATATGGTATATATGGGTGTCTATTTATAGGGTGGAATTAGGTTTGGTGTTCTTGATGGATGATCCTGGAGTGGTGATAAAACACACTGATCTACTAGGATTAGGGTTGGTAGAATTCCACATTCTGCCACATGGAACATCTTGTCAATCATGTTGTTCCATCAGGTATTCTAGGGAAGAGAAAAAAATGTTTTGTATCAAAGTTTGGATGTGTTGGAATGTTCTGGGTGATATTTCAGATGAGAGTGAGTCATATATATATAACAAAATTTTAAAAATCAAGGGAAGAAGAGAGATGGAAACTTGATGGCTAAGTCTTCCCCCTTTTCTCTATTTTGCTAAAAAAGATAATCCTTTTCTCTATTAGGATAAAGACAAAGAGAAATTGAATTTCCCATGGATTTAAATTTTGAATATTATATTATAGCGAGATCAATTGAGAAATTTTACGAAAAATGTTTATAAAATGTAGATATGTAGGGAAATTTCACTAGAGTTCAAAGCAAAGTATGTTTTGTACAGGAACCCCAAACTAGGTGAAAATGGATGGACTAAATGTTAAAAAATATGAATAAATGGGTTAATATTAAAAAAATGTGTGAAAATATGGGAAAAAGTAACGAACTCCATCATTATCCAAAAAATTAAAATTAACATGAACTTCCACTGAGCTAGCAAAAAATGGTTGTCAATAGTTAGCATGAATAACAAACATACCATTAATAATTGTTTGAATAACAAAAAATTGATGTATTTCAACTTAAATAAGTAATTCATGAACATGGGCTTTCTTGTCTATTAATTTCAACAATAACAATTGACATAATGTGCATGTAGATTACAAAAAATGCTAAAATTATATAACGTAGGGATAGGGAACCATAACCCATAACCATGGGTGGAAGAATAAACCACGGTTCCCAATATACAAAACATTATAGGGGAATAAACCATGCATGTGACAGGAGGAATAAAACCTCAATACCTAAATTTATCACATGTAGCATAGGTGATCACCCCTAAATCACGCTTCTAAAAGGAGAAAATCTCGAGTAATTGGACTTTGAATTTATACCCAATACTTAGGCCCCCACAACAATAACAACAGGGTCTGGTGTAGTAAATCAGGGTCAAACACAGGGACAAGGGTGGTATGAGCTAAGAATTATGAGTCTTGACTTAGTTACACCAATATGAAAGGTAAATAGGTGTTCCTTATGGAATGTAGGAGTTTCAACTGGCAGGATAACAAATAAGTAAACAAAAAGTTCAAACAAAACATAACATAACATAATATTTAAATGGGATAAGATAATATGGACATGAAATTAGATTGGGTTTCATTATCAAAGATCTCTCACCAACATGCAAAACCCATACCCATTGTATACCATTAGAAATATTACAAGAAATCATCAAAAGTGTCTATTCCCTCCTCTCTCGATCTTAGAATAGATCTAGATTATAATGTTGTCTCTCTCTCGAGATGACAAACATACAATCAACATAAAACCATATGATCATTAGCTTAGGCATTCCAACATTCTCATACATTCATGCAATTTCATAACTCTTAGATACACAATACTAATACTCTCTCAAGGTATTAAAAATCAAATAACACAAGATAGTAGCTAATCATGCTAGTGAAGCATTAAAAACAAGAGTACATAGATAAACTTTGCTACAAGTACATACAATCTATAAATATAAGTATTTACATGTTGGGAGAGTCTTAGTGGCTACTCCCTACCCAATTTTGATGGATCAACCACTCATGGTGGTGATTTATGTGGAGGATTTACAAGATTGAGATGACATGGTGATGAATGAATAGAAGAAAGTGAATGTATTATAGAAGAATGTGGAAGATACACCAAACAAAAATTCTATTTGGAATCGATGTCGATAAAGATGTATTTATTCTCCTAATCCATAATGGCATAGAGAAGGTAGGTGTCATTTGTGTCACCCTACTTCTCTTGTAGGAAACTTTAGATGCTACTCAGGGCTGGAAAAGGTCCGTTGGTTCCTCAAACTCTCATCCTTGGATGTGGTGAACCGATGAGGATGAATGGAGGTCGATGGAGAGACGAAAAAAGGGAAACATTTCCTCTCCAACGCCTTAGATGAATGACCCCCTAATGTGGGACTCAAGGTTCTGATAGATGAGCTTTGTGTGCACCCCAAGACTCATGGACACATTCCTCTAGGCACACACTTAACTAATTCTAGTGGTTGTTGTAAGCAGTGATACCACTAATTGACAAAGTTTACCCATCCTTTGGTTGGCGGGTGGTCAATGGTCTCTGGGAGTGTGAATCCCACTGAGCCATCAGAAGGTGGATGTTGTCTAACCTTTGGTTGTCACCTACAGACACCTCATCGGAAGAGGAAGGCACTACCAGACCATCGATTGATTGAAGATCCATGACACTTGGCTGGGCATCAGAAGGCGAGATCAGTAGGTCACCTTTGACTGATGGCTCCCAACTGAGTGATTGATTGAAGCATGCATGCATGTCTTTAGAAGGAAGGGCTTCGTTTCTACTTCAAGTTGCTGAATAGATGCCACCATCAGAAGGCCTCCTTATGGTGACCTTTGGTTGTGGGGACCAAGTGGTGGTTAGATCAGTGGACCTCTAAGTCGATGGATCAGTTGGGTGTCTTTGAAAGTCAATAGGAAGTGACCATCAATTGTGGGAACCGATGGGGAGTCTGTCTTAAGTGGGTTTATTGTTTAAGGCCATCATTCGATGATTTTCCTACAAAAAAGAATTAGTGAATGCCTAATTAAGTATAAATGAAAAAATGAACAAATATGCAAGAAAATTAAAGCAAGTTCGTGCTATTAAAAGAAATTAGGGGAAAATTAGGCACATAGCACCCAAAAAATTGGATGATATTAACTCCCCCAAATTTAGAATATAGATTTTACTTAAGCTAATAAATAGAATCAAGGCATGAATATAAGGTTTAAGGCTTTATTTGTTTAGTGTATTGAGCATTTATGATGTTGTTTCTCCATTCTTAGGTGTAGATATATGTGTGACCGCTAGGCCTGCATACTATATTCCCTGGTTCCATTCTCTTAGATCCAGAGTTGCGTGACTTCTTTCATTTTTTGCAGCCTCTTCTCAGGAGGAGTTTCTCCTCCACAAAATTCACCAAGCCTCATTTCATAACTATACTTGTGCAAGGTACTTGCTAGGGGTAGCTTTCACATCCAACTTTTATTTTTTTGGCAGTCCTATCTAGGTGTGTGGGGGAAGGTTTAGGATGTAGCATGTTCTATATTTCTCAGGTTCAATCAACCATGAGCACTATTGTATTCATGATGTTGCCCAATTATAACTCCCTATGTAATATTGGGTGGTTATGTGAGGTCACCCTTGAAAGATAGGTGGGTATTGTTTGGCTTCTAGGCTCCATTACTGAGCATGACATATCAACATTCTTGAGTTCAGCTCTACACCAGCCGGGCATAATCTTTTAACTTCTTGCTAGACACAACTCTCATGATTTTATTGATGCTCAACTTTTATCCTTTCTCACAAGGCTTGTGTCAATGGAATTTTTGGGGTGCATGGGATTCCAAGCCCCGTTTTATCCTTAATAGGGACTAAGCACTCGAAGTGGTAAATATTTCCCTTCTATGAGACAATTGCACTTTTCAACTTGTACTACAAGGCTAGGGTGATTGATTAGGAGTACGACAGATTAAGTCCTCCTTATTTTAGATAAATACTAAGGGTCAGTAGCATTCTTCCTCTGCCTATAGTGTCTTGAGGTAAGAACAATGTAAGGGCATGGTCAAATGTATTTTTACTAGGTGAATTACTAGCCCAAAACATCACTTTTTTGAAAAGTCAATGTAGATCTCACTATTGAGAAAGAAGATAGGTTGCTGACTGAACTGAAAAAGGGGAAAAATGCATTAATTTAGAGAATACATGATCTAACATGAGTGGGACAATCCATTTGAATGAAAAAAATTAAAATGATAGACAAATATAAGCCTTCCCGGAACATCAATGTAAGTTGAATTCAATTTTGAAGGAAGTTGTGCGCAAAGAGGAGAAAAGGCTACTAATTTTTGGGATATATATCCCATATAGGATTGACCTTGGGTGACTCATGTTCAGGAAGTGGTGAAGAAATGAGGCACTGTAGTAGTTTTGAATGAGAAGAATGATCTTGTCCCCACCAAGACTATAACTAGATGGAACATGTGCATAGACTATTATAGGCTTAATAATGCTACTCGAAAGGACCACTTCCCACTTTGTTTTCTTGATCAAGTCCTGGAGAGACTTGCACACCATTAATTCCTCTTTTACTAGGATATATACTCTAGCTTCTAGCCAGACACCCATCCACCCTAGCAATAAAGAAAATACTACCTTCACATGTTCATTTGGTACATATGACTTTAGTTAGTTGCCCCTTCAGATTATGAAATGCACCTGCCATTTTCTAACATTACACTGACCTTATATGAACATCTTCATGGATGACCTCTCAATCTATAGAGATTCTATTGATGCCTTCATATACCATATTTCTATGGTCCTAGAATGTTGTAAAGAAGCACATCTAGTGCTTATTTGCAAAAATGCCACTTTATGGTGAAGGGCATTGTTCTAAGGCACCGTTTCTATTCTAGAGGCATCAAGGTTGACAAGGAGAAGATATAAGTGATCACCAAATTACATACTACAACTACTATCAAAGAAGTTCAGACATCTCTAGGACACCTGAAATTCTATAGGAGGTTCATTAACGACTTTGACAAGATCACCAAACCTCCTAAATATGTTCTATATAAGGATGTGAAGTTCATATTTGACTCTGATTGTATGAAAAGTTTCAACACCCTGACAGAAGCCCTCAACTCTACCCCCATCCTTTGTGCCCAATATAGTCTCTTCCTTTTGAGATCAATGACTATGTTGTAGGTATAGTTCTTGTGTAGGGCATGTAAGCATCATGTCATTTACTACACAAGACAAATATTGGTTGATGTAAACAAAAATTATGCAACCACTAAGGAAGAGCTTCCTGACATTATCTACACCTTCGACAAATGTTCTCCTATCTAATAGGCTCACAAGTGATGTCTACACTGATCATGATGCTACGAAGTACTTAATGTCAAAGAAGGATATGAAGCATAGGTTGATCATGCATACCTTATTGATGTAAGAGTTAAATCTAGAAATCAAGGACAAGAAGGGAACTTAAAATGTTGTCTCCGATCATCTTAGATGACTACACATCCAACACAATGACACAATCCCTACCAATGACTCTTTGCTTGATGACCAATTGCAAAAATTGTTCACACTCACCCGTGGTATGCTGATTTGTTAATATCTAGCAACATGAGTCCTTCACCTTGATTTTACAATGAGAACAAAGAATAACTATTTAGGTTGTATTAAGATGGCCTCTATCGCCTATGCGTCTTTGAAGAGAAGCTCCTTTTATTCTTGAAAAGTGCCATTCCAGACCAATTGGGGGCCATATGAGATCCAAAAGGATTGCATTCAAGGGCCTACAATGTGGAATCTTTAGGCCCTCTATCTTCAAAGATGCTCATAGTTATTTCAAGTCCTATGAGCCATGCCAGAGTTATGGTAGTATTTCTAAGAGGAATGGGATGTCACTCAATGTTTGATCAGAATTGAGATTTTTGACGTCTGGAGTGTGGATTACACAGCTCCATTCCTCTCCTATTATGTCTTCTCCTACATCATCATTGCTATTGATTATGTTTTAAAATAGATCAAAGTTATCCCCACAATTTCTATCAACTCCAAGCCAATCATCAAGCTATTCAAAGACATAATCTTTGAATGCTTTCGAGTCCCCTGCATTGTCATTGTGATGGAGGTTCTTATTTCCTCGAGCACAACTTTGAAGCACTCCTTAGCAAGTATGGTGTCTCTCACCATGTGGATAGTCCATATCATCCTCAGACAAGTGGTCAAGTGGAAGTTTCTAATCATCAAATCAAGGATATTCTGGAGAAGACAATTGGAAGGACAAGGCAAGATTGGGCTCACAAGATATATGACACACCATGGGCTTAACAAACTACTTACAAGACCCCCTGGGTACTACACCCTTTTGTCTAATTTATTGGAAGTCTAGTCACTGATTAGTAGAGCTTGAACACTAAGATTTCTGGGACGTCAAGCAACTCAACTTTGACTTTTGTGAAATGAAAGAAAATCCTCATCTCAAATGTAATAAGAATTATGACTCGCAACATGAGTGTGCATACATTTACAAGGAGCACACAAAGATGTGGAATAATGGCCACTTGTAAAGGAAAGATCTGCAGGTAAAGAGCCATGTATTACTGCACAACTCTCATCTCCATATTTTTTGAGAAAGCTCATGACTCGATGGTCAGGTCCATTCATCATCAATCACATATTTCAACATGGAGTTGTTATAATTTTGAGTGAGAAGAATGGGGAATTCAAAATTAACGGCATGTGTCTCAATTTCTACTTCACAATGAATAATATGTATGCCAATCGACACATGTCACTCCTTTCTCCTTGATATCATGATTGAGCTTCAAGCGTCGAGTCGTCCATGCTAAACAAAAGCACTTCTTGGGAGGCAACTCGAGTGATACTTTAATATTTACCTATTTTTTCCATTCTATTTCATATTTTCATTTAGTTAGTTAGTGCATATCTTGTCAAGATCATCAATTCTAACAATTTTGATTGTAGGTGAATGGTGTTTTCTAAATAGAGAACAAACAAAACTCATGATCCAAACAACACCACTCTTCCCCTCCATCTTGGGTTTAGTGTTTTCTTAAGGATGTCTATATTCTAGTTGGAGGGTGGGTGGTATGTATTCTACTTTCTATCCAAGCCAATATGTTTGTAACTTTTGATCTTATCCTTCCAGTTTTGCATTACATTCATCTTATTTTTTTTGTTTTTGATCTCTAGAGTAAACGAATCCATTACGTAGTTGACTTAAAATAAATTTTTCTACTTGCATCTATGCATGTTTAATCACTAAACACCCCTTACTCAAATAAACACCTCAAAATGACTAATTTTTGAAACAGAACAATGGCTAGAAATCACCCTATGTGACCTAGGAACCCAAACATCATGTTTCCCTTAAAAAGATGACAAGTATACGAGGAATTGAGAGATATTAAACACTTCATTCTTCTAACTAATTAGTGAAACAAATTCATGGAATCATCACTTTTTCCCCTTATCATGAAACTATTTGAGCATAGTGGAATTATGAGAACAACTTGGTGAATTAAATAGTAAATCAAGTTGCATGTTGATCCGACCCCTGTTCTACACTTCCTTTTCCATCTTCTTACCTTTCATCCATCAAAAAGGAAAAAAAAGTCATAAAAGTGCAAACTCTAAGTTTGGGGTGGCACACCCCTCCCCACTCTATGAACTTCTTCCTTACTCCTCTCTATGTAATGGTGGTGTACCATAAAAAAGAAAAGATACCAATGTACACACAAAAAGAAGAAGTCGTAGTATATGTATTTGCACAAATATATGCAATCTCAATTCACATCTTCCTTTTGAGCCCCCTTCTCTCAATTTTCTACTTGAGTCATAATGAATGTCTCATTTTATTTTCCTTTTCACACACCTCAATGTCAGATCCTAGGCATACTTGTTGTTCTGCATGATTATCTGAACTTTTATTAAAGCTCCTTGATGTGACCATTACTAGGGATAGTGGTGAGGAAGTGTTTTGGGGCAAACTTAGAAATGAAAATATGGATGGATGTGTTTTGTGATATTATAAAGTTTGGTAGATTGACCATATTAGATGGTAGGGAAATAAGCTAAATGTGAATGTGAGGCAATCACATGGGCTAAAAGTATTCATTCGGTAATTGTTTTAGATTTTGTGTTATTCAAGGATGTATGAAGTTTAAGTTCGAGGTTGTTTTATGAATGCATACTCATCATAGTTTTAGTTATTTTTAGCTTAGTTTTGCTTTCATTATCCTCATTTCACTTTGAAATTAGTTTGCATTTAGGTTTTCTTAATTTTATGTTAATTTTTAGGATTTTAATTGTAATCCCTAGTTTTTGTTGTAGGATTGAGCTTCATATATTATGTACCAACATAGGAGATTATGGTCATGCTTACCGACTAGCACATACAACAAACTTTTGATAAATGGACCAGATTTCTTTTGATATGACCCTTCATTGCTGGATGATTTTGTGAGTTGGTGCTTCATAGGTGCAATCCCCATGACACTTGCCAATATCCCTCACGGTGGTTTGCATTTTCCAAAAATATCATCATTTTTCTCACTCTTCCCGTCCAGCGGTTGACAGCTAATGGAAGCCCAACACTCATCAACTGGCGAAACTCCTACATGTGTACTGACTAAAACATTGTACGCACGCCTATCCACACAATTTGTTCATGCTCACTTACAAATGAAGATTCAACATCCACCTTCCTATGGAACTCTTGGCTCAAAAACCAACAAGGCTCTATGTGTCTAAACCAATGAAAGTTCTGTGCTCTACCTACTATGGAAAGACCTACTCCATTTTCTAATGGGATTCCTACTCTGGCCTTCTGATGGAAATTGTGGCATCCCAACTGATAAAGACTTTGCTTGCCTGCTAATGGTTGTCCTGACCCTTCATTTATAGATAGAAATACTAATGTCATGACACTCATAATCTTCGTCATAACTACCCATTCACATATTTGGTGGTCGATTGTCTAATAGTAGGAATCATGGGATAGTTCCGAACCCTAGTGTTCTACCTATAAATATAAGACCATGACCTCCAGTGAAAGGATCAATTCTCGATAGCACTAAGATTCTATAAATCATACTCATCTCCGATCTCTATTTTTCATTAGTGGCTTACATCAATTGGAGTCCTACGCAACTAAAAAAGCTTCTACCACCATCAAGCATCCAAGGTCTTGATTTCTAAGGTGACATAGACCAACAAAATCTTCTGCCTTCATCATACACCTACTCCAATCTTTCAATGATAAATCTAGGCTATAAAGAAGGATATTAATGACTTACAATTTACCTCTGATAAATGTCAATGGGTGTTCTTGTTTCTTGATAGACGTTCTTATCTCCAAGTTGAAGAAGTACTTCTACACACCACATACGTGTCTTCCTGTTTTGTGATGATGTGTTTCTCCCCCTCTTCCATTTTTAAACTTGTCATTGATGCCACGAGTGAGTAGTCCTCTCTCTAGGGTGCAGGGAGTAGCCCTACTATCCAATTTTGCTCTCTTTAGTACATCTACTATTGGATGGACTTTTATATGCTTATAATTAATTAGTTTATGCTTGTACTCTTTCCTGATCATCAAGTTTACATGTTTATTAGATCTTGGGAGTGGGGAATTTTGAACCTAGGATCTAGGATGCAATTAATTATTGTGAAACCCTGGACGGGACTTTCATATAGGTGTTTTTCAAGGTGACAGATGTATGATCTCTAGATAATGAAATGATGAGATTGGAGTTATATCTATCTTGGTTTTAATCCTAATGCCAAAAGGGAGATTCACATGGCCTCAACATATGTATTTTTAGGCTTAGTGAGAGAGTGAATATTTGGTATCCGTGGAAAAAACACATTACACCCTAGTGTCTCCATCATATAATAAATATAAACTTTGTACTAGTGATTTAAACAACCTTAATATATTCAACTAATCCGATGTTTGTTTTAAGTACTCATTATTGTCAGTTACTTTGATTGAATTTTTCTTAGTTATGATATCCCTAGGGTTCAATCGTGAACTCTACTACTATGAGATCCATCCACTTGCGTGGGGTGATTACTGCTTGTAGTCTCGATAAAAAATCTAGGGACTTCTCCTAAGTGAATTTTCCTATGCAGTAATCATTCATGTTAGGAACATACATAATTTGGATGTTATCTCTAAGTTGTTGTCATCATATTGTATACTCTTTAAACTATAAGGGTGAAGAACTAAAAGTATCTATTCCCATCAAATGCACTCCATTCTCTGTCCTAAAATGTTCTCCTACTCCTCTTTCAATATTGGTCTTTCAACTACCATATTGATTAAATAGGACCATGTTAGAAGCATAAAGTTGGATCCCGATTTTATATTGTGGAACTTGATATTTACCATTTACAACCCTTAATATATGTTCTTTACCTATTTGATTGTGTCATTCTCTTATTTCACTACTCATTGTGCTAACTTATAGGACTCTATCACCAAGCATGTTTGACATGCTATTCCAGCTATATGTGTTCCTGATACAATCCTACAAATAACAATACATCAAAATTTGAGATCAATGTAATATATATGGATTACACCTTTAGAATATGATATAATATTACATAACCTTTACAGTTTTTCTTGTTTTTTAGTTCCCACTAGAACATAATGATTAGTTTTTTGAGGTAACAAGTGTATTTAAATAAATGGAATCCATATGTCACCTAAAAAGGTAACCATTAACAACACAATACATTGTGAGTAGAAATACAACACAAAGGTGAGAGTGAAGAGAAAATGGAGCTTCTTCTCTGGATCCTTGTTTTAAGCATGTTACAAGCAACTTTTGATGGATAATATCACCAGACTTGACCATAGATCACTCAATGAAGATCTTGATCACCATCATCTATTTCGTCAGAGAAATTACTAGTCCATCAGATATCAAACTCTCCTTATTAGTAGAGAATCACCTAGAGACACACTTGTGTGACTAAAGACCCAGAAAGAGTCTAGGGGAAATATCTAATATGACAAAAAAAAGAAGGAAATACCAATTACATCACTGTCGAAAAGAAACGTCTCATGCCAAAGGCCACGACTTTATTCTTAAGGACAACCAACCATATATTTGGCCACAACAAAGCTGCCTTTTAGCATCTACCATGAAGCAACAAAATGTAGGAACAAAGAGAAAAAGAAAGTGGGGAGGAGATCATCGGCCCCGTCAACTCCCATCGCCTAGCCAGGCCTAGCTAGAGCCAACCGAGAACATCAACAACACATAGGGGTGAACCAAAAATGACAACCACAAGGAGATAACTCACTAAAGCCTTGAAACCATACGTGCTTGCTCAAAAGACTCACATCACATGGCTATGAATGATTTGTCTCTAGCCATATTGACTAGACAAAAGCAGAGTTCATAGGAGGGAGAGGCAAGTGAGGAACTGAGGGAGAAGAGGAATAGCATGTTGGATGCCACCCTCTCCCAAAAGCTAGTGAGGTGTCTCTACACACTCTAGATTATCACAACATATCAAGTTCATGTTGATTTGTTGATATACTACATGACCTGATTACTTAAACATAATTATTAGTTCATTTACAAAGAACTGAGGATAAATGTGATTAAACTTGAACACCCTTAGATCTTCCATCATTGATCATGTCCTCATTTTATTACTAGAAACTCTAATAATATTTTTTGATTTAAATATAAGTTTGTTTAATATTTGTATTTATCTATTTCTAAATCAAAATTACAAATGCCTTCATGAAAATGTAAGAAAGAAATTTGATTGCCAATCTTTTCAGGATGGAGAAGCCTATATATCTATAAACAAATTTATTACAAGTAGATGATAGAATCATAAGGTTCCTATTAGTTAAATGTTAAATTTGAATCATAGAAGATTGGTTGTGTCATCATCCATGACACTAAATGATCAAAGGAAAATCATACAATATTATAGAGATTTTCCTCACAAGTTGCTTCATTCTTATGGACCTTTCGAGCAACATTTTTAGAGTATGGTTGGGATGATTCATAGTTACCTAAAAGGATTCATGTGAAGTCAAAAACTCTAGTATGGTCAACATAGGTATGTCTACCATATTTTCAAGAAAATAACAAGATATCAAACACACTTTGGAAGTGGATACCCTCATACCATGTGTCAAGAAAGGCCACGAAATATTCCTACATGACCTCTTTTCTTGCATGAGAGATAAGGTCAATGGAGTTTTAGAGACTAAATAATGACAAAACTTACATCTAGGCTATGTCTCATAATGCAGATCATGATCACTAAATTGTTTCATGTCTATGATCTTTCAAAGGTAGGCAATGTTCATCATCGGGGTACACTAGTATTATGAACTGGTACCAAAAGAATAACTTGATACTCATAGATAACATGGAAAATCTAAGACCATAAATAGGAACAACAACAATGTTGATATGTGCGTTCTCAAATTGTAAAGAATAGAGGACATCTAGTTTCCACAAGGAGAGGACACTTACACAAAATTGATGAATGCCTACTTTGTTGTAAATGTCTTCCAAAAAAGTTTCAATCTTTCAAGTGGCATAAGGCCTACCACTAGAAACACAAGATAGACACCATGGGAAACCACTAAATGAGTTCATATAGGAACATATGTGACTCTCACAAAAATGGTCTTGGAGTTCCTAAGTGTTGATACTAGAGGATTTATAGGAAAGTTGTTGACATTGTGAGAACACTTGATGCCTAATCTCTTCAAGATGCATGGATAATGTGGTCAAGTGCGACTATAAATTAGTGAATCATGCCATATTGAGTGTTAAACATCGACAAAACCACAATGAAAATATTCAATTCACAAGTTGTAGAAGTTGGGGATTTTCATTCTAGCAAATAACACCATGTGAATTCTAAACTAAGACTATATAAGAAGAATATTTCTTTTTGGGTCATGAAGCAAAGACAAGAGATACACCATGGAAAGAGTTTTGACCACATGTTCCTTTAGAATCTCAACAAAAAAACATGCGTCTATGGAAACATGACCTCCTAGATACCTCACTCCACACATAGGGTGAAATATGTCAAAAGTGAACATACTCAACTCTAGGGTTAACTTGGATAAAATGAATGTCCTACTATTTATTTTCATATTGAGAAGAGGTCCAAAATATGGGCCTTAGTCTTGAATTAAAGGTAGTTCTGTAAAAATCTCTATACAATCACCAATGAGGATGAGATCATCAAGATAACAAGACAGAAGGTTGATGTGGCATTTAATTATTTAGATCCAAAATATAAGGGTGGAGAGGCAAGGAAAAAAGGAGCAGAACCAATTGTTCACATTGATAGACACCAACACATAAAGAAGAGGCTAGCTATGATCCATATAGTGAGGAGTCGTAACAATATTCAATCCAAGATGTAGTAGCTGGGAAATGAGGACGAATGAAAGGCCCCTAACCTTGATTTGTGATTAAATATTCTTTCTTATCTTAATTGGATTCTATAAACCTTAATTAAACCCTAATACATGCTTTGATATTATGTAACAAAGCTAAGTTTCAAGTTTGGCCCAGTTTGGACACTATTTAAGTAAGTTTTACATTTTATGTGCTTATAAGGGCTTTATGAAATTTCCCTATATCTAGGGTTTAATCTATATTTGTCACATGCTGTTGTGCCTCATAAGTTTCATAATATGTTTGATATAGTTGCACCTTTGGTATTATAGTTTCACCATCAGATTAGAGGTGTCATCTAACCTACGGTTGATAGCTCGGGTTTCACACCTAGGTGCCCTAACTCAATGATATTCCTTTGATATCTTGGGATCTGATGGTCCACATTGAGGTGGTAGGATCCAATGGTCATCCTATGATGTTCAAGATTTAATAATTTTCTTTGGAGGCACCAAGGTCGATGGTTCTCCAAGTGACTTGCAACAACCGATGAAGGTCTTAGGGTTGCCTTGGTGGCCAAATGATGGTGTGATCTGATGGGCCACCTGGTGTTGGAGGTCATTGTTTCTCTTGGGGTTGACATTCGATGGCCCCCCTAGATTCAAGATTTGATGGTTGACCTAGTTTTGCATGGATGTGAGGTTTTGGATTTGGACACATGGCATACATATCTTAACACCACTACCTACATTTCTCTCTCACCCCAAGCTTTATATACCTCTCTCCTTCCACCCAAATGGACCCTTTACACACCCTCTTCTTTTTATTTCTACTTGGAAGTTCATCCCTCTTGCCTAGTAAAGGAGAAGGAGCTCTATAGGAGGAAGCTTGGCCGAGCTTGATTGCATGTGCTTCTAGGTTTTGGATCTACCCTTGCTAGGAACGTTGAGAGCTTCCTAACCTTGCTTTGTTGCCTAAGGAAGTAAGATCACCACCTCTATCTTCATTTTCCTTGCCGCCTTCCTTCTTCTCTCTTCCTTCATTGTCAAATCCATGGTGTTCTTGGTGGAGCTTGGCCATGTGGTTGAAGATCACCTTCTTTCTTCTCTTGTGACCTAGGGTTTCCTTATTCTTAGAGAAAGGATCTATCTTGGATGCATCGAGTGCTCGTGATAGGGTTTTTCTTCTCTCTCTTTGAGCTACATTGCTATTTGGACCTTCATCACCATCCTTGAGGCAATTTATATAACCTTCTTCACGTCTATTTCTTGCTCTTAACTTGCTATGCATAGATCTTGCTCTAATAACATACTACTGAATGGAAAGGTTGAATCTTTGACTAGGGTTTCAGTATATGTGGTAGTTCTTGAGTAGATAATCTTCCTTGAGGTACCTATTATAGTGCACGTTCCTTACTATGAAGTAGGAACCCCAGATCTTGCATGTCCATGAAATGATGGTTCCTTGGAGTGGCAAACAATGGATTTGAAAACTACTAGAGGGGGGGGGGTGAATAGAGTTTTATAGTGATTTTAAAAATTATTTAACTCAAACAACCAAAATTGAGATTAGAAGAAGGAGACAGGCGTTTAGAGTGGTTCCAACTATAGCAAATACTATAGTTGTCAGTCCACTACCCGGTTGCTTACCCAACCGGGATTTGAAAGTATTTATTTTATTACCTCTCGAGGATTTATACAAAATACAATACTTTCAACCACACCCTTTGAACAGCCTTCACTTGAAGTAGGTGCACCAACCCTGAGGTAGCCTTCTTGAAGTAACTCCAAGCTCCCCCTTGAAGTAGCCTTCCTCTCTAGAAGTAACCTCCCATTGCACCAGCCTTCTGAAGTAGCTCAAAGTCTCCTTCTTTGCCAAGAAGATCTTCACCCTCTCCAATCCGCAGCCTCCAACCTAGGAGTAGCAAGGAGAGTACAAACAGTAATAGGGAATAAGAAAGAAAAAAGAAATTACAACTTATCCTTTAAAGCCCAAGGCTTGATATGCCTAGATCAAGCGTATAGATCTCCTAACCAAATGTGTGAACTTGTGATTGCTGTGGGTAGGAGATTCTAGCCTATAGGACACGAATTTGAGCTAAGGAGAAAGTAGGCCAATGATCACAGTGCTCAATTTGCTTGCAACAGATTTCTCAAGTATGCTCAAGTATTTCTCAAGTGTAACAAGTGTAGAACAAGTAAGTTTAGGTGTCCTATGGCTTGTCCTATTTATAGGAATGGCCTAAGGATGCTTAAGGACATTCTAGACAACTTCTAGGGGTTTCTAAGTGCTTAACTAGCTGTTAGGTACAAAGTTGTTGCTTTAGCAACGACTAATTAATTAATTCTGCAGTTGCTGTCAGAGACCATCTCGGTCGACAAATGGTCGACCGAGACACCTACTCGGTCGAACTTTTGTCGACCGACAGGCTCTCTGGAACAAGTGATTTGCAACGTCTTTCTTCAACTGCCAACTAACTTGTCTGTTGTGTCTAACGACTACTTTGGATCTTTCTCGGTCGAGAAGATTGTCGACCGAGAGTGTCTCGGTCGAGGAGTTTGTCGACCGAGATTGATCCTGTTTCAAGGTTTCAATTTAGGCACTAATTATGTGTGTGAGTGTGCATAAGTAATCCTATTTGAATGGGATGACTTGTCTAACTGTGGTGTTTAGCTAGGGATAATCTAACGCTTGATTGACATGCAATTCTAAGTACTTGTACATTATATTTTTGTACAAGTTTTTACAACAGTGATTACATTGCATGAAAATATAAATATGTAAGCTTGTAGATTTTCCCTTTTTGCTTTGTCATCCTGCACACTCAAGTAGCACGTTAGATTAATAAGAATGAAATGTTTGTCATACTCAAAACAAAGGGATTTATAGATGTCCATTTAGCCAACAATCTCCCCCTTTTTGAAGATGACAAACATTTCCAAAATATAAGTAAAGGAAATATAAAACATATGAGTTTCATACCTTTAGATTACCTTTTGTAGCTTTTTCTCTTGTGTATAAAATGTGTGCTTATTATTCCCCATGAATTATGGAACATGAAATCCAGATCATTTGGGAATATAGCAACTTTCAATGTAAAGCCAAGAGTTTATTTATGAAACTCATTAATTGAGTTTTACATTATTAAATTTTAGTTTTATATTTATCTCTCCCCCTTTGTCATTTCAAAAAGATAACCGTTTAAGAATAAAAACTCCCCCTTAATAAGATATCCCATCAATTCTAATGAAAAAGATGTCCATTTAAGCGTCAAAAATGTAAACAAGAGTTTTTGTTTAAGTAGCACAAATATCAAAGAAAACATCCTCCAAAGGAGTGATAAGCAATTGCTTCCTAATGTTGTTAAATTGATCTAGTGGAAGCGGTTTTGTAAAAATATCAGCCAATTGATCTTTCGTATCAACATGATGAAGAGAAACATGATTTTTGGAGATGTGATGACGGATTTCAATATGTTTAGCTCGGCTGTGTAAAATAGGATTGTGTGCTAAGTTTATGGTGCTTGTGTTGTCACAAAAAATAGGCGTAGATGAGAGATTAAAACCATAATCGCTTAACACTTGTTGCATATAAAGCACTTGAGCACAACAAGACCCGGCTGCCATATATTCAGCTTCAGTTGTAGATAGGGCAACCGTATTTTGTTTCTTGCTAAACCAAGATACTAAAGCTCTCCCTAATAAGAAACAGCCACCACTAGTACTCTTGCGATCAAGTCGACAACCAGCATAATCCGCATCAGTATAAGCTTTGAAATCCAAGGATTGTCCTTTTGGATACCATAAACCAAAGCAAGTAGTACCGGCTAGGTAACGAAGAATTCGTTTAACTGCTAGAAAATGAGAATGCATAGGTTGTGATTGAAATCGAGCACAAAGACCAACGGAAAACATAATGTCCGGTCTAGAAGCCGTTAAGTAAAGCAAACTACCAATCATAGCTCTATATAAGGAATCATCAATAGGTTCCCCATTTTCATCCTTATCAATTTTGATAGAAGTAGCCATAGGAGTAGTAGCATGTTTGCATTGATCCATCCCAAAACATTTTAAGAGTTCTTTAGTATATTTTTCTTGGCTTATGAATATTCTGGCAGATGTTTGCTTAATTTGAAAACCAAGAAAGAAAGTTAGTTCACCCATGAGACTCATTTCAAATTCTTTTTGCATAATATCACTAAATTGTGTGCACAATGAATCATTTGAAGCTCCAAAAATAATGTCATCAACATATATTTGCACAACTAGGAAATCAGATGTATATGTTTTGAAAAATAAAGTAGAATCTGAATTTCCAATAGAAAAACCATTATCAAAAAGATATGTTTTGAGCCTTTCATACCAATTTCTAGGTGCTTGTTTTAAACCATAAAGTGCTTTCTTAAGTTTATAAACATAGTCACCTTTTTCTGGAATTTCAAAGCCAGGTGGTTGGGAAACATAAACTTCTTCTTGAATGATGCCATTTAGAAAAGCACTTTTGACATCCATTTGATAGAGTTTGATGTTTTTATGGGCAGCAATAGCTAGTAACATTCTAATGGCTTCAAGTCTAGCTACGGGTGCATATGTTTCATCAAAATCTATTCCTTCTTGTTGATTATATCCTTGTGCTACTAACCGAGCTTTATTCCTTATTACTTCTCCTGACTCATTTAGCTTGTTCCTAAAAACCCATTTAGTTCCTATTATGGTTTTATCTTGTGGTTTAGGAACTAAATCCCATACATCATTTTTAGTGAATTGATTCAATTCTTCTTGCATGGCTATTATCCAATAGTCATCTTTAAGAGCTTCAGATATCTTTTTAGGTTCAATGATAGAAACAAAAGCCATGTTTGCAACATCTTTAAAGGAAGAACGAGTTTTGACTTTATCATTAGGATCTCCAATAATTAATTCTTGAGGATGATCTTTAATAAGTCTAGGTGTAGGTTCAGTTTGGTGATTATTTGTAGCACCTTTCTCACTATCGTTTGGTATGTTTAAATTTTCGAATTGATTAGTGAGATCTATGATTTCTAGATTTTCAGATGGGGATTCTTCATGAAAAGAAACATGAATAGATTCCTCAACTTTTCTAGATATAGTGTTATATACTCTAAAAGCTTTGCTAGAAGTGGAATATCCCAAAAAGAATGCTTTGTGTGATTTTGAGTCAAACTTATCTCTATCGTCTTTGGTATTTAAGATATAACATGTGGAGCCAAAGGTATGAAAATATTCAACTCTAGGTTTCTTAGAATGTATTAGTTCATATGGAGTTTTCTTTAAATGAGAGTGAACAGTTACTCTATTTAGCACATAGCATGCAGTGTTTACAACTTCAGCCCAAAAGGTTTTGGGTGTGTTATGTTCAAGCATCATAGTTCTAGCCATTTCTTGTAATGATCGATTTTTCCTTTCAACTATACCATTTTGCTGTGGGGTGCGTGGAGCAGAAAAATTATGAGTGTATCCTTGAGATGTACAAAACTCTTCAAATGTATGATTTTCAAATTCCCCACCATGATCACTTCTAATGGTACATATTTTATTTTGTAAGAGATTTTCAATCTTGGAACAAAATTGCATAAAAACATGAATAGTATCATCTTTAGTTGCAATAAAATGTACCCATGTATATCTACTATAATCATCAATGATAACAAAACAGTATCTCTTACCACCGATTGATTGTGTCCTCATTGGTCCAAATAAATCCATATGAATTAATTCTAATGATCTACTGGTGCTAAGTATATGTTTTGATTTGAAAGATGTTTTGGTTTGCTTTCCCATTGTGCATGGTTCACAGTTTTCAACTTGATCAAAAGATAAAGTAGGCAATCCACGAACAAGATCATATTTCACTAATTTTTTGATAACATGTGAACTAGCATGTCCTAGCTTTTTATGCCATATTTGTAAGGTATTGTCATTTGCAAGCAAGCATTTTCCCACTACTGTTTTCATAGAGTTAGGTTTAAGAATATAAAGATTTCCAACTCTATTTCCTTCATAAACAACATTTGTAGTATTTTCTATTAATAACTTGCAGCAGGTTTTGTTAAATAAAACATCATAACCACTATCACATAATTGGCTAACACTTATCAAGTTATGGTGCAAACCATCAACAAGTAGAACATTCTTAATTTCGAGGTTTGTTCCAACATTACCTATTCCAATGATTTTGCCCTTACCATTGTCTCCAAAGGTGACCGTTCCACTTTTCTTTTCTTCAAAAGTTTGAAATGCATCCTTGTTCCCGGTCATATGTTTGGAGCATCCACTGTCAACTACCCATTCCTGCATTAAAATGTAGATTTTGGTACCCATGTGATGGTACGATATGGTTAGAAACTTTTTAAGTACATACTTGTATAAAAGTTCTGATATAGAAAACCAGTCGGTCGACAATTGTTCGACCGATATCTGTCTCGGTCGACAATTTGTCGATCGAGAAGGTTACTGTATTACAAGCAAAGAAACGCAGAAATTTGCTCGGTTGACCAATTTTCGACCGAAATAGGTGCTGTAAATTTTGATTTGTTAAAGACATCCAGTCGGTCGACAATACTTCGACCGATCCAAAGCTCGGTCGACAATACTTCGACCGACAAGGTTTCTGTTTCAGAACAACAATGCAGAAAAATAATAACAATATGCATGACACCTTTTAGTTGAGATAAGACAATATAAATAGCAAAATAAAGCATTTGGTCATATCTCAACTACATTCCACTCTACTAAGTTTGGGGTTTTGGGATCCAAACTAAGTCGGACTCCTTAGTCTTGTAGGGGCATGAAAAGGAATAGTGTCCAAGACGTAAGCAGAAATGGCAAGTAATAGAATCAACTTCATTTCTCTTTCTAGCCATTGTGTTTTTAGGTACAAACCTAGTTTGAGTTCTTTTGGGTTGATTTTTCTTTGGAGCATATCCCAAACCTTTGCTTCCATTGAAAACAGTGCCGACTCTTAGTATGTTATCAAGTATATCTTTTCTTCTTAACTCATAAAGTTCTCTTTGCAACATAGCAATGTCATTCATTTTCTTGTGTAGATCTTTTCTTGCTTGATCTAAATCAGAAAATAATGAGTCCTTTTCCTTTACAAGATTATCATAGTCCGAATGGTTACACAAAATAGGCTGAGTTTGAAAATCTTGTAGTTTAGCTAGTAATTCAGTCTTTTCTTTAGAAAGAAGATCAACATTTGTTTCTAAAGTGAGTAGCTTTCTAGTACAATCATCTAAAGATGTTTTTAAAGATAAATTCTCAAGATCAGTGTTGTTCTTTTCAGAAGAAAGTTTATCTAATTTGGTAATGAGCTCATCATTCGATTTTATAGCCTTCTTTAGTTTCTTCTTGGCATCAATATATTTGTCATGAGTTTCTTGTAAATTAGTAACTAACTCTTCTTTAGGAAGATCAATTAGGCTTACCTCTTGAGAGTCTTCATTGTCTTCTCTTGCCATTAGACATTCCACCTCTTCTCCGCTTTCACTCTCACTTGACTCATCCCATGCAGCTTTATAGGCTTTTTCTCCTTTCTTCTTGTATGAGCTTTTCTTTCCCTTCTTTGCTTTGGGACATTCATTTTTGAAATGCCCTTTCTTCCCACATTCAAAGCATCTGGGAGGGGTAGAAGAACTATAAATTTTGTTAGATTTAAACCTTTTGTATTTCTTACCGTTGACGATCAAGGCTTCTTCTCCTTCTTCTTCACTTGACTCCTCACTATCTTGTGTGACGACTTTTGAAGCTTTGAGAGCCACATCCTTCTTCTTCCCACTTTGACATTCACGTTCTCTTCTTTCTTCCTCTTCTAGATCTGCCTCATGAGCTTCTAAATTGCCGATGAGTTGCTCCATTTTGAGTCGAGTGAGGTCGTTTGCTTCTTCAATGGCTGTCACCTTTGGCTTGTATTTTGGAGGAAGTGATCGAAGGATTTTTGATACTTGATCTTCCTCAAGGATAGGTTTTCCTAGGGCACTTAAACCATTAACAATGATAGAGAATTTTGAAAACATTTCACTAATAGATTCATTAGGATCCATATGAAAATGTTCAAGCTTCGTTTTAAGCAAGCTAATTTTGGAATTTTTGACTTGGACTGTACCCTCATAGGTTATGGACAGTCTATGCCAAATATCATAAGCTGTATCACAATTTGATATTCTATTAAATTCTCCTACCGAAATAGAACAATATAAGATACTTACAGCTTTTGCATTCATTTGGGCCAGCTTTACCGTGTTTGCATCCCATTCCGCAAATTCATTTTGAGGGAGCATATATGGAGTAGACACCATTCTCCATAGATCCCAGTTGATTCCTTGGAAGTAGAATTGCATCCTTCTCTTCCAATATTGGTAGTTTGTTCCATCGAACGCTGGAGGCCTAGCAACAAGTGTCCCTTCAATGTTGAGGTTGTTGAGCACTCCGTCACCCATTTCTTCAAGACCTTGTTAGGGTTCCTTGAAGCCTTGCTCTGATACCAATTGAAAACTACTAGAGGGGGGTGAATAGAGTTTTATAGTGATTTTAAAAATTATTTAACTCAAACAACCAAAATTGAGATTAGAAGAAGGAGACAGGCGTTTAGAGTGGTTCCAACTATAGCAAATACTATAGTTGTCAGTCCACTACCCGGTTGCTTACCCAACCGGGATTTGAAAGTATTTATTTTATTACCTCTCGAGGATTTATACAAAATACAATACTTTCAACCACACCCTTTGAACAACCTTCACTTGAAGTAGGTGCACCAACCCTGAGGTAGCCTTCTTGATGTTACTCCAAGCTCCCCCTTAAAGTAGCCTTCCTCTCTAGAAGTAACCTCCCGTTGCACCAGCCTTCTGAAGTAGCTCAAATTCTCCTTATTTTCCAAGAAGATCTTCACCCTCTCCAATCCGCAGCCTCCAACCTAGGAGTAGCAAGGAGAGTACAAACAGTAATAGGGAATAAGAAAGAAAAAGGAAATTACAACTTATCCTTTAAAGCCCAAGGCTTGATATGCCTAGATCAAGCGTATAGATCTCCTAACCAAATGTGTGAACTTGTGATTGCTGTGGGTAGGAGATTCTAGCCTATAGGACACGAATTTGAGCTAAGGAGAAAGTAGGCCAATGATCACAGTGTTCAATTTGCTTGCAACAGATTGCTCAAGTATGCTCAAGTATTTCTCAAGTGTAACAAGTGTAGAACAAGTAAGTTTAGGTGTCCTATGGCTTGTCCTATTTATAGGAATGGCCTAAGGATGCTTAAGGACATTCTAGACAACTTCTAGGGGTTTCTAAGTGCTTAACTAGCCGTTAGGTACAAAGTTGTTGCTTTAGCAATGGCTAATTAATTAATTCTGCAGTTGCTGTCAGAGACCATCTCGGTCGACAAATGGTCGACCGAGACACCTACTCGGTCGAACTTTTGTCGACCGACAGGCTCTCTGGAACAAGTGATTTGCAACGTCTTTCTTCAACTGCCAACTAACTTGTCTGTTGTGTCTAACGACTACTTTGGATCTTTCTCGGTCGAGAAGATTGTCGACCGAGAGTGTCTCGGTCGAGGAGTTTGTCGACCGAGATTGATCCTGTTTCAAGGTTTCAATTTAGGCACTAATTATGTGTGTGAGTGTGCATAAGTAATCCTATTTGAATGGGATGACTTGTCTAACTATGGTGTTTAGCTAGGGAGAATCTAACGCTTGATTTACATGCAATTCTAAGTACTTGTACATTATATTTTTGTACAAGTTTTTACAACAGTGATTACATTGCATGAAAATATAAATATGTAAGCTTGTAGATTTTCCCTTGTTGCTTTGTCATCCTGCACACTCAATTAGCACGTTAGATTAATAAGAATGAAATGTTTGTCATACTCAAAACAAAGGGATTTATAGATGTCCATTTAGCCAACAAGATTTTCCCTTTAAGTGATATGTACTGATTTCTCTCTTATTTTGTGACTTGATGATTTTCTTCTTGTGAGAACCAATGTCTTAGAATTAGTTTCTATTTTGATGGATTTCTCTTGTGTTTGAGAAACCGTGGTTAAATTTCCTTCAGGAATCGATGGTCATGATGCTCACATCAAGCGGTTCAATTGATGGTTTCCTTGATGTACTAGTTCTGATTTTTCCTAGCCTTGAAACTAATTATTCACCTATCTCTCACATCTGATGGTCTATCTAGTTTTATGAAATGATAGTTCTCTATGCTTGAAAAACATTGATCTTTCTAGTATCATTAGTTTCATGATTTGGTTATCTCACTGGGTGCATGATTTGATGGTCTCACAGGGTGCATGATCAATGGTCTCACTGGTTGCGTGATTTGATGGTCTCACTGGTTCCATGATTTAATGATCTCAATGGTTGCACAGTTTGATGGTCTTACTGGTTGCATGATCTGATGGCCTCACTAGACCTATGATCAAATGGATTCTGTAGGTCCATGACTCAATGGTGTCTTCTTTTAGAATCTGATGGTTTGGTTTGAGGTCCATGATTCTATGGTCATGTCTTGTGTTTCATATGAATCCATACTTATGCTTAGTGCATGATCCAATGGTTTGTGCTTGATGCACATGATCTGATGGTTTGTATTTGATACACATGATTCGATGGGGATGCTAGGTGTATGAAGTTATTCTTTTGACCTAGGTAAGTGCATGAACTGATGGTTTAAGTTTTGAGTGTTGATTTGTAACATTAATTCAAACTACCTTGTTGAACCTAACCTAAAGTAATTATGTGGTGACGGTTAAATATGATTGTATTCCTTTATGTTGTTATGATGGAAGGAATACTCTTATTATGTTATGGTAATCCAACTATGTTACCTTGTGAACGTCATGGCTCTTATGATTAATATTATATTATGATGAATCTGTGTACCACCAACATGATGATGATGATTTGTGAAACCTTTAACTAGGGTGTTGAAAGATGATGATGTTCTTGTAAGAGATTATGTAAATGGTCTAAATGACCTTTGGGCATGACTTGAGCCCTAATGATGGTGGACACCTCTTCATGTGTGATAAAGGATTAACATCCTATGATGGTGTGATAAAGAGTATAGTCTCATCATGGATGGCAATGGAACAATACCCTATAATGTTGTGATGAGGATTATGTGTCATACATTTAATATCTTTTGGAGTTGTTATATAACAATGTTTTGCAGAAATAAATTAGGATTTGTATGAAAAACTTGATTGATGCAGCCTGAATTCACCTAATTGTCAATAACTAATCAACTAAAACTCTAATCATGTAGTGCCATGTGCCATATAACTATTCAATGTTAGAACTTGCTAGATAGGGAAACAAGTATTCCAGAAGGGAAGCTCAGAGTTGCATACTGTTGAGTGTGCATGGGTGCAGGAAGAATATATCCTTTTCATCCTGATCCCAAGGTTGGAGGATGATTGTAGTCATGCTTTATATTGATAGCGATTGAGGCCATGTCTCATATATATGTATATGTGATATGATTGAGGACAATTGCGGTTGTAACTTGGATGATAGGGTTTTGAATACCCTAATTTCTAGTTCCATGGCCTGTGTACCAAGGGCGGACTAGGCTGACTTCAACTTCACACATATGTCAATGCGGCTGACTTGTAGTGACTAATGGGAAGATATATTAGGATTCTAGCTCTCCTACATCTATTCGGAACTAATTGTGACTTCACAGTTGTCATTTGGAAGTTTGAGTGCTATGCCTAAAACTCCCTAGGGATTAATAAAATATGTAATCCATGCGTGTAGCATATCTAATTAGGGTTATACAATGACTCACATTGGATGATAACCCTTGCTTGTTCCTTTCATGTATAATGATGTATAATGCAATAAGAGAAAGTAGTCGTACTTATTCTGTTAACTATACTTATGTTGTTAGACATGCTTATGATGTTAACTATACTTATGTTGCTATACTTGCTTATGCTATTAGCCATACTCATCATGATAGACTTGCTGATGTTGTTAGCCTTGGTTATGTTGTTATACATGCTTATGATGATTAGCCATGCTTACGATAATAGGTATGCCTAAAATGTAAGCTATGTTATGACCTTTTGTTAATAATGAATAACTTGTCAATCCTATAATTAAGACTCTAAGTAGAAATACTCTTAATAAAGCTTTTATACCTAGTATTTACATTATGTTATAATACCTGCTATATCTATTTAATTCTATAATCTGTTATGAGTAACAAATGTTGTAGAAAGTTATCTCTCACTGGGACTTGGGTCTCACCTCGTGGGTTACAACATCTTTTTAGGTACTCATTAGCAACGACAATAGATCCATGGTAGTGAGGAGGAGTTATCTTGGTGAACCCTAGAAGAGGGTTGTTTAGATGTCTAGTATGTCCTAGAGTCATCCTTGTACTCTTAGGTCTAGGTGGGAAAGTTTTGTATATGATGTTTCAATTGACACGAGCTTTTGGTAGCTTTCTAATGCTTGAACATGTTTTATATATGGATAACGTATTCTATATATATGGTGTGTCTAAGGCCACATAGTAATTGTGAAAGATACTTGGCATAATATGAATATATGAAAGATGTTGGGTCCATATGTAAATGTTCTTGGATATGTTTGTGAATTTTAAATCAGTCTTAATTTTTGCCCCTTTTTGGGATGTGAATAATGAGTGATTGATCATGCTTCAGTTTTGAGTAATCTTATTTAGCTTGGCGAGGTTGTTACAGCTTGGCATCAGAGCTTAGGGTTTGCTGAGTTTACAGGGACACTAGGACTTAGTACTAGGATGATAACTAAGTAACGAACATGATAGGAACAAAATGATTACTTCCTGAACTCAGTACCTAGATGCCCTGGGTAGGTATTCAATTATTGAAGAGAAGGTAAGTGTGGAACTCTTTGATTGTTATCTTTCTGATTACTCTCATCAAGTAGTCAGTTGGAAACTATCTTAAGAGCATAATGAATAAGAAATCATGTTGTTAATGTCTTAACCCTACCCTAAAGAAAGATGAAAATCATATCTCAACTCATCAAAACCTGAATGTTTACTGACTAAAAAGAAAGATATGACAACATGAAACTTAAATTTGAAATAAATCATCTAATCAAGAGTTCCTTAAGCAGTAATTCTAGAAGATACTGGAGTAAAAGAGAGATATATATGTGTTAGCAGAATGACTCAAGGTGTAAAATTTATATAAGTAGAGGGGAACTCCAATGATAAACGTGATCTGATATAATAAATAAGATCAATGATAGATAAGAAAAGTGAAACCTGAGTAAATCTCAAACCAATCCATATGTGTAAATAGGTATTAATGTAAAATTATCAAGACATGTAAAAGAAATTAAATTGAGATGATACTTTATAAATGAAAGAATGTAAAATATGAACATGTAACCCTTGATAAGTGAATAAGAATCATGATAAAATGAGAGGACACACAAGAATGATAAATAGCTAAAAATAAATAGCAATGAAGTATGATAACCACGATAATTCCTATGCAGATGGCAAGGAACCCAAATGAAAAAGTAAATAACACATAAAAAGGTGTAACTTGCATGATAATGGTAGGACCGATAACCCCTTGCTAGAAACCCCTTTGGACAGTGCTGTTGTGTTGTGGGAGGTGTGTTTTCTTTGTGTTTTTTCTTTTTGGGACTCAACTTTGAATTGGAATATATGCCATGTGAATTCAATGTAATCCTAGGGGTGGATATCTCAATATAGCATGTGGATGTTTTGGACTATAGATGTTCCAAAATCATGAGGTTTTGTGACATGGTTTACCTTTTCATCCTTACAAGAGGTTAGGAAGATTCATCCTACCTATTTTGAGTTGGATGTGATGATGGAGAAGCTTATAAGACAAGGGTGTGAGTTCTTCTTAGAACATGTAGTGGATACCAAGGTGATGAGTCCTAATATCCAGGGTGTACTGGTGGTACTTAGGTGAATTCACGCTACATCAACCATTTTTTCATACAAACCCTAATTTATTTCTACAAAACATTGGTATATAACAACTGTTAAGATATAAGATGTAAGAGACATAATCCTCATCACAACATTATAGGATACTTTTTCATTGTCATCCATGATGAGACTATACTCTTTACTCCATCACAAGATATTAAACCTTTATCATACATGAAGAGGCAACAACCATCACTAGGAAACAAGTCATGCCCTAAGGTCATTTAGACGATTCACATAATCTCTTGCAATAACATCATCATCTTTCAATACCTTTGTGAAAGGTTCCACAAATAATCATCATCATCATCATAATGATGGTACACAGGTTCAACATAATATTGCATTAATCATAAGTTCCATGGTGTTCACAAGGTAATGTAGTTTGTTACCATGTCATTGTATGAGTATTCCTTACAACATAAAAACATAAAGGAAGGCAAGTATATTTAACCATCATCACATAATTACTTTAGGTTAGGACCAACAAGGTAGTTTGAATTAATGTTGCAAGTCAACACTCAAAAATTGAACCATTAGTTCATGCACTTATCTAGCACCTAGCATCCCCATCAGATCTTGTGTATTAAACACAAACCATCAGATCATGTGCATCAATCACTAACCATTAGATCACACACTAAGCACAAGTATGGATTCATATGTAACATGAGATATGACCATCAAATCATGGACCTCAAACCAAACCACCGGATTCTAAAATACAACACAATTGAGTCATGGACCTAGAGAAGCCATCAGATCATAGGCCTAGTGAGGTCATCGAATCATGCAACCAGTGAAACCATTGAATCATGCCACCAGTGAGACCATCGAATCATGCAACCAGTGAGACCATCGAATCATGCAGCCAATGAGACCATCAAATCATGCACCTAGTGAGACCATCAAATCATGCAACTAGTGAGACTAGAAAGACTATCGTTTGCCAAACATAGAAATCCATCGTCTCATAAAACTCAATACACCATCAAAATGTGAGATATAGGGTGACCATCGATTTCAAGGCTAGGCAAAATCAGAACTAGTACATCAAGGAAAACCATCAATTAAACCACTTGATGAGAGCATCACAATCGATTCTTGAGGGAAATTTAACCATCATTTCTCAGTTACAAGACAAATCTATCAAAACAACAACTAATCCTAAGCTATCCGTTCTTACAAGAAGCTAGACCATCAAGTCACAAAACAAGAGAGAAATAAGTCCATTTTACTCAAGGGAAACACATCATTTGCCACTACAAGGAACCATCATTTCATGGACATCCAAGGTCAAGGGTTTTTCTTCCAAGGAAGGAACGTGCACTAGGTTAAGAGGTACATCAAGGAATATTATCTAATCAAGAACTACCACATATACTCAAACTATGGCATCCAACTTACAAAACATAAGATTAACTAAGCGGAAGCGAATCATTTGTAGCGGATTACTGAAAATCACAAAAAATTAAACTTTTTGCAAAGAGATCCACACATAGGAAATCTTTTTCTTCAAGAACCAAAGTATAACATTTACATTCTGTTTCAAAGTACATGTCTTGCACTATCTCTTCTCGAGATTTACAACATCAGCTGTTCTCAAGACATAATATATATAGACAACATATAACTTTGAGGCATCAAGCCAAAATCTTAGATCGATTCATTAAATCACTAACTATAAACTCTGAGGACCTGAGAGTACAAAGATGACACATAAGACTACCATTTATATAAAACTTGGCAGCCAGTGCCTCTACCTGAGTCATCACTGCCGTCTCTGATACTACTGTAGCCTTTCCCTTGCTATAGGGTTCCTTCTTCTTCTTCTGTGTTTACCTAAAAACATTGGATACCACGGGGGTGAGACAATTGTAATTTGTCCCTGCGGGAGGTATAACTCTCCACCAAAACATTGTTACAATAGTTTATTATGATTAAAACTGAACTGGAGTTCTTATATATTAACAGCAGTGTTAAACATTAAATGAATAGAGTAAAATAATCTCCTTTCTTAAGGAGAACATTGTATCTACTCATGGTAGATTCATGATTCATGTATCTAATTTGCAATGAATAAAAGGAGATATAAATAACATCTATACTCTAGACATGCATAAAAAAAGGAATGTAACATCAGCCAATGAGTTCTCGTATTCAATCCTTAAGCAAACATGCTATACGGCTGATTACATTTTACAATCATACTTATGCCCTGAGGAGATGAGGTATACCGCTCATACTACAACCGACCACTGCTAAGTCGAAATCGGTACCATACAAGGTCAATGGAAGAGAGCCGGATTCCCATGACCTCCCATATCTCGGTCAGTGCGAGATCACATGCAGGACATCTTGTGTCTCTGCTATACATATTTATATAGCTTTCCAGGGTATACTGGAAACTTCACTATTATAGTTATAGTGGCATGTTGTACTCTCTTCGTGATCGTGAGATTTCATGTTTATCTCCATCGATCCGGTATTAACATTATTGGGAGATGTGTACTGCATCTGTTCCAATCATCGGGGGATTCGTGGTACATCCATCCCGATGTAAGTAATGAAGGATTGAGAGATTTAAAGTTTATCTCACATCAATTCCTCCATTAGGGCGTAAGGATATTCACGCCCATAACCCCCACATACTCAAAAGTATTCCCTCTGAGTTTTTTCCGCGGAGCAACCTATTTCACCATCACCAATTTGCTGATAATGATGGATCTATGGTTAGGGCTCTCCATGATATGATTTCACTTGATTAATTAAGTACATTAGCATATTATTTTAGCATCAGTCAAGTTCTCAACCATAAATTATTCATACAAATGCTATTAAGAAACATGTACTATATTCATCAATCACTTCTCAGTTTCCGAAAGACATTGGGATCTTAATCCCTCATTTCATATCTTTGGAAGTTCATATCCTTGAACATCATCGATGTCATACTTATCCACATTGGGTATTCATACCCTCAATTCATCATTATCACTGTTACCACTTGTTAGGTAACTATTACCTCCAGGTTCTCAGACCGAGGTATACATGATACTTGTTACACAAGTATCTCACATGGATCACAAGGCCTTAAGCATTTCATCACCTTTTACTAGGCAGCAGTTATTAATGGAACTCATAAGGTTCATATACCTTTTATTACTCTTGCTAAGCAACAACACATTAGGCACATAAGGCCATTCAACATATTTATTATATGAATGTCATAGCTCAGATCTGGCTATGTTCATCATTTCATGATGTCTACATGATTAGAAGTCATGATAACAATCATGTAAGTGATTTGTCACATCATATGAAATATCAGTAACACCACCATCCTTTTTCAGGATTAGGGTTATCTGTCAATTAGAGCTTTTCATTTCCTTTACCCAAAATTAGGGTTAGTGATTCCCATCTTACATTAATTAGGGTTTCATGCTTACATTATTAGTTCAACTCTAATAGGTTGCTCCATTCCTCTAGGGGCATTCAAAGATATTATAAGTATTTTCTTATGATCACCATTCTCATCATATATCATTAATGATCATCAATTCAAGGTATGAGTTCATTTCTCATCCTTGTCATGGTATGATTCCATTATGCTCATTGATTTGGCTTAAACCCATTCTAAAAGTATATTAGTCAACATTTATCAAAAGTATATTGAGTTATTACAATACTATTATAACAATTGCATATCACACATTCTATGTGTTTCTTATTCAAGGATATTGGATTAGAGGCTCATCCAGGTGTGTCTACTCTGAAATGTTAAATATGATATCTATCATGTCTTGATGTATCACTTCCTTTTCATTTCCATCTTGCTTAAGTCAATCAACTAACCTTGTAATAAGGTATTTTACTCTTAATAATTTATCCTCTAACTTGTCACTTTCATCATATGGTACATAAATTACACATTAGAATTGTCCAACTATCTTTAATGATATGAACTTGTCCAATGGTTAAGCAATGTTGAATATAGGATAAACCATTATCAACTATCTTAGGTATGTCAACTCTTAGGATGTTATTCACTCCATTATATAATATTGCATACTTCACTCCTAAGAGTTTCATACCCTCATCATTGTAAGATGTATATGATTGTTATGCATACATGAAATTAGATATATAATGTTCTAGGCATCTTCTTGTCCTTTAGACCCTTATTCATTAGGGTATCAACACTATCATTCATATAGTTCATCAACTTTACCCTTCATGGTTATAACATCCTCATCTTACTTGATTGTAATAACCACATCCTACTTTAGTGTATTGGCCATTATACCATGACTATGGTTGCACATATCATTATATGGCATCATCCTGTATTTCAAGGTTTCCATAATATTACTTTTAATTAGGATTTCTCAAAACATTACCCTAGATTAAGGCTTTTCATAAAATTAGTCTTAATTAAGGATTCTCAGAACATTACCCTCAATATTAGGATTTATCATGGATTCACCCTCAATTAGGATTTCTCATGGAATCATCCTTAATTAGGGTTTATATTCAATAACCCACGATTATGGTTTACTATTCACATCACATCACCCTAGATTAGGGTTTACTATTCATATCACACCACCCTAGATTAGGGTTTACTATTCATCCCAAGTAGGAATGATCATCAAAGTACCCTGAACTAGGCTTTATCATGCCATTACCATGAATTAAGATCATGTCATCATCATATATTAGAATTTCACCTATCAATGCCCTCAATTAGGGTTATGATTCATTAATCTTAATAATTAGGGTTTCATGATCTCACTATGAAGGATCATACCCTAATTAGACATTCAATCATATTGAAAGTCCACTTCATGATTATCATTCATGTAGGAAGTCTTTTCTCTCTCATCCTCTATAGGATGATGTTTACTTTAGCCTTGATTAGGCTAAGTCAACTCAACTTGAAGAAGAATTGACATCATGGCTTATGTAATTATCACCGTGATCATCAAAAAATGACTATTTAAATGGTACTAATCACCCCATCTTATTAAAGATACCATTATTATATACACCATTGATTTACATCATGTAATTGACCACTTAAACCATTGACCTTTATTCACTTAAGTGTTCATACAATTTGGTTGATTACTTTCCAAATGATCATGAACTCTTAGACCTCAAACGGTCTTGGTTGAATACTCAAAACCATTTAGTAAATTTGAGGTTGAAACCATTTGCCAAAGGTGACCTTGAAACCATTTGCTAAAGGTAACCCTCAAGATTGTTTGCTAAAAGTGACCTTGAAGATCGTTTGCTAAAGTTGGTCACTTGAGACCATTTTCTAAAGTACCTTTTTTAAACCGCATGAACTCAACCGGTTTGGGATCGTTTGGTCCCAAACGGTCTTGAGACCGTTTGGTCCAAACCTCCTCAAAACCGCATGGACCAATTATGGTCTCAACCTATCAAATCGATTTAGGTTTCTCAATGTTGATTCCTTCAATCATTGAATTCATGTAACCAATCTTCAATTGGACCTATCACCATACTTCAATTGAGTTAATTAGGTCATCCTTCAACTGATTTGACCCTCAATTGACCCTCAATTGATCATCAATTAGGGTTTGAATCAATTGGATTAGGGTTTGGAATCGATGATCCTTCAACATTAATCAATGTGAGTCTAGTTGCTTTAAAACTATTGGACCATCATATAAATTGAACATGTCCTGACCCCAAACGGTCTTGAGGTCATTTGTATGACCTCCAAACGGTCTTGAGACCATTTTCCCATCTCATCACTCAAATCCAAGTCATCCAATTAAGGTTTGGACCACTAGATTGATCACCAAATCAACATTTGATTGCAAATCAACTTGGTATATTTAAATCTTCAAATACCTAACCGTACTCTACCCTAGACCTCCAAATGGTCTTGAGTGACACCCAAACGGTTTTGAAACTGTTTGGGTCAATCAACCCAAAACATCAACTTATTCAATTGCAAAATCAGCACTTAGCCAATTAGGGTTTATACCATATCTTTGGATCTTCAATCACTTAACCATACTCAACCCTAGACCTCCAAACGGTCTTGGGTGACCCCCAAACGGTCTTGAGACCATTTGGGTGATCCCCATATGGTATTGAGACCGTTTGGGTCAATCAACCCAAGTTTCAAACTCAATCAATTATGAAATCAGCACTCAACCCGATTAGGGTTTTGGTGATTGGTGGACCTTCAACTCATGAACCAATTAGAGTTAATCAATTATAATTGATGAGTCATTCACCTATATAATTTTCAAAATATATCCAAATGGTCAACCCTGGTCAACACCACCAAACAGTCTGAAACCGTTTGTCATGCGGTTTGGTGAAACCGTTTCCCCTCAAACGGTTTGAAACCGTTTGCTCCCAAACGGTTTGGGAAACCGTTTGAGCACTTGAATTGAGACCGTTTGGTATTGATATTTGGGGAGGTGTGTGCTTATCATATTCAAGCTCTAAACTCACAAAACCTTCTATGGTTTTCATGGTGATTGCATCCATCAACCAAATCAATTATCGTGAATGTGGAAATGATAATTATTTGATAAAGAATTGAATGCAATAACAAAATCAAGGGTTGAAGTTATAAAACCCACCTCCAATTGAGCTTCAAAGCTCCAAGATCACGGAAAAATGGTGTATGAAGCTCTTGCAACTGCCCCTAGGCTCTTCCTCAAGCTTTTGGTTGAAAAGTTTGGCTAGGGTTAAAGAGGAGATCGAATTAAGAAGAAACCAATGATTTACTTTCAATTTCCACCATGGAATCAAGGGGAAAAGAGGTCAAGAACCTTACCAACAGGTTGGGGTCGTCCTCCTCCTGTTACTGAGCTTCTATTGGGGTAGTCCAAGGCAAAGAAAGAAAGGAAATCCGAAAATAAGTCCTTAAGTGGGTGGAAAAAGGGATATGTATAAGGAAATCCCAAGGAGAAAGAAAATGGGATTATTTCCTTTAATTCCCAAAATAATTTCCACCAAATCCCCCTCCATTTCTTGACCAAGAAGCCATATTCATGTTATTGAAAAACCTATTCATTATCCAAGAATAAAGGGAAAAGAAATTAAGCACCTTAACCCTTATAATATTAATATCCATTTTTGAGTGGAATTTCTTTTTCTTATAATAATGATGAGTGGAATTTCACCTCCTTAGGATATGCTCGTGCCTTTGCAAGGATTAAGCTCGTCCACACACATATGAATCCAAAAATTTTAATTTTGGTTGAAGACCCCTTCAATTATTTTATTTATTTTTGCATTAAATTGAGTTAGGGTTCCAATTAGGTTTAAATCTTGATTATTTTAATATCAAGATTCTCTCTCCTCCAAATTAATTCAAATGAGGCGCCCCTCTCATTTTATTTGCTCTAAATGATGTAAAGAAACATTAGGGACCTTATTGAATTAGTAATTTGCATATTGAACCTTATGTTTTGGGTAAATTGCACTTTACACCAAAACTAGGTTTTAATGCACAAACATTGTCCAACAAGCTCTATCTTGGTGTCCAGGCTTGTGGAAACCATACCATTACATCATATTCATTCTTATGATATCACAAAATCATAGGAACATATTATTATGTAACATTTTCAAGTTAGCCCCTTAACTTGGGTAATTTGCACTTTAGTCCAAAATAAGCAAACATTGCTTCAACATTGTTCAAACAGGACCAAAATTGAAACATAAGTTCCTCATGAGCCCTAATTAATTTTCACAAGATAATATTAAGCATATAATCATATTTATTTATTAAAACACCTAGGTTTAAAGCATAACCCAGGTTAGGGATGTTATAAATTATCCACCCCTTATAAGGATTTCGTCCCCGAAATCCCAGATAAAGGAAAACAGTTATTATTCATGCATCATATCATCATGAACTCACATAACACCTCATTATTATGGAGAGACCATAGAGTTTTGATCAATACAAAGTTATTCCATACAAGTTTATCATGGAATGATTCACATGGAACATATACTCCCATGTTCCTTAATTAATTCAGCCTTTCTCATACAAGATTCACCGTTATATTCTATCATCCACTTGGGACTATAAGTCTTTTTATGCTTTAATTGTGTCACCTTACCTAATGAAACAACACAAGCTTTCCTTATTACATGCACTAACTATCTCATTAGTTGTGCATTTTCTTACTATAAGAAGAGGTTACATATCAACCAAGAACTTTTCTCAAGGATATCTTCAATTGTTATGTTTATGAAAAACATAAACCCCTAACATGTGATGTTCATATTATTTTACATATTTAATTTGATTTCATGGTTGCCCATTTCAATTAGTCAACATGAATCATCTGATATATCTTTAGATACCAGGATTTCTTACCTTGGTACCTATCACATGTGTTGAAGACACATGACATCTTTATCTTCCTTTCATCTTGGAACATTACTTATTACATATATATTCATCTTGGAGCCAAAGCCCAAGATAAACTGATACCTTTTTAAGTATCCATCACATAAGCATCTTTGTATTATGCACATCAAGTGTCCTATGACCCACTTGATTGACATGTCCTTGAAAGGAAAGAGAACAAGGAATCATATTCCTCTATTATTTCATGTATTTTCAACCATTCATGAAGCATTTACTCTTTATCTCATCCTAGGTTCCCTGCCCTAGCATAGGAATTATAAGGATGATTACATGACATTCTTTCTTTCTTTATTATTATCTAACATGTTTATGATCATCTTAAGATCTCATCACATTTTCCATTTCCACATTATGGAAAGGATCTTTATAATACTTACAACTTTATTGAGCAGGGTTTATCTTCCTTATTCTCATTCTTATCTTGTGAGGATTATACTTTTAATTCCTCATACAAACATGCTCCTCTGAGGTTATCTCAAACTTCTCTTTCTTGTGATTAGGATATGAAACATTTATTCATTCCATATTTCTTATTTCATGATACTCATTAGATTGTATCAGAATGACTGCTTGATTAGGGCAATCAAAAGGATTACAATCTAAGAGTATGCCCTCTGGGTTTTTTCCGCGGAGCAACCCGTTTCACCATCACCAATTTGATGACGATGATGGATCTATGACCAGGGCTCTACATGATATGATTTCACTTGATTAATTAAGTAAATAAGCATATTCTTTTAGCATCAGTCAAGTTCTCAACGATAACGTATTCAGATAAATGCTATTAAGAAACATGTACTATATTCATCAATCACTTCTCAGTTTCTAAAAGACATTGGGATCTTAATCCCTCATTTCATTTCTTTGGAATTTCATATCCTTGAACATCACCGATGTCATACTTATCCACTTTGGGTGTTCATACCCTCAATTCATCATTATCACTGTTACCACTTGTTAGGTAACTATTACCTCCAGGTTCTCAGATCGAGGTATACATTATACTTGTTACACAAGTATCTCACATGGCTCACAAGGCCTTAAGCATTTCATCACCCTTTACTAGGCAGCAGTTATTCATGGAACTCATAAGGTTCATATACCTTTTGTTACTCTTGCTAAGAAACAACACATTAGGCACATAAGGCCATTCAACATATTTATTATATGAATGTCATAGCTCAGGTCTGGCTATGTTCATCATCTCATGATGTCTACACGATTAAAAGTCATGATAACAATCATGTAAGTCATTTGTCACATCATATGAAATATCAGTAACACCACCATCCTTTTTCAAGATTAGGGTTATCTGTCAATTAGGGCTTTTCATTCCCTTTACCTAAAACTAGGGTTAGTGTTTCCCATATTACATTAATTAGGGTTTCATCCTTACATTATTAGTTCAACTCTAATATGTTTCTCCATTCCTCTAGGGGCATTCAAAGATATTATAAGTATTTGCTTATGATCACCATTCTCATCATATATCATTAATGATCATCAATTCAAGGTATGAGTTCATTTCTCTTCCTTGTCATGGTATGATTCCATTATTCTCATTGATTTGTCTTAACCCCATTCTCAAAGTATATTAGTCAACAATTATCAAAAGTATATTGAGTTATTACATACTATTGTAACAATTGCATATCACACATTCTATGTGTTTCTTATTCAAGGATATTGGATTAGAGGATCATCAAGGTGTGTCTACTCTGAAATGTTGAATATGATATCTATCATGTCTTGATGTATCACTTCCTTTTCATTTCCATCTTGCTTAAGTCAATCAACTAACCTTTTAATAAGATATTTCCCTCTTAATACTTTATCCTCTAACTTGTCACTTTCATCATATGGTGCATAACTGATAACACCCAAATTAGTGCATATTTTCTATGCATTTTATCTATGATTTTATACCACTTTAGTCTTAATATGCACTCTTTTGTTCATGTTTTATGATTTCTGTCTCGCATTAGATAAAAGTAGAAAAATAGCCAATAATGTAGCTAATTAGCCAATTTTTGACTTACATGCACCGAAACTAGCCAATTTTGGGACTCTCAAGTACCGAACATGAAAAGACAAGAATTCCAACAGCTGGCCGATATGGCTGCCCGATACAGCCTGGCCGATACGGCGTGGCCGATACAGCCTGGCCGATACAGCTGCATGATACGGCCTGGCCAATACGGCTGCCCGATATGGCCTGCCCGATACAGCTGCCTCACTCCCCCCTGCCCGACATAGTCCTTGGGCAGCAGTCATATTGGCCTACTTGATGCCTCAAGATCGAAGCCACGGATGAAGGACACATGGACCAATAAAAGCTACAACTCCCATCAACTCGCTGCCTATAAATAGCAGCTGCCAACCTACAAAGACGAGGAGCCGGAGGGAGGACCCTGCAAAATCTAGCACCTAGACCAAGGAGCTAGTGTGTCGAGTTCCTTAAAAGTCTACTGCCCGATACGGTTGCCCGATACGGTCTGCCCGATATGGTCTGCTCGATACGGTCTGCCCGATACGATCTGCCCGATACGGTCTAGAGAGAGAGAGAGAGCCGAGGAGTCCAGAGGTACGAAGAGAAGTCCCAAGGGCCGAGATCCGACCTGCATAGAGGCCGAGGAGCAAGAGCCACCTCTCCACTATGGGCTATATCTCTTCCCTATTCTCTTTCATTCTACTGCATTCCTTTGTTTCTTGTACAAACGATGTTCATCCATCTTTGTTCGGTGCCAGCTATGCTTGTCTCTGGCTAGTTAGCTCCTTCTTGGCTATGTAGCCCGATCTGGGTATGTATATGTACTTTTGCCTTAAGCAAGTAGATTCATATCAGATCTAGTATGTTGCATGTTCTATTTTCTCTTTCTAAGTTATGATTGCTAGTTTGGTTGATCTCTTACTCGCTTGAACTGATGTTTCTGCCTGTATCGAGAGATCCGTTGTAGGAATAGCTAAGAGATGATAGTTTGGATCCGAACCTGAGAGGGGGAAGATCCGAGGTATTCTGTTCCTAACACCCCAGAATATCCTAAGACCCGAGAGGGAACTTAGTGTATTCTAAGGTGTTGATATGTCATTCCTCGAGAGAGGGTCATTGACATATTATTGATGGTTTTAGTCACGCATCACGAGAGCGAGTGGGATGACCCCACAAGATAGATGCCACCGTGCATACTAGATGCTTGCTTGGGTGTTCAAGGGTTGTCTATGCCTGAGAACGAGTGCATAGACTGTCCCATTTGTGGTTACATAGCCAAGAACTCTCTTTCTCTATTTAATAGAATCACGAGCTCTGTTTTGTTTTGTTTTCTTTTCTTTGTTTTGTTTTATATCGTGACAACCCGCTAGACTAGTTCTAGCACTTACTTTTATCAACTATCATATTGGCTTATCCGACTAAAGAACAAGATCTGTGGCGTCCTAAACGTCACCACGTCCCTATGTTCGACCCCGTATATCTACTTCGACCCCGTAATAAAGTTGCGGGGGCGTAGAAGGTTTCAGGTTATAAATTTAAAGCTTGATTCCTTCCTTTGTCCCGCATTCATTTCCGGACGTGTGAAAAAATACGGTCAACTTTTGGCGCCGTTGCCGGGGATGTGGTTTTCCATGTTTACACACCTAGTAGATTTTTGTTCTGTCACTATAAGCCTGTATATACATGCATAGTTTTCCTCTTACTTTACACATACTTGTTCATATATACTAAATCACTTTTCTTTTTCTCATACCTTTTTCAGCCATGGACCTTACTTCCGGAAGACAAGTCATCTTATCCACCTGTCCTCCCGAGTTTTTCCGCAGTTCTGACTGCTGACAAATAATTGAAGGTCGTGCTCTACAGCTAGTCGAGTTATACTTACCTCCACCATCGTCATATGTTGAAATTCCAACAAAGGAGACTGTCAGTCAGCCCTCGAGCCCCATGCTATCATGGGATCAAGAATTGATTAAGGAAGTGGAGTTGGCTAGGGAAAGTATTCAAGCACTCACCTCCTTAGCCCCTCATCTCCAAGAAGATGTCGATCCAATGCAACAACTACTAGAAGAGAAGGATCGTCATCTCAAAGTAGCCACCGAAGCTGCAGACCACAGTAGTAGTATACTTCAAACTATTGAACAAGGATCCATCCTAAAGCATCAGTTTGATACAGCGGGTTCCCCTTATATGTGCATGGCAGAATCGATGGGTCTCGAAAGCATTGCTGCTCAAGTACCACAACTTCATGATAACGATGTTGAACAAGGCAGGAGGCTCCAAGAGCTCATCGATCTGGTTACAATTTGGTTACAACTGCCATCACAAGACGATAAAGACATTTGTCATCAAGGCCATTCCATTGGGTCTGAAGTGGAGTATGCACCGTCATCCTATTCAGACCATCAACTGGATTCACCAGGATTTTTTTGTGAAGACCAACCCACTTGGGGATGCCCTTCATTCTATCCAGATGACCCAGCTGATGAACCAATGGAAGAAATGAGTCATAGACATGAATGGGTCTATGATGACGATGATGAAGACTCGAAAAGCCAAGTTTCCTCACAGCCAGAAGGTTGGCTAGAGGAACCAGAGTCAGATATTGAACCAGACCAGAGTGACATTTCTCATATTGAGACTTGTCATTTCACTTTGAGCAGTACACTAACCATGGTTTGGAACAATTTGTTCGACGACGACGACGACAACTGCTCGACATGGAGTAGTGAGTATAGTAACAAAGACGAGTTGGAGCAGCACGAGCCATCATTCACCACCACTCCTTTATAAGGCTTGGTGGACGTCAAGGGGGTAGGATGGACGGTTCACTACAACATGGCTGCTGAGCATGAAGACACCCCTGACTCCACGCCAGGTGATAAGCTTGGGGTGGTAGAATCACAAACAAATTCTTTAGGGGGTACTTTTTGCTCAGAAGATGATTGGATGACTCAGACAGTAAATGAATATTTATCTGAGCATCCAACCTCAAGTGCAGAGATGGAGAGAGAAGATATGAGTCCTCAAGATGACAGCCAACCTCTCTCATCTATCTCATCCTATGTCGACATCCCAGGACCTTCATTTTTAGAATCATATAATGAAAGGTACCCTGAGGACGATATGCCAAAAAATTCATCCCAGTGCAGTTCAAGCCACTTCCAGCACAAAGACGACTTCACCGAGTCGCCGGATTTCACTTCGCTTCTTCAGACTCGGCAGGGCCAAAACATCCTCCAATTCTACTCCTACTATGTGGCGGAACCCGTCGGCAAGACACAGGTGACAATGGTCCCAAAACTTAGGATTTGGGATCCCAGTGTCAGTATCATGGGGCAGCCACCCCCTTTTCTATTACCCACCCTCCCGCCCTTTTATTACAATAAATTTTGCTTTTCATGTTCTTGTTAGTTTCTTTCCTCTAACTATTTTATATCCTTGCATCCATGCATCATCTTTAGAACTTCAATAACTTCCATTAACAATCATGCATTCCTGCCTCACTATTTCAAGTTTAAGTCTTGCTCGAGGATGAACAAACTCTTAAGCTTGGGGTGGTAGGCTTCGCCCTTTTTTCTCTTCACCCTTCTTGCATGCACGTTTATTTCTTGCATATAGCATAAGCTTGTAGCTTCGCAATTATGGCTATGTGGTGCGACTCTAATAGATAAATGCTTGACTTTATGCCTAATTGCACAATTTTTATCTTAAAAATTGCTTGACCTCTTGCTTGACTTGCTCTTTGACTCTTTCCTTGAGTTTGGTAATAAATCTAAGGTTATGTCCCTTTTTCATAGCTTAAAGATAAACTCCCTCGATCTATGTCGTGAATGACAAATCTATGGTAAAGTATCGTTGGAATGAGCTAAATCACGATTAAAGTCTCCTCGCTGTGAATTTCACAAGGTTGCCTCTATGCTAAGGATTCTTGAATCATAATTGCAACTTCTCATACAGGTATCAAGCAGATTATGATGGGCTTTGAGCTATGATCAAGATGAAGTGTTTTCCTTGATGTACTATGTGCCTTCTCACATTAGATTGAGTCAAAAAGATGAAAAATATAAAAATGTGCAAAAGAGGCTTGGCCGCCCAAAAAATCCCAAAAATATCTATATAGTTCTCACCCAAGCCTAAAATTAGAATGCTGATGATAAAAGCCTGAGTGTAAACAATAAATGAGCACTTGTTTTCTCTTTTAGGAGAGTTGAGGATGGTGCCCAGCCGGTGTATGACTGCGCTCACGAATGCGGGTATGTCACACCTGGTAGTATCACTCCAAATGCTCATTAGAGAGTCACTAGGAACCCCTAGGAGACCTATGAGACTATCTTAGTAGCAGGGTTGGTTCGAGCGCAGTACGAGGAGTTTGTCTCACTACTCTGAGCCAACTGGCTCGGACTGCAGGGACTGTTGCTCGCTACATGGACCAACCTGACGCATATCGGAATCCTCAGAAGTCATTAGAGTCTTTTTGATTTGTTTCTTAGGACATGAATAAGTGAGAGGCGTGGTATTCCTGATTGGTTTGCATGGATTCATGGTGATGGCTCATTTCTCACCACTCGCGTGATCACTTGTGTGACAGCTCTTTCATGTTTAAATAATTATGGTTCAAACCCTCATGAGTATCGACAGGTTGTAGTGAATTTGCTTAATCTTGCCTGGAAACTCTTTGATCTTGCTTTAGCAAGATTGTGCCTGACAGGTGGGGGTTTGTTCTGAAATGACATGGATCATGAGAATTACTATTTTAAACTATTTTTCTTAACCTTAGCATTTATTGCCAAGCTTAATTTGGATGTTATCTTTTGTTCTTTGAGCACAGTCTTGCTTGAGGACAAGCAAGTTTTAAGCTTGGCGTAGTTGATAACACCCAAATTAGCGCATATTTTCTATGCATTTTATCTATGATTTTATATCACTTTAGTCTTAATATGCACTCTTTTGTTCATGTTTTATGATTTCTGTCTCACATTAGATAAAAGTAGTAAAAATAGCCAATAATGTAGCTAATTAGCCAATTTTTGACTTACATGCACCGAAACTAGCCAATTTTGGGACTCTCAAGTACCGAACATGAAAAGACAAGAATTCCAGTAGCTGGCCGATACGGTTGCCCGGTACAGCCTGGCCGATACGGCTACCCGATACAGCCTGGCCGATACGACTGCCTGATACGGCCTGGCCGATACGGCTACCTGATACAGCCTGGCCGATACAGCTGCCCGATACGACCTGGCCGTTATGGCTGCCCGATATGGCCTGCCCGATACGACCTGCCCCATACAGCTGCCTGACACCCCCCTGCCCGACACTGTCTTTAGGCAGCAGTCATATTGGCCTACCTGATGCCTCAAGATCGAAGCCACAAATGAAGGACACGTGGACCAATAAAAGCTACAACTCCCATCAACTCGCTGCCTATAAATAGCAGCTGCCAACCTACAAAGACGAGGAGCCAGAGGGAGGACCCTGCAAAAGCTAGCACTTAGACCAAGGAGCTAGTGTGTCGAGTTCCCCAAAAGTCTACTGCTCGATACGGTTGCCCGATACGGTCTGCCCGATACGGTCTAGAGAGAGAGAGAGCCAAGGAGTCCAGAGGTATGAAGAGAAGACCCAAGGGCTAAGATCCGACCTGCATAGAGGCCGAGGAGTGAGAGCCACCTCTCCTCTACATGCTATATCTCTTCCATATTCTCTTTCATTCTACTGCATTCCTTTGTTTCTTGTACAAACGATGTTCATCCATCTCTGTTCGGTGCCAGCTATGCTTGTCTCTGGCTAGTTAGCTCCTTCTTGGCTATGTAGCCCGATCTGGGTATGTATATGCACTTTTTCCTTAAGAAAGTAGATTCATATCAGATCTAGTATGTTGCATGTTCTATTTTCTCTTTCTAAGTTATGATTGCTAGTTTGGTTGATCTCTTACTCGCTTGAATTGTTGTTTCTGCCTGTATCGAGAGATCCGTTGTAGGAATAGCTAAGAGATGATAGTTTGGATCCGAACCTGAGAGGGGGAAGATCCGAGGTATTTTGTTCCTAACACCCCAGAATATACTAAGACCCGAGAGGGAACTTTGTGTATTCTGAGGTGTTGATATGTCATTCCTCGAGAGAGGGTCATTGACATATTGTTGATGGTTTTAGTCAAGCATCGCGAGAGCGAGTGGGATGACCCCACAGGACAGATGCCACCATGCTTACTAGATGCTTGCTTGGGTGTTCAAGGGTTGTCTACGCCTAAGAAAGAGTGCATAGACTGTCCTGTTTGTGGTTACATAGCCAGAAACTCTCTTTCTCTGTTTAGTAGAATCACGAGCTCTATTTTGTTTTGTTTTCTTTTCTTTGTTTTGTTTTATATCGTGACAACCCGCTAGACTAGTTCTAGCACTTACTTTTATCAACTATCATCTTGGCTTATCCGACTAAAGAATAAGATCTGTGGCGTCCTAAACGTCACCACATCCCTGTGTTCGGGCCCATATATCTACTTCGACCCCGTAATAAAGTTGCGGGGGCCTAGAAGGTTTCAAATTATAAATTTAAAGCTTGATTCCTTCCTTTGTCCCACGTTCATTTCTGGACGCATGAAAAAATACGGTCAAGAAGTTACACATTAGAATTGTCCAACTATCTTTAATGATATGGACTTGTCCAATGGTTAAGAAATGTTGAATATAGGATAAACCATTATCAACTATCTTAGGTATGTCAACTCTTATGATGTTATTCACTCCATTATATAATATTGCATACTTCACTCCTAAGAGTTTCATGCCCTCATCATTGTAAAATGTATAGGATTGTTATGCATACATGAAATTAGATATATAATGTTCTAGGCATCTTCTTGTCCTTTAGACCCTTATTCATTAGGGTATCAACACTATCATTCATATAGTTCATCAACTTTACCCTTCATGGTTATAACATCCTCATCTTACTTGATTGTAATAACCACATCCTACTTTAGTGTATTGGCCATTATACCATGACTATGGTTGCACATATCATTATATGGCGTCATCCTGTATTTCAAGGTTTCCATAATATTACTTTTAATTAGGGTTTCTCATAACATTACCCTAGATTAAGGTTTTTCATAACATTAGTCTTAATTAAGGATTCTCAGAACATTACCCTCAATATTAGGATTTATCATGGTTTCACCCTCAATTAGGATTTCTCATGGAATCATCCTCAATTAGGGTTTATATTCAATAACCCACGATTTTGGTTTACTATCCACATCACATCACCCTAGATTAGGGTTTACTATTCATATCACACCACCCTAGATTAGGGTTTACTATTCATCCCAAGTAGGAATGATCATCAAAGTACCCTGAATTAGGGGTTATCATGCCATTACCATGAATTAAGATCATGTAATCATCATATATTAGAATTTCACCTATCAATGCCCTAAATTAGGGTTATGTTTCATCAATCTTCATAACTAGGGATTCATGATCTCACTATGAAGGACCATACCCTAATTAGACATTCATTCATATTGAAAGTTCACTTCATGATTATCATTCATGTAGGAAGTCTTTTCTCTCTCATCCTCTATAGGATGATGTTTACTTTAGCCTTGATTAGGATAAGTCAACTCAAATTGAAGAAGAATTGACATCATGGCTTATGTCATTCTCACCGTGATCATTAAAACTTGACTATTTAAAGGGTACTAATCACCCCATCTTATTAAAGATACCATTATTATATACACCATTGATTTACATCATGTAATTGACCACTTAAACTGTAAGGCCCTTGAACTTGCTTAATGAGTTGAATGAGATTAATTACCATAATTGAATACTTATAACCCTAATCTAACATTTTGATATCTTTTGAAATTATAAGACAAGCTTAAAGTTTCAAATTTGATCCAATTTGAACATTGCATGAGCAAGTTATGCAATTTTATGTACATTCTGGACTTTCTTGCAATTTACCAAATTGGAAGGTTTTCTTCGTATATTTTCACAAGAATTACAATCCTTATATTTTTCCTTATCATCCTTGAAATTTTTTTGGGCTATGGGGCTCCTAGTTGTTCTTGGTACGGAGGTATTCCTCTTCAAGGACATTTTAGGGTTTTTCCCCTTTATGGATAAGGATAAAGATAAAGATAAAGATAAAGATAACGATAAGGATAAAGATAAAGATAAAGATAAGGATAACGATAAAGATAAGGATAAATATGAAGATGAAGATAAGGATAAGGAGGAAGATAAGGATAAGGATGAAGATAAGGATAAGGATAAGGATGAAGATAAGGATAAGGATAAGGATGAAGATAAGGATAAAGATAAAGATAAGGATAAAGATAAAGATAAGGCTAAAGATAAGGATATGGATAAAAGAGAGAAAGTGTGGGTAGTAATTAAGGGAGGTGTTGCATGGACATAGAATCTCTAGGATATTTACACATGGAAAACTCCATGTACACCTCAAGCTTAACCCCTTTCCTATACATGAAGCTATATATACCCCTTCCTATCCCCAATTCGAAGTCATTGCTCACTCCCTCTTTCTTATAGCTTAGAGAACGGACCTTTCTCTATTTTGTTGCATAATAAAGTGGTCTAAGGTAGAAGACAACCTCGTTTTGGGAAAGAAAGTCTCTTAGAGCTCCATCTAGCCCTACCTAGGGTTCCTAAGGTCATCTTCTAGGGCTTTTGACCAAGGCAAGTTATTTTCTTCCTTCCTTCTCCATTTTTCTTGATCTTCTCCTTCCTTAGGCCTTCTTCTAGGTTGGAACCTTGTTATTCCATGGTAGAATTTTCTCTAAAGATCTAAAACCCTACCTTTCTTGCTCCGTATATTTAGGGTTTGCTCATTTGTTGAAGAAAGGTGCTGGATGGATGAATTCATAGCTTATTCTTGGATTTTCTACCCTACCTGCTTGAGATTTCTTCTGTGTGGGGTTTCATCTTCTCATTAGAGGCAAGTTTTATAACTTGATCCACGTTTATTGCTTACCATAAGCTTTCTAGATCATGTTCTTGCTTGAAAATGATTATTCATGCACTAAAAAGCTATGCTTGACTTGGATTTCGATTTTTATAATGTTCCCTATTCTATTTTCAGTTCTAGATGAACCTGTGATCATGTGTACATTATTAATAAGGTATAATTTGACTTGGATCAGGTTGGTTTGACAACCTATGGTGCTAAGCACCTATCAAACAATGGTCAATTTTCGGGTTTAAAGCTGATTTCTTCTATAAACCATGACCCGATGATGGTACCATTGCAACAACCAATAGTCTTACCTTTTAAACATCCAATGGTTCTGGGTGACATTGTGGTATGGCAATATGGGTGGAATGATGATGGAACAAATGGAGGGTTACCCTTAATAAGTTAGTCTTACCTATTCACTCATATGAATAGAAGGGAAGATAATCATGTTGTGTTGATATGTAACCCTAATGAGGTATAGCTTGTTACACCTAGCTTTAAAACAACTAAATGATGATAATTGGGTATGAATCATCCTTGAATTACTAATATAATCATGGAGACTTTGTTATTATTCTTGAAACCCTAGTATGCTATAACGTGATGGTCACATCTTGATTTATGTGTGGGTTCATACTTGAGAATAGTATGGAATGTGAAGGTGATGCTTCACCTTATGCATCCATGATCCAATGGGGGATGCCGTGAGTTAGGGTTTGGGTATGAGTGTCAGATAGTAACATTGATATAATTTATCATGTTGAACCTAACTCTAATGCAATTAGATAAAGATGAGTATTCATGTTTAACATTCTTATATGATGGAATGATGGTAGAATAACCTCCTTACTATGATAATAACCTTGATATGTTAATTGGTGGTTATTATAGTCACATGGTTGATACTTTCTTATGCTAAACATGTTTATAATGAATATGATGAGAGTTAATAATATCTAGATTCCTTGCATGTTGATGTAATAAAGGAATGTTCTTAATGTTAATATAACTCTACTATGATTACCACTTAGTTCATAAATGCAATATTGTACTGATCTGGTGTATTATATATAATTGATGTTGTTGAGCCTTGTTATAAGGCATGCAAAGATAATGATGATCTTGTAGGGAATAATATGATGGTCTTAATGACCTTTGGGCGTGGTTGAGCCCTGAATGAGGTGAAATCCTCTTATGTTGATAAGGGTTGGTACCCTGTGATATTGTGAAAAAGATTATTATCTTGCAATAGCATGATGATTGGTGTAGTCTCATGAGTGGAAAATGAATAGTACCATGTGATGATGAAATGAGAATTTATGTTTCACACATTTTATATCTTTTCAAGTTTTGATATTTATATGCTTGCTAGAAGTGAATTAGGGTTTGTATGTCCACTTGTTTGATGCAGCCTTAATTCACCCAATTGGTATAACTAATCAAGTGCAACTCTAATCATGTAGTGCCATGTGCCGTAGAACCATCTTCAGTGTCAGAACTTGCTAGATGGTGAAACGAGTATTCCTAAGGGAAACTTGGAGCGCATATTGTTGAATATGTGGGGGTGGCAGGTTGAGGATATATCCTTGTCATCTACAATACAGATTGTGGAGGTTGTCTATGGTCATGCCTCATACATCTGATGTGATTGAGAATGGCTGTGGTCATTTCTCTGTGGTTATAATATGATGTGATTAGAGGACAACTGCAGTTGTACCTCAGTGTTTGGGTTTGAATACCCTGGTTTCTAGTGCTGTGACCTGTACTAAGGTCATACTAGTGGTTTTCAACTTGAGTATATGTCGCTGTGGTGGCAGCTTTGACTGATATGTCATTGCCTTTTTACTCGTACTGACGGGGGGGGGGGGGAAGAGATCTTAGGATGCCGATACTCCTAGATCTTGTACGGAACTGAATAGCCCTTCTCAGGGGTTGGTTGGAATTTGAATGGTACGATTCAAATTCCCTAGGGCATAATAAAAGATGTAATACAGCCGTATAGCTTATCTGTTTAGGGTTATACATGACACTTCACATTGGATGATAACTCTTATTTGTTCTCTTTATATAAAGATGATTCTTAGTGAAATTAAGAGATAGTAATTATACTTATGTTGTGGATATTCATAAGACTGTAAATGTGTACATACAGTAGTCATGCTTATGTTGATATCTATACTGCTACTGTTGACTATAATCATGATGCTAGCTATCTCATGTTGTTATTTATGTTTAGCATGCTAGCCATGCCTCTATAATTAGAAATGCATATACTGCTAATCATGCTTATGCAAATACTCATGCTTATGTGATAGCTTTGCTAATGATATTGATCTGTTCAAACTGTTAGACATGATAATGTTTATATGCTTATGATGCTAGACTTATTCATGTTAATAGAGATAACATGTTACTAGACTTTCTTATGCTAGTTATACATATGCTATTGAATCTCTTATACGGTTAATAAGGAAAACGATGATAGTTAGCTTGATGATGATAATTGTTATCTGCTCCTTTATGTATTTTGTTAATCATCAATACTGTTGATCTTATTTGTTATATCTGATTAAACTATTTAACTACTTAATTACTTAAAATGTTGTAATCAAGAAACGTTGTTGATGGTTATATCACTTGATGGGACTGGGTCTCACCCTTGTGGTTCGCCACATTTTTTTCAGGTCATCGAAAGTGACAAAAACAAACATGTGGCAGCCAAGTGGAGCTATGGTAATGAATATTTGATAAAGTTGATTAGATGTTTAGTTTGTTCTAGAGTCGTCCCTGTACTCTTAGGTCCTGGCGAAATAAAGTTTGTATATAATGTTTCAAATGAATCAGACTTTTGTTAGCATATTAATGCTTGTTTGTGTGGCATAACATGGATACAAGAAAGATGTCGGGATCCTTCAAACGTTTTTGAGCGGGTGTTGATGTAGAAATCGGTTTTAATTTACCCATATTTTTTGGTATGTGATTAATTAGCTATTGATTGTGTTTTAAGTTTTGAGTAATCTCATTTAGCGTGACGGGTCGCCACAGGTTGGTATCAGAGCTTTAGGTTCATCGAGTCTACAGGGACACTAGGAATTAAGACTAGGATGATGTCTAAGTTCGGAATATGACATAAAAATATGGTGCATACTACCTAATCTCAGTACTTGGGTGCCCTGGCCATGTATTCAATTATTAAAGAAAAGGTAAGTATGGAACTCTTAGATTGTTATCTTTCTGATTAATCTGATCAAGTAGTCATTTTGAGACAATCTAACGGGCGTAACGAATAAGAAATCATGGTGTGAATACCTCAATCCTACCTTAACAAAGATAAGAATTCTATCAAAACTTGAATATTTGAGAAAGATACAACACTATGAATTCTAAATCTGAATACAAATAAGGAAATGAGGAGTTCTTGAAGATGTGATTTGAGAAGATAATAAAGTAAAAGAAAAACAAGTCTATGATTATAAAGTGAATTAAGGTATGAAATCCACATAAGATAGAGAGAACTCCTATAACAAGTATAAAATGAGAAGATGAATGGGAATAATGACAAAGAAATAAGGGGGAACATGAGTTAATCTCAGACCAACCTATGTTTGTAAGAAAGTGTTAATAAAAAATCAGCATGGCATGTGAAAGAAATTAAGAGATAATCCCTGTTTAATTAAGAAAATGAAGAATATGATGATTTACTTGTTGATAAGTGGTTGAAAAATATAATAAAATAAGATAACATACCCAAGTGTGATAAATAGTCATCAAGGAAGGAGTAATGAGATATGTTAATCATGATGATTCCTATGCTAATGGCAAGGAACCCAAAATGAAATTTATTATGTTGGTAAAAGTAGATGAGATAAGGATGTGAGTTCCTTATAGCACATGAGGTGGATACCAAGGTAATGAATCCTAGTATTCAAGATATCAATAGTATGGGAAGTATGTGAAGGTTGGAGATGTTTATTAAAAGAACATTCCAAGTATTCCTCTTCCACAGAGAGAGAGGGAGAGAGAGTTGATGATGACCCTCTAAATGTTGTTTGGAAGGAAAACAAAAAGTGATTCTATAATGTTGTGTATAGTTCAGTGATAGCTGGGCAAGACCACTATCAAGGATAGATGGTTTGTTGGTTAATATATATGTGATATCATGTTCCTTTAAGATAAACCTAGGATCAAATATCAATGCATAAGAGTTAGAGTGGATGACATAAGTTACATATGATAAGAGATATATAATGTTCTATGTTTGATAAGAGCCAGCAAGTATGACTTTTGAGTAATGTTTTGATACAATAGATATAATTTCCAGATGATAGCTAGAATTTAAAAGATGACACAATAAGTTTCTACATTCGATATTGAGAATGTCTTCTTAGGTCAGGGTTTTTGTGCTGACCCAAGAGGATATATGTATGAATGATGTGAAATCACCATGATATGTAAGTATCCATGTGAAGGTAATAGGATGAGGTGCAAAGGAAGTACCCATCTTTGTTTACCTTGGATTTCGGGGGCGAAATACCTGTTAGGGGTTTATAGTTGTAAGGCCCTTGAACTTGCTTAATGAGTTGAATGAGCTTAATTACCATAATTGAATACTTATAACCCTAATCTAACATTTTGATATGTTTTGAAATTATAAGACAAGCTTAAAGTTTCATATTTGGTCCAATTTGAACATTACATGAGCAAGTTATGTAATTTTATGTACATTCTGGACTTTCTTGCAATTTACCCAATTGGAAGGTTTTCTTCATATATTTTCACAAGAATTACAATCCTTATATTTTTCCTTATCATCCTTGAATTTTTTTTGGGCTATGGGGCTCCTAGTTGTTCTTGGTACGGAGGTATTCCTCTTCAAGGACATTTTAGGGGTTTTCCCCTTTATGGATAAGGATAAAGATAAAAATAAAAATAAAGATAACAATAAGGATAAAGATAAAGATAAAGATAAGGATAAAGATAAAGATAAGGATAAATATGAAGATGAAGATGAAGATAAGGATAAGGATGAAGATAAGGATAATGATAAGGATGAAGATAAGGATAAAGATAAAGATAAGGATAAAGATAAAGATAAGGCTAAAGATAAGGATATGGATAAAAGAGAGAAAGTGTGGGTAGTAATTAAGGGAGGTGTTGCATGGACATAGAATCTCTAGGATATTGACACATGGAAAACTCCATGTACACCTCAAGCTTAACCCCTTTCCTATACATGAAGCTATATATACCCCTTCCTATCCCCAATTCGAAGTCATTGCTCACTCCCTCTTTCTTATAGCTTAGAGAACGAACCTTTCTCTGTTTGGTTGCATAACAAAGTGGTCTACGGTAGAAGACAACCTCGTTTTGGGAAAGAAAGTCTCTTAGATCTCCATCTAGCCCTACCTAGGGTTCCTAAGGTCATCTTCTAGGGCTTTTGACCAAGGCAAGTTATTTTCTTCCTTCCTTCTCCATTTTTCTTGATTTTCTCCTTCCTTAGACCTTCCTCTAGGTTGGAACCTTGTTGTTCCATGGTAGAATTTTCTCTAAAGATCTAAAACCCTACCTTTCTTGCTCCTTATGTTTAGGGTTTGCTCATTTGTTGAAGAAAGGTGCTGGATGGATGAATTCATAGCTTATTCTTGGATTTTCTACCCTAGCTTCTTGAGATTTCTTCTGTGTGGGGTTTCATCTTCTCATTAGAGGCAAGTTTTATAACTTGCTCCACGTTTATTGCTTACCATAAGATTTCTAGATCATGTTCTTGCTTGAAAATGATTATTCATGCACTAAAAAGCTATGCTTGACTTGGATTTCGATTTTTATAATGTTCCCTATTCTATTTTCAGTTCTAGATGAACCTGTGATCATGTGTACATTATTAATAAGGTATAATTTGACTTGGATCAGGTTGGTTTGACAACCTATGGTGCTAAGCACTTATCAAACAATGGTCAATTTTAGGGTTTAAAGCTGATTTCTTCTATAAACCATGACCCGATGATGGTACCATTGCAACAACCAATATTCTTACTTTTTAAACATCCAATGGTTCTAGGTGACATTGTGGTATGTCAATATGGGTGGAATGATGATGGAACAAATGGAGGGTTACCCTTAATAAGTTAGTCTTACCTATTCACTCATATGAATAGAAGGGAAGATAATCATGTTGTGTTGATATGTAACCCTAATGAGGTATAGCTTGTTACACCTAGCTTTAAAATAACTAAATGATGATAATTGGGTATGAATAATCCTTGAATTACTAATATAATCATGGAGACTTTGTTATTATTGTTGAAACCCTAGTATGCTATAACGTGATGGTCACACCTTGATTTATGTGTGGGTTCATACTTGAGAATAGTATGGAATGTGAAGGTGATGCTTCACCTTATGCATCCATGATCCAATGGGGATGCTGTGAGTTAGGGTTTGGGTATGAGTGCCAGATAGTAACATTGATATAATTTATCATGTTGAACCTAACTCTAATGCAATTAGATAAAGATGAGTATTCATGTTTAACATTCTTATATGATGGAATGATGGTAGAATAACCTCCTTACTATGATAATAACCTTGATATGTTAATTGGTGGTTATTATAGTCACATGGTTGATACTTTCTTATGCTAAACATGTGTATAATGAATATGATGAGAGTTAATCATATCTAGATTCCTTGCATGTTGATGTAATAAAGGAATGTTCTTAATGTTAATATAACTCTACTATGATTACCACCTAGTTCATAAATGCAATATTGTACTGATCTGGTGTATTATATATTATTGATGTTGTTGAGCCTTGTTATAAGGCATGCAAAGATAATGATGATCTTGCAAGGAATAATATGATGGTCTTAATGACCTTTGGGCGTGGTTGAGCCCTGAATGAGGTGAAATCCTCTTATGTTAATAAGGGTTGGTACCCTGTGATATTGTGAAAAAGATTATTATCTTGCGATAGCATGATGATTGGTGTAGTCTCATGAGTGGCAAATGAATAGTACCATGTGATGATGAAATGAGAATTTATGTTTCACACATTTTATATCTTTTCAAGTTTTGATATTAATATGCTTGCTAGAAGTGAATTAGGGTTTGTATGTCCACTTGTTTGATGCAGCCTTAATTCACCCAATTGGTATAACTAATCAAGTGTAACTCTAATCATGTAGTGTCCTGTGCTGTAGAACCATCTTCAGTGTCAGAACTTGCTAGATGGTGAAACGAGTATTCCTAAGGGAAACTCGGAGCGCATATTGTTGAATATGCGGGGGTGGCAGGTTGAGGATATATCCTTGTCATCCACAATACAGATTGTGGAGGTTGGCTATGGTCATGCCTCATACATCTGATGTGATTGAGAATGGCTGCGGTCGTGTCTCTGTGGTTATAATATGATGTAATTAGAGGACAACTGCTGTTGTACCTCAGTGTTTGGGTTTGAATACCCTGGTTTCTAGTGCTGTGACCTGTACTAAGGTCGGACTAGTGGTTTTCAGCTTGACTATATGTCGCTGTGGTGGCAGCTTTGACTAATATGTCACTGCCTTTTTATTCGTACTGACGGGGGGGAAGAGATCTTAGGATGCCGGTACTTCTAGATCTTGTACGGAACCAAATAGCCCTTCTCAGGGGTCGGTTGGACTTTGAATAGTACGATTCAAATTCCCCAGGGCATAATAAAAGATGTAATACAACCGTATCGCATATCTGTTTAGGGTTATACATGACACTTCACATTGGATGATAACTCTTATTTGTTCTCTTTACATAAAGATGATTCTTAGTGAAATTAAGAGATAGTAATTATACTTATGTTGTGGATATGCATAAGACTGTAAATGTGTACATACAGTAGTCATGCTTATGTTGATATCTATACTGCTACTATTGACTATAATCATGATGCTAGCTATCTCATGTTGTTGGTTATGTTTAGCATGCTAGCCATGCCTCTATAATTAGAAATGCATATACTACTAATCAGGCTTATGCAAATACTCATGCTTATGTGATAGCTTTTCTTATGATATTGATCTGTTCAAACTGTTAGACATGCTAATGTTGATATGCTTATGATGCTAGACTTATTCATGTTAATAGAGATAACATGTTACTAGACTTTCTTATGCTAGTTATGCATATGCTATTGAATCTCTTATACGGTTAATAAGGAAAATGATGATAGTCAGCTTGATGATGATAATTGTTATCTGCTCCTTTATGTATTTTGTTAATCATCAATACTGTTGATCTTATTTGTTATATCTGATTAAACTGTTTAACTACTTAATTACTTAAAATGTTGTAATCAATAAACGTTGTTGATGGTTATATCACTTGCTGGGACTGGGTCTCACCCTTGTGGTTCGCCACATTTTTTTTAGGTAATCGGAAGTGACAAAAACAAACATGTGGCAGCCAAGTGGAGCTATGGTAATGAATATTTGATAAAGTTGATTAGATGTTTAGTTTGTTCTAGAGTCGTCCCTGTACTCTCAGGTCCTGGAAAAATAAAGTTTGTATATAATGTTTCAAATGAATCAGACTTTTGTTAGCATATTAATGCTTGTTTGTGTGGCATAACATGGATACAAGAAAGATGTCGGGATCCTTCAAACGTTTCTGAGCAGGTGTTGATGTTGAAATCGGTTTTAATTTACCCATATTTTTGGGTATGTGATTAATTAGCGATTGATTGTGTTTTAAGTTTTGAGTAATCTCATTTAGCGTGACGGGTCGCCACATAAACCATTGACCTTTATTCACTTTAAGTGTTCATACAATTTGGTTGATTACTTTCCAAATGATCTTGAACTCTTAGACCTCAAATGATCTTGACCAATAAGACCTCAAACGGTCTTGGTTGAATACTCAAAACCATTTAGTAAAGTTGGGGGTGAAACTGTTTGCCAAAGGTGACCCTTGAAACCGTTTGCTAAAGGTAACCCTCAAGATCATTTGCTAAAAGTGACCTTTAAGATCGTTTGCTAAAGTTGGTCACTTGAAACCATTTGCTAAAGTACCTTCTTGAAACCCCATGAACTCAACCGGTTTGGGATCGTTTGGTCCCAAATGGTGTTGAGACCATTTGGTCCCAAATGGTCTTGAGACCGTTTGGTCCAAACCTCCTCAAAACCGAATGGACCAATTATGGTCTCAACCTATCAAATCGATTTAGGATTCTCAATGTTGATTCCTTCAATCATTGAATTAATGTAACCAATATTCAATTGGACCTATCACCATACTTAGATTGAGTTAATTAGGTCATCCTTCAACTGATTTGACCCTCAATTTACCCTCAATTGATAATCAATTAGGGTTTGAATCAATTGGATTAGGGTTTGGAATCGAGGATCCTTCAACATTAATCAATGTGAGTCTAGTTGCTTTAAAACTATTGGACCATCATCCAAATTGAACATGTCCTGACCCAAAAAGATCTTGAGGTCATTTGGATGACCTCCAAACGGTCTTGAGACCGTTTTCCCATCTCATCACTCAAACCCAAGTCATCCAATTAAGGTTTGGATCACTAGATTGATCACCAAATCAGCATTTGATTTCAAATCAACTTGCTATCTTTAAATCTTCAAACACCTAACCATACTCAACCCTAGACCTCCAAACGGTCTTGAGTGACCCCCAAACAGTCTTGAGACCGTTTGGGTGATCCCCAAATGGTTTGGAAACCGTTTGGGTTATCCCCAAATGGTTTTGAAACCGTTCGGGTCAATCAACCCAAAACATCAACTTATTCAATTGCAAAATCAGCACTTAGCCGATTAGGGTTTATACCATATCTTTGGATCTGCAATCACTTAACCATACTCAAACCTAGACCTAAAAACGGTCTTGGGTGACCCCCAAACGGTCTTGAGACCGTTTGGGTGATCCCCATACGGTCTTGAGACTGTTTGGGTCAATCAACCCAAGTTTCAAACTCAATCAATTATGAAATCAGCACTCAACCCGACTAGGGTTTTGGTGATTGGTGGACCTTCAACTCATGAACCAATTAGAGTTAATCAATTATAATTGATGGGTCATTAACCTAGATAATTTTCAACAGATCTCCAAATGGTCAAACCTGGTCAACACCACCAAACGGTCTGAAACCGTTTGGCCTCATGCGGTTTGGTGAAACCATTTCCCCTCAAACGGTTTGAAACCGTTTGCTCCCAAACGGTTTGGGAAACCGTTTGAGCACTTGAGTTGAGACCATTTGGTCATGATATTTGGGGAGGTGTGTGCTTATCATGTTAAATCTCTAAACTCACGAAATCTTCTGTGGTTTCCATGGTGATTGCATCCATCAACCAAATCAATTATCGTGAATGTGGAAATGATCATTATTTGATAAAGAATTGAATGCAATAAAAAAATCAAGGGTTCAAGTTATAAAACCCGCCTCCAATTGAGCTCCAAAGCTCCAAGCTCACGGAAACATTGGTGGATGAAGCTCTTGCAACTCCCCCTAGGCTCGTCCTCAAGCTTTTGGTTGAAAGTTTGGCTAGGGTTAAAGAGGAGATCGTATTAAGAAGAAATCAATGATTTACTTTCAATTTCCACCATGGAATCAAGGGGAAAAGAGGTCAAGAACCTTACCAACAGGTTGGGGTCGTCCTCCGCCTGTTCCTGAGCTTCTCTTGGGGTCGGCCAAGGAAAAGAAAGAAAGGAAATCCGAAAAGAAGTCCTTAAGTGGGTGGAAAAAGGGATATGTATAAGGAAATCCCAAGGAGAGAGAAAATGGGATTATTTCCTTTAATTCCCAAAATAATTTCCACCAAATCCCCCTCCATTTCTTGGCCACGAAGCCATCTTCATGTTCTTGCAAAACCTCTTCATTATCCAAGAATAAAGGGAAAATAAATTAAACACCTTAACCCTTATAATATTGATATCCATTTTTGAGTGGAATTTCTTTTTCTTATAATAATGGTGAGTGGAATTTCACCTCCTTAGGATATGCTCGCGCCTTTGCAAGGCTTAAGCTCGTCCACACACATCTGAATCCAACCATTTTAATTTTGGTTGAAGACCCCTTCAATTATTTTATTTATTTTTGCATTAAATTGAATTAGGGTTCCAATTAGGCTTAAATCTTGATTATTTTAATATCAAGATTCTCTCTCCTCCAACTTAATTCAAATGAGGCGCCCCTCTCATTTTATTTGCTGTAAATGATGTCAAGAAACATTAAGGACCTTATTGAAGTGGTAAATTTCATAGTGAACCTTAGGTTTTGGGTAAATTGCACTTTACACCAAAACTAGGTTTTAATGCACAAACATTGTCCAGCAAGCTCTATCTTGGTGTCCAGGCTTGTGGAAACAATAACACTACATCATATTCATTATTATGATATCTCAACATCATAGGAACATATTATTATGTAACATTTGTAAGTTAGCCCCTTAACTTGGGTAATTTGCACTTTAGTCCAAAATAAGCAAACATTGCTTCAACATTGTTCAAACATGACCAAAATTGAAACATAAGTTCCTCATGAGCCCTAATTACTTTTCACAAGATAAGATTAAGCATATAATCATATTTATTTATTAAAACACCTAGGGTTAAAGCATAACCCATATCAGGGATGTTACACAAACCCTAGTCAAAGATTCAACCTTTCTACTGATTACTACGTTTTTAGAGCAAGATCTATGCATAGCAAGTTAAGAGCAAGAAATGAATGTGAATAAGGTTATATAATTTGCCTCAAGGATGGTGATGAAGGTCTAAAAATCAAGGTAGCTCAAAGAGAGAGAACAAAAACCCTAGCTTGAGCACTTCACACATCCAAGTTAGCTCCTTTCTCTAAGAATAAGGAATCCCTAGGTCACAAGAGAAGAAAGAAGGTTTTCTTCAACCACATGCACAAGTTCCACCAAGAACACCATGGATCTGACTAAGAATAAATAGATAAGAAGGATGGCACCAAGGAAAATGAAGATAGAGATGGTGATCTTGCATGCTTAGGCCAATAAGTAAGGTTAGGAAGCTCTAAACGGTCCTAGCAAGGATAGATCCAAACCCTGGAAGCACATGCAAGCAAGATTGGCCAAGTTTCCTCCTCTGGAGCTCCTTGTGCTTCACCAAGCAAGAGGGATCAGACCTCCAAGAAGCAAGAATAAGAAGAGGGTGTGTAAAGGGTTCGTTTGGGTGGAAGGAGAGAGGTATATAAATCTTGGGGTGACAGTGAAAGGTAGATATAGGTGTCAAGACATGCATGCCATGTGTTCAAAGCCAAAACCTCATGTCCATGCAAAACTAGGTCAATCATCGAATCTTGAAGTTAGGGTTACCATCGAATGTCAACCCTAGGAGAACCATCAACCTCCAACACTAGGTGGCCCATCAAATCATGCCATCACTTGGCCACCAAGGAAACCCTAAGGCATCCATCAGTTGTTTCACCTCACTTGGAGTACCATCAACCTTGGTGCCTCCAAAGCAAACCATCAAATCTTGAACATCATAGGATGACCATCGGATCCTACCACCTCAAAGTGGACCATCAGATCCCAAGCTATCAAAGGAAGACCACTAATTTAGGGTACCTAGGTGTGAAACCCTACCTCTCAACCCTAGGTTAGATAACACCTCTAATCTAATGGTGAAACTAGGCTCCCAAAGGTGAAACTATATCAAACATGTTATGAAACTTATGAGGCACAACATGCATGTGACAAATATAGATTAAATCCTAAATATGAGGACATTAAAGCCCTTATAAGCACATAAATTGCAAAACTTACTCAAACAATGTCCAAAATGGACAATACTCAAAACTTATCATTATTACATGATGTAAAATCATGGATTAGGTTTGATTAAGGTTTTAAGCATCCAATTAAGATAAGAAAGCATGTTTAACCACAAAGAAATGCCAGGGGTCTTACAACCATAAACACCTAATAGAGATTTTTTCCTTAAAATCCAAGGCAAACAAAGATGGGTACCTTCCATGCATCTCATCCTCTAACTTCCACAAGGTTTCTTCTATCTCATGGTGATGTCACAACACCCTTTCTCATTCTATGTCCTTCCTCCTAAACTTCTGTATATGTTATCTAGGATCAACACAAAATCCTCCATATAAGAAACATCCTCCTTTATCTCCTTACCAATTATCTATAACACTTATTCTATACTGGGGTGACACTTCCTCAACATGGAATGTAGTAACTGTTGTGCAACATGTAAAACTCTGGTAGTAACTCTAACTTGGAATTCTAGCGGCTTACCTCCATTATCATCATATGATTTCTTCCTATCTAAAGCTACTTTCAACTATTGTTGAATCACTATGACCTTCTCTGTGGTATGTTATACTAATACAACACTCAAAAGTTCATACTTTACTTGCTTCTTACCGAACAAGGAGTATCATGTATCTCCTACCATATACATCTTTACAAGGTGTCATGTCTATCCTCCTTTGGTAACTATTGTTGTAAGCAAACTAGATCAAACATAGGTGGACATCCTTTATCTACCAAGAAATTTAGATCATATGTTCTTAAAAGATTCTCAATCATATAAATGGTTCTTTCTGACTGTCTATCCATCTAAGGTTGTGTTTAACTTCCACTATATCCTTGTATGCTTCTCATGTTTCTCCTTGGATTGTTGGCAATTGTACACTTGGCCACAACCTTTGCCACATCATGTTTTAGACTTGGCTGCCATTGCATGTTCTTCAGACTACGATACATCTATGTATTGTTAGATACATCACATGTGTCCAAAAATGAGTCTCCCCTAATACTATCTCACTCAAATTATCAGTTTTTGGAACCATTGTCTGGTTGTGGATGCACACAGTCATGTCACATAACCCATGGAAGCCATCATTCCTTCCATTTCCAAACTTTGATTTGATGTCCTGCACATTAGTATCATCCATCTGTATTCCTCTGATCTGCTATAATGGTATTGGTTTTTCATGTAGCTATGTTACCAATCCTACACACAAAGATACTTCCAACTATACATCCTTTTACTAGAACGGTGCTAGAATGTCCCGCTTGTGATATGTTAGAGAGAATGAATATGCTCTATTTATTGATAAATATGACTTTCAATTTAGTGCATCCGATTCTACATCCTTTTTTTCTGGATGGCCATCTATCGTACGATCACAGCCCTTGATTGGCTCCATCCTTCATCTTCATCTCATGTTTTAGCTCTTGTTTTGCACAATGTCTCCAAACCTTCAAGGCTAACACTACAACAGTAACTCCCGGTCATGAGTTGGATAGTTCTCCTTGTCCATCTTAAACTTTAACAAATCAAAAGGAATCATATCCTTGTCCTACATCGGCACACATCCCAAGCATTTTAGAAGATGACAAAACTTTTCCCTTGCCTTAGCAACACTAACAACTGAAGCACTCACCAGCTTCTCTCTCAGCAACTAGGAAGAACACTAAAACTTGTCATTCTAGATAAAAGGAACATCCCTCCTAGTCAACTCAGTTAGGGGTAATTCTACCACCCAAAAATTCTTAATGAATCACCTATAGTGTCTTTTTAGGCCTAGGAAGTTTCAAACCTCAGTCTGTGTCTTGGGATTCTCCCTTTTTAGTACTGAACCCACCTTCTTTAGTTTGACATAGACATCCTTAGTAGGCTTACCATGACCCAAAAAGACACTTTGGTCAACCAAAACTCACTCTTGTTGTCCTAGACACACAATTGATGTTGCTTAGTGAAGCAGTTTTCCATGCGAATAACTATCCCTAGAGTTACATCGAAATGTCATCAACAAACATTGCCATAACTAATAAGGATATGTTCTAAACATCATGTTCATCAAGTAAATCAACTATGTTGATGCATTGGCTAGTCCAAAAGGCACAACCATGAACTCCTATTGACCCTATAGTTTATGTTATCCACTTTGATTCTCATGTAGTGATATTTGGACCTCAAGTCTATCTTTGGTACTGACATGGTACTTTGAACGCACTAACAAACTCAGTCGGGGTTGGAATCCCGAGCTTTTACCAAAACCAAAGTGCAATAATACCACCCGCAAGCGGACGAGTCTTATCGCAATATAGTTAAGGATCGAACCCAAAGGACAACCTTTTTAAGAATCCTTGTCAGTTGAATCTGGCTCAAGTAAAACTAATGTTTAGAATGATTGATTGATTTGAGGTTACTTAAACTAATTGCAAGAAAGTAAAAGCTGAATTAAAGTTGGGTTTAGATCAATGATATGGAATCGTTGGGATGGTACCAGGTTTCACCACTGCTACACATGCAAACACATTCAATCATAAACAAACCAGGCAAGATATATCAATCCAATTAGAGCTGCTGCAGAACCCCCCATGAGGGCATTAGGTTCACGTAAGCATCACCTTAGGCATCAGATGTCTCGTCACCACCCGGATCACTTACTTACGGCTCCGAAGAAATCCCATTCTATTTCTAGCTTGAGAGTCAACCGCATTAAATGATAAGCAAGCAGACGATAGATCTACAAACCTCCATCGACGGTAAACAAGACGATACAAAATCCAACTAAGGTTGTGGTCCTCCCTGAGGGATGTAAAGACCATAGAAGTGTCACCGTAGGCTAGATGTCTCATCCCCTCACGGATCATACACTTACGATCTCAAGGAATCCTTTCAGAAGTTCTCGTCAAGGAGTCAAACTAGTAAACCGCCATTCCACCCCATACATAGAAGATTTCACAGCATAGGAAAGAACAAGATGAAAGCAAGTAGATAATCAACTACAAACATACCAACTAACAACGAAAAGGGAAGTTATATACATTGACATGGAGAGTTTAACAAAAGAACATGATTTGCATGGGCAGCGGGGTTAGTCCCCGCACCCCAGAGAAAAGGTACTACTTGCTCATGATGCGAGAAACAAGAAGAATGAGAAAGAGAGAGAAATCCGCCATGAACTCAATGCAGAAGGTAGTCGCAGCTCGGTGAAGAAGATACAACCTCCTACGTCGTGTCGGAGCAGATCTGGACGCGAACGGGAGTTGCCAAGACAGACCGGACAATCTCCCTTTCTCCCTCTTCCTTCTCTCCTCAACCTCCTTGGTTGCAGCACGGGCAGTAGGTGAAATGGAACTGGTGTAAACTAGACTGGATTTGGATTGGAACTATGTTCGGGCAGCCTGGCGACATCTGGATCCGATGCCCAAGTGAGGACCCTTGGGGTCCTATTTATAGGCACAAATCTGGCCCTCATGCTTATGGTGTGATCCAAACGGTTTATGTTTTAAGTGCGCAAATGGTTTGGTTATTTGAGCAATAATCAGTTTGATAACTATCTCATTTAAACATTTTCATTGCAACAACTCGCACGGTCTGCGTTTGCTACTTTTGCAAACGGTCTTGGCTTTGTGCCTATTTTTCCATTCGGTTTGCATGCGTGGTACTTTATTAAACGGTCTGAATGCATTGCCGGTTGCTCATTCGGTTTGCGGTTTCTACTTTTGCAAACGGTCTTGGCATGGTGCCTACTTTTCCATTCAGTCTTCTCATTTCAAACGGTTTGCATATTCGGTCTTGGATTGGCAGCAACAAATGATCTTTACTTTGGGTCGCAAACGGTCTTCATGCTTTAGAGCAGCAAATCAGTCTCGTATTGTGCTGCATGTCCATGCGGTCTTATGCAAAAGACCAAACGGTCTTGTTGCATGGTTTCCATGCGGTCCCGCAGTCCGGCTGCAAACGGTTCCGAAGTCTGGCTCCAACCGGTCTCACAGTCTGGCTCCAACCGGTCTCGCAGACCTGTGCTACTCAAACGGTCTGGTCTGAGAGTATGGTGGCCATTCAGTCATCGCAGCTAAACGGTCTTCGCTGCCAAACAGTCTTCATGGCCAAATGGTCTTGGGACCGCATGGGATCAAACAGTCTTGGGACCGCATGGGCTCAAACAGTCTTCGACCGCATGGGCTCAAACGCTCTTGGGAGCGCATGGGCTAAAACGGTCTTGGGACCGTATGGGCTCAAATGGTCTTGGGACCGCATGGGCTCAAACGGTCTTGAGACCGCATGGGCTCAAACAGTCTTGAGACCGCATGGGCTCAAACGGTCTTGAGACCGCATGGGCTCAAACAGTCTTGGGACCGCATAGGCTAAATTGCTTGGTTAGATTTCTTGACCAGAGCCAGAGATGGAGGCAGACCCTGCCTACTTGTTAATCTTTGCCAAAACCTGCATTAAATGAACAATGCTTAATTAAAACCTTGATAATCGAATCAATTAAGTAGTTTTATGCATTATAATTCATATAGGTATTTAATGAGTGAGAAATTATATATATGGAGTTGAATTTGTTCCAAAGTGATAATTGAATTCCATGATGAATATGCATTCATCAAAACACCCCGAACTTAAACGTTGCTCGTCCTCGAGTAACACAAAATCTGAAACAGTCGCCAAATGAATACTTTCAATTCATGTGATTGCTTCATCTTCACATCACGAATGTTTTCTTTTTGCTCAATATGACTCAGTATCTCAACCTCCTGAGACCACAAAACACATCTTACCATATCTTCGTTCCTGAATTTGTTTTCCAAAATCACTTCCTCCTCACCTTTTCCAACAACAAGTATGTTAAAGAGTTTTGTAAGAGTTCAGAGATACCCGCAGAACAACAAGTGTGCATCTAATATGACACTGGTGTTTTCCAAGATAGGGTAGGCAATCATTGTGCCATTAGGTAGAAAAGGGAGTGAAAGGTGGTATGGAAGGAAGAAGTAAATCTCTCCTCTATTTGACTCGAGATTTTTATTTGCTTTGCAATTTCATTTATTGCATTTTTTTTGTGTGAATCTCTCCTCTATTCGACTTGAGATTGCATTTCTTTTTGTGTGCACTTTGGCATCTTTTTTGTTTGCAATTCTCTCCTCTATTCGACTAGAGATTGCATTTTTGGTGGCACACCCCTATTTATTTGCGAGGGGTATGGAAGAAGCGGATAAAGAGGGAAGTGGCGTGCCACCCCGAACTTAGGGTTTGGCACACCTTCGACTATTTTTGTTTCTTTTTGATGAATGGAGGGATACGAAGATGATAGAAGAGGTGTAGAAGAGAGTTCAGATTAGAATGCAACTTGATTTACAATTCAATGTACCGGGTTGTTCTCTTTTTCGTACTCTGCTCAAATAAGGACTTGATGAGGATCCAGTGGAGATTCCATGTTATTGTTCCACTAGTCAGTTAGGAAGCACGACGTGTTTGATCCCTATCAGTTTGACATATACTTATCATTTTTGCAAAAGTATCATGATGTTAGGAATCATAAGCTTCACAAGATGATTTCAAGAAAAAGGCTTGTTTCAAAAATTGGTCATTTGAGGATTTACTTTGAATAAGGAGGATATAATGATTGAAAATGCATGGAAAATTAGTTAGTGACTTTTAATGAAACCAGGAAGTGTCAAAAAGTGTCAAAAATTCATCAAGTATCAGTTCAATCTCTTAGAAAAACATTAAAGAATTTTGAAAATTTTGAATTTTTTTTATCAAGAATGTGATAGTGAAAGCTTAAGTATGAAAAGGATGGGTGTAGGTGGAAAGTGAGGTACGTACCATCCACCCTCCACCCTGAACTTAGAGATTTGCTCGTCCTGAGCAAACCCTAAATCCAAGATGGAGGGGAAAAATCATGCCAGATTGACCCCCAGGTGTGGTTGCGTTCCGATCAACGCGCATCCTCTTATCTAAAAATTTCAAAGGTGAAGGGTAATTAGATCTTAAAATAGCATCTTGCGATGCAAATTTTATTTAATGAAAAATTGACTAGAATGTAAAAAACAAAATTGAAGAAATATTCTAGTTTGAAAAGAAAAGTAAAAATAAATTTATTGATCGGATTGCCTCCCGACAAGCGCCTTTATTTTATGTCGATGGCTCAACTGGATCCTTCAGCTTCACGGTCGATCTTTTGGATTGGTGAGTTCCAACATTGCTTTAGTGCCTATGTCAGTTGAGATGAAATATCTCTTTAAGCGGTGACCATTTGTTACAAATTCAACTGACTTTTCACTCCATAATGAGAAGGCACCATGTGGAGAGATGCTCTTGATGATTTATGGTGCAGACCAGCGTGAGCAGATTTTTCCTGGGAATAGCTTCAATCTTGAGTTGAATACCAGAACCTGGTCTCCCACTTGAATGTCTTTTCTTTTCAGATGTCCATCGTGCCAAAGTTTTGTACGTTCTTTATAGATTCGTGCATTCTCATAAGCTGTCATCCTGAGTTCATCCAGCTCTTGGAGTTCTAGAATCTTGGCTTGGCCAACTTCTTTCATATCAAAGTTCAATTGTTTAATTTCCCACCATGCCTTGTGTTCCAGTTCGACTGGAAGGTGGCAAGCTTTTCCATATATTAATCGAAAAGGTGTAGTCCCAATGGGAGTTTTATAAGTAGTACGATAGGCCCATAAGGCGTCGTTGATTTTTGTTGCCCAATCCTTTCAATTGCATCCTACAGTTTTTTCCAGAATAGCCTTTAGTTGACAGTTAGAGACCTCTACCTGTCCACTTGTCTGTGGATGGTAAGGCGAGTCTACCTTATGTGTTACACCGTATTTTCTCAGTCTAGCTTCAAAGCTTTTTTCAAGGAACTGGAACCCTCCGTCAGATATCACAGTTCGTGGCACTCCAAAATGGGGAAAAATAATATCTTTGAATAATTTAATGACGGGTTTGGAGTCACTAGTGACGGTTGGTATAGCTTCAACCTATTTTGAGACGTAGTCTACCGCCACAAGGATGTATGAAAATCCATGAGAACATGGGAATGGACCCATGTAGTCCATCCCCCATACATCGAATATCTCTACTTCTTGCCAGAGATTCAGCAACATCTCATCTCTCTTTGTTATATTGCCTGTTCTTTGACATTTGTCGCATGATATGACAAAATAGTAGGAATCTTTGGATATGGTTGGCCAGAAGAATCCGCATTGCAAAATCCTTAAAGCAGTCTTTTTGGAGCTCATATGTCCTCCCACTGGTCCTGAGTGACATTGTTCCAAAATAAGTTGAGCTTCTTCTTCGGCAATACATCGTCTATACAGACCATCAGCACAAAGTTTAAAAAGATATGGCTCATCCCAGTGATATTGCTTTACATCATGCACAAATTTCTTTAGTGCATTTCCAGTGCATTGAGGGTGGATCACCCCAGCAGCAAGGTAGTTCACAAAATCTGAGTACCATAGTATAGCTTCTGAGGCCTTCATTAGTTGATCATCTGGAAGGGAATCATTGATCAGAATCTTCTCAGTATCCAGAGTGTGGATGCGACTGAGGTGGTCTGCTACAACATTCTCTGTACCCTTTTTATCTCTTATCTCCAAATCAAATTCTTGTAATAGGAGGATCCATCTAATCAACCTGGGTTTTGCATCTTTCTTTTCCAGAAGGTAATGAATGGCAGCGTGGTCTGTGTAGACAATGACCTTTGAACCAATTAGGTAGGATCTGAACTTGTCGAAGGCATACACGACTGCTAGAAGTTCCTTCTCGGTAGTAGCGTAATTCCTCTGGGCTTCATCGAGAGTTTTTGATGCATAATAGATCACATAGTGTTTCTTCTCTATATATTGCCCTAAAACAGTGCCCACAGCATAATCACTGACATCACACATAATTTCAAAAGGATAGTCCCAGTCGGGAGCTCTAATGATGGGGGTGGTTGTAAGGGCCTACTTCAGTGTGTTGAAGCTTTTGACACATTCTTCATTGAAATTGAAATCAGTATCCTTTATTAATAGGTTTGTCATTGGCTTCGTTATCTTGGAAAAATCCTTTATGAATCTTCTATAGAATCCAGCATGGACAAGGAAAGCACGAACCTCTTTGACATTTGTGGGGATAGAAAGTTTAGAAATCACTTCAATCTTGGCTTTATCGACTTCAATTCCTCTATTGCTGACCCTATGGCCCAGGACAATGCCTTCTTTTACCATAAAATGACATTTTTCCCAATTTAGCACAAGATGCGCTTCTTCACAATGTTTGAGGACCAGGGAGAGGTGTGTTAGACATGAATCAAATGAATCTCCATATATAGAAAAATCATCCATAAAAACCTCCATAATGTTTTCGGTGAGACCGGCAAATATTGCAGCCATGCAATGTTGGAAAGTTGCAGGTGCATTGCAGAGGCCAAACGACATTCTTTTAAATGCGTATGTTCCGAATGGGCAGGTAAAGGTTGTTTTCTCTTGGTCATCTGGATGTATGGGTATCTGATAGAATCCAGAGTAACCGTCAAGATAACAAAAATATTCTTGGTGAGACAACCTTTCTAGGACTTGATCAAGGAAAGGCATTGGAAAAGGATCTTTTCGAGTTGCCTGGTTTAATTTTCTATGATCTATGCACATCCTCCACCCGGTGACTGTTCGAGTGGGGATGAGTTCATTATTTTCATTCCGTATAACAGTTGTTCCACCTTTCTTCGGGACTACATGCACTGGGCTCACCCATGGCAAATTTGATATCAGATAGATTATTCCATCTGTGAGCAGTTTAATGACCTTGCGACATACCACTTCCTTCATATTTGGATTCAACTTCCGTTGATGCTCAATAGTAGACTTGTGATCTTCCATCATAGGAATCTTGTGCATACACAACGCTTGACTGACCCCACTGAGGTCACTCATTTTATAATCGATGGCTTTCTTTCTTTCCCTTAATTCATTCAGGAGTTTCTCTTCTTGTTCAGCTATTAGATCAGAATTTATAATAACTGGACAAACCTTGATATCGTCTAAAAACACGTACTTTAGTCCTTCGGGCAGGGGTTTCATTTCGGGAGCTTCTTGTTTTTCGCTTGTTTCTTCTGTAGTTTCGATAACTTTAAGTTCTTCACTAGTGGCTTCGACATCTTCTTTAGCAAAGTCGAGGGATTCGATGCAATCCTTTACTTGTTCGCCGATTGGTTCATCCACTGATGGGCTTGTTTCTTCTATTGTTTCGATAACTTTAAGTTCTTCACTAGTGGCTTCGACATCTTCTTTAGCAGAGTCGAGGGATTCGATTCAATCCTTTACTCGTTCGTCGATTGGTTCATCCACTGATGGGTTTGTTAGAGCAATTTCCAAGGGATCGTTTGATTCATGATGCTCTTGAGTTAGGAGTGACATTTGTTGAATGCAGTCAATCAGATAGACTTCTTCCTGCATACTTGGTCTTCTCATACTTTCAAAAACTTTGAATTCGAGAGTTTCTTTGCCTAATCTAAGCAGTAAGGTATCGACTTCAACATCTATCAGGGCTCTTGCAGTGGCGAGGAACGGACGACCAAAAATGAGAGGAAACATGGCGTCTTCTTTTATGTCCATAATGACAAAGTCACATGGAACATATGTGACCTTTCCCACCATGACTGGGACATATTCGAGGATCTCTAATGGACATTTTATCGAATTGTCTGCAAGCTGTATAGTCATACCAGTAGGAAGCAATTCTACAAACCCTAGTCTTTTGCATAGGCTAAGTGGCATAATAGAGATGCTTGCACCGAGATCTGTGAATCCTTTCTTGCATGATGAGTCGCCAATGTGACATGAAATTCCAAAGGATCCCGAGTCTTTTTGTTTCTTTGGCATCTTGCTCAATATGATATTTGATGTAGTTGTAGCCAGTTTTACAGTCCCATATTCTTCAATTATATACTTCCTGGTGAGGAGTGACTTTAGGTACTTAGTCCAGACTGGTATCTCAGCCAGAGCATCCAAAAAGGATATATCAACATGAAATTTCTTCATAGCTTCTTTAAACTTATTGAATCTAGTAGCTTGGTTTGCCTTAGACGGGCTGGAAAGGGTATACGAGGCTTATATATAGGAATATCAGGTTTTGGTGTTTTAGTTTCTTCATCAGTAGATTTCTCAAGACTTCCCTTATTTGTCTTATCTTCTTTTGATTGAGACTCTAGTGTTGTTGAGTTTTGGACAATCACAGGTTCATCTTCGTCTGTAATAACCACATGTGTCTCTACTGGGGGATCCAAAATATCTTTTCCTGACCTGGTGGTGACTGCCTTCAACTGTTCAGGATGCTTAGTATTGTTCTCGGGTTGGCCAGCAAAGACTCCAGCAGGTGGCTTTATGCTAGCTGCAAGTTGAGATAATTGAGATTCAATAGCCTTCTGCTGAGCTTGTTGGTTAGCTATCACGGTTTGCTGAGTTTGCAACATCTTTTCAATGGATGATAGCTTGTCATCAGAAGAGACGTGTCCTGCTTGTTGTCCTTGCCGTTGATTAAGATTCTGATACTGAGATTTGTTTTGATAATTGTTGTAGTTCCTATTCTGAAAGTTCCCCTTGAAATTTCCTTGATTCCCAAAATTTTGTTGTTGATTATACTGGAATCCTGGTGGGCCTCTTGATTGATTGTTTGAACCAAATTGATGCGAGCTTACTTCTCCAGAGGGGTTTCCATATTGAAAACCTGGGTGATTCCTATTCTGATTTGGATTGTAATAACTTTGCCCAGGAATAGTGTTGATATCATTAATATATTCCATCTGACCATTATCTCCTTGTCCACATACATTGCTCAGTACAACGTCATAGAGAACATTGAATGATAAAGTGGAATGATCGGTGCTCTTACATGCTTCACAGAACAGGGAAGTGGACTTGACCTGTTCCGGTTGCCGAGTAGGTGAATGTCCTCTTCCAATAGCAGCTAGAGATGATTCAATATGGTTTTGCTTGGCAACTAAGACTTTCAAGGTTTCAACGATAGACTTGTACTCGGGAGTAGCTTCGGCCATAGCTACTTTCAAGACTCCTTTACCTACAGATCTGCCCCAATTGGCTTGATTTTCTACTCCCAGGGTGACGACTCTCCATGCACTGTCATAACTTTGACGCATGAAGTTTCCTCCAGACGAGGAATCTAGAAACCTCTTAATATCATCATCCACACCCCTATAGAAAATTTCAATGAGTTGATTCTTAGGAATTCCGTGGTGTACACTTGCGTAGAAGCTCTTTGTACCTATCCCATTCTTCAGCGAAAGTTTCTCCAGGGACTTGGGTGAAATTTGTTATCCGCCCTCTAATTTCATAGGTAAGAGATGGAGGGTAGAATTTTTCTAGAAACACATTGTGGAGTTGATCCCAGGTGGTGATGGGTATTTCACTTTGGAACGAATTGTACCAACTGATGGCTCTATCGGCAAGGGAATACTTGAAGAGATGGAGTCGAATGGCATCATCAGTGACTCCATTCTTCTATCATAGCACATAGATCAATGAATCTCAAAAGATGTCCTTGGCTGTCCTCTGCTTGTTTGCCATAGAAAGGGTTGTTTTGAAGCAATGTGATCCAATGTGCCCTAATCTCAAAATTGGCAGCATTGATGGGAGGAGGCTGTACTGGATGATGAACATTCGCAGCTTTCGGGATTGAGAACTCTCTGAGATCCTTTTGTAGTTCAGCTGCTTGCACTGCTGCTTGTGCTGCTAGGATTTCCTGCTGAACCGCAGCCCTAGCTTCTTACATGAGTCTCTCTCTTTGTGCATTGATGGCTTGAGCCACCCTTCAGGCTACCTCTTCTTCTTGAGCTATCCTTGCTTGATTCTCTCTTATCTGACGATGGAAAGTTTTATCTATCTCAGGATCAAATCTCGTTGTGAGTCTGGGGCTGTCTGAACAGTGCATACACTATGCCTTGGGTTGTACCTGAAAATAGAAAGGTTTTGAAAATGAGATCCACAAAGTAGAGTCAAATTCAAGTAGATGATCGATTGTTTCAAAAGAAAAAGCAAAACCCTAGATTAGTCTTATAATAACTAGGTTTGACTGACTGATTTCGTTGTCCCCAACAACGGCACCAGAATTTGACGTGGTACTTTGAACGCACTAACAAACTCACTCGGGGTTGGAATCCCGAGCTTTTACCAAAACCAAAGTGCAATAATACCACCCGCAAGAAGACGAGTCTGATCGCAGTATAGTTAAGGATCGAACCCAAAGGACAACCTTTTTAAGAATCCTTGTCAGTCGAATATGGCTCAAGTAAAACTAATGTTTAGAATGATTGATTGATTTGAGGTTACTTAAACTAATTGCAAGAAAGTAAAATCTGAATTAAAGTTGGATTTAGATCAATGATATGGAATCACTGGGATGGTACCGGGTTTCACCACTGCTACATGCACAAACACATTCAATCATAAACAAACCAGACAAGATATATCAATCCAAATAAAGCTGCTGCAGAACCCCCCGTGAGGGCGTTAGGTTCGCGTAAGCATCACCTTAGGCATCAGATGTCTCATCACCACCCGGATCACTTACTTACGACTCCGAAGAAATCCAATTATATTTCTAGCTTGAGAGTCAACCACATTAAATGATAAGCAAGTAGGCAATAGATATACAAACTAACATCGACGGTAAACAAGACGATACAAAATCCAACTAAGGTTGTGGTCCTCCCTGAGGGATGTTTAGACCACATAAGTGTCACCATAGGCTAGATGTCTCGTCCCCTCACGGATCATACACTTATGACCTCAAGGAATCCTTTCAGAAGTTCTCGTCAAGGAGTCGAACTAGTAAACCGCCATTCCACCCCATACATAGAAGATTTCACATCATAGGAAAGAACAAGATGAAAGAAAGTAGATAATCAACTACAAACATACCAACTAACAACGAAAAGGGAAGTTATATACATTGCCATGGAGAGTTTAACAAAAGAACATGATTTGCATGGGCAACAGGGTTAGTCCCCGCACCCCAGTGAAAAGGTACTACTCGCTCATGATGTGAGAAATAAGAAGAATGAGAAAGAGAGAGAAATCCTCCATGAACTCGACACAGAAGGTAGTCACAACTTAGTGAAGAAGATACGACCTCCTACGTCGTGTCGGAGTAGATCTGGACGTGAACGGGAGTTGCCAAGATTGACCGGACAGTCTCCCTTGCTCTGTCTTCCTTCTCTCCTTAGCCTCCTTGGTTGCAGCATGTGCAGTAGGTGAAATGGAACTAGCGTAAACTGGACTGGATTTGGATCGGAACTGTGTTTGGGAAGCCTGGCGGCATCCGGATCCAATGCCCAAGTGAGGACCCTTGGGGTCCTATTTATAGGCACAGATCTGGCCCTCATGCTTATGGTGTGAGTCCAAACAGTTTATGTTTTAAGTGCCCAAACGGTTTGGTTATTTGAGCAGCAACCAGTTTGATAAATATCTCATTTAAACGGTTTAATTGCAACAACTCGTACGGTCTGCATTTGCTACTTTTGCAAATGGTCTTGGCTTTGTGCCTACTTTTCCATTCGGTTTGCATGTGTGGTACTTTATTAAATGGTCTGAATGCATTATCAGTTTCTCATTCGATCTACAGTTGCTACTTTTGCAAATGTTGGAGATGTTTTCCAGATGAGTTTCTTGGTGTTCCCCCCTAGAGAGTTTAATTTTGAGATCCTCCAGTGTTGTTTGGGAATAAGAAGGATGATTCTATGATACTTTACATGGACTACATGTAGTTTAAAAAGGTCATAGTAAGGAATGAGTAACCCTACCAAGGATAGATGATTTTTTTGATCAATTGAGAAGTGATATAGTGGTACCTGATGAATGCATATTCATCATGGAATTCAATTATCACTTTGGAAAAAATTCAACTCCATATATATACTTTCTCACTCATTAAATACCTATATGAATTATAATGCGCAAAACTACTTAACTGATTCGATTATCAAGGTTTTAACTAAACATTGTTCATTTCATGCAGGTTTTGGAAAATCTTAACAAGTAGGCAGGGTCCGCCTTCATCTCTGGCTCTGGTCAAGAAATCTAACCAAGCAATTCAGCCTATGCGATCCCAAGACCGTTTGAGCCCATGCAGTCTCAAGACCGTTTGAGCCCATGCGGTCTCAAGACCATTTGAGCCCATGCGGTCCCAAGACCGTTTGAGCCCATACGGTCCCAAGACCGTTTGAGCCCATGCGATCCCAAGACCGTTTGAGCCCATGCGGTCCCAAGACCGTTTGAGCCCATGCGGTCCCAAGACCGTTTGAGCCCATGCAGTCTCAAGACCGTTTGGCCACGAAGACCGTTTGGCAGTGAAGACCATTTAGCCGCGATGACTGAATGGCCACCATACTCTCAGACCAGACCGTTTGAGTAGCACCGGTCTGCGAGACCGGTTGGAGCCAGACTGCAAGACCGGTTGGAGCCAGACTTCAGAACCGTTTGTAGCCGGACTGCGGGACCACTTGGAAACCAAGCACCAAGACCGTTTGGTCTTTTGCATAAGACCGCATGGACATGCAACACAATACAAGACTGATTTTCTGCTCTAAAGCATGAAGACCGTTTGCGACCCAAAGTAAAGACCATTTGGTGCTGCCAATCCAAGACCGAATATGAAAACCGTTTGAAATGAGAAGACCAAATGGAAAAGTAGGCACCATGCAAGCTCAGAGTCACATACTGTTGAGTATGTGCAGGCACATGGAGAATATATCCTTGTCATCCTGATCCCAAGGTTGGAGGATGTCTGTGATCATGCCTCAAATTGGGAGTGGTTGAGGCCATGTCTCATGTATATGTAAATGCGATATGATTGAGGACAGCTGCGGTTGTACCTTGGATGATAGGGCCATGCTTATGCTTCTAACTATACTTATGTTGTTAGACATGATTATGTTGTTAACTATAATTATGTTATTATACATGCTTATGTTGTTAACTATACTAATGTTGTTAGACTTGCTTATGCTGTTAGCTATACTCATTCTGATAGACTTGCTGAAGTTGTTAGCCCTAATTATGTTGTTAGACATGATTATGATGATTAGCCATGCTTACGATAATAGTTATGCCTAAAATGTTAGCTATGTTAGACCTTTTGTTTATAATGAATAAAGTGTCAATTATACAATTAAGACTCAGAGTAGAACTTCTCTTCAGAAAGATTTTATACCTGGTGTTTCCATTCTATTATAATACCTGCTATATCTGTTTAATTCTATAATCTGTTGTTAGTAATAAAAGTTGCAGAGAGTTATATCTCTCGCTGGGAATTGGGTCTCACCTCGTGGGTCCCCACAACTTTTTAGGTAGTTGCCAACAATGACAACAGACTTATGGCATCAAGGAGGATCTATCTTAGAGAACCCTAGAAGAAGGTTATTTATATGTCTAGTACATCCTCGAGTCGTCCCTATACTCTTAGGTCCATTTGGGAATTTTGTATATGATGCTTCAGTCGACACGAGATTTTGTTTAATTTCTGATGCTTGTACATTTTGTATATGTGGATAATGCCTTCTATATATATGGTGTGGTTGAGGCCAAAAAGCAACTGTAGAAGATACTTGACATAATATGAATATATGCAAGATGTTGGGTCCTTATGTAAATGTTCTTGGATATGTTTGTGAAGTTTAAATTGGTTTTAATTTTAGGCCCTTTTTGCAATGTCATTAATTAGTGATTGATCGTGCTTTGATTTTGACTACTCTCATTTAGCTTGGCAGGGTTGTTACAATGAGCCCCCTATAATATGTTGGTCTTTTCAACCATGGTGAAGTCATAGTTGAAGTCAACAAGGGACATTTTGAGGGTGGCACAATGTTTTTGATTATATAAAATGTAAGTGATAGCATATATAAAGACTTCAACACCCCCAGAAGGACCAACACAAAAAATTGATCCTTAAAATAAGTGGCTAGGTTTCATAGTACACCCTTAATTATAAATTTGGATACAAGATATTTGACAGGTCAACTATCATTTGCTAGATTACAAAAGAAGTCAAAGAAGCACTAATGACATAGGGAGATAGGGAGGTATGATAGCAACTAAAAAGCAATAGATAGACCATAGCCAAGCCTCTATTCAAAAATCATCTTTAGAAACAACTACAACACCATGTATAGTGTCAAGAAGGTTTTGTGGTTAGAGGTCATCACGTGCGCAAGCGGTCCCTTTCTGGAAGAATAAGTTAAACTCTTCAACCATAAGTTAAGAAGTGAAAAAGGGTGAGGAATGGATATCATACATAGGTTGTGTAGCATCCCAAGATTTGAGGCCTTGGATGATATCATCTTATAAGGAATGATTAGACTACCCATATCACCAAGGTGCACCTCCTTTTCTGAGAGCCCATAACTAAAGAACTCCATTGTTAAGTGTGCTCAGCTTGGAGTAGTACTAGGATTGGTGACTAGTCAGGAATTTGACCTCGGCTTGCATGTGAGTGAGGATAAAGTGCACAGATAAGGCTAGTGGTGATGTGTGGGGAAATCGATCATTCCTAAAACTCTATGAGAGCCTAAGGCAGTGGGCCCCGACATTACAAATGGTATCAAAGCCAATGCCCCTCTAGTAGGTGGGGCCCACATGGGCATGTGACATGCCAATCTTAAGCCATGCAGTCTAGGCAAGTTGAAAAGGGATACCCACTGAGATGAGATGGAGCCGCCCTTGTGCTGGTAGCCATGGATGGGACCTGGATGTCCATGGGCCATTCTGGGTCTGCACTGAAATGGGGAAGAGATTATGAGGTTGTATAATTGTGCCTTGATAAGGACGTCAAGAGTCTAAGTAGGGAGATTGTAACATCCCAGGATTTGAGGCCTCAGATGATATGATCTTATAAGGAATGATTGGACTTGACATATCACTAAGGTGCACCTTCTTTTCCTGGAGCCTATCACTAAAGAACTCCATAGTTAAGCGTGCTCAACTTGGGGTAGTATTAGGATATGGACTAGTTGGGAAGTTGACCTCGACTTGCATGTGAGTGAGGATAAAGTGCGTAGTTAAGGCTAGTGGTGATATGTGGGGCCATTCATCATTCTCAAAACTTTACTAGAGTCTAAGGTAGTGGGCTCATGCATTACAAGTTGCACCCTAAACGAGGGAGTTGGGGATGCTTTGATTCAAAATTCAAATGTTTAATAGAGTTGGGTAGGGAGACACCCCTAGAGGACAAAGCTCATATGACATCAACAAATTGGCCATCTTAAATCTTATTCTTGGCACGAGAATCTCTTAATTTAGTAGAATGTTGATGGTCAAAAGGACACTGGTGGTTCAAAATCTAGGAAAGGAGATACTAAATCCCATCAAGAAGTAGATTCCAAGTTTCCTTAAGGATTACAAGTTGGTCCAACAAGGAACACTTTTGAGTAGGTCATTCTTAAGAAGTCTTAAGGGAGAAACAATTGAGGAAACATACTGGGAGCATCAAAAGACGTACCCAAGGGTAGATGGACCAAGGACAAGAAGACATTTGGTATAAGGTAGAATGCATGGTGTTAGTGAAGTGAAACAACAAAGGAGTGGGCCTCTATTTAATGTAGAATCACTTTTATGAAAGACATTAGTAATATGATCTGTATAGAGTTGGAGGTGGTCCACTAGAAGAGGAGGCATATCAATATGTTGATTGGTTGTCTGTGTGTAAGGGTTAGGAACTAGAAAGCCAAGCTTTATTGGGGTGAGTCGGACAACAATCCTATTGATTAGGTCCAATACATGATGTCAAGGTAGACTTTTCATAGCGTATATCCATCAATAGAACAATGATAACATGCATTGGACCAACGGTGGGTGGCAAGGTAGAAGCCACACATAATATGTTTGGAAGAATGGAGAGAAGTGCCCAAGCCTTCCCAAAAACTGACGTACTCTATCACCTTATCAATTTCACCAACAAGTGGCATTAAAGATAGATGCACGTCTCAAAGATGATTGACATAACATGTTGCTACAAGGGGATTTTTGCGACATGTGTGAAGACTTTTAAAGGATATTTTGTGTAGGCACATGTCTCGGTCAACTTCACAATTGCTATAGAGTCACCTGCTAGTGTAGAAGAAGATGACACAATAATAACCAACAACATTTTCCTTTAATAGGGATTCAACCATCACAATATTTAATGACATTGTGGTATGGAGAAGGATGATTTGTGTTTAATATGAAAGGTAATACTCATGCCACAAAATGCGACATTAAGAATCCTAAAGGATTGAGTTTTCGATTGCCAACAACACCATCTCTTAATCCATCAAGAGGGTAACGTGGCATAGATGTTTGGAAAGTAGTTGAACTAATTTGAAGTTTTTGGGAAAGCTAAAAATAGAACCTAGCCTGTTACACCCCGATCTCACAATTTCCTCAAATCATGAGATTAGGGCATAAGATAGGACTTATATGTAATACAAAGAACACCCTTAACTTTTTTTTTCTTTTCTTTACTTTTCTGTTAAAACTCTTATTTCTTCGCATTGAACCACATAAATCACTTTAACAAGGGAATCTGAACATTTCTTTTACTAATCAGACTTTAATAGTAAAGATACATGTATAAACATTCATGATGTCTCTCACACCTTATGCACATAAGACCTACTAATAGCATACAATTTCAAAAGAGGAATAATATTACACATCGTAATTACAACTCTCTCTCTTATCTCTTACTGAGGACCTAGAGTGACAAGGACCGACTGACTCAACTAATCTTGTACTTAACTCTTGTGGAAGATCTACGCTGATGCTCTGACCATCTTCAAGTCCACGCGGTTAACCCTAAAATGTTTGAGTAGAGGGGTGAGCCTACTCGCTCAGTGAATGAGTACTTCAAAGAAACAGTCTAAGGCACTAATGTGATTACAGATATAACTTTGAGTAAACGATATGAAATTTAACAACAATAAATACTACACTGAGCAGTTCTAAAACAATATAATTGAAATAACAAGGAATATAAATATTGCATCCAAAGAATAACTTCTAGAAGACTATGCTCTAGTCTTCCTTAACTCTTTCATTTATAAGTAACTCTGTGAACCTATATGATCATATTTTAGCTTATGCCCTGATCTTATGCAGTGTACTCTGCATAAGAGACTCGCAGTGCACTACGGCCACACCGTACAAGACTTAGCGACACACCCGGGAAATGCTAAGTCTGACTGCCAGTCCTGTTCTGCTACAGGACCCACGAGCTCTCCGGCCCACAGGCTCTCCGGCCTCACTGCACTAACTCCGAGTGCTCTAGACTCCTCCTCTAACCTGAGCACACAGGCGGAGAGTCTACATTGGGTTATCACCGTGACACACGCACAGATTATTGTTGAATAACCCCTATCAACCCTCGTGCCACCAGAATTACTCAACCGGTTGATGTTGGACACGAGTTTCACCCCTAAGGCGCAGACCTCCCAAAGGGGTTCTACGGTGTTCAGGGCACCTAAGTCTAACATTAACATTATAGATACATTTTAAACAGAAATCATAACTCATTTTACATTTCTCACAAGGCTCACACGGCCTACCATATCATATCATATAAAACATCATAGCTCATGTATTCAAACATATATCATGTCTGCCCAACAAGTATTCTCATTCTAACATTTCATACATATCTGCATGATCTCAGTAAAATCCCTTTCTAGGGCATGTCATATCTCATCACCTGCAATTCACGAGATATGTATTGTGAAAATAAGAAACCCTGTAGTATATACATACCAACTCAAAAAGAACAAGCATGTAAAGTTAAATGCACAAACAACATACAATTCAACAGTTAAGCATCACCACATCTCATATGGAAACCTTTCATATCACCATAACTTAATTCATAGAACACCCTGTCCTTAGGGTTTCCTTTCCTTATTCTCTTATCACATAGCAACACCCTACTCTTAGGGTTTCATTTGCCTCATTCACTTGTCACATGGCTCTCATAAGGATTTCACATGATATAAACATTCACAAATTAATGACTGCTTTCAACAATTATATACAGTCAATATATGTATGAACCCATGGAAATTGAACTAAATTTAGGTTTCCATGCTATTCACTGAGATATCATGCACCAAGAATAAAATTCAAATAAGGTAACCCATGAGGTACATCCTAACCACTTATAAGATTACTAGTCCTCTTCAATAAGGTTGAAACTCTAGTGATATCTCAATTAGGTTAAACCCTAATTACATCATATGGTATAAATCTGAAAAGCATTCTTACTAGGAGGTGTTGTATACGTTTCTGATGTGAATCTACCATCAAAGAGTCATTCAAACAGAGAATGAATCCATATCATATCAATTTGCAACAACTTAAATTAAACGGACATTTCAGGGTTTAGAATCACATACCAAGCAATTAGAGATTTGGATGCTATAATCAAATTTCGTGCATTATACTGTTTAAAGGAAGAACCCACTCACCCCAAGGTGTGAAAACACCTCAAAACTGCAGCTCAACTCAGGGGATCTCGAACTCATATCAAATCCCTAGCAAATCTCCCAATTCTTCTTCCATTCAACTCGGAAACCTTGAAAATGAGGGATTATGAAGAAAGGGTGAGAAAAGAGGGAATTTCGAAATCATCTTGGATCAAATCAGAGCATGTACGGAATCTTGACATGAGAGAGAAGATTCACCATAAAAGTCTATGCAAAGGATCCAAACTTACTTGATTTCACCATTCCTTGGACCGCAAAACCCTAGGTCAGCAATTCCTCCTCTTTCTCCACTCAAGCCCTAACTCTCCCTCTCTCTCTAGATTTTCATTTCTCTGGGGTGGATGATGAAGAATGAGAGCTGTGTGTGTGTGTGGTCGATCATATAAGTCAATTTGAGCTGCTTGGGTCAATTGCATATTGACCCAACACTCAACTTTAATTATATTGGCTGAATATTCAGTTTCACAATAGTTTCTGTAATTCGCCTACTGTATAGCTAAAAGAAGCTCCAAAAATTCTGGAAATTTTATATGTTATACCTAATGAAGTTTCAGACCTCCAGTAAAAATTTAAGATCATTTCTAGTTACCAATAAATAATTAAAAATCAAACAGTGCACTGCTATATTGCAGTCTGCAGCATATTCGGTCGAGTTTGTCCTGCACAGAACTCGACCGACACCCTCACTGTAGAGATCAAAAGTCATCCAAAAATTACGCCAATTTAACAGAGTGTCTAAAATTGTGTTTTTCAAGCACAGTTAAAATTTGAGATCAATTGAATATACCAATAAAAAGATAAAATTCAATTTCCACACTTCTATATAAATCTGGAAATATGATCGGTCGAGTTTGAAACTCGACCGATAAACAGGTCAGAACATTCTTCAAAAATTCTGATATTTACCAATTGTTCACATTTTATATATCCAAATCATATCCAAATTTGAAGTAAATCAGAGTTACACATAAAATACTAAAAATCATTTACTGAAACACTATACTTATCAAAATTTGTGTTCATGTATCATCAAAACCCTATTTTGGGCCGATTAGGGTCTATGCTTCTCAAACCCTAATTCTCAAGACAAACGAACACTTAAACTTATTATCATAGTTAAAACATTCTCATTGGATTATCATTATTCATTAGATTCCAAGAGTGATCAGTCCAATTAATCATGTAATCATCTTGGTAACCGTAGTTTACCAATTAAGCCCAGATGGGGTCGTAACATAGCCAATCCATGTTGGCCTCTAGATTTGGCATTTACTAATGTTTCTATTCATTGTAGGGAATCCAAAACAGATTGATTAGGTGACCATGGTGAATCTATAGGCAGATGATTGGCACAAAAGGTTGCTGCTATAGATTTGTGGATGGTGAATCCTTTCTCTATTTCACACAGCTTGGCCTCTTCATGCCCAATGTTGTTGTAAGCAAAAAATAAATATCTAAATACTAGTTCTTAGTAAGACCAATCCATTTAAAAAAATTTATTCACTAAATATGAAGTTCCTTTCTCACGATGGATTCAACAAACCAAGATTTTATAAGATCATATGATATAACATAGCATGTATATCGAATGTAATACCACCATATTTGTGTCATCTAACAACATTTGCATCGTACAACAAGTGAATATATAAGGAGTATGCCGCTAACTATAGTTGTTTTTCCTTTAAAAGTTTATGGTGAACACTAGTGAACTTTCATCCCATTACTTGCTTTTTGTGACCTACATTGTCATATTGAGGATATTGATGCAGTTCAAGAAGAGAGTGATGTCAAAAATCATCTCTCTGATACAAGATAGATTTAAGGTTTCTTCATCAATTATTGCACACTCTTAGACAACAAGTTCATTCAAAGGTTTGATGAGAGGATACTGGACCAAAGACTTGCATCAATATTAGTTCCAATGCGTGATGTCTCTTGGGAGGCCACATGGGGAGTTACACACATGGTGGGACTTTAAATATGCACATGTTATAGATGAAATAATATTTATAGATGTCATATTTATTCATTCTACTAAAGGGGATCCTTATGGATGCATAAATAGATTTACAACATTCATGTAGTGAGTTTCAATATGGATATCCACTATGAGCCCTTCCATTTACTAAATTCATGAATCACATTTCCTCCTAAATTGAGGGAAAGGTGGTATCAATTGACATGTGGTTGCAATTTCAAGAGGATAATTATGCTTTCTATTTTATATTTTTCTCATGATTCATTTCAGATATTGTATAAGAAGAAGGGGAGTGTGTAGAATAATGTACCATGGAGACCTTTGATACCTTCAATGAACCTTCACTTCTAAATGCTAAGTCAAAATTGTAACTATCTATCATGCAGTAGAAGAAGAGGGATATGAAGTGTTGATAAATCTCATTCTAGGTGTACTTTCAATTTTTTACATTTTTTATCCTTTTGCAAAGGCATCTCAACTACTACATCTTTTTTTACTTGGCATTATAAACAAATGGGTAAAGTCAATGCATGAATGAGCAAGTCTTCTTTCATGGTTATGAGATTAGTGCTAAATTGGCTCAAGACGTGGGTTTTCAATGGGTTCAATAGGGTGAGGGATGACTGTATAATATTAGACGACAAGTACAAAACATACTCCAACTTGTTGGGGACTTGTGGAATTAGTTGGGAAGGCATGGAATAAATTTAAAAGGATGGTATTAGAGAAATAATGCTTTTAAGACGAAGGTTTCTGGAGGAATCCATGGAAGGTTCACCAATTCATTCAGTCTCTAAAGTCTACATTGGTAGCATGAATGAGGAGGATTCATTAACGAAGCATGCATGGAAAGAGATATGTGAAGTTTTGAAAACACATATATAGGTTGGCGCGATGAATGGGGGAGAGTGGTAGAAATCAATCCAAAAGAGGTCAGGTCTAATGGACCTAGAAGGCTAGAAGAATCAAGGTGAAGTGGTGGCTTGGGGGTAAATCTTATTTTAAGAGATTTGAAGGAGGGAACAAGATATGTGCGAAGTGAAGGATCTTGACATATAGAGGTTGGTATGGTATACATGAGCCTTCTGGGGAGTCTAATGGAGGACACTACATGACTCTAGTAAATGAAGAGGACGAAAACAAGGACATATTTTTCAGTTAAGGTACAATGTTGTCCTTAGGATAGAGCTACCTTCAAGACTAGTAATAGAAGTGTGCTTTCCACTCCTCTCAAAGATTGCAAAATTTATTTCTTCACCACATGAGTGAATATGAGTCTCTTATCTTTCATTATAACCACTTACTACTTCATATGCAGGAAGCACAGTAGGTGCAGTGGTAGTGAGAACAGGCCATGTGATTGACTTGGGTTCTACTTTACAATGTATGAGATCAGCTTCATGGACATTTTTTTTATAATAATTTGTTATATTGATATTGACTTATGCAAATGAAGGTCATCCTAACACAAGTAAGGTAGTGAGCGATGGGATGCACACAACGGTATTCCCAGATGTTGATGAGGTAATTGAAGGCATATCATTTAAAGTTGGTTCTAGACAAATTGGGTCTGAAGGTGAAGAAACTGTGACACCAAACTTCTCCAACAAACACAAAAAAAAGGACGAGGGTTTAAGGGAAGTGTAACTAAACTCAAGAAGACCAATGCAGGGTCATATAACTTGAGGAATAATCCCAAGAGTAACCAAGAGGACCATGTTGAAGGATGATGAAGTTGATGCATCTTAAACAATTATATCAATCTATGCAGCCTATGATACATAAGTTTACATTACGTGATCACTCATCCTTCCAGTGTTTGAAGTATATTTTGGCATGTGAAGCCTTCCAGATTCATAGAGATATGGTAAATCACCACTAGAAAAACCCTTATCACTCTCAAGTCTTTGAGATATTGGTGGACCTAGTGTCCACTATTATTTTAGGAAAAAAGCTGTAATGGTACTGATAATACCATGTTTTGTATTCACAGATTAGGTTTCTTGTTATGTACATTTCTTTTGATGGAATAGATGGTAATAGTAATTCTTAAAAAAAAGATATTGACTTATGCAAACCGTTATAAGTCATGGGATGAGAGAAACATCCAGCAATTGATAGAATCAACAAATAGGGAATTCGATCAGCGGTGGTGTATCCCCATGCTCTAGAGTTTGTAATAAATATACATATCATCCTCAAAATAACATCAACAAAAAGCGGGCTTCTCCTAATCCATGAAGAGTTCCACATATGTTCGATAGAGATCATGGACTCTGTGTTGGCAGCTTCAATTTTCTCCTGCTCCCTCTGCTGGGCCGAGTGTCAGCGCTCTTGTGATTCTAGGCTCGATGATCTGGTTGTATAGGTCCTTGTGGCCTCTATCCCCATTTCTGTTGTTGTAACCTGACATGTGAAAAATCATGATATGTTGTATCCACCTTCTAAAATGCTAGCTGTATGGATAAAGTGTGGTTATCAAATAATATCTTATTTCTGGTTGTCCATATTACCCATATGATGGCGGCAAGCAAAGTGTCATGTGGTGAATATCTATCAATTCTGCTCCTAGTATATTGTAATATGTGAATGGTGTTCAAGTAGGTGTCAGATAAAATAGTGGTGGATGTGGTGTGGTGTGGTATGTCCATATCCTTCTAGATGTGTGACATCCATAAAAGAGATGTAGGGTTGATTCCTCATTGTTGTTGCAAAATGAACATCTTGATGGCCCCCAGAACCCCCTATGTCTCATCATCATGTCTGTGGGTAATTTATTATGGTTGCTGAGTCAAAATGGAATATGTAGTTTGGGTGGGCATTTCATTTGCCATATCATATTATATAGTCTCATTTTACCTATATATGTAATGAAATGATATGCTTGTTTAGCAGTGTATGTTGAGCCCCAATTCTAGGTGATGTGTCTGGTGGTATTGTATTCCAGTTGTTGTAGGATATCCACATATGTTTTTGCATCTTTCCATCCTCTAAGGAAACATTTTAGGCTATTGTCTCGATTTGATCCCGACTTGGTTAGTGCTAGGCTGTTGTCGTAGTTGATTAAAGAGTTGGGCATGTTCCTAGATGATAGTTGTATATTGATAAGTTTCTATCCATGCCACCATGGATCATGTAAAAATTTGGCGTTATTCCATAAGTGCGTTGGTATACGGATGGTGTCCAAGATGATGTGGAGAGTGTTGGATATGTATTTCCATAGGGGTGAGGTTGTCCTATTAGTTGTAAAGGACCACAATGTTTGCTGTTAGATGTATTTGTCAGTGAAGATGTCTCTCCATATTTTGTTATCTCTATTACTAATTGATGTCGTGATCTTTTTTATGAGGCAAAGGATGTGGAGTTTTATGTTGATGATGCCCCATCCCCCCTCCTCCTTTGGGCTACATATGATACCCAGTTGGCCAAGTGTACTTTCTAGCCTTTGTGTTTCCATAGGAACTTCCTTTGGATTCTATCAATGTTTTTGAGGACAGTGGTGGGGAGTGGGATGCATGATAGATAGTAAAAATTAATGGGTGTGAGGGAGGCTTTGAGTAGGGATTTGTGACCTACTAAATATAGGTAGTTGTTTTCCCAGGAGTTGACATGGTTGTTTAGTTTGTGGATGATCGAGTTCCATATAGAGCATGACATACATGTGGGGGTGAGTGGGAGTCTAAGGTAAGTGAATGGGAAGGTTTCATGTCTGCATCCCAACATGCGTATGTATCTATCTATATCTGTAGAGTCCACGTGATTGTAGATGATGGTGGATTTAGCAAAGTTGATTTTGAGTCCAGATAATTTGGTGAATATTGCAAGAATCCTGATGAGATTGATGACATCAGAGTCATTTGGTTTGATGATGATGCTGGTGTCATATGTATATTGAATCACGTTATGTTTGCATCCCCTGGACTTGTTGAGTTACCCAAATTCTATGGAATTCTGTATGAAAGAGTTTAAGACTATTGTGATGATAACAAATAAATAACGTGATAAAGGCTCACCTTGTCAAATCCCATTAGTGTTCTTAAAAAAACTGTGTGGGGAACCATTAATAAGGGTATCAAAAGTACTCGTACTGATGCAAGAGTGTATCCAAGAACACCATTTTATAGGAAAATTCAGTCCATGCATACATCTAATAAGGAATACCCAATTCATGCTGTCGAAAGCTTTTCCAAAATCCAATTTAAAGATGAGAGTCAGCTCTCAGACTGTGTGGCAAGTGTGTAGGGTTTATTGTACTATGATGAAAGCATCTTGGATATTCTTGTGTGGCAAGAAAGCACATTGTTGAATGTCAATGATTCCGTTTAGATGTGGTTTCATGTGGGTGCTGAGTATGTTAGCAATTATCTTGTCTAATTAATTAATGAAACTAATGGGTCTGTAATCCCGGATGGACTTGGTATGATTAGTTTTAGGGATCTAGGCTATGTGGGTGTGATTTATGGGTTTGAGGAGATGTGAGATGTTATGTAATTGGTGTATCTCCACGAATAGCTTGGTGAAATCCTCTATGATTATGGGCTAGTATGGACGATAAAAGGACATGTCATATCCATCCAGTCCAGGTGATTTGTCCAATCCTAAGTGCTCCATAGAACCTTGGATCTCCGTTGTGAAGAAGGGGTCAAGGAGATTGTTAGTAGGGGGATCTTATGTGAGAACAGTCTGTTCCAGTCGAAAGATATATGTTGGTGGAAAGCGTGTCTGTTGTTCTATAGTCTGTTAAAGTAATTGGTGATGTGGTTGGTGAGGGTGTGTATGGGTTGAGTGGTGGTGTCAATACCATCAATATTAGTGATCAACATGTGGTTGCACTTGGTATTTTAGGTTGAATAAAAAAATTTATGTTTCTATCCCCCTCCTTTAGCCACTTGATTTTGGCTCTTTGTTTCCATATGGTTTCTTCATGGGTTTTGAGAGTGTTGATTTCTTGGAGTATGGGAATGTGAGAATCTGTAGGGGTGTTTTGTTGTAAGGCAGTAAGGAGTAGATATTCCTTACTCTTGATGATCTCAGGGATGATCCAAATTGTGTCTAGTTCCATCTTTTGAGGATGGGTCAGAGCAATTTGAGTTTGTGGTGTATGTCATATCCAGGATTGTCAGTGGGAGGTTGTGAGTGCCAAAAGTTGTTGATCATAGGAATGAAGTCTCGGTGGTGAGTCCAAAAATGTTCAAAATGAAAGGGCTTATGTCCCATCATGTGGGTTGGGTCTGTAGTAGTATGGGAAGGTGATCAGATAGGCTGGATGCAATGAGAGATGTGTGAGCCATGGGGTGCAGTTGAGCCCATAGATTGTTGCATAAAAAGTGGTCAAGTCTGGCTCATGATAGACCTCTGTGCCAATTCCAACAATTGTTACTGGTGTGAAGATCTCAAAGATTATATGTGGTGATGTAGTTGTGGAAGAGAGAGGCTTGACGAGGTATCAGTGGGAAAACATTTGGGTGTGTATGAGATCTTTCATTGGAGAAAGTGACCATATTAAAGTCACCACAATGATCCATGGTGTAGCAATGAGTTGAGTAGCCAGGGAGTGTAGTTCAGCGATGAAAGGTGCTTTATTTGCACCAGAGGAACCATATCCACCCATGAAGTGCCAAATCGTGTTGGTACATATATGTAGAAATTGTATCATGATGCTATAGTTAAGGATGGTGGAGTCAATGGCAAGGTATGTGTGGTCATTCCATCCTATAAGAATACCTCCATTGAAACCTATGGGAGATAATTAGATCCATTTATTTATGTGTCGACCTCCCAGTTGCTTCAGTTAGAAATCATCTAAGGTGGTTTTAGTTTCCTGTAAGGTGATAAGATTGATGCATTGTTGGTAAATGGTGTTTCTAATAGTTATTCTTCTGTTGGGTGCCATCGCCCCATAGATGTTCCATATTAATAAGGTCATGATGGTAGCTCAATTAAGTGTGTACACTTCTTAGTATGTAAAGGATTATTCAAGATGTGTGTCAGATATCAGTCCAGTGGTTTTGTATAATAAGTTCTGTGAGGAATGTATCCCCATCCCCTGGGAGTGGGAAATATATTCCAATGTTTTGACAAAAAGAAATAAAAGCCTCAATGCTTTCCCAAGGTGCTAGGAAGTTAATATTATGTGTCTGAGAGGCTGAAGGAAATGATGGGCAAAAGGTATCTAGAGTTACATGTTTGACAATGTGGAAACATTCCATGGATGTAAAAGTAGTAGGAGTTGGTTCAAGATATTTCATACCTATGTCATCAATAGCAAAGAAGTTCTTCCATTTTTGAGATTCAGGCGTGCAAAGAAGGGTGGCATAAGAGTGAACCACTTCATGATCCTTGATTGTAGGATTGAATCTGATGAGGTTTGGGCTCAGTGATGCGCGTAGGTTTTCGATGATGGTCGTCTTTAGCTTCTAGTAAGTATATTGATCCATATCATTATGTGTAGATTGTGTCATGCTCATGGTAATAGTGGGTGGGTATGCATCCTGGTTGGTCTGAAGAGGTATATGGGGCAAGCTGTTGTGCGTGCGAGCCTTCTGGAAATGATGCATGGGCCGTAGAGAATCAGTGGCATGAAAATGTGTCATGTGGTTTTGAGACATGGAAGTATGGATTGGTGCAGGTGGTTTGTGGATGTTAGCAAGATGGTTTCATTCAAACCAGGTGGTAGGTGTTGTGTGTGGTCTATGAAGAAGCAGGTGTATGTGGACAGGTGTTCCGCACACATCTTGATGTTGTAGATCATATTTTCACACCTGATGTTGATGTCACCAGGGACAATGGTGTCCTTCAACACCGAGAAAACACAAAATGCTCGAGTGTAGTCAATGGGGTAAAGAGTTTCAGCACTGATACACTGAAGGATAGCACTAATAGAGTGTGTGATCAAACAAAATACCTCCTTGTTCCATAGGTGGGATGGTAGATCGGCAATGGAGATCCATTCCGATGCACCCGATGTGGTAGGGGATGCTCCTTGTTCAATGGTCCAACATGAGATACATACTTGTACAAATCCATTTCCACAAGCAAAAGTGAACATCTATCCCAGAGTATGTTCGAAGATGGAGTTTTTCGATAGGGTGTAAATGAGTCTAGTGGGAGAGAGTATCTTGGGCTTCATGATGGTGCATGTAGGTATGAGGAGAGCACTATCTATAGTGATCTTAATGGATTCAATGTTCGCATGTGATGGGCATTGCAGGATGTCAACCTAGATAGTGCGAGTAGTGAGGGATTTGATTATATTCATACTTTGTGCAGGTAGATCGATGGAGCATTCCAGTGTGGAGGAGTCCATGGTGAATGTGAAATAGGGATATGGGGTCGTTAGCTGGAGTGGATGGTTCGATAATGGTTGAGAAGGTGTGTATTGTGTTATAAAAGATGGTGGATGGTTTGGAGAGAAAAGTGGCGAGGTGGTGGATCTAGTAGGGTTTAGAATAGTGATATCATCAGAAGGTGTAGGGTTGTCGAGAAGGGAGCAAAAGGATTTTTTACCAAAAAAATTGTGTCAGCTTTGTGTGTCAGTAGGTTAACTGAGGGATATTTATCGGCGGTCAATGCTCTAGCAAGTGGGTGAAGAGAGCATAGTGGTGGTGATCCAGGTGCGGTATATGGATGTGATCTCCAACCCCTATGCGGATGTGGGCAAGATCTAGCAATATGGCCATCTCGGGAGAAGGCGAAGCATCTAATAAAGTTCTGGCACTGCCGTCTGAGGTGACCAACACGTAGGCATTTGCCACATTTAACATGTTTGTATAGGCGGGGTTTTTTTTCGGGTGACAAGAGTCCATGGATGGTCTAGGTCATGGTTTAGAGTGTCAATGGTATGTGAAGTAGGACCACTAGGGTGATATGGTGAAGACCCGTAGTGATAACGGAGATCTTCTCGGAAGATGGGTTAGAGTTTGAACATCTGGTGGGTTTGAGAATGTACCTGAAATGAGTAGGCAAGGATCATCAAACCCTGGAGGTCTTCGTCGTGCTGTGATAAGAGATGTGGTAGTATCTGCAAGTTCATCCTCCTAGGCGCCTTGGTCGTTATGGAGTGCAGGTGGCCCATTCATCATCACCAACATGTTATAATTGTGGGTTGTGTCGTCGGTGACTTCCTCATAGGAGGATTGGTGGAATCGTTCGATGCGATATAGGCGGCGGATGTTCCTGGGAATGAGATTGTTGATATCCGTGAGCCACAAGCTGATGCTTATGTCTCCTTGTGGATGGAGAATGAGATGTCAACCTATGCAAAGGTTGAGGGTGATGAACATGTCTCTCCAACCTCGGGTAGACTGGAGAAGGCCCCTTCTAATGAGGTAGAAGTTGATGGGGAAGGCTGTGGGGCCCACATAGAAGTGGATGATGTGGTCGTTGATGTCTTCGTTGAGGTATCTCCATGATCTGGGTAGGAAGATGCACCTGGTCGTTATGTTATCCATATATACATCCGTATAGACCATCACTAGGGGAAGTCGTAAGCGGAGGGGGACAGTTGGGGTTGTGTACAGTTCTCAGGATGTTAACAATCAGTGTTATTGTTGGTATCCAGATTGATATATCACAGTTGGAGTATCGACTGTAATGTATAGATAGTAGATGGAGTGAGTAGTTGTGTAGTAAATGTTAGGCGATTGAATTTTGTAATAAGTGCATGTGTAATTCCTTCAGCAAACTGGCGTTGCAATCCAGTAGCAGAGAATTCGTTCTCAGTGGATATAATAGTTGTCTCTCTCGCAATGGTTGTTGCTACTAGCAGTGTATTCGGTGGTGTACAATGTGGTAGAAACCCCTATGGTATCCAGATGTTTCAGTAGATGATTGTTGCAGTTCCAAGTGTTGAACGAGATATGTCTGTGTCCGAAGAAGATAGAAGCTGTAGTGGGATTGTGTAACAGTACTGGTTGAAAGTAGCCGTTACAGGGTGGAGATGCTAGAGAGAGGTTGGAGCTCTCTAGAGAGAAATTGGAGCTCTCTCTTTGGTGGTTCTTTGATGCGACCCGAACACTGTCTCGCCATTGCTCCTCTCACCGGCTGGCTTGCAGTTCTTCCTCCAACTTCGGGTCGAGGTGAGTACCCGCCGGCTAATTGACTGGCCACTGCTCCCCTCACTCCGTGGCCATCTTCGATAACAACCACTTGCTACCTTATGTTTTGGGTAGCGCCGTGAGGCACATCTCCGCTTTAAAGGACGAGGACGGCGACATAACCAGCTTTTACTGCCTTCGGGGTACGGCCACTTAGGCATTCTTCAGCGTATATTTTTGATATGGAAGGACTTAAATAGGGGATACAATTATAAATCAATTACATTGAAATAGAAGGCAGACGGGCCTTGTTTCTTCAGCGTATATTGGTATACAAATACGTTTGTCCTCGTTTACTTTACCGATTCCATGGTTCTACATCGTTATGTTCCGGTGAAGTTCCCTCTAACGTGCCTTCACGTGGTGATCTGGCTTCTGCCAATCCTTTTATTTGTTTGCGTAAGTGCACCATGTGGGCAGCTTTCGCCGGGCCCGCTCTGCGTTGTAATCTTGCTGTAAAGGTCGTCATCCACTTGATTAGATCATTCAGCGCATGCACATGTCTCTGAGTATTACCCATAAGCAAAGACACCAATTCGAGTAAAATTCCGATTTTGTCACCTGTTATTTCGTGAATAACCACTCCCCAGTTTGTTAATCGCCTTATTCCTTCGAAAAAAAACAGACTTTCTATCTTTTGTCTTTTCAGTCATCTACAGCACAAACATTAATATTAAATATTAGAGTATATAAATGCATATAGCTAAATTTTTGTAATTGTAACAAATATAACAGTAGTATATTGTGTACACATGCTTTGATACCATGTGAGTGCTAATCTCAAAACCAATTACCTATGAGCGAAGAGACCACAACTTATAAGTTCAAGAATAGCCCACAAGCGATATGTTTATTATCAACTACCTCTCTCACGTCTTGACACATGCTTTTTGTGTTTGTACGTACTTTTAATAGGGTGTGGACTTTCCTTACACTTATTTGCGGGTCATGATCTGATAACATATTGAAAATAAAATCTATTGTCCTTTGAACAATTGTCATATCATTATTATATATGAGTTTTGCATATGAATATTTACAGAACATTCCTTGCAATAGAGGAAATCCGTAGAGTTTAATTTTTTATATATGTAGAATATTCTTTTCTATAAAACATATGTACAAATATAATATTTTTATATTTATTACGATAATAAAGAATATGATATATGCATTTATACAACCTTATACACCGCTACACTCCAAGCGGGAAAAAGACTAACACTCAGGCCAAATTCGAGACATTGGAACAAAAGGCGAGGCATGCCTTTTGTAAAAACATCAAAATATTGAAATTCAGCAGGCATATGCAGCGAATGCGACCAATCTGTACTATTTCACACAAAGTAAATGAACTCAACATGCTTGACACATTGTTGTACCAGGTGATTAGATAAATAAATGACACTGACATTGTCACAATAAAACACAATAGTGCAATTCAAAGGAAAGTGAAGCTCGAGTAGAAGATTGTGAAGCCAACACGACTTATCAACAACAATAGATACATCATTGTACTCGACTTCATTTTTAGAGTGGGAGATAGTAGGCTGCATTTAAAGGACCAAACGACCATGTTATCATCTAGAAAAACACAATAGTTAAAGGTAGAGTGGCGAGAATTAAGACAACCTTCCCTATTGGCTTTTGAATAAACAATAAGACAATTGACATGAGTAGTAGACAGGCGCATACCAATATCCAAGGTTCTCTGAAGGTAGTGTATGATATGCTTAAGAGAATTAAAGCCAGACTCACATGAATCATGCATAAAAACCCACACGTATCAGATCACACACAAAATATCGTGTCTTATAAACATAAGATATTGGTGGGCACCTGCCAGACCACGATATAAAGTAAGATCAAATACAAATTGTCCATAAGTGTCACTAAGCTTGGATTGGGTATCTATAAGAATAGCAAGTGGACTACACGGGAACATGGAAGCACATGCTGAAATATCATGGTTATGACTCTGATGAGGTGGAAAAAGACCATAAACATCACCGGTAACATAAATGCCCAAAAAATTATGTAGAGTAACCAGATCTATTACAAGAACTACTATGCAAGAAGATCTATAATACAACATGTGACAAAGTTTGAAGAAGCAGTTAAAATAGTGTCATATGCATATAATAATAAATAAGTTGTATCTTACTCCTACCAATAAATAAAAAGGGATGAATCACTAGTCTAACTCAAAACCCTAGCCACATTATATAGGTCGAAAATCATTGATACAAGGCATGGGTCCTGTCTTTACACCATATAATAGTTTGCATAATGAGCATACATGTTGAGGTTTGGATGGATCTATAAAATTGCGCAATTGGTGCATGTAGAGTGTCTCATTTAAGTCATTATGCAGGAGCACATTCTTGACATCAAGCTGAGGAATATGCCAATAATTAGAAATTGCAATACTTAAGACAATGTGGATGGTAGTAGGCTTAACAACAAGACTAAAAATTCCATTATAATCCACCACATCCTGTTGAGGTCTTCCATTGACAACCAAGCATACCTCATGGTGTTGAAAACACCCCAAAAAATTAAACTTCTAATTTAAAAAGTCACATGCACATAAATGTCATAGATGAGTAAGCAAGGTCCATGTATTGTTCTATAATAATGCACAATACTCAACGTAACCACATTCCGGTTAGGATTAGAAAGAGAAATGGCAAGAGATTTTGGTAGAGTAGAGATTATGGTAGTGGGAATGGTCTGGGTGTGAAGGTTCATAGGAATACAAGGTTTGTATACCCCATTTCCATAGCATGCACAAGGGGCTTGGGTGGAAGAGGCTAAGGTTGTGGCGAGAGTGGATCTATTGGTGACAATGTTGGTTGGGTGGGTGGTTGTGACTTTAGTGGTTGGAGGATTTGGTGATATTGGTTGTTAGAGAAAATGGTGGAGAAGGGGTGTAGGTGTGAAATTAGGCTCAAGAAAATTATATGTGGATGTGATGGATGTGGACAAATCGAAAAAGAGAAAGATGTTATTGTCAAAAGTGACATGGAGGGATATAATATTTTTTTGTTGAGTGATTCCATGATGGTTGTATGGGTAACGAAAATAGAGTGGAGTGTGGAGCCAACTTGTAAGGAGTCGTATACCTAATGTTAGGATAGCAAAGATAGCTGAAGACATGAAGGTGCTCATAAGTTGGATGCATGAGATAAAGAGAAAATGTGGGCACATGAAAGTCATAGAATTCAAAGGGAAGAATGTTGTAGAAGTAGAAATCCACGTGAAAGGTCTCAACCTAGTAGGTGGGAGGGAGAGATGCCTAGGAAAGGAGTGTGTAGAATATCATAGGTGCATTAAATTAAACATTTAACCTTTCCATTTGGGGGGATGTTTAAGGGAAAGAGAATCATAATTAATGCCTTGGATGGTAATAAAGTTGCAAAATTGATAACTATCAAATTTATGTCCTAGCTTACATCTATAACGTCTTATCTCACATTTGAATTGGGTTACAATAAAGGAAAGGAATTGAATAAACTTGAAGAAAACTTTAGATGTATATTTTAATGAATACATCACAAAAAATGAATGTAATCATCTAAAAGCACAAGGTAATATAGAAAACTAGATTTACTTTCAATATGGGAGGTCCATGATGTGCATTTTTACTATGTGAAAAATTATACCAAGGTGATTAGCTCTGAGTTTATCCTATTTCTACGTGCAATACTACTCACCTACAAGCATGCAAATCTTATTGTAGTATAGCTATGGAGTCAAACCCAAGAAACAAATTAATTAAGAAATCATGATCAAATCAAAGAGGACAAGATCAATATTAAGAAAGGTTGGTTGATTAATGGACTAACTAATTGTAAGTAAATAACAGAACAGTGAAAAGATGAATGTATCAAGAATTAAAGACACACGGAAATTTACTTTCACCATCGTTGCATATGTAGTTGTTCTAATCTTTACAACTCATTGTATTATGATTAACTAGATTAGGACCATGTGAAATTACATCCTTTTAGAGTGTGAGTTACACAATAATTTTCTTCCCCATAAGATCGAGGTCTGGTTACCCACGGATCATGAGACAATTGTCTTGGATAACCCATTATGTGATCTCATTTTGGGGTTCTATGCATCCATTCAATAATCTAATCCTAAATTCCATGACCTCCATGTTTAGGATTATATTAGATGTTTCGATTGAGTGATCAATCCAAAAAAATACATAGTGAATGAATGGAAGGCAGTCCAGAAACAATAATCAATGAGTTTGATAACAATGAGAACAAAATACATGTGACAACACTAATCCCCATGCCCCAGCTACAAAATTACTCACTCATATCCATGGAATAAATACAAGTACAGAGAAGGGAAGAAGATATTATGTCATTAGAGTGGCTAGGAAGAGTGTATAATGGTATCTGACAATAACTCCAAGTTCTAGTAGCACAAACCCAACAATCTCCAAGGGGAGGACATCATTCTCCTTTTCTCCATTTCATGCACCCACAAATGAAATTTAGATAGGGAGTGTTTAATAGTCTCATTAGGTTGACTTTTTCTCATATAGATTGCATGTTTTCCCACCCAAACCCAAGTGGTATGGGCCAATGGGCTCTAAATCTTTCTCACTATGTCAAGCCAGTCGATCAACAGGCAAGCCAATCAGTCGATCGAAGCTGAGTAGGTGTATGTCGTATCTTTGTGTAAACCAAACCACAATATGGTTTTGGGTGGTTGCCTATTTGTCACTTTCTACTATTAGAAACTCCGATGAGGGACCTGTCACATGATTCAATTTATTAGCTACTAATAAGCTTTCCTACAAACATTTAGGTCAATCAACCCATCCACTCAATCAATCGAATGGGAATTGGTTGGAGTTGAACTGATACAGGTGATTCGGGTGACTTCTCTTATAAGTCGATTGATTGGAAAATGTATAGATAGTTATGGTACTTTGAGAAGGTACTACAACTATTTTTTCAATTGAATCAACTGACTATTAATTGAGCCTAGTTCCATCATTAGATTGGCTAGCTGCTTGACCGATCGATGAAGCATGTCGCTCGTCTAGCCTTCTAGAAAGGCGTGAAAAGATTTTCTAGGCTTCCACTTTCTTTTAAACTTTGTGGATGAATTGAGGATCAAATCTTGGTGACATTGTTAGCTTGGCGGTTGATTTCCCTGCACAAGAGTGAGAATTTTGATAAAAAAACCTAAATTTTAATAATAAAAGAAATTAAATGAATAGAAGACTAAGTTGCTAACACCTAAAGCCATGCATGTTCATGTTAAAAACTTGCAAGAGGATCCAAATTCTGGGTTATCATGTACTCTCAGTCTAAAGGACAAACCTGTCAAGGATTGCTGTAAATGCCCTACTTGTGCAACCCAGAATGAACATTCAGATGTTGATCTGAACACGAGGGACATCAAACTGGAAAAAGTTACAAGAATTCATATCATTCCAACTACTCCAGTGAATGAGGAAGAAGACAACTTTACTAGATATAAGTCGAGATCCAAATCACCGCCAAAGTATTTCACAAAAACAAAAAAGGTAAAGAAGATCAAGGTATCCAACCTCTTCTTGTTTCACCCAATAGATTTAATAGCATGAAGCTTCTTGATGATGATGGGGAGATCATCACTGATGAAATGGGGTCTGGATTCACGGAAAGGGATCCTATTGATACAAACATATATACTGAGGCTAGCAGTTCTAGCCTAATAGTTTCCAATGAATGAAACGATAGGGATAACCTCCTGGAACATTAGAGGACTCAACATATTAAATCATTTATCTCGTGTCTAGGATGAACTCAGGAGAGTCAAGTCTCCTATAAATATCATCATTGAAACCAAAAATTAGAAGGAAAAAGATCATTAAGTATATGGAGAAAGCTTGGCCTGATAAAAGTTGGATCTCTAATCATTCAACCGACCCCTTTGGTCGAATTGTTATCTTTTGGGACTCAGACGAGATTCATGTTTCTCCTGTCAAGATGACTGATCAGTTGATTCACTGCGAGTGTACTGTTGGTAATTCTCTCTTCTATTGCACTACCATATATGTCCATAACGAAGACAAAAAGAGATCTGATCTTTGGGATAATCTTAAGTCTATTTCTAGTTCCACTAGGATGCCTTGGATCTTGTGTGGTGATTTTATTGCGGTTAGAAAAGTCTCTGAAAGCGTTGGTAGGTCTAATCCTTCTAAAATCTCTATGCAGGAGTTCAATGACTTCATGCATATAAATGAGATGTTTGAAGCTATTACCAATGAACCGAACTTCACTTGGGATAATAGACAGAAGGGAGTCAATTTCACTACTTCTAAAATTGATCGTTTTATTTTCAACAAGGCCTTTATTGATGATTGGCCTAACCACATTGCTGAGGTGTTCTCTACTTTTCACAGTGACCACAAGATCCTTTGTATTACCTTTAATTGTGATTCTAGGAAGAAAAAATTCTGTTTAGATACATTAATGCCTGGTCTAAGATTGAGGGGTACTCTGATATCATTAAGAAAGCTTGGAGCATTGATGTGAAAGGTTGTCATATGTTTAGAGTGATTAAGAAGTTGAAACAGGTTAAGCATGAGCTGATTAAATGGAACAAAGATAATGTGGGCAATATCAGTGACAATGTAAGAGCTATTGAGACTAAGTCTTTATTAGCTCAAGAGGGTTTGGACAGTAATATGGAAAACCTTCTTCTCTAAGATGAAGTTGTTACTTTGAGGAAAGAGGATCTTAAAGCTATGGACCAGGAGGAATCTCTTTTGAAGCAAAAGTCTAGAGTTGATTGGCTAAAGTTGGGAAACAAAAATACAAAGTTCTTTTATACCTCTATTCAAACCAGGAAACAAAGAAATTCGATCTGTTTCCTTGACATTAATGGGACTCATTGTCATGATGAAAAGGTTATCAAGCATCATGTTGTGGACTACTATAATAAACTTTTCAATTCGAGGGATAAATTTAACTCTAGATGGGATGATAAATGGAAGTTGGAACAAATCTCCTCCACTCAGATTATGGAAATGTGCAGGAAGGTCTCGAGAGAAGAAATCAATGAGGTCATAAAAAATGCCAACCTTGATAAAGTTCCAGGGCCAACCGACTTTAATGCTAGCTTCTTCAAATCCTATTGGGATATCATTGGAGATCATATTTCTAAGGCTATTTTGGATTTCTTTGCCAAAGGAAAGATTCTCAAGGAGATTAATAGGACCTTTATTACCCTCATTCCCAAGATCAAAAATGCCAATTCTCTTAAAGACTGGAGGCCTATAGCTCTTTGTAACTTCATTCTGAAAATTATTACCAAAATCTTGGCGAATAGGCTTAGCAAGATCTTGCCCTCTATTATAGATGCGAATCAAAATGCCTTCATCAAAGGGAGAAGTATTACTGATGCCATTCTCTTGGCTAATGACAAAGTGAGCAACTTTCACCTTGAATCCTCTAGTACTAAATTTTGTCTTAAAGTAAAAATTAATAAAGCTTGTGACTCCATCAAATGTCCTTACTTGTTTGACATTATGAAAGCTATGAAGTTTCCTAAATGTTGGCTAATTTGGATTCACACGATTCTCAATTCTATGAGTTATCAAGTTTTACTTAATGGGGAACCAACTGATCCCTTGTCCCCTTCTAATGGGTTAAGATAGGGAGACCTGCTTGCCCTCCTCCTCTTTGTTATCTGTATGCAGGGCTTTTCTTCTATCATCAATTGGAATGTTGAACAAGGTTTTTTTAAACCTATCCAAGCTATCCAGAGCATCATTTCCCATTCTATCTTTGCTAACAACTTACTTATCTATGGTAAGGCTGACTACTCTAATTTTGTCTGCCTTAAGATGATGTTGGAGGATTTTGGCAGAATCTCAGGGCTTCATCTTAATGCCAACAAGAGTCTGGTGTATTTCAGTAAGCAAGCTGATCAGACCTCCTTCTGTGAGATAACTAAAATCAATGCGGGCTGCTTTCCCTCGATGTACCTGGGAGTTCCATGGTTTACTGGCAAACTTACCAAAACATGTGTCATCCTCTCATTGATAAACTGAAAAGCAAGCTTGAAAGTTGGAAATGCAAGCTTCTTTCTTTTTCTGGAAGAGCTGAACTTATAAGATCTACTCTTAATGCCTATAGTCTTTATTGGACTGTAGTGTTCCCACTGCCTTCGAGTATCACTGATGAGGTGGAAAGAATCTGCATGAATTTCCTCTGGGAGACATATGACTCCTACAACAAGATTCATTTACTAAATTGGGAGAAGGTGTGCAAGCCAAAAAAGGAGGGAAGTCTAGGTATTAAAAATTCTAAAGTTATTAATAAACCTGGCATCATTAAACTCATTTGGGCTATTGCTAAGAAGGAAGACATTTTATGGATCCGTTGGGTTCACAGTAAATATCTAAAAGGATATTCCTTTTGGAGACATGAATCTAAAAGTAATCATGGTTGGCTCTGGAAATACCTATGTGACATTAGAGAGGAGGTTAGACCCCTTTTTACTTATGAAATTGGTAATGGTTCCAAGTTCTTACTCTGGAGGGACCCCTGGCTTAAAGATAATAAATTCTTGGATGATCTGGTGGATCCCAGGAACATCTTATTCCTTGGAAAAGGAAAGCTTGTGAAGATTGATGAGGTTATGTCTGACCATAAGTGGAACATCCTAGATTCTATAAGGCTTAGTAAACTCAAGGCTTTTCTAGAATTGAATGCTAGCTTTGTGGAAAGCCAGTACTCTGATGACTGTATTCTTATAGGTAAGGAGAAGATTAATAAACTCAAGAACATTTGGAATAAAGTTAGAGAAGTGAACCCCGGGCTACCTTGCTTCTCCTGGTTGTGGAAATATAACATACCAGAGAACTATAGAATGGTTATGTAGAAAGTGCGCAATAACTGCATTCCTATTATTAATGTTCTTCAAAGAAGAGGATTTAAAATCCCTTCCTTCTGTAGCCTTTGCAAAAATGATGAAGAAAGCACTGAGCATCTTTTTATGAAGTGTCCAATGAGTATGGACATCTGGCACTTTATCCTGAATGGGAGAGGACATATAAAGATCCCTGGTAGTATTGTGGAGTTTCATAGCATAGACAATAAGACCAGAAGCATGTGTGTCAATATTTCCATCTATTTTATTTGGAAACTTAGAAACATGATCATCTTTGATAATTGGAACCACCTAAAGAAATCTTTCTGGAATGAGATCAATCTGAGCATTGATAATCTGATATAATCCTTTGAGCTAGACTTTGATATCTTTCCTTCTGATGCTGCTGTTTTTGCTCCCCTACGAGGCTGAGTCTGATCCCTTCCTCTTTTCTGTGGTCTTCTTGTTAAAGTATTGAGGTAGATGGTTGAGTTCCTTGCTTTGGCAATTGGGCAGGCTAACTCCTTTTCCCTTGATCCTGATGAAAGCTTGTTTTTGCATCAGTTTTGTCTTGATGTTTTTAGATACTTGGCTCCTGTTGCCAACCTTGATGTGCTGTGGTAGTGATGATTTGTTCTTTGATGTTACCTATAGCTGTTGGCATCGACTGTGACTCTGGCTGTTTGTCGGACTCTGTTTGAGATTGTCCTTTTCCCTATTTTTCTGAGAGGGGTGGTTAAGGTTGAAGTCTGCTCCCCCTTGGGGTTGAGTATGTTCCCTTCCACTTATGCTTTGGTTTTCTTGGTCCATGTCTTGTCTTCTTGATGATGTATCAAGGTTGAAGGTTGAGTTCCTTATCTTGTTAATTGGGCAAGGTCAACTCCCTTTCCCTTGATCCCTTTGTAAGCTCAGTCTTGCATCAGTTTCGGCTTGCTTGGTATGGTGTTATCTGCTCCCCTTCAGGGTTGAGTCTGCTCTCCATTATCTACTCCAGATAATGGACTTCGTTGTCAGACTCTTCTCGAGGTCATTTTTCCCAGCTTTGTTGTGAGGGGTGGTCATGGTTGAAGTTTGCTCCCCCTAGGGGTTGAGTCTACTCCTTTCCACTTGTTTTGGGTCTGTTTGACCTTGCCTGGTCTTCCTAATGATGTATCGAGGTTGAAGGTGGAGTTCCTTACCTTGTCAATTGGGTAGGGTCAATTCCCTTTCCCTTGATCCTGATGTAAACTTGGTCGTGCATTGGTTTAGTCTTGCTTGGTATGAGAAAGATTGAAGTCTGTTCCTATTCAAGACGGGTTATGCTAAGAGGAAATGATCATTTCCTAGCTGACTATGCTTTCTTGTTTTGAAAATAATCTCATCTGGCTTGATGACATGATATGTCTGATGGATTCTCTTTTCATTCATGGGCGTATCCCCTGATGACAAGGTTGCTTGGGATTCCTGTGAAGTTGTTTTGCCAGATCTTGGATGGTTGTTTCTTTTCTATTTTTCCTTTCAGGATCGAGGTTGCTCGCCCAATAGTTTTGTTTGTTCTTTAGACTTCCCTCTCTTTTCCCTCCCCTCCCTTATGTACATCTAGAACTTTGTACCTTTTGGTGTGGTGTTGACACACCCTCTATAGTGGAATAGTCTCGCGCTTGTGTGAGCAAAAAAAATGAATAGAAGACAAAATAGGGAAATGAAACAATGGAAAACTAAACAAAGTTTAAAACATGCAACAAAATGAGACAAATATGCATTAAAAAGAGAACCCCAATCTTAAATGTTTCTTGTCCTTGAGTAACACAAAATCACAAATGGCCATCAAACAATACTACTAGATTTTCATCCTCTTTCCCTCTTTACATGATTTGAGTTCCTACCATCACACATGGCCAAGAAACCCCTAATTTCTTAAAATCACATAACACAACTTCCAATATTCTCCATCCCGAATTTGCTTTGCAAGTAAGTTTGCAACAGATGTAAATATTATTGGTTCTTCTGATAATTCCACATATTCCTATGAGATTTTTCACAAGGAAAAGGTTCAACTATGGAAGGGTGGTTTGAGGTATTTTTTATTCCCCTTGGTAGAAAAAGGAGTGAAGGGAGGCATGGAAGGATGAAAATTTTAATCTCTTCTCTATTTGACTTGAAATTATTTTTGTTGTTGTAGTTACATGGATTGCAATTTTTCCTTTTTGTTTGCACATTGGCATCTTTTCTTGATTGATTATATGCCTTTATTATATATGAGGGGTATGAATGGAGTGGAAGGAGGGATGTGCCAACCTGAACTAAGGGTTTAGCACAATTTTGTGACTTTTTGTTGTATTTTTGGAGAGCAAGGTGGAAAGATGGTGATGGAAGATGTGTAGAAGAGGCTGGATTTGTACATCTCATGTGTTGGAATGAAGTGTATAGTAACAACATCAACAACAATCAAATTCATCAAGTAGCAATATATGATAAATATATTTCTAAAAAATTCTCTATTATTCAATAAGGGCCACATTGTATTTGGTTCCTCTCAATCCTTTTATGGCTTGCCACCATTTCTAGAGAATGAAGTTAGCTGAGGTCATAGGTGATAGAACAAGTTCTAGTATTAGAAATTCATGATTTATCAATACACAAATATTCACTTCATTTAAATAGGTTACATTAATGAATGATGCAAATGCAATGCCTAATAACAAGGAATAAATTCTAGGATGAATAGACAATGACCAATGATATGCAATTCTTAACATGAAATCTTTGAAAATAACTAGAGAAGGCATGATGCACAACCTAATCATGATAATAACAACATAAAATAAAGATAGAGTGGGTGGGTATAGACATATCACCCACCCTCCACTCCAAACATAGATATTTAACCATCCTCAAGCAAACTCTAGGTCCAGAACAGAGAGGAAAGAGTCCACTAGAATGGCCACTATCCATCATGCTGACCTGAAGGGGGTGTCTCTTATTATTGATGAGGTGGGTCGGTGTATTCTGGAAAATAATTCTAGGATGATCGATATATTTAATCCTAGCTTGTGACTGACTATTGAGGTCCTCATAGGAGGGGGGCTCGATGTAGTGATTCCCCAATATAAAGAAGTAGGACTGGGATGTGTTTGTCTGATGTCGTAGTCCTCATAGTACATCCATGTTTGGTTGTAGTCAGCCTGATCAACAAGCTACTGCTCATGTGTCTACTACATGAGGTACATGTGGTTGAGCTGGTGGCCATATTACTGCTACTACTACTCCATTTGGGTCTGGTCCCCTAGATGTGGTCTAACTATTGTTGAAGCTCATATAAGTGTTACAGCCTAAAAGGGCTAGCATTTTCAAGAAGTTACCACTTGGTGCAACATGAATGTTTTTGTAGAGGTCTGGTCTCCTCATCATTGGCCTCCATGGAGGCACTACATCACTCTAAGGTTGGATCAAGGATCACACTAGAGATTGTGGGATTCTTGCATAGTAAGCATTGGATGTGTGTTGCCAGATTAGAACGATCATATAAAAGGTTCACAACTACATAGTAGGCATGAGTAGGCAACATGAGTAGGGATTTGTTATCTCAAAACATATTCAAAGTAGATCCCCAACTATGGGTTGGGGTAGATCACTAAAGATGTTTGCAAGTATTTTTAGATCAATCTAATACATCACGTTCTATGTTATTACTTCCTCATAAGGATTGTGAGTGTATCCCAAGTAGTAATAAATGGCAGTGACCAAGCTGACTTTGTTGAATGAGAAGCCAATGTTATGTGTGATCGTTAGATGTATCTGCTGAATCATGATGCTCCCCCAGTTGTAGGGATCATCATTCAACAAACTCTAGTTACAATACAAATCATTCAGAGAAGCCACACCCTACGTACCACCTCTATAGAAGATCATACAGGAAAAAATACCATGGAGGTACCTAACCATACAGTTGTGAAGAAAAGAAGACTTCCCTCTATTAGGAAATGAAGGTGATTCCCTGGATATCACTTCCCAAAACTTGCCTCTCATGAAGTTGTTAGGGTGGTAGTTGCGATTGTATTCAATACACTTGTCTATACACTCATCTTTCATGTCTAAGATGATAGCATAGAGATTGATATCGATTAATGTGTGCTCCTCACCAAATAGATAGAAGGATTACTTTTAATCCTCCTTGCTAGAATAGCTCTTCTAGAAGGTGGGAAGGAACTTGAGAGTGAGCTCCAAGAAGAGTGGGCACACTTTGTAAGGGAAGAGATATATAGATGTGATTTTAAATGAGAACCCTATCCATAGCCACCTAGATCCTCAAGACCTTCACTGTGTCAATAGACACCCACATGGAAGTTTCACTCCAAGTAGCTCCACAACCTTGCATTTCTTCTTAAAGTCGGCGATTACCATCTACTTGTATTTTCTGGGTAGGGGACCAATGTGGGATGTGCTATTTGGTGAGAAAACTAACAGTTCTCCACCTACTAGAGAGGTATGACGAGACAAAATAATCGATGACAAAACTGAGCAAACATCCTTGTCGGCTCCTATGCAACAACCGACGCCAAATAACGTATTAAATTTTGCATCACGAGGGATATTTAGGCATCAGTTGTATTATAAACAACTGCCGACATATGGGGGAGGAAAAATTCGTGGGGCTTGGAGTGGAACATGAGTCGTCGGTGTTTATACAACTGACGTTGAATTGAAAATTTTGGAGGAATTTTGTTTTCCCCGGAAAATTGTATTTTGCGGGTTATTTTGGATGTCGGTTTTTATTTCAACCAGCCGACGCTAAATAAAAAGCGATACCCGTGTCTTTTGTAAAGCGGCTGGCCTTCACATATAGGTGTCAGCTGTCTTGTTAAACCGACGTCGTAGTTTATTAGCGTCAATGTTTTATTTATAACTGACACCGGAAAATGTGACGTTATACATCATTTCTATACTAGTGTACATTGAGCATAGAGTTTTACGATCACATTTTCAACTATAATGACATTGGATGCATTATCCTTCAGAGTAGGGGAATCATATCCCTCAACAATATCATACATGCGATCTTCTATGTGCTGCTCTTTGATTTGAATTCCACCCATAGCATGGTGTATTGAGTGGTACTGGGAAAGAGAGGGGTGTTTTTTCTTCTCCTTCTTCTTGTTATTCTTGGAATTGATGGGGTTCTGCTTCTATAAAAGACTGCGGCTAGATCCTCCAAATGGGTGTTTGGAACCACCTCCCCTAGTGTGTCATCATGGACACATAATGAGATGTGAGTCAACTGACTAGAGGAGTGGGCAATTCAACTTGAAAATAGGATTGAGCACTGATTATAGTGGGTTGGTTGTCTAGTTTTTCAAGTTAATCTAATCACTGATGGTGGTGAGGTGTTGAAAGAGTTTTAGTGGTGTGACTGAGCATGCTCATTGGTTGTCTCACAGGATGTGGTGTCATGCGGAGCATGGCTATTAAAGCTTGATTGGAGCATGGTGGAGAGGGATCCAATTAGTTGACTGGCTTTGCAAGTCCTTTGGCTCAATTGTTGGGTAGCACGATGTGAAGGAGGCTTGGGAAGGATGAGTCAAGAAGCATGTTTTTTTTGGCATCAAGAGATTGATGGAGGATGGGCATGAGGAGGAAGAAGGTGTTGTGTCGATTGGTTGGGTGGCATGAATCAATAAATGCTTCCTCGAGGGGTGACACAATCACTTGTGGGGTGGACACCTAACAATCGAGATGCTATTTTGTCTCTCGAGGCAATGGGGGGGGAATTATGTCGGGAGGCACCAAGCTCCTCATCTTTCAACTTGTAGTGATGAGGTTTCTTGGGGAAGAATGTCATGAGTCGATCAGATGGAGGCAGCGGTAGCAATGTCTCGTTAGGGCAAGGGGGTGATTTGGATCGCGATTCTGTCCCCCTTTCCCTTAGTATTATTAGATGGATGGGTGTCTGCTATCACCTGATTCACATGTGTGAATCAAATGAATGGGCTTAATTTGGTCTAGAAATTTGCACAAATTATTCAATCGACTTGTCTATTTATTTGATTGACCAAGGGAGATAGTGATACCAGTGATTTAGAGGAGAAAATTTGTTTTTGGGGTCACCCAACCAGTGAGGTGGGTCGGTTGACCCATAATTCTTAGCACATTTCCTTCTAAAGATGGGTTGATCAGTTGGTAACACCAATCAATTAAATCACCAAGTACTATCCTTGAAGAGGTTGCAAAGGCAAGCAAAGGGGTTCTTGTTGGACTCCAGTCGACTAACTTGGATAGCAGTTTGGACAACAAAATATTTGCAATTTTTAGTGACTCCATGTGCCTTTTTGAAGTGTGTGGAGCAATTAAATGGGACAATCAGTTAGGCAGTTGATTACGAATTGGAAACCACGTGTTATAGGCCATTCATTTGATTGGTATTCTAGGTCATGAGACTCACTTTATTGGAGACCTTGTGTGGATAGTCGTGTCTACTAGATGACCTAGTCGATAAACTAGAGGACTGGCTAGGTAGTTGTTGTATTGTTTCCTAGAATCAATTCAATTCAGTTTGCATCAAACTCGTGAGAAGTATGAAATGTAAAAAAACAAGGGATGGAAATGCACTAAACTAAATTGTAGTAGTGTAATCTAAGTACAAAACATGAAATCCATCAAAGATAACAATTGGGTTGCCTACAAACAAGCACCTTGTTTTGCATCATTGTCTTGATGCTTGTAATCTCTAATGGTTTTTAATATCTAGGGGGGAGTTGCCTCCCATGTTGTAATATCTTTAGAAGTGAGGTGTCTCTTCAGCCTTTGTGCATTTTCCATGAATTTTCCATTAACCGTGTCCCATAAAATGAATAATGCGGATATATGTGCTTCCTCAAATATGGCGCATGCCACCAGGTCTTTAGATTCCATAGAAACAACCTCAATATGCAATTGTAAAGAAAAACTTGATCTCCCACTTTGATGCCCTTTCTCTTCAAGTGCACTTAATGCCACATCTTGGTCTTTTCCTTGCAGATGTGTGGATTCTCATAAGAAGACATACATAGCTCCTCCAACTCTTGCAATTGAAGGAATTATATCTCTCATGCCAAAGATATATGAAAATTTAGTGTTTGGATTGCCCAACCTACTTTCTATTCCATCTCGACTTAGAGATGGGATGGCTTGCCATTAAATAGGAAGATCTATGGGGTACCCAATGGAGTTCTAAATGCAGTCTGGTATGCCCATAGTAGTCATTAAGCTTTAATGCCAATCCTTGTTGGAGACCCCCACCATAATTTCCAAAATTGTTTCAATTTGCACATCATAGAGTTCAACTTGTCTTCTGGTCTATGGATGGTATGGGGATGCTACCCAATGCTACACCCCATACTTCTTTAGTAGATCCTTAACTTCTTCTCTAAGAAGTGTGAGTCACCATAAAAAATCATTGTACGAGGTATGCCAAACTTGGGGAAGATAATATCTTTGAAAATCTTTGTCACAAGATTAGAGTCACATGAGAGGATAGGTAATTCCTCAACTCAGTTGGAGACATAATCATCTGTCATAAGAATGAACAAGTAGCCAGTAGAAGGCATAAATGGACCCATATTGTCCATCCTCTATATATCAAAGATCACTACATCCTTCCATGAGGTCAATGGGATCTCATCTCTCTTGGATAATTTTCATGTTCACTGGCAGTAGTCACAAGATATAATAAAATTATGAAAATCTTTAAAAAAGTGGGACTATAAAACTTGCATCAAAGGACCTTTTTGGATGTCTTTGTTGCACTAATGTCCCCACCTATTGGGGCTGAGAGGCACTACTTAAGAACAAAGTGGCCTTCTTCTACGATACATATGCAATAGAGGCCAACAGTGCAAAGTCAAAAGAGATACGATTCATGATAATAAAGTGGTAGTCCCCCATGCTAAATGAGATAACTCAAAATCAAAACACTGATCAGACACTAATTAATCAGATCACTAAAAAGGTATATAATTAAAACCAGATGAAATTCCATAACATTTTCAAGAATATTTTCCCAAAGGTCCAACTGACACATATATTCAAATCAGGTAGCTTTACATGAGTTCCATGACCTTAGCCACAACCTGTACAAAATATGTTGTTCACATAATTACAACATTTACATAAATCATGAACCCAAGGCTTACAAAAAAAATTGAGTCGATATACATGATGTGAAAACCCCCTGCCCAAACCTGAGAGACAAGTCTAGGACTCTACCAAGACCCAACCAACCTTTTGACTCTATTGATCTTCAAATTTCTCCTGCTCACTACCATGAGTCTGATGCAACTGTTGACAATAACTTAAAAAGATGTGGTGATCCACGAGGTGAGACCCACATCCTAATGAGAGATATAACTCCATAAACATCTATTGCTTACCAAAGATATGCATATTTAAATAGTTCAAATAGATAATACTGATCGACCCTGAGCACGTTCCTAAAAAGTACAGACGTGATCCCAAAGGATAATAAGACTTTAAATTTATAATCCATAACTTCAAGGACCCCCAAAGCTTTATATGGGTCAAAGTAGATATACATGGTCAAACACAGGGACGTGGGGATGTTTAGGACACTTAAGATCTCACTCTTAAGTCAGTTAAGCCAATCTGATAGTTAATAAGAGTTTGTAACTAGAACTAGTATAGAAAAATGTCAAGAAATAAGACAAAACAAAGTAAAGAAAACAAAATAGAGTCCGTCAGATTCTACTAATCAAAGAGAAGGAGTTCCTACCTATGTAACCACAAGTTGGACAGTCTATGAACATGTTCTCGGGTGTAGATAATCTTCAAACACCCTAACAAGCATCTAACCTCCAGAAGTAGCATGTATCATGGTAGATGTTCTTGTGGGGGTCATCCCACTTGCTGTCGCACAACGTGACTAAAACCTGACCAGAGATCTAGAACCTCTCTCAAGGACAATGGATCAACACCCTCAAATATCCCAGATATCCTCTCAAGTCTGAAACATTCAAAGATGTCAGGAACCACTCCCTTGGACTTTCTCATTTCTGATTCTGTCCAAAATACCTTCTCTTATCCATTGCTATAACTAATCTCTTAATCTATGTAGAAATGGAAGTTCAACCAAGAAAGAGATCAACCAAACAAAAAATCATAACCAAACAAAAAATCTTAAGGTAAAAGTATGTAAACATGCCTAAAACGGGCTACATAGCCAAGAAGGATGTCAAATAGACATGGACATGCATAGTTGGCACCGAACAAATATGGAAGAACATCATATGTACAAAAAATAGGGAGAAAAGTAGAAGAAAGAGGTTGAGGAAGAGATTTAGCCCGTAGAAGAGAGGTGGATCTTGCTCCTTATCCTTCAAAAGGGCTGGATCTCATCCTTTGGGTCATCCTCCATGATCTTCTGGAATCCTTGGTTCCTTTCTCCTTGATTCTGCCCCAAACAACAACCTTGGTGGATGTATGGAGGTGGAAGGTGGGTGAATGATGGTGGAAATGGTTGGGAGGAGGTAGAGGATGATGGTGGATGGAGGAAAGATGTAGGGATGGATGTACGGTGTGCTCTTTGGCCCTCCTAGACATTGGAACTCTCCCACGAAGCTCTAGGAACTACCGGTCACCGAAGGGACCCCCAAAAGTTAGAATCACAGAACACATATCAGAACCATCGAACCCTTATAAAGGTAGTAGGGTGTGGGTATTTATAGGAGTGTCAATCTCTGTAGCTATAGCAGTCAAGATGGTGTAGCAATTGATACAGATGTGGTTGTAGTGGTCAAGATGGTCTTACGATCGAGATGTTGGTAGCGGCCAAGATGGTGGTATCAGTCGTGATCCTTGTAGCAGTCGAGACCCTGGTAGTGGTCGTGACCCTTGTAGTGGTCATGACCCTTGTAGCAGTCGAGACCCTGGTTGCAGTTGCAACCCTTGAAGCGGTCGAGACCCTAGTAGAGGCGCGACCTTACTCCTTATGGACAAACCCATCCCAGGGGGGTTATTACTGGTGATCGATGGGCCTCTATCGATGAACCTTCTTATTGACGAGGATGCTTTTTGATAAAGGGCTGGCCATCAAAAATAGGGTCCCAGATATCAAAATATTCTTGGGCCCGCTAGTTGGTTGGCGGGACCATCGTCTCCTAAGATGGTGCACATAACACAATGCTTGATGGGTTGAAACTATGGGGAATTGATGTCTTCTTGAGTTTGATGCCTGCAAGTCCCAAAGTTGGCTAGTTGAGCAACTCTATCTTTAAAATGATATAAATTACTAAAAAATAAGAATCTAGAGTTATTTAGGGCATATTAAGGCTATAAGGGCAATAAATCATAGATAAATACTTAGGATAAATGCCTAAATTTGGGTGTTATCAAATACTACAAGGTTGAAAGATTAATATAATTAACATAGAAGTTTAAGCAGAGATACAATCATAAATATTGTTGATTTTTCTTACCACATCTAAACCCATATATGAATTAAAGAAAACAAAGAAATAGTCATCATACAATGTGAATCGCCAAGTAACCCTAACAAATATGCTACACGATTGAACTATATATTTTATTAATCCCTAGATAGTTTGAGAAATACCACTCAAGCCACTAGTTGACCACTGTGAAGTCATAATCAACCTTGTATAATATCTTGGGTAACTAGAACCCTAAGATCTCTTCCCCTCAGTTAGTACAAGTCCATCACAGTGACATATAATTCATATTACAAAACAACCTAATCCACCCTGGGCACCCATGCCATGTCATTAGAAACTAGGGTGTTCAACTCTCAAATCTACATTACAATCGCAGTCACCCTCAATGACATTAACATTTGAGACACAACCTCAACCATTCTCCAAAACCTTGGAATCGGGATGACAAGGATATATCCTCCCTGCACTTGCATATACTCAACAATATATGACTCCAAGTTTCTTTCAGATACATATTTCACTATTCAAAAAATCCTAACACTAGAATAGTTCTACAAACTCAGCACACTACATGATTAAAGTTTTGTTTGATTAATTAATCCAATTGAGTGATTTCAGACTGCATCAAACAAGTTACATATAAGATCCTATAGAACACTCACAAAATAATTTTTATGATACAATTCCCAAAGATGCAAAATGTATGAAATCTGTTCCATGTTATTCCATCATGGTATACTTGTCCATTGATATCTATAAATAGGATGAAATCTATATTTAGAGCATAAAAGAGCCGAAAAACCCACTTTTACCAAAATAACAAAAACTTCATGTATGGGTATCATATGCATCCAAAATTTTCTATAGAGTATAATAAGTCAACAACTAGATATCACCCCAAATTTTAGCATAACATTCCATTGAACGTAAGAGTTATGATGTTTACAATAACTAAGCGCTTATGTGACAAACACCTAGCACGGATGAGCTACCTTCAACAATATCGTTTTGTGTAACTATCATTCACCAAAACAATCAATTAAAGCACTAAAACCACCATCAATTATCCTCCATATAGTAAGATTTGAAGTGTGGGCCAGATTTCTAAGTATTGGGTACCAAAACAACACATATGACATTTATAGGAGTCATTATACCTATATTTCGAAATTTTAGGCCTTGCACGTGTAAATAAAAGCTCATATATCATTAGGAAAACCATCATAAAGTCTAAGGAAGGTCTAACAACTCATTTTAACACCAATATCATGTCAAATATTATATAAAAATGCCATCTTCTCTCATATTACAGGTGTTTAGTGTACGATTAAAGGCATGCACTTAGAAGGTAGATAAGAAATGCATTCAAAGTTATATAACTCATCTTTCTAGAGAGATAACCGAAGATAGAGAAGATGAACTCTTAATCCAAGATGAAAGACTTTGAATCTACAAAAAAAAATTAATCTCGGACCACCAAAGTTCCAAGAACACCTCCTTCCATGAATAGAAGGGAACTAGAGTAAGAAGAGAGAGAAAGAGAGTTCTCAATCCCATATGTGTAGGGTTCCATCAAGAACACCAAGAAATTTGGACATAGAGGAAGGAGGGTGAAGAACATTAAAAAAACAAGTGATAGAGTAAATATCTTACATGAAAGAAGCAAGGAAGATTATCAATGACTCTAGTTCAACCCAAGGAATCTTGATTCTCACACATGAAAAATTTGTGATCACCTCCTAAAAACAACACAGAACACCAAAGATGAGAAGAGAGAAAGGGAGATAGAAAGAGAGTGGGTGAAAGTTTTCTATTGTTCAGAAATTCTATGTGACCAGTGAGAATTATATGTGACCACTGAGAATCTATGCGACCACTAAAGAATTCTATGCAACCACTAAAAATCTATGTGACCACTGAGTATCTATGCAACCACTCAGTATCTATACAACCACTGAGAATTGTATGTGACCAAGTTGTTCAGAAATCCAAGAGACCACCTAAAACCAAGCGACCACCTAAATCCAAGCAACTATATAAATCTAGACGTTCACCTAAATCTAGGCGACCACATAAATCTCATTGGGCACCGATGAAGACACTATTCCGCTACCTCATAAAGCTTATGTAACCCTCACGAAAGCAAGGTCCAAAAGCATCCAAGAAGATGTAATTTTTTTTATATCAATAAGAACATTTTAAAAGTATTAAGCAAGTACTAAAAATTATATTTACACCCCTAAAATGAGTAAATTGCACATATGTCCACTGAATGTATAAAATTGCATAACTTGAGCATACAAATTCAGAATTGAACTAAATTTTATACATAGATTCATTAATTGATATAAAACCATAATGTAAAATTTATTTTTGAAACTAAGCTTCCAATTAGGACAAACATATTATATTTAAAGGTTAAGCAAGGTTAGGGCCCGTACAACCATAAACCCCTAACAAGGATTCCCCCCCCCAAAATCCTAAGCAAACAAGGATGGGTACTTCCTACACATCTCCTCCTCTAACTCCCACATGGCTTCATTTACACCATGATGATTCCATAACACCTTCGCTAAGGATTTATCCCTCTTCCAAAGCTTCTACACTTGCCTATCTAAGATCAACACAAGGCTATCAACATATGTAATGTCTTCCTCCAACTCCACTTCTATTGGTTGTAACTTCTGCTCTTTGACAGCATAAAACTTCCTCAACATAGAAATATGATATACATTGTGCAACCAGTGCAACTCTGGTGGAATATCCAACCTATATGCCACCTTCTCAACCCGAAATATGATAGGATAAGGTCCCATAAATCTAGGATCCAACTTACCCTTCTTCCCAAACCTCTGAACACCTTTCTAAGGGGATACATTGAGGTAGAAAAGGTCTCCAACTTGAAACTCCAAAGGTCTATGATGGTTATCTACCTATGAATTTTTTCTATCTAAGTTGCCTTTAAATATTATTGTATCACTCTAATATTCTCTTTAGTCTATTGTACTAACTCAAGACCTAAAATATGATACTCACCTGCCTCATACCAACAAAGAGGTGACCTATAATGCCTACCATACAAAGTCTCATATGGTGCCTTGTATATACTCCTCTAGCAACAATTGTTGTAGCAAACTGAATTAGGATCAGGTGAATATCCTAGATGCCAAGAAACTGAAGAACACACTCTCTTAAAAGATCCTATAATGTCTGTGTGGTCCTCACTGACTGACCATATGTCTGCGGGTGGAAGGTTGTAAAGAACCTAAACTGTGTCCTCAAAGTTGTATGTAGATGCTCCCAATATCTGCTTGTAAATTGAGGACCTTTGTCGGACACTATGGTAACTGGTATGCCATGCATACAAACTATCTCATCCATGTATATTTGTGCCAACTTCTCTTCTGTGTAGGTGGTCTTGATCAACAAAAAGTGAGATGACTTTGTCAATCAATCAATGATCACCCAAATGGAATCATGACTTTTAGCTGTCCTTGGAAGACCAACCACAAAGTCCATAGTTACATGATCCCATTTTCATTGTGGGATTGAAAAAAGATGCAATGTCCCCATAGGATTTTGATGCTCTGCTTTGGCTTGCTAGCACACCAGACACTTGGCCACAAACTCTGCTACATCACACTTCTGACTTGGTCACCAATACAAGTCCTTGAGGTTATTATACATCTTGGTACTTCCAGGATGCATCACATTCATTGAGGAATGAGATTCCTTAATAACCATCTTCCTTAGAACATCAACATCAAGAGCCACTACTCTATTGTAGAAGAACACCATCCCATCATTAGCCTTGTGAAACCCATCATGCTTCATGCTGTTGAACTCTTATTTTATGTTCTATTTCACAATATCATCCCTTTGTGCATCTATAATATACTATCCCATTGTCGTCTTGACTTGTAGTTGTTCCAACAAACCTGCCAACAAGGAAGCCTCAAACCGCACATTCATCTGTCGAAGAGACACTAGTATGTCACGCTTCTGACATGCCATGGAGTGCAACTATGCTTTATGTGTAGCTGATGCTGAAAACAAAGATGACTTTCTTCTCACTACATTATCCACTAGATTCACTTTCCTAGGATGATAATCTATCATATAGTCATAGTCCTTGATCAGTTCCATCCATCTTCTCCTGCCTCATGTTCAACTCTTTCTTAAACGATGTATTTCTGGTGATCTATGAAGATTTGACACTTCTCTCCATACATATAGTGCCTACAAATATCCAAAGTGAGAACAACAAAAGCTAACTCTAGGTCATGAGTTGGATAGTTGTCCTTGTGTTTCTTAAGCTTTCGAGAGGCAAAAGAAATCATGTTCTTGTCTTTCATCAATACACATCCCAATCCATTCTTCGAAGCATCATAAAAAATGATGTAGCCATTCCCAGGCTCTGGCAACACCAATACTGGACCACTCTTCAACTTCTCCTTCAAAAACTAAAAAGAATACTGACACTTATCATCCCAAACAAAAGTGATACCCTTCCTAGTTAGCTTGGTCAAGGGTAAGGCCACTGCACTGAAGTTCTTGATGAATCTCCTATACTAACCAACCAAACCTAGGAAGCTTCGAACCTCAGGTGGTGTCTTGGGATGCTCCCACCCAAAACTTACTCCACCTTCTTAGGGTTTACACAAACCCTCTCTATAGAGATGACATGTCTAAGAAAGGATGCCTCGGTCAACGAAAACTCACACTTACTAAATTTGGCATAAAGCCTTTGCTGCCTCAACAACTCCAACACCATACTAAGTTGTTGCTCGTGTTGTTGTCTGTCTCTAGAGTATATCAAGATGTCGTCTATGAACGCAATCATAAATGGTGCATATATGGTATGAACACTCTATTCATTAGGTCTATGAAAGCTGTTGGTGTATTTTTTTAGCCTAAATGGCATAATCACAAACACATAATGACCATACATAGTCCTAAAAGTAGTCTTAGATATGTCATCCACCTTGATCCTCAAATGACGATATCATGGCCTCAGATCTATTTTTAAAAACACTATAGCACCTCTCAACTAATCCAATAAATCATCTAGCCTCGGAAATAGATACTTGTTCTTCACTATAACCTTATTCAACTGCCTGAAATCTATGCACAGCCTCATAGAACCATTCTTCTTCTTCACAAACAAAATTCGAGCACCCCAAGGGGAAGCACTCGACCGTATGAACCCTTCTTCAACAAATCTTGTAAATATTTGTTCAACTCCTTCATCTCAACTAGTGTCATCTGAGCTATTGGTTGCGTTCCAAGAACTAGATTGATTTCAAAATCAATCTTTCTAGGTGGTGGAACACCAAGAAACTCATATGGGAAAACATCCTCAAACTCACTCACCATAGGTACATGCTAGATACTAGGACTCCTCTCCTTGATATCTACTACATGAGCTAAGAAAGCCTCACATCCTTGTCTCATAAGTTTCTTTGCTATCACAGCTAACATCAGACATGTAGGAAGAATCTCCCTATCTCCTTGGAAAGTCCAAGAGACATCACCATCACAAAAATTCATGATTTTGGAACCACAATCCAAAATAACCTTATTCTTCTCCAAGGTATCCATCCCTAGGATCACATCGAATCCATGTGTATCAAGTGACATAAGAACCACCTAAATGTTACATCCTGAGAAGGAAAGAAAGCAATATGGACACACTTCCCTCAACAAATAGGAATCAACCAAAGGGGTTTCTAATAAGAGGCTATCATATCTACTACAAACAGAGAAATTACAACTATTTATCACCTCTTAGTGACAAATGAGTGTGTCACACTTGGGTCAACTAAAACAGAACATATGTAGATGCAATTAAGTTTGAATGAAAAAGTTCCATTTGACCTGTTATGACCCATGGGTTGACCACTCCTTCCAGTTAGCTCATCGAGTAGAACGTAGTTGTAGCCTGTTGTCATCCTCAACCTCTACTAGCTGGCCCTAAAGACCCTACATGTGATGCCTATCCATGACGTCTTCTACCACCACTACTGAACTATTATTTCTTCTATGAGTCCTATTGGATCTGACTTGGCTACTATGTCACATCTTTTTTCTTCATGGTTAAAGACCATCTCACATCCCCAATTTCACCGCACTTGAAGCACGTCCATGTATCATATTGTGGCATAAATGACCATGTCACATACACTCAAGCTGAATTGTCCCCCCAGTTGGCAAAAAACTACGACCTATTCCCTTGCTAGGAGACCACTGTGATTGCACTTGTGTCCTTGATTAAAAAATAGTTGACCTTCGTTGGTATTACTTGTGTTACGGTGAGGAAAAATTCGTCTTCTTGAAGCTACCAAATGGTTATCCTTAGAACTGGGCTTACCTTTTCCTTGAATTGGATTCTCACTTCTCCACTGTTATCCCTCTATCCTCCTCAGAGACTCCACAAAGGTGGAAAACTCTCTTGATTCTCTAGAGTAGATGTCGTTGTTTCCAACTCAACATTCAAGCCTTTCTCAAACCTCTAAATCCTCTCTTTCTCCTAGTTCACAGATGAGGATAGAACCTCAACAACTTCATGAACTTTGTCTTGTAGTCATTCACAGACCATGATCCTTGACACAACCATTCAAACTGAGCCATCTTCTCTTTTAGATACATTTTCGGGAAGTGTCAACTCACAAAATCCCTCTAAAACTCCTCCCAACCTACCACCTCACATGGTCTTTTTTCCTCCTCTATGGACAACTAATGGCCAACACTACCCTTAAAGAGGTAGATCAGAATGCCTACCCCAACTTACCCTTCTTCCCAAACCTCAGAACACCTTTCTAAGGGGAACTTTGAGGTACACAAGGTCACTAACTTAAAACTCTATAGGTCTGCGATGGTTATCTCCAAGAGAATATATTCTTTTTAGTTGGTGTTGGATTTGTTGAATAAAAAGAGGCATCTTTTAATGGTCATGTAAAGGTAGTAATATGTGTTTTATGTAAACAAGGGAGAAAGGATAAAGGAAACGAGAAGGGTGGGTGTTTTATTTGAGTAGGAACACATTTCCATTATGACCCAAGAATATATGAGGAATTCAGTCATGGACTTTCTCTTCCAGACCATAGGGTCTCTCTCTCTCTTTATCTTTTTCTTTCTTTCTTCTTAGTATCCAACAGGGATTCCCCTAGAATTGAATGTATAGGGATCCCTAGAACCCTCAACATCCATCACGGACATGGCCTCAAACTCTACTACTGTGATAAGTCTTGAAGAGGCAAGACCAAAGGAAACAAATCATACTCTCATGGAGATCGTCTCCTTCTCAATCTACATGAGTTGTAGACCTGAGAACACTGCTCCGGTGTTGATACAAGGTATTAAAGTCCTTCAGTCAGGGGAAGATCAGAACCTGAGCTCTATCACTGATCTAATCATCTGCCATCAAGGAGGATCCACAACATGACTTCTAATGTGGTCTAGAGCCAGAGTGGGAGTGGATGGATGCTCTACTTCCAACCATAAAATACAGTCATCTAGATAATGGTCTCTAACTCCTTTTCTTTTGTTATGTAACATACAGTGATACCTAGCATCTTTGTCCTCATCTCCGACCACAATAAGATTACCCTGAGATGGGATAAGGTCCAGGGATGGCTGACGGAGATGCTCGGACCCTTCATGACCAGGAACTCCATAGGACAGAGGGTGTAGCCATGCCACTCTCACACTAGGATGGCATATGAAGCCCACTGAGTGGTAAGGGAAGACACAAGGTCCAATGACCATAAACACTCAAGGTTGTGCAAAGCATGCAAGGGTAATATGGTCTTTACGTCATATTTCGAGCCAGATCCTAGTAAAGTTGATAATAGGATAGTGTGTTGATGTGTCATTCGTTAAGTGTCAATCGAGACTTACAAACATTATATAAATTTCTAGGATGTTCATACGAAGACAAATTATATATGAAAATTGATCAAGAAAATGAGGGGAACATAAAGAAAATATAATTGAGGCATGTATAATACTTCCTTTTCCAAAAGTGTTTTAATGTAAAAAATGCATAAAAACCCTAGTTTTATGATTTTAATGCTCGTCAAATTTTAATGATATTAATGGGTAAATCTTAACCTTTTTGGATAAAAGGAGTATCTTGGGCCTATTTTTTTGGCTTAAAAGTTCATATGTTACTAAAATTAGGGTTTCTAAAGTGGATAAATAGTAATATGTGTTGAAGTAGTGTTTAAAGCATAAGAACCCTAGTTTTTGAAGAATAGGTTGCTAATCATGTTAAATGCACTTCATTGAGATGTAACCTGATGTTGATGAAACATAATGGTAATTTGACATGTCCATGATCCTAATAATGTAGAATTCTGAGTTCTAATGTGAATAATCATGCATACGATGAATTAAAATTAAAGATCCTAACTTACCATGTCGTTAATGAAATTGATGTAATCTATAAAAAGGATAATATGGATCCAAATATTAGGGTCTTCACCTAACATTTAACATGCAATGGAAATAGGGTTTGTACCCTTATTCCTTGTCTATACCCTAAAGCCTAGATTAGGACCCGAGTAGGGTTTAATCTGTTTAACGTTTTAGATACACGCATATTATAATGTTGATTGCTTGGATCTTTTGATTGCATTGCTTGAATATACTTGAAGTATATACTACATGATAATTTGCATGGCTCACCATCGATGTACATGGTTACGATTATATCTACCTGCATTAGTTTGCCAGTGTTTTTTGAAGATTTCTTGAGAATTGAACAACTAAATTGTTAGATGTTTATTTACATTCTATTCAATTATAATACCACATGAATATCACATAAAGATAAAAAACATGTGAAGAAAATGCCAATTCTTATTTGCAAGTATTTGATAAAAATATATATTGTTAGTTTACTTACACGCTTTTGATTGCACCCCACGTACATAATATATTTCGATAGGCTGATCCGTGCTTTTGTTTCATGATGTTTTAGGTACATACTAGATAAGATGATCTCAAGACATGATGAAATTACATGAAGGCATTAAGCTAAGTAAGGAGGATTAGATAGTTACTTCTTCTCATATGTACAATGTTGATGGCCAAATTCCATGTAAATCCTTAGAGGAGCATCTTGTAAACAATATTTGAATTAATGGAATATTTGTTTTCTAGTTAAATCTGGATCCTTGGGAATTTTAGGTAATGGCTCTCAACTTTAAGGCCTTCCTTAATTGGGGGGCACCAAAAAGTGAGGTCATAAAATTTGGTATAAGAGCCCCATATTTTTCAAATATTATTTAACAAATTATAATTTCAAGTAATATGTAGAAATATGAGAGACATATTAGGGTATTTTCTAAATACGATGATGTCTAGAAGGGATAATGACTCGGGGGCTGGAAAAAGTGTCCTCCGCACTGCTAGTCAGCTTACAAGGGCTCCTGGGCCTGTGCATCCTTCTAGACCAAAGTTGGAAGATTTTTCCTGAAGTAAAATGCCTTTAGGTTTTCTTCTCATCTTCATTTGTCCTCTTCTCATCCTCTTACTTAATATAACCTAAAAGGAACTTCCCTTTTTATCTCAAGTTAGGATTTTTGAGAAGAAGTAGGATTAAGACATCCTCCTCCAATTAATTTACACTTAATATGGAAATAATAATGTACATGTAAACGTGGAAATAATATTGCACATGCAGTGTGGAATAATAATGTACATGCAATGCGGAAATAATGATAAAGTAAAGAAAAATTGTTTTATGAGTTGAAGGGTAAACTCTAGATGGGGATAGGGTTGGTTTAGAAGAACCCTAGGGTTTGAAGGGACATAGAAACCCTAAGAGGTAGGGTGTAGTCTCTAACCCAAACCCAAAACCCTAATTATGGGGAATGAGAGAAGTGTGGTGTTAAAGAACACTACCCATATGAACCTTGAAAATGAATAAGAAAAATACAAGTAAATGAGATAGGCGACTCAATCTTCCATGCATATGTGAATGTGGATCAAGGCATTAATAGAAAAACTTTTAAGAAACATAAGAAACCTATGAATAATGCATTTATGGATGTAAACTGCTCAAACCCTATATCTGGTGAGTTAAAGAGCATGCGGTGAATAAATTCATGATGTGGATGACCGGTGATCAAGCTTTGAACACAAGGTGACCTCAAGCCAAGCCTAGAAAGGAAGACATATGTTATTAAATGTCCATTGTAGAGACCAAACCCTTAGAGAGGGTTCCACATAAAGAGGCTCCCCTAAAGAGAGGGCACAACATTACAAAAAGAGGATAAGGGTGGAGTGGTTAAAACAAGAAATGCTTGTTTTGGGTTGCATAAAAAGATGATAATATGAAACCCTTAGTTCAAATGTTAGGGTTGATGTCTCGACCTTGGGTTGGTCAACCCAAAAATGGGAAAGGACTTATGGGGGAGGCCAAATATTAGATATGTAGGGTCTAGTTGTGGCTAAGAGATCTTAACCTCCTTCTATGAGCCAAGAAGGTGCCCTAGGTTAGGACCTACCCTAGAAAGGTAAGTTGACTAATTCAATTTAAACATTGAGGTAACCATGAATGTCACCTAAAGTACTAAGGATATAAAATTTGAGAGCACATATATAGAGTATAAGTATTTGAACCCAAGTATGACATCTCTAAGGAACATGGGGAAAAGTCACTATGGAAGTGGATGATAGCATGAGACCAAGTTCAGAATGGAAGGTTGCCATGAACCCAATGAGAGGACATAAAGTGAATAATGATCATCATAAGAGATGGAGGAAATGTGGTTTAAAGAATTACATATGAAAATAATGTGTGCTCGATAAACCCTTAGGAAGGGTAGATCCCTAAGTCAATCCTAGGGTCAAATAGGGAGTATTAAAGGTACATAAGACCGATGATATTAGGAGATGATGGTGCCCTAAATGCATAAGACCATCTGGTCGAGAGGACAACAATGTTTTCTAGAGGCCCGTGACTCAGGAAATTGGCCATGTTCAACCCAAGGGGTGAATGTGAGGGGCATTCCCTACATGCACAAGGATGGGATCACTCCAAAAGTACCAGTGCTCCTAGATACCTCAAGGAAGTGGATAAGGCTCATAATACGTAAGGTGTAAATATAAAAGATACAAGAAGTCATGTAATAATGGAAGGAGTTGTGTACAAACTCAAAAGTGAAAAAAGGCATTTGACTTCATAAAATATAAAACCGTTGGAATTAAAAAATATGTATGGTTTGGAGTCATGTTGAGAATGATTCAACCTAAAATATGAAATTTTGGGATAATATGTGGATACACCATCTCTACTTATAGAATGGGATGAACTTTGTTTTTGGATTGCAATCTAAAACATGCAACAAAATGAGACAGATATGCATTAAAAAGATAACCCCAATCTTAAATGTTTCTTGTCCTTTAGTAACACAAAATCACAAATGGCCATCAATCGATACTACTAGATTTTCACCCTCTTTCTCTCTTTACATGATGTGAGTTCCTACCATCAAACATGGCCAAGAAACCCCTGATTTCTTAATATCACATAACACAACTTCCAATATTCTCCATCCTGAATTTGCTTTGCAAGTAAGCTTGCAACAGATGTAAATATTATTGGTTCTTCCGATAGATCCACATATTCCTATGAGATTTTTCACAAGGAAAAGGTTCAACTATGGAAGGGTGGTTTTAGGTATTTTTTATTCCCCTTGGTAATAAAAGGAGTGAAGGGAGGCATGGAAGGATGAAAAATTTAATCTCTTCTCTAATTGACTTAAAATTATTTTTGATGTTGTAGTTACATGGATTGCAATTTTTCCTTTTTGTTTGCACATTGGCATCTTTTCTTGATTGATTGTATGACTTTATTATATATGAGGGGTATGAATGAAGTGGAAGAATAAGGAGGGGTGTGCCAACCTGAACTGAGGGTTTAGCACAATTTTGTGACTTTTTGTATTTTTGGAGAGCAAGGTGGAAAGATGGTGATGGAAGATGTGTAGATGAGGCTGGATTTGTACATCTCATATGTTGGAATTAAGTGTATAGTAACAACATAAACAACAATCAAATTCATCATGTAGCAATATATGATAAATACATTTCCACAAAATTCTTTGCTATTCAATAAGGGCCACATTGTATTTGGTTCCTCTCAATCCTTTTATGGCTTGCCACCATTTCTAGGGAATGAAGTTAGCTGAGGTAATAGGTGATAGAACAAGTTCTAGTATTGGAAATTCATGATTTATAAATACACAAATATTCACTTCATTTAAATAGGTTACATTAATGAACGATGCAAATGCAATGCCTAATAACAAGGAATAAATTCTAGGATGAATAGAAAATGACCAATGATATGCAATTCTTAACATGAAATCTTTGAAATAACTAGAAAAGACATGATGCAGAACCTACTCATGATAATAACAACATAAAATAAAGATAGAGTGGGTGGGTATAGACATACCACCCACCCTCGACTCGAAACATAGATATTTGACCATCCTCAAGCAAACTCTAGGTCTAGAATGGAGAGGAAAGAGTCCGCTAGAATGGCCACTATCCATCATGCTGACCTGAAGGGGGTGTCTCTTATTATTGATGAGGCGGGTTGGTGTATTCTGGAAAATAATTCTAGGATGATCGATATAATTAATCCTAGCTTGTGACTGACTACTGAGGTCCTCATAGGAGGGGGGCTCGGTGTAGTGATTCCCCAATATAAAGAAGTAGGACTGGGACGTGTTTGTCTAATGTCGTAGTCCTCATAGTACATCCATGTTTGGTTGTAGTCATCCTGATCAACAAGACACTGTTCATGTGTCTACTACATGAGGTACATGTGGTTGAGCTGGTGGCCCTATTGCTGCTACTACTGCTCCATTTGGGTCCGGTCCCCTAGATGTGGTCTAACTATTGTTGAAGATCATTTAAGTATTAGGGCCTAAAAGGGCTAGCACTGTCAAGAAGTTACCACTTGGTGCGACATGAATGCTTTTGTGGAGGTCTATTTTCCTCATCATTGGCCTCCATGGAGGCACTACATCACTCTAAGGTTGGATCAAGGATCACACTAGCGATTGTGGGATTGTTGCATAGTAAGCATTGGATGTGTGCTGCCAGATTAGAACAGTCATATAAAAGGTTCACAACTACATAGTAGGCATGAGTAGGCAACACGAGTAGGGATTTGTTATCTCAAAACATATTAAAAGTAGACCGCCAACTCTGGGTTGGGGTAGATCACTAAAGATGTTTGCAAGTATTTTTGATCGATCTAATACATCACGTTCTATGTTATTACTTCCTCATAAGGATTGTGAGTGTATCCCAAGTAGTAATAAATGGAAGTGACCAAGCTGACTTTGTTGAATGAGAAGCCAATGTTACGTGTGATCGTTAGATGTATCTGTTGAATCATGATGCTCCCCCAGTTGTAGGGATCATCATTCAACAAACTCCAGTTATAATACAAATCATTCAGAGAAGCCACACCCTATGTACCACCTCTATAGAAGATCATACAGGAAAAAATACCATGGAGGTACCTAACCATACAGTTGTGAAGAAAAGAAGACTTCCCTCTATTAGGGAATGAAGGTGTCTCCCTGCATATCACTTCCCAAAACTTGCCTCTCATGAAGTTGTTAGGGTGGTAGTTGCGATTGTATTCAATACACTTGTCTATACACTCATCTTTCATGTCTAAGAGGATAGCATAGAGATTGATATCGGTCAATGTGTGCTCCTCACCAAATAGATAGAAGGATCACTTTTAATCCTCCTTGCTAGAATAGTTCTTCTGGAAGGTGGCAAGGAACTCGAGAGTGAGCTCCAAGAATATTGGGTACACTTTGTAAGCGAAGAGATATATAGATGTGATTTCAAATGAGAACCCTATCCATAGCCTCCTAGATCCTCAAGACCTTCACTATGTCAATAGACACCCATTTGGAAGTTTCACTCCAAGTAGCTCCATCACCTTGCATTTCTTCTTAAAGTCGGTGATTACCATCTACTTGTATTTTCTAGGTAGGGGACCAATGTGGGTTGTGCTATTTGGTGAGAAAACTGACAGTTCTCCACCTACTAGAGAGGTATGATGAGACAAAATAATCGACGACAAAACTGAGCAAACATCCCCATCGGCTCCTATGAAACAACCGACGCCAAATAAGGTATAAAATTTTGCCTCACGAGGGATATTTAGGCGTCAGTTGTATTATAAACAACCGACGCCATATGGGGGGGGGAATTCGTGGGGCTTGGAGTGGAACATGAGTCGTCAGTGTTTATATAACCGATGTTGAATTGAATATTTTGGAGGAAATTTTTTCCCAGGAAAATTGTATTTCGCGGATGATTTTGGATGTCGGTTTTTATTTCAACCAGCCGACGTTAAATAAAAAGCGATACCCGTGTCTTTTGTAAAGCGGTCGACCTTCACATATAGGTGTCATTTGTCTTGTTAAATCAATGTCGTAGTTTATTAGAGTCAGTGTTTTATTTATAACTGATGCCAGAAAATGTGACATTATACGTCATTTATGTACTAGTGTACATTGAGCATAGAGTTTTACGATCAGATTTTCAACTATAATGACATTAGATGCATTATCCTTCCGAGTAGGAGAATCATATCCCTCAACAATATCATACATGTGATCTTCTATGTGCTACTCTTTGATTTGAATTCCACCCATAGCATGGTGTGTTGAGTGGTACTGGGAAAGAGAGGGGTGTTTTTTCTTCTCCTTCTCCTTGTTATTCTTGGAATTGATGGGGTTCTACTTCTATAAAAGACTGCGGCTAGATCCTCCAAATGGGTGTTTGGAACCACCTCCCCTAGTGTGTCATCATGGAGACATAATGAGATGTGAGTCAACTGATAGAGGAGTGGGCAATTCAACTTGATAATAGGATTGCGCACTAATTATAGTGGGTTAGTTGTCTAGGTTTTCAAGTTAATCTAATCACTGATGGTGGTGAGGTGTTGAAAGAGTTTTAGTGGTGTGACTGAGCATGCTCATTGGTTGTCTCATAGGATGTGGTGTCATGCGGAGCATGGCTATTAAAGATTGATTGGAACATGGTGGAGAGGGATCCAATTAGTTGACTGGCTTTGCAAGTCCTTTGGCTCAATTGTTGGGTAGCACGATGTGAAGAAGGAGGCTTGGGAAGGATGAGTTAGGAAGCATGTTTTTTGGCATCAAGTGACTGATGGAGGATGGGCATGAGGAGGAAAAGGTATTGTGTCAATTGGATGGGTGGCATGAATCAATAAATGCTTCCTCGAGGGGGTGACACAATCACTTGATTGGTGGGGTGGACACCTAACGACCGAGATGCTATTTTGTCTCTCGAGGAAATGGGGGGAATTATGTCACGAGGAACCAAGCTCCTCATCTTTCAACTTGTAGTGATGAGGTTTCTTGGGGAAGAATGTCATGAGTCGATCAGATGGAGGCGGTGGTAGTAATGTCTAGTTAGGGAAAGGGGCTGATTTGGATCGCGATTCCGTCCCCCTTTCCCTTAGTATTATTAGATGGATGGGGGTCTTCTATCACCTGATTCACATGTGTGAATCAAATGAATGGGCTTAATTTGGTCTAGAAATTAGCACAAATTGTTCTATCGACTTTTCAATTTATTTGATTGACCAAGGGAGATAGTGATACCAGTGATTTAGAGGAGAAAAATTGTTTTTTGGGTCACCCAACCAGTGAGGTGGGTTGGTCGACCCACAATTCTTAGCACATTTCCTTCTAAAGATGGGTTGATCAATTGGTAACACCAATCAATTAAATCACCAAGTACTATCCTTGAATAGGTTGCTAAGGCAAGCAAAGGGATTCATGTTAGACTTTAGTCGACTAACTTGGATAGTAGTTTGGACAACAAAATATTTGCAGTTTTTAGTGACTCCATGTGCCTTTTTGAAGTGTGTGGAGCAATTATAAGGGATACTCAGTTAGGCAGTTGATTATGAATTGGAAACCAAGTGTTATAGGGCATTCATTTGATTGGTAATCCAGGTCAAGAGACTCACTTTATTGAAGACCTTGTGTGGATAGTCGTGTCTACTAGGTGACCTAGTCGATCAACTAGATGACTTGATAGGTAGTTGTTGTATTGTTTCCTAGAATCAATTCAATTCAGTTTGCATCAGACTCGTGAGAAGTATGAAATGTACAAAAACAAGGGATGGAAATGCACTAAAATAAATTGTAGTAGTGTAATCTAAGTACAAAACATGAAATCGATCAAAGATAACAATTGGGTTGCCTACAAACAAGCACCTTGTTTTGCATCATTATCTTGATGCTTGTATTCTCTAATGGTTTTTAATATCTAGGGGGGAAGGTTGCCTCCCATGTTGTAATATCTTTAGAAGTGAGGTGTCTCTTCATCCTTTGTGCATTTTCCATGAATTTTCCATTAACCGTGTCCCATAAAATGAATAATGCAGATATATGTGCTTCCTTAAATATGGTGCATGCCATCAGGACTTTAGATTCCATAGAAACAACCTCAATATGCAATTGTAAAGAAAAACTTGATCTCCCACTTTGATGCCCTTTCTCTTCAAGTGCACTTAATGCCACATCTTGGTCTATTCCTTGCAGATGTGTGAATTCTCATAAGAAGACATACATAGCTCCTCCAATTCTTTCAATTGAAGGAATTATATCTCTCATGCCTAAGATATATGAAAATTTAGTGTTTTGATTGCCCAACCTACTTTCTATTCCATCTCTACTGATAGATGGGATGGCTTGCCATTAAATAGGAAAATCTATGGGGTACCCAATGGAGTTCTAAATGCAATCTGGTATGCCCATAGTAATCATTAAGCTTCAATGCCAATCCTTGTTGGAGACCCTCACCATAATTTCCAAAATTGTCTCAATTTTCACATCATAGAGTTCAACTTGTCTTCTCGTCTATGGATGGTATGGGGTTGCTACCCAATGCTACACCCCATACTTCTTCAGTAGATACTCTAACTTCTTCTCTAAGAAGTGTGAGTCACCATAAAAAATCATTGTACGAGGTATGCCAAACTTGGGGAAGATAATATCTTTGAAAAGCTTTGTCACAAGATTAGAGTCACATGAGGCGATAGGTAATTCCTCAACTAGGTTGCAGACGTAATCATCTGTCATAAGAATGTACAAGTAGCCACAAGAAGGCATAAATGGACCCATATTGTCCATCCTCTATATATCGAAGATCACTACATCCTTCCATGAGGTCAATGGGATCTCATCTCTCTTGGATATTTTTCATGTTCTCTGGCAGTAGTCACAAGATAGAATAAAATTATGAAAATATTTAAAAAAGTGGGACTATAAAACTTGCATCAAAGGACCTTTTTGGATGTCTTTGTTGCACTAATGTCCCCACCTATTGGGGATGAGAAGCACTACTCAAGAACAAAGTGGCCTTCTTCTATGATACATATGCAGTAGAGGCCAACGGTGCAAAGTCAAAAGCGATACAATTCATGATAATAAAGTGGTAGTCCCCCATGCTAAATGAGATAACTTAAAATCAAAACACTGATCAAACACTAATTAATTAGATCACCAAAAAGGTATATAATTAAAACCATATGAAATTTCCTAGCATTTTCAAGAATATTTTCCCAAAGGTCCAACTGACACATATATTCATGTCGGGTAACTTTAAATGAGTTCCATGACCTTAGCCACAACATGTACAAAATATGTTGTTCACATAATTACAAAATTTATATAATTCATGAACCCAAGGCTTAAAACAAAATTGAGTCGATATACATGATGTGAAAACCCCCCTGCCCAGACCTGAGAGACAAGGACGACTCTAGGACTCTACTAAGACCCAACCAACCTTTTGACTCTAGTGATCTTCAAATTGCTCCTGCTCTCTACCACGAGTCTGATGCAATGGTTGACAATAACTTAAAAAGATGTGGTGATCCCTGAGGTGAGACCCACGTCCTAATGAGAGATATAACTCCATAAACATCTATTGCTTACCAAAGATATGCATGTTTAAATAGTTCAAATAGATAATACTGATCGACCCTGAGCACGTGTCTAAAAAGTACATACATGATCCCAAAGGATAATAAGACTTTAAATTTATAACCCATAACTTCAAGGACCCCCACAACTTTATTACGGGTCAAAGTAGATATACATGGTAAAACACAGGGACGTGGGGACGTTTAGGACACTTAAGATCTCACTCTTAAGTCAGTTAAGACAAGTGGATGTATGGAGGTGGAAGGTGGGTGAATGATGGTGGAAATGGTTGGGAGGAGGTAGAGGATGATAGTGGATGGAGGCAAGATGTAGGGATGGATATAGGATGTGCTATTTGGCCCTCCTAGACATTAGAACTCTCCCACAAAGCTCTAGGAACTGATGGTCACCGAAGGGACCCCTCAAAAGTTAGAATCGTAGAACACATATTGGAACCATCGAACCCTTATAAAGGTAGTAGGGTGTGGGTATTTATAGGAGTGGCAGTCTCTACAGCTATAGCGGTCAAGATGGTGTAGCAATTGATACAGATGTGGTTGTAGTGGTCAAGATGGTCTTGCGATCGAGACGTTGGTAGAGGCTGAGATGGTGGTATCAGTCATGATCCTTGTAGCAGTCGAGACCTTGGTAGTGGCCATGACCCTTGTAGCGGTCGTGACCTTTGTAGCAGTCGAGACCATGGTAGCAGTTGCAACCCTTGAAGCGATCAAGACCCTAGTAGAGGCGCGACCTTACTCCTTAGGGACAAACCCATCCCGGGGGGCTATTATTGGTGAATGATGGGCCTCTGTCGATGAACCTTCTGATTGATGAGGATGCTTTTTGATAAAGGGCTGGCCATCAAAAATAGGGTCCCATATATCAAAATATTCTTGGGCCTGCTAGTTGGTTGGCGGGACCATCGTCTCCTAAGATGGTGCACATAACACAATGCTTGATGGGTTGAAAATATGGGGAATTTATGTCTTCTTGAGTTTGATTCCTGCAAGTCCCAAAGTTGGCTAGTTGAGAAACTCTATCTTTAAAATGATATAAGTTACTAAAAGATAAGAATCTAGAGTTATTTAGGGCATATTAAGGCTATAAGGGCATTAAACCATAGATAAATACTTAGGATAAATGCCTAAATTTGGGTGTTATCAAATACTACAAGGTTGAAAGATTAATATAGTTTACATAGAAGTTTAAGCAGAGATACAATAATAAATATTGTTGATTTTTCTTACCACATCTAAACCCATATATGAATTAAAGAAAATAAAGAAATAGTCATCATACAATGTGAATCGCCAAGTAACCCTAACAAATATGCTACACGACTGAATTACATATTTTATTAATCCCTATATAGTTTGAGAAATACCACTCAAACCACTAGTTGATCACCACGAAGCCATAATCAACCTTTTATAATATCTAGGGTAACCAAAACCCTAAGATCTCTTCCCCTCGGTTAGTACAAGTCCGTCACAGTGACATATCATTCCAATTACAAAACATCCTAATCCACCCTGGGAGCCCATGCCATTAATAACCTCCCATTTTGTGATGTTATCTTACTATTTTTTCTCAGTTTTCCATACTCATTCTTAAATAAATTAGACACAATCTTTAATTTTCCACTCTTTTGTAAATATATCATTAGCCTAACTTTTTCCCTTTCATTTCCTACAGAAAAATACAGATTTTTTTTACAAAAGCTCCAAATGGTCCCAAGACCGAATGGACACCAAACGGTCCCAAGACTGAATGAAGCCAAACGGTCCCAAGACCATATAAAGACAAACGATCCCAAGACCGTATGAAGCAATGTGGTCCCAAGACTGAATAAAGGCAAATGGTTTAAAAAACGCAAGGACTCAAATGGTTTCCAAACCAGGAGAGTCCAAATGGTTTCGAAACCGAGAGAGTCCAAATGGTCTCAGAACCCAAACGATTTTCACGACCGTTTGGGCCCAAAACCGCCCAAACCGTTTGGACTTCACTTAAAGCCTATAAATAAGACCCAAAAGGTCCTCACAAGTGGGGGACTTATTAGACACCCAGAGGCTCCCTCCATTGCTCCAGAGCCATTCCATCCTTGATCCACTACCCCGAGGCTGCCGATCTGAGATCCATACTCCATCTCCAAGCTACTTTCTCTCTCATCGACAAGGAAGGTGGGAAGAGGAGGATTCATCATCAAGCAAGCTACGAAGTGTGAAGATCGTTGCTCTCTCTCTCCAAGGGGTCGACCTTCCTCCCTCCTTCGTGGAGATGATGCTCTCTCTCTCTCTCTCTTCTCGCCCCCTTCTTTGTTCTTGCCATGAGCGAGTAGTATTATACACTAGGTTGCGGGGAGTAGCCCCGCTACCCATGTTTTCTTTTCATGCAATGTAATTCATAAGTTTGCAATAGATATATCCTTTTATTTTTAGTTCAACATCAATCGTTTAATGAATGCTTGTTGCTTGATCACAAACTTGTGTTACCTATTATCTTTTAGTATGAATTGTCTATGTTTGTACTATCAAATTCGAATCTCGATTGAGTGTTGGTTCTTGATGCATGTAGCCACCATGCATCTGTTTCAGTGTCTGGGTGTGTTTTTCAAGAAGTGGAGTAAACTCACTTCCATCGTTGTACTTTCATACTATGAAATGGAATCAGTTGACGTATAAAAGTACAACCTTGATAAGTCGAGGAACACACTTTGTGAAGGGAATGATGCAAAGTAAGTGACCATTCGTTTGGGGATGGATGGCATTGCAACATTCCCACACTTCTCGTAGTTAGTTCTCTGAAAGGAAACTAAATCTACAAAGACACTAACTGTTTAGACTCTTACTGCAAGTTATGTTACTATGTTGCATGTTTTAATCCATGTGTAGTGGTGGTGAAAGCTGATAACATCCTAGTGGTTCCTTAATATTGTTTACAACCTTAAATTTACCTTCCTGCAAACTTTCCTGCTTTTATTTTACTTGCACTTAGTTTAAAACAACCAAACCAACTCTTGATCTAAATACCAACTATTAAGGAGTTAAGTGAAATTCTAATGTTCTCTATCTTGTTGACCTCAACAAGACCGTTGTCCTATGGATTCGACCCTTAACTATACTACGATAAGACTTCCACGTATCCTAGCATACGTGGGTGGAGTTTTTAATCTAGTATAAGCAAGGATAAACCTAAAGATTTATTATCTTCTGGATTTTTAGTGGTGCACGCAATTCCACGCAAGTGGAAGCTCCATCAAAAATTGGCACCATTACTGGGGACAACAGAACGTTTTAATTTCATTTATCATCTTGGTAGTTTGTTAGGGTTTTACACTTTTTCTTTAAACATTACTCCATATTTTCTTGATTTCATCACATCTCTCGCATCATCTGAAAAGTGCATTTCTTCCTCTACTCAGGTAGAAGATGTGTATGCAACCATCACATAATCTCAGATTCTCCCCTGATCTAGAGTACGACTCTGAGGTAGAGAGAAGTTTCCACCACCGCATCAGACTTAACCGCCAAAGAGCTAGACAAATGGATGAAGGTCAACGCCAAGTTGCACTAGTAATGGATAGAGTCAACACCGCCATACCCACTCAGAGAGCACAAATCATTGCTGACACTCGTGCTCAGGTCCAAGCGGAAATCTGAGCTGAAGAACATGCCCGCATCTGAGCTAAAAACGAAGCAGCTAATGAAGTTGCCCAGTTAGAGCTAAGAAACAAGCAACTGTGGGACTATGCCGTCCCCAAGAACTATGAAGACAATCATCCAATTCGACCCCCAATCATCAACATACCTAATTTCGAAATCCGGACACAATGGATTCAAATCATGCAGGGTATCTCATTCTTCGGTGGTTCTGGAGATGACTACATGGATCATTTGAAGAGATTCAAGGCACTTTTCCGACTTGTCCCACAAGCCGGAGTTGCCTTTAATGAAATAATGCTACATCTTTTTCACTTCACTCTATCCAGAAGGGCTTTGAGTTGATACAACTCACTTGATAGGGAGCCAATCATCACCACCTGCGCTCCCTTGGAAGAAAAGTTCCTAGAAAAGGTTTTCCCTCCTTCATTAACCTACAAAATTAGGGGGCAGATCAACCACTTCGCCCAACTTCCTGGAGAAACATTCGCAGAAGCATGGGAAAGATTCAAGGAGCTTCTAAGGAAGTGCCCTCATCATGGTATCTCCCAAAATCAATTAATAGAGACATTCTATAGGGGGGTGAGTGATGATATCAAGCAATTTCTGGATTCCTCATCTGGAGGAAATTTTATGAGGAAGAACTATGAGGATGTCTGGAATATCGTTACACTTGGAGCTAAGAACCAATCCAATTGGGGACGATCATCCACTAAGGGAGTCCTCAAAGATTATAAGGCTGAGGAATCAATGGAAATGAAAGCTATTGCTGAAGCTTTAAACACTATAGCTCACAAACATCATGCACTTGAAACTTCATTTGGAGAATATGATAAGAAGAAAACCCCCCAGTCCAACAAGTTAAAGCTGCCACAGGGACTTGTGAAGCCTGTCACGCATATGATCACCCTACACTGTCATGTGGCTTACTTTATAATGTGATGATGGATATGCAACCACCACAACAGCAGTACGAATCGATCATTGAACACCCTGAAGATCAGATTCCCGAACAAGTCAACTCCATTCATTCCATACCAGGACAAGCTTACTATAATCCAAATCAACCAAGAAACCACCTCGAGTTTCAATATGGGAATCCTGCGGGGACTCCTAACCCACAACATCAAACACAAGGTGGTTCTTCCAATAGATTGCCACCTGGATTTCAAAGTAACTATAACTAAAATTAAGGGAATCTTAGAAAAAATTTCCCAAGATCCAACTACCAAAGAAATCCCTCCGCCTACTATCAATACACCCATCCTCCTCTGCACCCACAATTACATCCTCAGCTGCATCAATCGCAACAACCTCAGTTAACACCACCTCCGCAACAACCACCTCAAGGGAAGCAACAACTCACTCAGTTTCAACAGAAAAATGCTCCTTCCTAGCCAAAAAACGAGATGACTATGATTAGGCAGATGTTACAATCACAACAAACCATGCTTGCCAATCAGCAAGCTCAACAAAAGGTTGTGGAGGCTCAACTAGCACAAATTGCTGCCCAGTTGAAACCACCAGCAGGTACTTTTGCTGGTCAACTAGAGTCAAACCCAAGAAACGATCAAAATAGACCAGAGGAATTGAATGCCATCACTACAAGATCTGGTCGTGTCTTTCATGAAGCTACATGAATCACTCATGATGATGATGATACACCTATTTTTACTCCAAACACAAGCCCAAATATAGGAATTGAGAAATCTACAGAGACTGCAAAAGGTAATGAAAAGGAACAAGCTCCCAAAGAGCCAGAAGTTCCGCAATATAAACCTAGGATACCATATACAAGAAGATTGAGAGAGACTAAAATGGACACTAGATTCCAAAAATTCAAGGAGGCAATGAAGAAACTTTATATCGATATCCCGCTCCTCGATGCCCTCTCTGAAGTACCAGCTTGGGCTAAATATCTGAAAACCTTGCTATCAAGGAAATATATTAATAAAGAGCAAGAGACGGTCAAACTAGATCAGACCACCTCCGACATCATTCTTAATAAAATGCCAAAGAAAAAGGACCCTGGTTCCTTCGGTATTCAATGTTGTATTGGAAATGCTTCGAGCAAAAAGGGATTAGCTGACTTAGGGGCTAGCGTATCTATTATTCCCTACTCCATGTGTAAAAGATTGGGTTTTACTGACTTGTTACCCATAACGATGACAATTCAGTTAGCTGATTCCACTATCACTGCACCCTTAGGAATTATTGAAGACATTCCAGTCAGGATAGGCAAGGATTCTTATGTCCCATGTGATTTTGTTATTATGGATATCAAGGAGGATCTAAGATACCCAATAATATTCGGCAGAACCTTCCTTGCCACAGCCAGGGCGCTCATTGATGTCGAAGCTGGCACGATCATTCTGAGACTAGGAAAAGAAGCAATTCAGTTCCGGGTCCTCAACAGCATGAAAGGCCCCAACATTCAAGATGAAGTTTTTCTCTTAGATGAAATACATTAAATGTCCCAATTGGAAATATATGAGCCAGCTGATGATTTAGAGAATGTCTTAATAAGTCTAGAAGTTGAATTCTCAACCAAAGAATTAGTTTAACATTTCCTGCAATGCTTAGAGAAAGCTGAAGAAGCACCAACAACCACTTTTGAGGAGCTCAAATCTGTCACTATTTTAGAAACAACAGAAGCACCTAAGACTCCTGAGATGAAAACCCTACCAAAGGGACTTAAGCACGTCTTCATGGATGAAGAAGAACTATGTCCAGTAATCATCCGTTCCACTCTGATGAAAGACCAGGAAGAAAGGCTTCTCGTTGAGTTAAAGAAACATAAGAAAGCCATTGAGTACAAAATAACTGACATGATAGGTATAAACCCAGCCTTAAGCATGCATAGATTTCCCATGGTAGAAGAATTCAAACCTTCAAGAGAGCACCATAGAAAGATGAACCCCAATCTTAAAGAGATGGTTCACCTCTAGGTCCTCAAACTTCTGAAAGCCGGTATTATCTACCCAATTTCAGATTCCCAATGGGTTAGCCCTGTCTAAGTGGTCCCCAAAAAGGGAGGAACCACCGTCGTGCTAAATGATAAAAATGAGCTAGTGCCCACAAGGACTGTCACATGGTGGAGAATGTGTATTGGCTATAGGAAACTAAACAAAGAAACAAGAAAAGATCACTACCCTCTACCTTTTCTTGACAAAGGCCTCAAACGCCTAGCCCATCAAAAGTTCTTCTATTACCTCGATGGTTATTTCAAGTTCTATAAAATCCCTATACACCTGGAAGACCAAGAAAAAACAACTTTTACTTGTCCCTTTGGAACCTACACTTTCAGAAGAATGCCCTTCGGGCTGTGCGACACACCCACTACCTTCCAAAGATGCATGTCTGCTATTTTTGTAGGGTTAACCAAGAATGGAAGTATTCATGGATGAGTTTTTAGTCCATGGAGATTATTTTAACAACTATCTACTCAACCTTGGACAAGTCTTACAAAGATGTGAGGAAACAAACCTTATCCTAAATTGGAAAAAATGCCAGTTTATGGTAACTGAAGGTGTCGTCCTCGGACATAGAGTGAGTGAAAGAGGAATTGAGGTAGACAAGGAAAAAATTGATGTCATCTTAAAACTGTCGCTGCCAAAGGACATAAAAGGAGTATGAGCATTCTTGGGTCATGCTGGGTTTTATCGAAGATTCATTAAAGATTTCTCGAAAGTAGCGAAACCCATGACCCACTTATTGACCAAGGACACTGATTTCAATTTTGACCAAGAATGCTTACAAATCTTCACAACCTTAAAGAATGCTCTAGTCTCTGTGCCCATTCTGAGAGCACCTGACTGGTCACAACCATTTGAAATAATGTGTGACACTAGCGACTATGCTATAGGAGCGGTGTTAGGGTAAAGAATTGACAAAAAGCCTTATGTAATATACTATGCGTCCAAGACTCTTGATAGAGTGCAAAAGAACTACACCACTATAGAAAAGGAGTTCTTAGCTATCATCTATACGTTTGAGAAATTCCGATCCTACCTGATCAGATCAAAGGTCATAGTCTACACTGACCACTCCGCCATACGATATCTAATTCAGAAGCAAGGCGCGAAACCCAGACTTATCCGTTGGGTGTTGATGCTTTAGGAATTTGATTTGAAAATCAAAGAAAAAAGCGGAGTGGAAAATGTCGTCGTTGATCATCTCTTCTGCATTGAAGTCAAGGATGATGATAAAGTACCTATCCGAGACTCCCTCCCTGACGACCAGCTTATGAAAATTACCACTGCATTCCCGTGGTATGCTGACATAGTGAACTATTTGGCCACATGAATCATTCACCCCTCTGCCTCTCACCACAAAAAAAGAAATTCCTCCATGATATTTAGCAATACTACTGGGACAAACCTTATCTCTTTTGTCTATGTGCAGACGGACTTTTTTGACGCTGCATACCAGAAGAGGAAATTACTCCTGTCTTAGAACATTGTCATTCTGGCCCCACTATGGGACACATGAGTTCGAAAAAGACCGCTCTGAAAGTTCTATAACCGGGTTTCTTTTGGCCAACAATAGCAAGAGATTCCCATGATTCTGTAAGATCATGCAATAAATGTCAACTTTCTGGCAGTATAACTAAAAGGAATGAAATGCCTCTCACTATGTGGCAAGAAATCAAACTTTTTGATGTTTGGGGAATAGACTATATGGGTCCCTTCCCCTCTTCATATGGATTCTCTTACATACTGGTAATTGTGAATTATGTCTCGAAATGGGTAGAAGCTATACCCACCATTTCCAGTAATTCAAAAGTCATTAAGATGTTTAAAGATATTATTTTCCCCAGATTCGGAGTCCCCCAAACTATCATATCTGACGGAGGGACCCATTTTATGGAACGAAGCTTCGAAGCCCTCCTAAAGAAATATGAGTCAACCATAAGGTTGCCACACCTTACCATCCACAAACTAGTGGCCAAATTGAAGTTTTGAACAGACAACTAAAAGCAATTTTGGAGAAAATAGTCAATAGACATCGTACCGATTGGTCCACCAAGCTTCTCGATGCCCTTTGGGCTTACCGTACAGTGTATAAAACTCCGTTTGGAACAACCCCGTTCGGATTAGTATATGGGAAATCATGCCACCTTCCAGTTGAATTGGAACATAAGGCCTGGTGGGCCATTAAACAACTGAGTTTTGATTTTAAAAGCACTGGAGAATACATACAACTCCAGTTACAAGAACTTGAGGAGCTTCGAATGACAGCTTACCATAGTGCCAGAATCTATAAAGAAAAAACCAATATGTGGCACGATGGCCACCTCAAGAGAAAAGATATTGCTATCAGAGATAAGGTCCTCCTCTTCAATTCCAGATTCCAGATGTTTCCTGGAAAGCTCTGCACGAAGTGGTTTAGACCATTCACAGTTAAACACATTTGCCCCACCGGAGCAGTCACCATCCTTGACAATAATGGGGGAGAACAGACCGTTAATGGCCACAGATTGAAGAGATACTACACACCAGCAGAAAAAATACCAAGACAGACCTCGTGGTGATAGCATTCAGTTTCTCAGGTCTATTTTGGTCATGCCTTGGGTTTGCCTCTGGTTGCCCAGTGAAGGTACCTGCTGGTGGTTTCAACTGAGCAGCAATCTGAGCTAATTGGGCCTCCACCGCCTTTTGTTGAGCTTGTTGATTTGCAAGCATGGTCTGCTGAGATTGTAGCATCTGCCTAATCAAAGATATTTCATCAGATGGTTGGGAAAGAGCACTCCTCTGTTGATATTGAGTGACTTGTTGCCCCTGGGGTTGCTGTGGAGGTGCTGTCAACTACGGTTGTTGTGGCTGCTGCAACTGAGGTTGTTGCAGCTGTGGGTGTAGTCCTGGGTATTGATAGGAGGGATTCCTAGGATAATTGGATCGTTGGAACCCATTTCTATAATTCCCTTGATTTTGGGTGAAGTTATTCTGAAATCCTGGTGGTTGTTTGCTGAAAGATCCACCTTGTATCTGTTGTTGAGGATTGGCAGTTCCTGCATGATTTCCATATTGGAAACCTGGGTGATTTCTTGGTTTATCTGGATTGTAATACACCTGGCCAGGTATTGAATGGATGGAGTTGACTTGCTCTGGCATTTGGTCCTCGGGATGCTCAATAATGGGCTCATATTGCGGCACGTGTGGTTGTAAATCCATCATGACATTGTACAACAGACCACACGATAATGTGGGATGATCAGATGCATGACATGCTTCACAAGTTCCAGTAGATGCTTTTACTTGTTGAACTTGAGAGCTTTTCTTCTTGTCATATTCCCCGAAAGAAGTTTCGAGGGCTTGTTGCTTGCTAGCAATAGTCTTCAGGGCCTCTGCAATGGCCTTGAGTTCCATAGATTCTTCAGCTTTGTAGACTTTAAGAACTCCCTTGGGTTGGTTAGACGACCTTCCCCAATTGGATTGGTTCTCGGCCCCTTGCATAACTATATTCCAAATATCTTCATAGTTCTTTCTCATAAAATTTCCTCCAGATGAGGAATCTAGAAATTGCTTGATATCATCACTTACTCCTCTGTAGAATGTTTCTATTAGTTGATTTTGAGATATGCCATGGTGAGGACACTTTCTCAGGAGTTCCTTGAATCTTTCCCAAGCTTCCGCAAGTGTTTCTCCAGGTAGTTGGGCGAAGTGATTAATCTGTCCCCTAATCTCATAGGTTAGTGAAGGTGGAAAGAATTTCTCAAGAAACTTTTCTTCTAAAGGAGTCCAAGTAGTGATGATGGGGTGTCTATCTAAATCATTGTACCAGCTTAGCGCTCTTCCAGATAAGGTGAAGTGGAAAAGGTGTAACATTATTGCTTCCAGGGCGATTCCTGCTTGTGGTACAAGCCGGCAGAGTGACTTGAATCTCTTAAGGTGATCCATGCAATCGTCTCCGGGTGCTCCAGAGAAAGAGATGCCTTGCATGATCTGGATCCATTGCGTCCGGATTTCAAAGTTTTGTATGTTAATAATCGGTGGTCGGACTGGGTGATCATCTTCATAATTCTTCGGGACTGCGTAGTCCCGAAGTTGCTTGTTTCTTAGCGCAAGTTGAGCAGCAGCATTCTCTGCTTGAATGCGGGCTTGTTCCTCAGCTCGAATCTCAGCTTGCACTTGAGCACGAGTGTCTGCAATAAGTTGTGCTCGTTGTGCTGCTATGGCGGCGTTAACTCTTTCTGCAACAATGCGTTGCTCTTCAGCCATCTGTCTGGCTCTTTGGCGGTTAAGTCTAACCCTTCGGTGGAAACTTCTTTCTACCTCAGAGTCGTACTCTGGTTCAGGGGAGAATCCGATGCTATGCGGGGTTTGCATACACATTTTCTACCTGAGTAGAAAGAAAATCACAAGTTAAGGTAATGAACGGAAACAAGAAGTCAAGAAGATTTGGAGTAGTTATCAAAGAAAAGTGTAAAATCCTAATCAACCAAGAAGTTGTTAAGTGAAAACTAAAACGTTCCGTTATCCCCGGTAACGGCGCCAATTTTTGATGGAGTTTTGCAACGCCACTAAAAATCCTAGAGATGATGAATCCCTAAGTTTAGCCTTGCTAGTACTATGGTAAGATCTCCACCCACGTATGCTAAGATACGCGGAAGTCTTATCGTAGTATAGTTAAGGGTCGAATCCTCAGGACAACGGTCTTGATGTAATCAAGATGGAAAACGTTTTAGTCGTACTTAACTACTTAACATTTGATATTTAGATCGAAAGTTTGATTTGGTTTTAAGCTAAGTACAAGGAAAGTAAAGAAAGTAGAAATTAAGGTTGTAAACAATGATTAAAAACCACTAGGATGTTGCCGGGTTTCACACCACTACACATGGATCATAAACATGCAACATAATAAAAAGACTTGCAAAGAGACCTATCAGCTAGTTTCTTTGTATACTTAGCTTCCTTTCGGATAACCAACTACGAGGAGTGTGGAGTATTGCAATGCCAGCCATCCCCTAACGAATGGTCACTTACTTTGCATTACTCCTTCATGAAGTGTGTTCCTCGACCTTACCAAGGTTGCACTTCCATACGTCAACTGATTCCATTTCATAGTATGAAAGTGCAACGATGGGAGTGAGTTTACTCCACTCGTGAAAGCACTCCTAGATACCGAAACAGACATATGGTGACTACATATATCTAGAACCAACATTCAATCGATATTCAGATCTAAGGGTATAAACGTAGACAATTCATACCAAGAGACAATAAGTAACACAAGTTGGTGATCAAGCAACAAGCATTTATTAAACGATTGATGTTGAGCCAAAAAGGAGAGTATCTCTATTGCAAACGATTGAATTACATTGCATGAAATGAAAACATGGGTAGCGGGGCTACTCCCCGCACCCTACTGAAAAGGACTACTCGCTCATCTCAAGAGCAAAGGAAGGGGTGAGAAGAGAGAGAAAGAACGACATCTCCACGGAGGAGGGAAGGTTGAACCCTTGGTGGAGAGAGCAACAATCTTCACACTTCATGGTTGCCTTGATGAAGGATCTTCTCCTCCCACCTTCTTTGTTGATGAGAGAGAAGGTAGCTTGATGATGAGATGTGGACCTCAAACCGGCAGCCTTAGGGTGATGGATGAAGGATGGAATTGCTCTGGAACTGGAGGGGCAACCTTTGGGCGTCTGAGATCTCCCCCCCCCCTTGGAGGACCTTTGGGGTCTTATTTATAGGCTTTGAGTGAAGTCCAAACAGTTTGGAGACCGTTTGGACCTCAAGACCGTTTGGGGCCTCAAGACCGTTTGGGGTGTGAGACCGTTTGGCTTCAAACGGTCTTGAGACCGTCTGAACTCCATGCGGTCTCGGGACCGTTTGGCTTCATGCGGTCTTGAGACCGTTTGAACTCCATGCGGTCTCGGGACCGGTTGGCTTCATGCGGTCTTGAGACCGTTTGAACTCCATGCGGTCTCAGGACCGGTTGGCTTCATGCGGTCTTGAGACCGTTTGAACTCCATGCGGTCTCGGGACCGGTTGGCTTCATGCGGTCTTGAGACCGTTTGACTCCATGCGGTCTCGGGACCGGTTGGCTTCATGCGGTCTTGAGACCGTTTGACTCCATGCGGTCTTGAGGCTGGGTTATTCTTTTATGATTTTTTTGTGCTTTTTCTGCATATATAAAAGGAAAAAGTTAGTCTGATGGTGTATTTACAAAAAGGGGTAAAATTAGGATTATGTATAGTTTAGACTTAAAAAGAGTATGGAAAACTAAGGAAAAAGACAAAGATAAACGACTAAAATAGGAGGTTATCAGAATGCTTCACACCATATCGGGAAAAGAGGTGTGTGTGCTTCACACCATATCAGGCAAATAGGTGTGTGTATGCTTCACACCACATCGGTCAAAGAGGTACATGTATGCTTCACAACATATTGGTTTACTCAAAATTACAGTTTGCATATCGAGTTAAACCCTTATGCTCATACCTCTTCAAACCTTCATGGTGTCAGCCTACCCTTCACCATGGGTTAAGTGACAGCCTAGACAATAGGTTAGTCTAAACCAAACCAAGTGTACACACCATTAGGGGTGTGGGGTTCCAAGGTATGTTGGGTTTCATATTACAAAGTTGGGTTTCAACACCATACCGGGTTAGAGGTACTTCAACCCGATATTGGGTTGAGCCATGATGATGTCACCATCATCAAGATCTAGACTTCATTCCTTACTATTCTAGTTCATGGACAATGGTCCTATGTCACTAATAGAACTCATGCATTCATCAATTATACAAGAAAACTTGAAATTGAAAGTAGATCATCAAGTATGGCAAGATTGATGGTGAATAATAACATGATTGGGTTCAAGTTATATAATATGCCTCAGCAACAACTTCAAAGCTCCAATCTATAAAGCTTCACATTCCCAAGGTTGAAGATGAACTTATCATAGATCCAAGACTCATTCACAACTCCTATACATGAAAGGAATCACCATACTTAAGAATTTGGTGAAGAAGAAAAGAAAGAAATAATCACAACCTGAGATCGTGCTTTATCCAAGGTTGAAAATAACCATGGCTTCACCTTAAGCTTAATGGCTCAAGATCCTCATTGTTCCTTACTTCCTTGCATGATATCTAAGTGAAATGGATTGATAGGGTTTGAAAAGACTCACTAGTAGGTGAAAGGAATGGTATATATAGTTGAGGTTCATGAGAGAGAGTGTATAAGAGGCGTCATCATTTTACGCTACTAGGTGCCACGTGTCCATGCATGGTTGACACATGTCCATGCATGTATATTTATCTTGACATGCAAAACTCTTGAGGATAATCTAGGGATAATGTTTCGGCCCTTAGTTATCTTGTTGAGCAAGATATTTCAACTCGACATCACTTTATTTACAAACTAATACACTTTTTCTAAGGAAAGTTGTAAACGGATATCCCTCACCTTCTTGAGGTGCTTAACCCATCACGGTCTTTGCCAAGAACTGACAAAACGATATGGGACCTGCTCTATGGCTCCTTGGCCGACAGGCATCATCAAGAATATTACCGCTCAAATATGATTCAAAAATGGTGCCTTCTTCTTTCTCTCTCCTATAAATGATGCTAAGAGAGAGTAGGGACATTCTAGAGGTGGTAATTTGCATATGAACCCTACATTTTGGGTAAATTGCAAATTGCACCAAAAGTGGTACACAAGTCACAAGCATTATTCAAACAAGCACTAACTTGAAGCTTAGGATCTCCACAAGCCACCCCTTAGAATTATTCTCTCTCTTATGATGCTAAGACACTTGAGGCATGTTCAAAATGTGATATATTGCAATATAACCCCTCATCTTGGGTAAATTGTAGATTACACCCAAATTATCATATAATGCACAAACAGTATGCAAATAAGCTCAAACTTGAAAATTAAACTCAAGGAGAGTCTTAATTACATTTCAAAAGATTAAAACAAGTTTATGAACAACTTACTTAAGAAAAACTTCCAGGTTATAGCATAACTCATGTAACATTCCAGGATTTGAGGCCTCAGATAACATGATCTTAAAAGGAATGATTGGACTACCCATATCACCAAGGTGTACCTCCTTTTTCAGGAGCCCATCACTAAAGAACTCCATAGTTAAGCGTGCTCAACTTGGAGTAGTACTAGGATGGGTGACCAGTCGGGAAGGTGATCCTGGCTTGCACGTCAGTGTAGACAAAGTGCACAGTTAAGGCTAGTGGTGGTTTGTGGGGCCAGTCGTCATTCCTGAAACTCTACTAGAGCCTTTGGCAGTGGGCTCGGGCGTTACAAATGGTATCAGAGCCATAAACCCTCCAGTAGGTGGGGCCCGCATGGGCATGTGGCATGCCAATCTTGAGCCGTGCGGTCTAGGCATGTAGGAAAGGGTTGTCCATGGTTGACGTAGCCACCCTTACGCTAGTATTCCGTGATCGGGAGCTGGGTGTCCTTGGGCCATTGTGGGTCTGCATTGAAATGGGGTCAGATTATGAGGCCATATTATTGAGCCTTGACGAGGACGTCAAGAGTCTAAGTGGGGGAGATTGTAACATCCCAGGATTTGAGGCCTCGGATAACATGATCTTAAAAGGAATGATTGGACTACCCATATCACCAAGGTGCACCTCCTTTTCCGGGAGCCCATCACTAAAGAACTCCATAGTTAAGCGTGCTCAGCTTGGAGTAGTACTAGGATGGGTGACCAGTCGGGAAGTTGATCCTGGCTTGTGCGTCAGTGTGGACAAAGTGCGCAGTTAAGGCTAGTGGTGGTTTGTAGGGCAAGTCATCATTCCTGAAACTCTACTAGAGCCTTGGGCAGTGGGCCCGGGTGTTACAACCCAGGTTAGGGATGTTACAATAGGCCCTCTACCATAGGGTTGTGTACCTAGAATGGAACCAATCTTGTAACATGGAGAAGAAAGAAGAAAACACTATGTCATGTTCCAATGTAGAATATAAATATAAAACTATGTCCCGCACTGTGTAAATTTTCTGGGTAGTCTCTCTACTCAAGGATTTTGTGTTTTTAAACCTTTACTTATTCCCATGTATTATGATTACGAGGCCACTACTTATATTGCAAGTAATCTTATCTTTCATGAGTGTATTAAACCCATTGAGATTGACTGGCATCTTGTTCATGATACAACACTTTCTACAAAAAACTCAACACCTTACATTCCCATAGATGATAAACTACTAGACGTCTCCGTGAAGCCTCCTCTAAGAAAGTGTCTTCATATGATACGTTCCAAGTTGAGCTTGCATATTATACACACTCCCAACATGACGAGTAAGGTTTGCTATTATATATCTTTTTTTTCCTTATCTTTTTTTTGTTGTTCATTAGTGACATCTATTATTTAGTTGTATAGTGTTCTCCCATTCCTTGTATAAGAGAGACTCATGTGTATCTTTCCATTCAACAAGCCCACTCTGTGATTTCCACACACATCTTCCGGGGTGTTTGGCCTCTGTCATGGGTGTGGCAAAGGGGGAGAGAATGCCTTCTTTAATCCCGTGCATACATAAAAGTATGTACACATCTCTACTTGTAACTTAGTTGTACTATCCATCCATATGTGATACATATTAAATAAATCCAACCACATAAATTGAAAGATAACAATCTAGACTACCCATGCTCATAAATCACATTGATCTCTTATGCATGTCATAAGATATAACGAGAGAACATCAAATAATTTCTAATAATAATAATTGAGTTAATGAATATGGGTGGTCTTAGCTCAGATATGACAAACACCACATTTATATCGCTAACATATTCCTACATTATTTCAAGACATTGGATTCAAATCAACATGATTCAAGTTTGCTTATAATTTTTGGTCTAAGGGAATAATATGTGATTGAACTGGTGATAGTGATTCAATAAAGATACATTGGGCACTTGTAATATCCAAAAAAATATTACTCAACAATTTAAAAAGATCATGTCACCATAGGCTATAACAAACAAGAAAACTAGATAAAAGATCATAATCTAAATTTGGTGATCCTATTAAAAGATTGTGCGTTCATTCTTGTAAAGACATGAGATCTCTGAGTCCCCGTGACAATTGAATCTTTTTAACTAGAAAAAGGGTGTGAATCGGAAAAATAAAAATCATAAAAACACATCAAGAATTTATGCATTTGTTCTTGTTAGGATCTGAGATCTCGATACCCCCATCAGAACACACACACATATATATGTATATATATATATACATACATATATATATATATAGGTTGTTCATTCATTACCCACGTGGGTAGCTAGATTTTTGCTGCCCGCTGGAGTAACTCGGGGTCAAAAGAGTAACTATATGGTACGTTGGAGTAACTCTGAGAGAAAAAGGGTAACTGCGCAGAAAATATACAGTCAGTAAATATATGGACGGGTTTTCTTATTTGGGGGGGGGGGAAATGATATTATTTTTGGATCAAATTTTTTGGGGAGCTAGATAAAATGATCCTCTACAATTGCGAATTAAAAAAAATATATCAGGAAGGGTGCGTGGGTAGCTACCCACGCAGGTATTAAATATATTCCCATATATATATATATATATATATATATATATATATATATATATATATATCCTTTGATCAAAGAAGAAATGGTTTGAGAAACATCCTTCATTAAGATGATGGAGTCAGTACAACTAATATAGAAAATAGGATATGGGGCTACTCTCCTTTCTCTAGAAGAGAACTACTCAAACGTAATGTAAAAGAACAAGAGTACAATAAAAATCCCTGAAGAAGAGATAGAAAAAGTGATGGAAAATGTGATGCTATTTGCTTTGGAGTCCCCCCCTCCTTTTATAGGAAGAAAGGTGGGTCAAAAACCCTAGAAATGAGGGTTTGTGGTGGCGGTGGCTGCTAGATCTGCTCTAACCAAAGTATGATTGCAATAATCACTTGCTTTAGCCCAAAGTCTCATTTCTCAAATCTTGACCACATTGATGATTTTATCATTTTGGCATTTGACCTAGTGTTTAGTTGAATTCTTTCCTCCACACAAAATCATATGGAATAATCCAACATTCCTTTGTGCCTATTTAAAACATTAATTACTTGCCCCAAATAGAGAGACTTATTGAATTTCCTTCTTTTATCATTTTGACTATTTGATTATTTTTGTTGTAGATTATGGAAATAATGAGTCAATCGACTCATAAGTCCAGTCGATAAATTGGAAAGCCATCCAAGATACATTTGTCATGTATAGTATCAAATTTACTTTCCAACGCATACTTGCACATTAAGTTTATCTTTGGGATGTAAAATTTATGAGCATTTTGATATAAGGTGTATATATTAGGATTGCGGAAACTTGAAAGATCTAATTCATGTGAGTGGACCGACTAGATGATTAGGATGATTGATTGAGAGTTATGGGAGGTGATGGATAGACAATTGATCTGTTGTTTCATGGGCCTTCATAGGCTTTGGATGGATTTATCATTTCCTTATTGAAGTCAATGAAAATTAGTAAAACTCTAAATAAAAGGAAGAAAAGTTAAACTAGAAAATTAACTAAAAATATAAATAATAATAATGAGAAAAAGATAACCAAAAAACTCAAAAAACATCCAACCTGAAAAGAGGCTAGGGTTCCTCTCCAGCAATTTTCTAGAGCCCCACAATGAGCTCCTCTTCACTCAGGGGAGGGGGAGGCCGGTTGGCTACTCCTTTCTCCCCTGGGCATCTTCTCCACATGTGCATCTCTTAGAGACTCTACATCTTTTGCGGGCCGTGTACCATCCTCAGGTGGCGCTTCTTCCTCGTCACATTTGTGATTGGAGACCTGACACTTGCAAGCATATATGGCGGTGGGTGGAGTGTGGAAGGCCATGGTGCCATTCGACATGCCCTAGAGGATGTGCACTATGACATGTCTTCCCTTTCTGGTTTCTGTGTGGTCGTGTGTTTAGGTAAGTGCACTCCTAGTCGGAGATTGATGTTGGCATCCTTGATAGTCTTGTAGGGAGGATTCAAGTAGGGGTGCGACAGCCTAAATCGCACGTCCAAAAAGGAGTGGATCCAGAGTAGTTGGACTCTTAAGATAGTAACCCGACACTCAAGCCCTCACAACTATTATATGGGGTCTGACGTAGTAATCGAGGTCGATCCACAGGGACAAGGTTAGCAGGTATTAAGCATGCTGGGTCTCATGCTCATATAATTTGGATAATAGATAATTTAAATAGGGTGTTCCCAAAGGAATGATAGTGCTCAATCTAAAATAAAAGAAATAAACCAAAGATAAAAAGAACAAAGTGTAACAAAATCAGGTGGAAACAAAGATATGGAAGGAAAACTTGGATTGGGTTTCACCTACTAAGACTTCTCACCAACATGAAAGCATCACCTCTCCCTCTCTTATACTCCCATAAAGACTACAAGTGATTATATAGGTGTCATTTTATCTCTCTCTCGAGATAAGGATAGATCTAAGTCCAAGGACAACCTCTCTCTCGAGATGACTATCCAAAAACTACAAGGAAGAACATATGACCATAAGCTTTAGTATTACCACATTTTCATGCCTTCATACTACTCCATGACACAAGATATTAGTGATACTACTCTTTCGAGGTACCAACAATCAAACATCACAAGATGGTATCTAAGCATACAAGTGAAGCATTAAAACCGGTGCATGGAGATAAGCTTGATGAGGGTATATATATATTCGAAAAGGAGAGACAATATACATGTTGGGAGATCCTTAGTGGCTACACCCAACCCAAGTTAAGCATTTAGCCACACATGTTTATGGGTAGCATAACAACATCACAAAATGATAGATACATCAAGTTCCACAAAGAGATGAGGGAAGTACATTGAGATGGAAGTGATACATCTAGATAGAGAGAGAAGAACGTGATACAACATAGTACTTCTTTATATCGAGATCGAGGAGGTCAATGGCATGGATGTTCTCCTTCTCTCAAAGAAGATGGAGCCTTCAGTTTTATCCCTCCTCAGCTTTCAACTTTGGAGATCTAAGACTGATTGGATGGATGGGAATGAGTCTAGAAAATGGCAGAACTTCATGGTCCTTCTAGATCTAATGATTTGACAAGATGTGTTGGTGGCCTATTTATAGGCATTTGGTCTTGGTCGAAGCCTGATCATGGTCGAGGATTTACTTCCATCCTCTCCTCATTTGAGGTGGGTTAAGTCACCTTCTCTATCACGACCTGGATGCCACATCCTTTAGTTAGAATGCGGGTCTAAAGCTCGGTCACAGACTTCATGTCGTGAGAGTGTGGACCGCGGGTGAGAAGAGCACGAGGCACTGTGGGTGTGAGGGGTCGCAGTTGTGAGGCATCGAGGTGATTCTTGGAGGCCTCAGCCATGGTGGGGTGGGTCCTAATGGTCGAATGGGCTGCGAATGAGGCATCGACCATGACCTTGGATTCATGTGACCCTGCAACCATGGAAAGAGTGTGTAAGTGAGATACTTGGCATAAAGTGCTAAAGTAAGTGGAAAAATCTATAAAAGTTATGCTAGGGTAGGTATAAAATATATGCGAGAAGTGTATAAAATGAGGTGTTATCAACTCTCCCAAACTTAGAATCAAGCCTATCCTCAGGCTAAGTGTAGGCTCAAAAACATAGAGAGAAAGAGAAAATTTGTGTGAAAAAATCTTTGCAAAACTTAACACTATTGAATTATCTCATTCTTGCATCAAGAATATTGTGGTATGTTTTCTCAACCCTAAAGTCTCATTCCTCTCCCTTTACAACCAGAGTTCCACAACTTTGACTTCTTGCCATTGCCTTTAGTAGAAAAGGTATCTCCTTCTCAACGTATCACCCCTTCCTGTGTTAGGTTACTAGCCATACCAATACAAAATTTCCCTAAGGGGTAGCTTTCACACTCTTTCTTTATTTTCTTTTGGCCCTATGCTAATGTGTTCGGGTAAGCTTTAGGCTTTAAGTGTATTCTTACTCTCTTGAACTTTCTCACCCACAACTATCATAGGGATAGTGTTGCCCTTTGGGCTTCTGACGTAGAGTCAGGTGGTTGTGTGAGTTTTGTTCAAGATTGGAGGTGGGTAAGTTTGGATTCGAGCTTCCACTTATGGGAACGACATATCTACATTCATGAGTGCAGCAATACACATACCGTGTGGAAACGTTTGGTATCTTCTGGGCACAATTCTCATTGTAATTTTTTTTCTTTTCTTTCTGGCTTTTTATATCTCCTCTCTGGCTTGGGTTAGTGGAATTTATGTGGTCTTCTGGGAGGACAAGCCTCTTTTAGTCCCAAAGTGGGGATAGATAGACTCAAAAGAGGTAGTTGTTTCCTTCTCGATGGAGATGAGGATTTTCTGGTTGGAGCCGTCAGGTTAGGGTGGTTGGTTAGGAGTATGGCTTTGTGAAGTTCTCTAGTTTTCAAAGGTTTCATAAGCTTAAGGTTGTTACACACACAATGTCTTATTACAAGAAGGAGATAGAGTCGTATAGCTATGCTTCTCATTTTACTTTATATGCATTAGTTGCTCATATTTTTCTCTCTATAAGACGATAGCACTACATCCATTAGCCAGAAAATAGACAAATTTCTAAGGTAACTCCACAAAGTTGTTTCTTATAACTAGATTTATTTAAGAAAAAAGCAAGAGTGGTTTGGTTGGAGCTTAAAATATGTACAAGTAAAGTTTTGAAAATTTTGAAAAATTGAGTGGTAAAATTGTACCTCTCTAGCCCGTTGATGACTCCTCCCCCAAACTTACCTCGACCCAGGGTGTCAAAATTTAAGTGAGACATATAAAGAGACTTTCTTCATTCTGGTTTGTCGGTGTTGGAGGCCCACTTGGACTTGATAAGCATGCTTGCATACACTTCTCATAGCAGATGATACTATTCATATTGCATCCCCTGCACCTTTGTATTCTTATTGGCTAGGGCCATCATCCAAGCTAAAAAGAAGAAGCCGCAGTCATTTGGCAAAGGCACATGCTGAGGGATTCTATGATAGAATTGTGACTTCTTGAAGTCTTTGCCTACTGTATGCTTGTACCCTTTGTCGTGGCTTTTCAACATTTCAACAATCACTTTAGTGCATGTGGCTGCCTTTTCTTCGATTGGTGTCTTTGTAGTAGTCATGTTTGTCGTTTTATTTAGTGTGACTGCAAAGACACCAACCAAAGAAAAGGTTGCCACATGCACTGAAGCAATTGTTGAAATGCTAAAAAGCCATCGCAAAGGGTACAAGCATACAATAGGAAAAGACTTAAAGAAGACGTAGTTCTGCCATAGAAGCCGTCAGTAGGTGTCTTTGTCAAATGACTATGTCTTCTTCTATTTAGCCTGGATGATGGCCCTAGACAATTTGAATACAAAGGTGGAGAGGATACAATACGAACAATATCATTTGTTGTGAGGAGTGTATGCAAGCATGATTCTCGAGTCCAAGTGGGCCTCCAACACTGACAAACTAGAATGAAGAAAGCATGTTTATACGTCTCACTCAAATTTTGACACCTCGGGTCGGGGTGCAGGATAAGTTTGGGGGAGGAGTCATAAACAGGCTAGAGAGTTACAATTTTTCCACCATTTTACCACTCAATTTTTCAAAATTTTCAAAAACTTTACTTGTACATATTTTAAGCTCCAGCCAAACTGCTCTTACTTTTTTCTTAAAGAAATCTAGCTACAAGCAACAACTTTGTGTAGTTACCTTAGAGATTTGTTTATTTTCTTGCTAATGGATGTAGTGCTACCATCTTATAGAGAGAAAATACAAGCAACTACTTCATATAAAAGTAAAATGAGAAGCATAGCAATACATCTCTATATAATTCTTGCAATAAGACATTGTGTGTGTAACAACCTTAAGCTTATGAAACCCTTAAAACTAGATAACTTCACAAAGCCATACTCCGGTTCCAACCAGAAAATCCTCATCTCTGTCGAGAAGGAAACAACTACCTATTTCGAGTCTATCTATCCCCACTTTGGGACTAAAAGAGGTTTGGCCTGCCAGAAGACCGCATAAATCCCACTAACCCAAGCCAAAGAGGAGATATAAAAAGCCAAAAAGAAAAGGAAAAAAATTACAATGAGAGTTGTGCCCAAAAGATGCCAAAAGTTTCCACACAGTCGGTGTATTGTTACACTCATGAATGTAGATATGTCATGCACGTAAGTGGAAGCTCGAAGCCAAACTTACCAACCTCCAATCCTAAACGAAACTCACACAACCACCTGACTCTACGTCAGAAGCCCAAAGGGCAACACTGTCTCTACGATAGTTGTGGGTAAGAAAGTTCAGGAGAGGAAGAAAACACTTAAAGCCTAAAACTTACTTAAACACATTAGCATAGGGCCAATAGAAAGTAAAGAAAGAGTGTGAAAGTTATCCCTTAGGAAGATGTTGTATTGGTACAGCCGGTAACCTAACACAAGAAGGGGTGATACATGGAGAAGGAGAGACCTTTTATACCAAAGGCAATGGCAAGAAGTCAAAGTTGTGGAACTCTGGTTGTAAAGGGGGAGGAATGAGACTTTAGGGTTGAGCAAACATACCACAATAGTCTTGATGCAAGAATGAGATAATTTAGCAGTGTTAAGTTTTGCAAAGATTGTCTCACACAAATTTGCTCTTTCTCTCTATGTTTTCGAGCCTGCACTTAGCCTGAGGACATGCTTGATTCTAAGTATGGGGGAGTTGATAACACCTCATTTTATACACTTCTCGCATATATTTTATACCCCTTCTAGCATACCTTTTATAGATTTTTCCACTTATTTTAGCACTTTATGCCAAGTATCTCACTTACACACTCTTTCCATGGTTTCAGGGCCACATCAAGCTAAGATCGTGGTCAACACCTCGACTGCGGCGCATTCGACCATTAGGGCCCACCCCACCATGGTTGAGGCCTCCAAGAATCACCTCGATGCCTCACAACCACGACCCCTCACAGTCGCAATGCCTCGTTCTCTTCTCATCCGTGGTCCACACACCCGCGAACGAGCTTTGGACTACAGTCTGTCCAAAGGATGTGACATCCAGGCCACAATTGAGAACATTACTTAACCAACCTTGACTGAGGAGAGGATGGCAGTAAAGCCTCAACTATGATCAGGCTCCAACTAAGACCAAACCTCGATCGTGGTCAAGAATTTATGTCGGTGGAGCATGCCTATAAATAGGCCACCTACACATCTTCTCAAATCATCAGATCTGGAAGGACTACGAAATACTTCCATTTTCCAGACTCATTCACATCCATTCAATCAGTCTTGGATATCCAAAGGCAGAAGCTGAGGAGAGAGAAGACAGAAGGATCCATCTTCTTTGAGAAAAGGAGAACGTACACACTATCGACCTCCTATATTTGGATCTAGATTTGAAGAAGTATTGTGTTGTATCATGTTTTTCTCTCTCTATCTAGATCTATCACTTCCATCTCGTTGTACTTCCCCCATCTCTTCGTGGAACTTGATGTATCTATCATTTTGTGACAACGTTATGCATCCCGTAAACATGTGTGGCTAAATGCTTAACTTGGGTTGGGAGTAGCCACTAAGGCTATCCCAACATGTATATTGTCTCTCCTTTTCAAATATATATATATACTCTCGTCAAGATTATCCCCATTCACCAGTTTTAATGCTTTACTAGTATGCTTAGCTACCATCTTGTGATGTTTGATTGTTGGTACCTCAAAAGAGTAGTATCACTAATATCTTGTGTCATGGAGTAGTATGAATGCATGAAAATGTTGGAATGCTAAAGCTTATGGTCATATGTTCTTCCTTGTAGTTTTTAGATAGTCATCTCAGAGACCCTTGAATCCAAGTTTTCCTTCCATATCCTTGTTTTCACCTTATTTTGTTACACTTTGTTCTTTTTATCTTTGTTTTATTTCTTTTATTTTGGTTTGAGAACTATCATTCCTTTGGGAACACCCTTTTCAAACCATATGTTATCAAGGGTATATGAGTATGAGTTCATGTGTGCTTAACACCTACTAACCTTGTCCCTGTGGTTTGACCCCAATTACTACGTCAGACCCCGTATAATAGTTCTTTTGGTTGTAGGGTCACATCAAGCCAAGGTCACGGTCGACACCTCGACCGCTGCCCATTCGACCATTAGGGCCCACCCCACCATGACCGATACCTCCAAGATTCACCTTCATGCCTCACAACCGTGACCCCTCACACCCGTAGTGCCTTGTGCTCTTCTCACCCACGGTACACACAACTGCGGCATGAAGCTTGCAATCGATCTTTAGGATGCGGTCTAACCAACTAAAGAAGTATCCAGGCTATGACCAAGAAGGTGACTTAACCAACCTCGACCGAGGAGAGGATGGTAGTAAAGCCTCAACCGTAATCATGCTTTGACAAAGACCAAACCTATACCGCGATCGAGGAGTTAAGTTGGTGGAGCATGCCTATAAATAGGCCACCTACACATCTTCACCATGATCAGGCTTCGACCATGACCAAACCTCAACCACGGTCGAGGAGTTAAGTCGGTGGAGCACACCTATCAATAGGCCACCTACACATCTTGTCAAATCATTAGATATGGAAGGACCACAAAGTGCTTCCATTTTCTAGGCTCATTCCCATCCATCCAATCATTCTTGGATCTCCATAAGAAGAAGTTGAGGAGAGGGAAGACTGAAGGCTCCTTCTTCTTCGAGAGAAGGAGAACGTCCATGCCATCAACCTCCTAGATCTGGATCTGAAGAAGTACTATGTTGTATCATGTTCTTCTCTCTCTATGTAGATCTATCACTTCCATCTCAATGTACTTCTCTCATCTCTTTGTGGAACTTGATGTATCTATCATTTTGTGACGCCGTTATGCTGCCCGTAAACATGTGTGGCTAAATGCTTAACTTGGATTGGGAGTAGCCACTAAGACTCTCCTAACATGTATATTGTCTCTCCTTTTTAAATATATATATAAATACTCTCGTCAAGATTATCTCCATGCACCAGTTTTAATGTTTCACTCGTATGCTTAGCTACCATCTTGTGATGTTTGATTGTTGGTACCTTGAAAGAATAGTATCACTAATATCTTGTGTCATGGAGTGATAGGAATGCATGAAAATGTTAGAATGCTAAATATTATGGTCATATGTTCTTCCTTGTAGTTTTTGGATAGTCATCTTGAGAGAGAGGTTGTCCTTGGACTTGGATCTATCCTTATCTTGAGAGAGAGAGAGGAAATGAAACCTATATGATTTCTTGTAGTCTTGATGGGAGTATATGAGAGGCAGAGGTGATGTTTTCATGTTGGTGAGAAGTCTTAGTAGGTGAAACACAATCCAAGTTTTCCTTCCATATCTTTGTTTCCACCTTATTTTGTTACGCTTTTCTCTTTTTATCTTTGTTTTATTTCTTTTATTTTGGTTTGAGCACTATCGTTCCTTTGCAAACACCCTTTTTAAACCATTTGTTATCTGGAGTATATGAGTGTGAGACCCTGTGTGCTTAACACCTGCTAACCTTATCCCTGTTGTTCAACCCTGATTACTACGTTAGACCCCGTATAATAGTTGTTGGGGCTTGAGTGTCATGTTACTATCTTAAGAGTCTGACTACTCTGGATCCTCTCCCTTTTAGATGCACGATTTAGGTCGGTCAACTTTTTGGTGTCGTTGTTGGGGACAAGGCAAAATGACACTGTTAAGAACTCGAGTCCACTCACTATACTACCGTTCCTCAAGTTTAGTAATAAGATTGACTACACAGAACCCTTAAGTATGCTACCCTGGGTTTACGTAGAATAGTTTATTTAGCACGTCCAATTTACTAACTTGACTGTGCGGTCTATTCAGGGAACCTGGAGGAAAGCAAACACTTTCGTCTTTACTCCTCAACCTTGAGTCACCATGTCACCTCGTGTGGATGGTACTCTCACTGGGGATGAGCAGAATGCAAGGATTCAACATAACCCCCAACCACCACCAGGGTCAGATGAACACAAAGATGACCTTTACTCAAACGGTCATCAACATGAAGAAGAACGTTGGGAAGAAGATCGTCACGAAGAAGATCAACACGATGAAGAATGACACTACCGACACCAAAGAAGGCACCATCACAACCATCATGATAATGAACAAGAGCATGATGTTCGGAACAACAATAGTGAGGATGATGAAGAGGGGAAGACTCTTAGAGAACTGGAAGCAACTAGGGCCAACGAATCTAGATGCCCAATCGTCATCCCACACTTCAATGCAACAAACTTTGAGTTGAAACCATCTGTTATCTTGATGATCCGGAATAAACCTTTTTGTGAGAATTCGAGAAGTGAAAACCCATACCATCACCTCGATGCCTTTTAAAATATCTATGATACCATCAAGATGAGAGGATTACCTCAAGAGGTGATATACTATAAAGGTTTCAACTTCTCTATTGAAGATAAGGCACTATCATGGTACCTCAATCTCCCTCACCAGTCCATAGATGGATGGAGACCCCTGGAAGATGCCTTCATTACCAAGTTTTACCCTACCGAGAGGACTATCTACAACATGTAGAGGATCACTTTTTTTGCACAAAAGCTAGGAGAGAACTTGCACAAAGCGTGGGAATGCTTCTAGGAGTACTAGAGGGATTTCCCGCACCATAATTACTGTAAGGAGTTCCTCGTGACCACTTTCTTTGATGGGCCAACTCCTACTGAGAGGACTTCATTGAACGCAACTGCTGGCAGTGACTTTCTTGGAAAGAAACTAAACAGTACCATGATGATAATGGACAACATGGCTGCACCGCAAGCAGGCATATACTATGACAGGAATGATAGGGGGTCAATGAAGAAACTAGGGTCTAAAGGACCGTCTATTGAGGCTAAGGCCTTGGAGAAAATAACAACACAGATTCAAAAAATAGCAATTGATGTCAAACAAGTGAAATATATTGGAGCTAAGGGCAAGAAGCATATGGAGAAGGTCATGAAGTGTGTTACCTATGGAGAAGGAGGGCATGGGATCGATAACTGTATCTATACCTGGCCTGAGGAAAGTAACAAAAGAGAAAGTGAAGAAGAGATGCAGAATGTCTCCTATGTTAACTTCAAGTGACAAGAGCATCTTGGGTTTAGTTACGACAACAAAGAAGCTGCGGAGAACGCACATCAGCTGGGCCGTTCATCTAAACCTCCCCCAGGGTTTGAGAAGAAAGTGGTGCCAACACAATACACCACGACTACTAGCTACACTACTACAAAAAATGATTTTTACAACAATTCATTTTTCCATTTTACAACGGGTGTCAACTGTTGTATTAGATCGCGTGGTCTTATGGGGGGTTCTTTATACAACAGGTGTTGCGCATGTTGTAATATATGTATTTTATACAACAGTTAATACATATTGTAGTTCATTGAACACACCTGTTGTAATAGGGGTGTTGTATATAACATGTTGAGACAAAAGGAAAATACATATAGACACAAGGTTTCAAACTTGAGACCACTTGAAAGTAAGGCACATCTCAAACCACTAAACCAGTTTCATTTTATACAACACATATATAATTTGTTGTACATATACAACAAATGACGTGTAAACTTTTTGTGTGATTGTGGTCTATTACAACGGGTAACTATTACAATAGGTGTAAGCATGTTGTGTAATTATAGTATACTACAATTGGTTATAGTATGTTATGTAATGATGGTCTATTACAACGGTTTAACATATGTGACTATTACAACGGGTAGAGCATGTTGTGTAATTATGATCTTTTACAATGGGTTAGAGTATGTTGTGTAATGATGGTCTATTACAACGGGTTAACATACATGACTATTACAACGAGTTAGAGCATGTTGTGTTATTATGATCTTTTACAACGGTTTAGAGTATGTTGTGTAATGATGATCTATTACAACAAGTTAGCACACATGACTATTACAACGGGTTATAGCATGTTGTGTAATTATAGTCTTTTACAATGGGTTTGAGTATGTTACAACAATTTAGCACCTGTTGTAGTATCACATATACTGCAATGAGTTTGGCCCATTGTATATAACATGTGTTATATAAAATATATAATTCACAACACACAATTAGACTTGTTGTAAAAGATATGCTAACTACAACACAACCAACAGAACTTTTGTGTTTTTCCCATTGTAAAAAGCATTTTCTGTAGTAGTGCTACCAACAGAACAAAAACAACTATAAAGGCCAGAACAAAAATGTGAGTAGGAAAGTACAAGGGCAAGGCCCAGGGCTGAGCCAAGCAAAAGACAATAACCAAGCTGACATGATTGCTCAACTATTCGACTTCACAAAGAGGCAAGCGTCGGTGAATGATCAACTGGCTCAAAGTGCACTCATGAATTTAGGAATGCTGACTAACATGCAAATTCAAATGGTGGATATGCAAACTCACCGGAGATAGATTGATCAGCAGCTTGCATAGCTGGTCGAGCTCATGAAAAATCCTTTTGAAAAGATCATGTCGAATATTGAGACTGCCAAAATGGCCATTCTTCGATCTGGGAAAATGATGGAGAATGCTAATACCAACAATGCTGAAGAAGAAATAAGCCGTGCTGATCAACAATCTGAGAATGACAAAGCAACAGAACAATTAAGAAGGAAAGAATAAGCTGACCATGGTAAAGAAGTAGGACCACCTGAAAAGAAGAAGAAAGGAGAGAAAAAGGACTCAGACCCTCTAGAAAATGTCATTTTGAAGAAAATTCGTACGCCCCAAGAATACCTTTCCCCTATAAGGTAGTAAAAGCACATTTGAAGAAGAGATATGAAAAGTTCATGGAAGCTGTAAAGAAGCTTCACATGGACGTGCCCTTTCTTGATGCAATAGAAGAAATGGCAACTTATGCAAAGTTCTTCAAAGACCTGATTACAAAGAGAAGAAGAGGTGATCACATTGAAACTGTCCATTTAGCAAAAATGTCTAGTGCTTTTATTCAAGCAGAGCTACCTACCAAAAAGAAAGATCTCAGAGCATTCAACATACCTTTCTGTGTTGGAGATAACATGGAGAGAAAAGGATTAGCTGACTTGGGAGAAAGCATTAGTCTAATGCCCCTGATTCTAGCCCAAAGGCTTGGGATTACAGACATGGTAAAGACAGGGATGAAGATCGAGTTAGCTGATCATACCTTCATGAGGCCAGTAGGGATAGTCGAAGATGTTTCGATAAGAGTTGGGAGATTTTTCATACTTTGTGATATAGTGGTAATAGACACAGTCAAAGACTCCAAATGCCCTATGATATTTGGAAGGCCTTTTCTTGCAACAGGGAGAGCACTAATAGATGTTGCTAAAGGAATCACCACACTTCGAGTAGGAAAAAAACACTTGGATTTTTGGGTACAAGATGTCATGAGGAGACTGTCTCTATATGAGTTGGCCTACTTCATGGACAACTATAATTAGTATTGCAAAGAAGTGAAAGAAGATAGAGTAATAGTAGATCCACTAATGTGAGCCCTAAATGCCCAAGATCCTGCCATGTAAAGTCAAGAAGTTGTGGAAATCTTAAATTACTTGAACCAACCAGAAGAAGAATTCAACGATGATGAAGAAATAGTTGAAATAGTGAAGTATGCCTCATTCGAGCAGACAGCCAAGGAGAAGCAAGCGCCAAAGCCCAAGCCAGAGTTAAAACCTCACCCAGAAGGATTAAAATATGAATTCTTAGATGAAGAAGAAAGGAATCCGGTATTTGTCAATGCCAACTTATCAAATGACTAAATGGAAAAGTTGCTAGATGAGCTGAGACTGCGTAGAAAGGCCATAGGGTATTCTGTGGATGATATAAAAGGTCTTAACCTGACTATATGCATGCACATAATTCACCTTAAAGAGATAGCCAATCCACTAGCTCAACTACAAAGGAAGCTAAATCAAATTTTGAAAGAAGTTATAAAGCTATGAGATGCTAGGTACATCTACCCAATAAGAGACAACAATTGGGTTAGTCCTATCCACATGGTACTCAAAAAGGGTGGAATGATAGTTGTACGACAGGAAGATGGAGATGAAGTCACAACAAGAACAGTGACAGGATGGCACATGTACATCGATTACCGCAAGCTAAATACAACCACCAAGAAGGATCCCTTCCCCTTGCCATTCATCAACCAAGTTCTACAAAGGCTGGCCCATCATGACTATTTTTGTTTTATGGATGGATATTCAGGATTCTATCAAGTCCCTATTCAACTAGATGATCAAGTCTCATGCATCTATGGCACATATGCGTTCATAAGAATGTCGTTTGGGCTGTGCAACACACCTACATTGTTCCAACACTGTATGATCTTGATGTTCTTAGATTTTCTAGAGGACTTTGTGGGAGTCTTTATGGATGACTTCTCAATATATGGAATAGACTTTGACACATTCCTAAGAAATTTGTCTCTAGTGGTGCAAAGATGTAATGAAAAACATCTCGTTCTAAATTGGGAGAAGTGCCATTTCATGGTATGAGACAAATCGTCCTAGGTCACAAGATTTTGAAGAAGGGAATTGAATTGGACTTGAGTAAGATTGAAGCTATTTCAAAGCTTCCACTGCCAAAGTCTTCAACAAGAGTGAGAAGTTTTCTAGGACATGCAGGATACTACAAGAGGTCAATAAAGGATTTCTCAAAATTTTCAAAACCATTGTCTAATCTTTTTCTCAATGATTTTGAGTTTGGATTCACCAGAAAATGTCTGGATGCCTTCAATACACTAAAAAGAGCACTAACAATGACACCAATTCTTCAAGCACCAGACGGGGAATTGCCCTTTGAAATCATGTGTGACACCAGTGACTATGCAAGAGGCATTGTCTTGGGACAGAAAAAGGACAAGAAACATCATGTAATTTGTTATGCGAGTCGGACGCTTGATGAGGCACAAGTAAACTACATAATTACGAAAAATGAAATGTTGGTCATTGTATTTTCCTTTGATAAATTCAGATCATACTTAATAGGATCAAAGGTGAAGGTATATACAGATCATGGGGCAATTAAGTATCTGATGCAGAAGAAGGATATGAAGCCATGCCTTTTAAGATGGGCGTTGTTGTTGCAAGAGTTTGATCATGAAATCATTAACAAAAAGGGGAAGGAAAATGTGGTTGCAGACCACTTGATTAGAATAGTCTTCGACGAAGAAAGTCAATTACCAATGAATGACAATTAAGCTGATGAAGCCCTACTAATGGCCCAGTTTGACGATCAGAGTGGTTTGTAGATATTTGTAACTATCTAGCCTGTAGGCAGTTGCCACCATAGATCACATACAACTAGAAGAAGAAGCTATTTTCTCATTTGAAGAATTACTACTGGGATGACCCATTGCTTTTCAAAAGATGCTCCAACAATCTATATTGTCGGTGCATACCCGAAGAGGAGGTGACATTGATCATGAACGAGTGTCATTCTTCACCTTATGGTGGGCACCATGGTGGGGGTAGGATAGCAACAAAGGTCCTACAGTCTGGATTTTATTGGCACACACTATTCAAGGATGCAACTTCTTTTGTTAAATCATGCAAAGAATGTCACCTAATGGGAAATATAAGCAAGAAGAACAAGACAACCATGGCAGACTGGGTAGAAGTTGAAATTTTTGATGTTTGGAGAATTGACTACATGGGACCTTTCCAACCATCAAAAGGGAATCAATACATCCTCATTGTTTTTTATTATGTTTCCAAGTGGGTTGAAGCAATCACTACTCAAACTTGTGATTCCAAGGCCATGATACAGCTTTTTGAGAAAACTATATTCCCACACTTCGTAGTGCCACACACGGTCATAAGCGACGAGGTTTGCATTTTGATGAAAAACAAGAAGCTTTGCTAAGAAAGTATGGGGTGAAGCACAAGGTCACAACTCCTTACCACCCCCAGACATCGGGGCAAGTGGAAGTATTGAATAAATAGATCAAGCAAATCTTGGAAAAGACTGTGACCCGTACAAGGAAAGATTAGGCAATGAAGCTAGATGACACACTTTGGGCTTACCAAACCGCTTACAAAACACCTATAGGGATGACACCCTACATGTTAATTTATGGTAAATCCTATCATCTACCACTCACACTAGAGCACAAGGCTCAATGGGCCATAAAATTTCTGAATATGGACCTTGATAAGGCTGGACAGAAAAGGTTCCTTTAGCTCCAAGAACTCAAAGAATTGAGACTTCAAGCTTATGAAAATGCAAGGATTTATAAACAAAGAATGAAAGTCTGGCATGATGCCCATTTGAAGAACAAAGATGTTCATGAAGGGAAAAAAAGTCCTTTTGTTTAATTCAAGTATCAAGTTATTCCTTGGAAAACTTAGAACGAGATGGTCAAGCCCATTTTCTGTGGTAAAAATATACCCATCAGGGATGATGGAGATATCAGTAGAAAAGACAGGAATTTTTAAGGTAAATGGACACAGAGTAAAAAGATACTATAAAGGTGAAGCATCTATGAGGAGGTCAGAACTCAGTTTGGGGGAGGCCAACTCAGCAAAAAAAGGAATGAATCAGGCAACAAATGCATATGTGGAGGGAGAATGAAGATAGGATCGAAGAGAAAGTAGAGATAAAGACTTTAAACAAGCACTTCTTGAGAGGCAACCCAAGCTTTGCTATTTTTCATGTTTCATGTTTTCCTTTATTTTGTACTCTAGTGTTATGAGCTAAGTACCTCAGGTATTCCCTATATTTCAGTTTTCCCTTTTCTAAAAGGAGTGCAAATATTTTATGTCTTTTGCCCAAAGATGGTTTGTTTGGAGGAACAAGTTTTGTTTTGATTTCATGGTGTTTTGGTTTGAGGGCCACAGTCGTGGTGCTAATCTTGCCCAAATAGGACGAACACTGTGATACACGACACTTGATCTCAAGGACTTGATAGGCTGCAGTCGCGGTCAATACCATGGACTAGAACAACCACAGTAGAGGTGTTCCCTACACATCGGGTCGTGATGCCCATCATATATATACTAAAACTCTTGAAACGTCGTTCTTCTCAACCTAATTTCAAAATTTCTCAAACTGACGAACGATTTGTCTGATTCTTTCTGATGATGCTGATGATAGAGATGATGACCAAGTACGATCCTATCCTCTTCCAATGAAGGAGCTCATTATCGCCGCTGGAGAAGCCTTTCCTCATCCATTTCTTACTATTTCTCCACCACCGAGGTATTCATCTAACTTCTCTTTTTTAACCATCGCCGAATCTAGTGTTATTCCTTACACCTTTCCCTTCATGATCGGTTCCTCGATGCTTCCTCAAACTGACAAATGATTTGTCTGATTCTTTCTGACGATGCTGACGACAGAGATGACGACCAAGTATCATCCTATCCTCATCCGATGAAGGATCTCATTATCGCCGCTGGAGAAGCCTTTCCTCATCCATTTTTTACTATTTATCCACCACCGAGGTATTCATCTAACTTTTCTTTTTTGACCATCGCCGAATCTAGTGTTATTCCTTTCACCTTTCCCTTCATGATTGTTTCCTCGTCTTCGTGTTTTGTGATTTCCCTGCTTAACCTAGGGTGGAATTTTTGGGCGCGATTTAATCGCGGAACCTCGCTACCTCGATCGCCGTCGATGACCTACTATATGAGGTTTTAGACCTCTAGTTTCTATTACCACCTTCAATAAAGAAGGACCTCCAGTCCTCTGTCGTCGCAATCGTAGTATCGCTTGATGACCTCGGGCCACAGAGTTTATCAAATGAAATGTCGATTGCACACTAATCGCAGGTTGTGATTGAGACCCTACTGATGTTCTTTTGACCTCAGTCACGGTCACCCTTATTTACTTCTTTCTTACACAACATCCAGTTGTGAATTGACCATAGGTCACTGTCATAATAAGGTTTAGGATCTTTCAACCACAATCACGGTCGTTCATGTTTGCTTCTCGATCGCGGTCCTTGTAATCTCTCTCTCTCTGATCAATACATCTCATTCACGGTGTGATTGACTCTTTTGACCAAGTTATACCTCAGTTGCGACCTAGACCATGGTCGAGGTCCATGTTTTGTTTAAACGTTGTGGTCGTGGTGTTATGAGAAAAATAAAATATATAACATAATTATACATACACATGATAATAGAATAAAATAATTAATGAAGGTGAGTTAAAAATTAATATCCCCATGCTGATGGTACAACTAATTTGAAACTTCTCAGAATGTCAGGCTCAACTGGAGACTCATTGCTCAAATGGGAAACATCATTGAAAGAGATAGAACAAATCATCGAAAAGATAGTAGCAACCTTAAGAAGCGATACAAGCCTACTTTCAGCAAGGAGATTACAACTACAACAGACAATGGAGAACTATCAGTGCATCTTGGGTCATCAGACGCCAGAAGAGTCAGAGACATCGCAGGGTACGTCTCGGACAGAGACTTCAGAGTACCATCCTACAAAGACTAAATTGAAGAGACTAGGGAAAAGGAAGACAAAGGCTTAGCCCAAGGAGATCAAGTGCCAAAAAAAGATGAAGATAACTTTTGCAAAGGAAACAAAAGGGTAGGAGAAATAAAAAATCCGCACAGAGGAAGAAGAGATTGAGGGATCAATGTAAATCAGAATGGGCTAGAATTTTCGCCAAGGGACGATGTGCACCAGTCGCATTACGACTGGATGCTACAAGTCAAAGTGTTCAGGCCTACAAGGTATCTAGACATCAATGACTTCAAGAAAATGCAAGTTTACGATAGAGTTATCAAATTCCTAGAGGGTGCAAACCTACACACCCTATGCACCTCAGAAACCCCATCCGTGAAGCAACTAACAGTAGAATTTCTATCCTCCTTGGAGAAAGTCCCAGTAAATGAAGAGGAGTGCAAAAGGGGGGGCAGAGATTTCAAAGTGGAGGTGAGACTAGGAGGAATGTCTCACACAATTACAAAGGTTACGCTCAACACTATCTTCACACGAACAACAGAAGAAGCACAAGCATGCTCCGCCACACTTAGAGAAAAGGAAATTACCAGATACATCAGCTACAAAATGTGAAAAGAACTGATATGAGAAGATGAACATAACTCCAAGAACTCCAAAGCAACCCTGATCACTTCATGTTTCATCAGGGTGATGTAGAAGATAACTGCTAATATGATATACATGAGATCAGAGACAGGAGGAGTGACAAAGGGAGACCTTTTCATGGTATGGTCTATGCTAAAAAAGAAGTCAATAAACGTAGGAAGATTCCTAATTGAAAGGCTATCAGCAGCCGTGGGAGGGGATTCCAAATAGACCAAAGATTTCTACATGGGAGGCCAGATCACGAAGATAGCCCACCACTTCATGGGTGCAAATGTGTTGATAAAGTACAAAGTAACAAAGGGGCATATGAAGATCGACATAAAGTCCCTCATCAACACGGGAATCTTGGTGCAGAAGGGAGATAAACTCTACTACAAACAAAGTGGCTCCAAGAAACTCCTCCTCCCAGAAATGGCGTATTATGATGCCCACAAGTTGCAGCCCACCCAAGATGATATCGACAAGATGTACCCAGGAGCCATCCACACTACTACGGAGAAGCCATATATAGCTGATGAAGAGGGCGATAAAGCCAAATCTATAGAGACAGAGAAGAAGTGAGAGGAAAGGAAAAAGCTGGCAATAAGGAAAAAGAAGAAACAAGTGCTAGACGAGCCCACAACTCTGAAGGCAACATCACCTCCCATGCCTGTCGAAACAATAGTGATAGAGGGATGCCAACCTAACGAAGAAATACTAAAGCAAGATGTCTAGGCGAATATGGACGACACGATGAGGGAAATTCCACGCCTTGAAACAGTAACAATAGAAAAACGAGCGGTGGGCGAACAAGAACCCAACCAGCAACACAAAGACTCCAAAGTTGTACCCAAATCGGCAATTTCAGAAGTAATTCTGCAAATGCCGGGACAACCAGAGAATGGAGTGCCCAACCCAACCTTGCCAACTCCACAACCAGAGGAACCAAGAGCATCTACGACATACGTGGATTCACAACCAACACATCCTCCAACCTTCAGAAATATACTGGGTAACAAGTTTGATGCATTGTGGCAACACATGCATCAAACATCTCAATTAAATTCAAACATAGCCTCCATCCTGTGTTTACTAACCGCACATGTGCTATTACTGAACGAGAGGACCAAATTGCTACTCCAATTCATGCAAGGGGTGCTAAACACCCAGAACATGATGATGGGAGCACTGAAGACCCTCACGGAGGAAATGGCAGCCCTCAGGAGAGAGGGATGCCCTACATGCCGATAGAGAGAACTTAACAAGTGGCTATGAGGCAGAGATAAATGATCTCCAAAGGGAGCACCATCACCTGGATGAAGATCGTCAGTAGCTGGAAGCCGAACACAAAGAGATCGATAGACAGCGGTGGAGGAAGAAGAGAAAGTGTGTGGCAGGCCCCTCAACATCACAAGCTTCATCGAGACCTCCAAACCCCGACTATAATGACGACGACAATGTGGGAGGGACAGGTGTGGGTAAAATGCCAAAAGAAGAAAGTGTCAATGTAAAGACTACATCGACAACTAAACCTTAAGCAAAAGAAGCACCACCGCAGTCAAACACTCCAAAAGATAACAAAACAAAGAAAACTACTATGTTGCCAAGGGATCTCAATTTGAATAGCAGTCCTGAAGTAACAAAAAAATCAGATAAGGGGAAGGGGGATCCAGAAGAAGACCAAACTACCCTAACTATAAGAAAGGCTGCATTAGAACCCACACATGCCATCGTCACCAGAGCAGAGAGCATAGCAACTAAAGACTCATGCCAAGAGAAATCAGAGATATAAATAAGTTGATGGGCGACCTAACGTCTAGGATGGACATGTGCAGTGGCTTCCTGCAATCCCTAGTCCATAACAAATAGAACAACTATCTTTATGAAGGGAAGATGGAGGAAACTTTAGCAGAATTGAACACTGCCAAACTAAGACAACCATTTGAGGAAAGAAATGTCAAAGACAATATAGCTGTAGAGGTTTCCACAGACGTTACAGATAAGGTGACGGCCTAGATGTCAATAAATATAGAAAGTATGCATCCAACCAGGGAAGCACACCTAAAGGAAGAAGAGGATGACACCTCAGATGAAGAGGAAGGTGGGATCACTGCTTTCTTCACAAACGAGCCAGGTGGAAAATGGGGAACACAATCCAAGGAAGCAGAGTTAGGTGTGGCTCCTCCTCTACCTTGTAAAATGGCAGATATGGACATGACTACACTATGAAGGATAACATGTAGGGATGTCCATATCTTAGTAGATATTCTGGATGATAGTCTACCCAGAACTGATATTATATACCACAACAAGGGTAGACATCTCAGTAGGGAACACTTTAGAGGAATCTTCATGAAAAGGGAACATGTACACAAGAAGTTGTTCAAAGTACTATGTGCCACCATCCTCAAAGAGTTCTTACATCCAGACAAGGTGCAACCAGTGCTAATATAACCACACATCTAACATGACTCTTATACAATGAAGACTACAAAGTTGTTGATGTGACTGAGCTCAGACAGGAGGGGAGCAGGAAAGAAACGAAGTTTGTAGTCCTACCCATTAGGAATGTGAAGCACTGCAGACTGATCGTTGTCAATTTATACGAGCAGAAGATGACAGTGTTTGACTACTGCACAACCGAGCTGGACAATACTACCCTAATATGAAAAAGGAAGCTAGAGAAATATTGAAAGTGTCGTTGCGTCTGTAGAGGGCGATACAATCAACAAACAACAGATTTAAGGGAATATGGAAACTATTCTCAATCTGTAAGAAGGTCCCGCAAGAAGAGGCTGGAATAGGGGGATTGCGCCTTAATTGTATTATGAATGATGGATAAATAAGGGTATCCTGCTGAAAGACGTATGCATGGAAGATCTACACGAGCTGTGCAATATATACGCGATGGAGGTTATCTATGATGACCATTTCTTCAGTGACCCGAAAATGCCTTCAGACACAATACTACATAGACTTCATCAAGAGATCCCTCTACCTGAAAGGTAACATAGAGGGAACAAATCAAGACCCAGTGGATTGACCCGATAGAGCCAGCCAGAGTAGCGACATGGAAACAAGATTGGAAAACTGACACTGGGGTAGCTACGAAAAGCATGCCAGAAACATAACTTGAACAACCTCCAGTGGTAAAAGATAAAGAGGAAAAACCTATAGCAGGACAGTAAGAGGAAGGTGAAGTAGAAGAAGATGATCCACCTGAAGAGAAACCAGACAGACCGGCTGGGGAGATAGTATCTACTTTCAAGGACTTTGATAGATGGAGCTGCGTTAGCCTATCTTCAATATCCCTAAACATGATAATGAAGTCCTTGAAAGAAGATGACATGCCAGTAGAGACTATATTCAAAAGGGATGGAATCTATGTGCTAAAGGATGACCTCTGCGATACACTAAAAATAGGAGGGTACCTATCAGTCAGCACGATGTCAACCAACTAGGCTCTGTTAGGCAACAACATACAAAACACATATATGGCATACTTCCTATTGGTGGATGAAATTCTAAAGGATAAGAGATCAGGTGAAAAAGAACGCCTGCAACAATGCTTAGCGACGTCCCTCCCTGACTACATCTTCTTGCCTATTCTTTAAGACAATTATTGGACTTTGTTGGTAGTCAACATTATCAAAAGGACTGTTGTTTTATACAACAACTCAGATGCAACCTTCACACTAAACAAAAACACAAACATGACTACTGCAAGGATACCAACCGAAGAAAAGGTTGCCACATGTGCTGAAGCGATTGTTCAAATGTTGAAAAGTTACAACAAAGGGTACAAGCATACATCTTGCAAAGACTTCAAGAAGACGCAGTTATGCCATAGAAGCCCTCAGTAGGTGCCTTTGTCAAATGACTGCGGCTTCTTCTATTTAGCCTGGATGATGGCCCTAGCCAATCTGAATATAAAGGTGGAGGGGATGCAATATGAATAGTATCATCCACTATGAGAAGTGTACACAAGCATGCTTCTCGAGTCCAAGTGGGCCTCCAACACTGACTAATCAGAATGATGAAAGCCCATTTATACATCTCACTCAATTTTTGACACCCTGGGTTAGGGTGAAGGATTAGTTTGGGGGAGGAGTCATAAACGGGCTAGAGAGGTACAATTTTGCCTCCATTTTACCACTCAAATTTTCAAAATTTTTGAAAACTTTACTTGTACATATTTTAAGATCTAGCCAAACTAATCTTGCTTTTTTCTTAAAGAATTCTAGTTATAAGCAACAACTTTGTGTAGTTACCTTATAAATTTGCCTATTTTCTTGCTAATGGTTGTAGTGTTATCGTCTTATAGAGAGAAAAATATGAGCAACCAATGCATATAAAAGTAAAATGAGAAGCATAAAAATACAACTCTATCTCATTCTTGCAATAAGACATTGTGTGTGTAACAACCTTAAGCTTATTAAACCCTTGAAAACCAGAGAACTTCACAAAGCCATACATCTGACCAACCACCCTAACCTGACGACTCCAACCAAAAAATCCTCATCTCCGTTGAGAAGGAAATAGCTACCTCTTTCAAGTCTATCTATCCCCGCTTTGGGACTAAAAGAGGCTTGGCCACCCAGAAGACCACATAAATCCCACTAACCCAAGTCAGAGAGGAGATATAAAAAGCCAAAAAGAAAAGGAAAACATTTTCAATGAGAGTTGTGCCCAAAAGATGCCAAAAGTTTTCACATGGCTAGTGTATTTCTACACTCATGAATGTAGATATGTTGTGCCCGTAAGTGGAAGCCTGAAGCCAAACTTACCCACATCCAATCCTGAACGAAACTCACACAACCACCTGACTCTACGTCAGAAGCCCAAAGGGCAACACTGTCCCTATGACAGTTGTGGGTGAGAAAGTTCAGGAGAGGAAGAAAATGCTTAAAGCCTAAAGGTTACCCAAACACATTAGCATATGGCCAACAGAAAATAAAGAAAGAGTGTGAAAGCTACCCCTCAGGGAGATGGTGCATTGGTAAGGCTGGTAACCTAACGCAGGAAGGGGTGATACGTTGAGAAGGAGAGACCATTTCTACGAAAGGTAGTGGCAAGAAGTCAAATTTGTGCAACTCTGGTTGTAAAGGGGGAGGAATGAGACTTTAGGGTTGAGCAAACATACCACAACATTCTTGATGCAAGAATGAGATAATTCAGTAGAGTTAAGTTTTACAAAGATTTTATCACCCAAATTTGCACTTTCTCTCTATGTTTTCCAGCCTACACTTAGCTTGAGGACAGTCTTGATTCTAAGTTTGCGGGAGTTGATAACAACTCATTTTGATACACTTCTTGCATATATTTTATACATCCCCAAGCATACCTTATATAGATTTTTTCACTTATTTTAGCACTTTATGCCAAGTATATCACTTACACACTCTTTCCATGGTTGTAGGGTCACATCAAGCCAAGGTCATGGTCAACACCGCAACCGCGGCCCATTCGACCATTAGGGCCCACCCCACAACGGATGAGGCCTCCAAGAATCACCTTGATGGCTCACAACCGCAACCCCTCACACCTGCGGTGCCTCATGCTCTTCTCACCCACAGTCCACACACCTGCAACATGAAGTCCACTACCGAGCTTTAGACTACAGTCTAACCCAATGATGTGACATCCAGGCTGTGACTGAGAAGGTGACTTAACCAACCTTGACTGAGGAGAGGATGGAAGTATAGCCTAGATCGTGATCAGGATTCGACCAAGACCAAACCTTGACCGCATTCGAGGAGTTAAGTCGGTGGATCACGCCTATAAATAGGCCACCTACACATCTTATCAAATCATCAGATCTGGAAGGACCATGAAGTGCTATCATTTTCCAGACTCATTCCCATCCATCCAATCAGTCTTGGATCTCCAAAGTGGAAGCTGAGGAGAGAGAAGACTGAAGGCTCCATCTTATTTGAGTGAAGGAGAACGTCCACACCATTGACCTCCTATATCTGGATCTGGATCTGAAGAAGTATTGTGTTGGATCACGTTCTGCTCTCTCTATCTAGATCTATCACTTCCATATCACTGTACTTCCCTCATCTCTTTGTGGAACTTGATGTATCGATCATTTTGTGACGTCGTTATGCTGCCCATAAACATGTGTGGCCAAACACTTAACTTGGGTTGGGAGTAGCCACTAAGGCTCTCCCAACTTGTATATTGTCTCTCCTTTTCAAATATATATATATATATATATATATATATATATATATATATATATATATATATACTCTCATCAAGATTGTCTCCATGCACCAGTTTTAATTCTTCACTCTTATGCTAAGCTACCATCTTGTAATGTTTGATTGTTGGTACCTCAAAAGAGTAGTATCACTAATATCTTATGTCATGGAGTAGTATGAATGCATGAAAATGTTGGAATGCTAAAGTTATGGTCATATGTTCTTTCTTGTAGTTTTTGGATAATCATCTCGAGAGACCCTTGAATCCAAGTTTTCCTTCCATATCTTTGTTTCCACCTTATTTTGCTACACTTTGTTCTTTTTATCTTTGGTTTATTTCTTTTATTTTGGTTTGAGCACTATTGTTCCTTAGGGAACACCCTTTTAAACCATCTATTATCTGGAGTATATGAGTGTGAGACCCTGCATGCTTAACACTTGCTAACCTTATCCATGTGGTTCAACCCCGATTACTACATCAGACCCTATATAATAGTTCTTTTGGTTGTAGGGTTACATCAAACCAAGGTTGTGGTCGACACCTTGACCGCGACCCATTCACCCATGAGGGCCCACTCCACTATGGCCAAGGCCTCCAAGAATCACCTTGATGCCTCACAACCGTGACCCCTCACATTCGTGGTGCCTCGTGCTCTTCTCACCCATGGTCCACACACCCACGACATGAAGACCGAGACCGAGCTTTACACCGCGGTCTGACCAAAGGAGGTAGCATCTAGGCTGTAACTGAGAAGGTGAATTAACCAACCTCGACCGAGGAGAGGATGGAAATAAAAGCCTCAACTGTGATTGGGCTTCGACCAAGACCAAACCTTGACTGTGGTCGAGGAGTTAAGTTTTTGTAGTACGCCTATAAATAGGCCACCTACACATCTTCACCGTGATCAGGATTCGACCAAGACCAAACCTCGACTGCGGTCAAGGAGTTAAGTCACTGGAGCACGTCTATGAATAAACTACACGTCTTGTCAAATCATCAGATCTGGAAGGACCACAAAGTGCTTCCATTTTCCAGACTCATTCCCATCCATTCAATCAGTCTTGGATCTACAAAGGCTGAATCTAAGGAGAGAAAAGACTAAAGGCTCCATATTCTTCAAGAAAATGAGAACATCAACACCATCGACCTCATCGATCTGGACCTGAAGAAGTATTGTCTTGTATCACATTCTTCTATCTCTATCTAGATATATCACTTCCATCTCACTATACTTCCCTCATCTCTATGTGGAACTTGATGTATCTATCATTTTGTGATTCCATTATGTTGCCTATAAACATGTGTGGATAAACTCTTAACTTGGGTTGGGAGTAGCCACTAAGGCTCTCCTAACATGTATATTGTCTCTCCTTTTCAAATATATATATACACTCATCAAGATTATCTCCATGCACCAGTTTTAATGCATCACTCATATGCTTAGATACCATCTTGTGATGTTTGATTGTTGATACCACAAAAGAGTAGTATCACTAATATCTTGTGTCATGGAGTAGTATGAATGCATGAAAATGCTGGAATGCTAAAGCTTATTGTCATATGTTCTTCCTTGTAGTTTTTGGATAGTCATCTTGAGAGAGAGGTTGTCCTTGAACTTAGATCTATCCTTATCTCGAGAGAGAGAGGAAATGACACCTATATGATTGCTTGTAGTCTTGATGGGAGTATATGAGAGGGAGAGGTGATGTTTGCATGTTAGTGAGAAGTCTTGGTAGGTGAAACCCGATCCAAGTTTTCCTTCTGTATATTTGTTTCTACCTTATTTTGTTACGCTTTGTTCTTTTTATCTTTGGTTTATTTCTTTTATTTGGTTTGAGCACTATCGTTCCTTTGGGAACACCCTTTTTAAGCCATCTGTTATCCAGAGTATATGAGTGTGAGATCATGCGTGCTTAACACCTGCTAACCTTGTCCCTATGGTTCAACCCCGATTACTAAGTTAGACCCTATATAATAGTTGTGTGGGCTTGAGTGTTGGGTTACTATCTTAAGAGTCCAACTACTATGGATTTGCTTCTTTTTGGACATGCAATTTAGGTTGGTCAGTGGGTGATCCCACCCTTTTCCATTCTCATCCACCTCAAGATGTAGCTTGAGGGTGGAGGGGTGTACTAACTTGGTGTGGAGTAGTGGTAGGGTTCTCTGCCTTTCCCACCCCCACCGACTCATATGCCTAGGTTCTCCTTCCCTTGATGTTGTTATGTTGTGGAGTTTAGCCTCCTTCCTGTCCGACCCCTAATGTGCCCTCTACTTGTTTGTATTTTTGTTTGTGTGAGTGGGTTGTTGCCTTGTTTCATGTATGTATGGTCAATTGGTTTTGGTAATGTGTCATCCGGGTGGTGCTCCCTATCTACAAATATTTTTGTCTATGTGAGGTGGTTGTGGTTTGGGTTGATCCCCTTTGGCAGTGATCTTTGTCCTCCATTTGTGTCGCAGTCTGTTGTGTGTTGTGGTAGGGGTTAAGTGACATTATTGTAGCATGTAGTTGTGATAGTGTCTTGCTGCTTTTTGTTTCGGTCAAGCTCTCTTCCTTCAGGTTGGTCAGCCTTGTCTTCATGATTGTGATCTCTGCTACGGACTATGCAAACTCCCACCTGGATATTCTCAAAGGTTCATGAAGATTGATGGCTTCCATCCCCGATAGCTGCTTTAGTCAGCCACTAAGTGAGTTGGTCTATGTTTAAATTTACCAACCGCATCCCAATCTGAGTCTTGGGCTATGTCATTCCAAAAAGGGAGTAGTTACTAGGTTCTTTGATAAGAGATCTCTATCTTGTAGATGTCGTATGGATTGCTTTGAATGATATTGAGTTGTTATTAAAAAAATAATTAAATGCTCCTAAAGTGAGATCTTAATTATGCAATTTTTATGGATAAATATGCACTTATAATACTTACATTAATTATATATTTCATATACATTATACACTCAATTGACCTTGGTCACATCAAATATGTTCCAAAAAATGCTATTCATTGTTTTAAGATGAGTTCATATTTTTTATGATTGAACTATAAGTTTAGATACTAAACCAATGTACCTACATTAATAAATATCTAGTGCAATTTTGCATTGACATAGAATGGTTACTTTGAGAATTAAAACCAAATATCTTGGGCTATCCTTGTTGCTTCAATAGAGAATCATATACCTATTTTAATAACTAAATTAATTCCTAGATTACTATTTTGATATGGTTATTAAATGTACATGTATATATTATAATAAATGAAGTTTTATTAAAAGAAAGAATAGTGAAGTGCATTTCTAATAATTTTAATTGAAAATCATGTGGCTTGTAATTGATGAGACATATCAGTAGTTTATTACATATAAAGGACAAGTGATATGGGAGGTGAAACTAAATGTGAATGGTGTGCTATATTTTGAAAGAGGAGGGTAGTAAGACTAGTGATGGTTGCTAAAATATCTACCTCCCTTAGTCCCACTACAATCATTCAATCTTCTTTCTTCACATATACAAATTTTCCTTTTGTTTCCTCTACTAAGTTATGGGTGAAGTTGTTATCGGGTTGCAACACTAAAGAGGTAATAAACCTCCATTGAAAGGAAGTATAACTAGTTGGTATATTCCTAAAATACCTTAAATATCAAGATGTGTCAAAGTCTAGCAAATGGAAGAATATGATTGTGTGATATGACACATGTTTAAAGTTGCACTAGTTTTCTCTAGAGGATCAACATCATCAGATTTAGAACCCATCAATGTCCTTTAAAATTCACTCTCGAGGTTCTAGATTATGCATTATCAAGCATGATAATTCCGATAATATACTCACTACTCTAGAGCATACCCATGGGATGTCACTAACAAACCACCAATCCTTGATAAATGGGAGTTATGAGAGTCTCTTAATTAAGGAGAAGCTAGTGAAAAGCCAATCTTTTAGGGATCCTATCATGATCAACCTAATTAGCAACTTTTTAGGTAAATAGAAATGTACCAAACAATATAAAAAATAAAAGTGACCCATTTTCTTAAATTATCTTCCTTTCCATAAAATATATCTATAATAAATTTGAAGGTGATGCTGACTCTATTGATATATCTTATGAATGGGTTCCTAATATATGGAATGATTATAGTTGATTTTGTTATTAAAAAATATGTTTGATGTACATAAGTACCAAAAACAATGTGTTCCAAAAAAAACCAATATATTTCTCATGTTATTCACATTACTAATTCCTATGATATTTTTCCTCTCTCTTAGATTGATAACTTTAATATAAATGTTCCTCAAGATTGTTTACAAGACAATGGCACCACTAAATCTTTCTTCTATTGACCTGGTGCTAGTTCAATTGGTCTACTTTATACCCATATTATGTCCAATTCTAGTACAAGTTTTGGTGAGCTTACTTTGGGTAAAACTAATAAAAGAACTCCACCTAATGCAAAAAAAATCCAAATATTCTAGAAAGAAAAAGATCCTTGACCTTTATAATACATGTATTGTGTTCTATTAAGGAAGGTCTATCAACAACAATTTCTTATGGATAAAAATATGAATATTATGACCTTGAATGTCATTGACCTCAAAAGATTCAAATAACAAATAATCATGAAAAAAAACAAAGTCTCCTTCTGTATTCCCTCTGGAAACCAAAATTAGGATGAAAAACAATATATATATATATATATATATATATATATATATAGAGAGAGAGAGAGAGAGAGAGATATGAACATAATTTGACATGGTTTTAGTTGTATATCCAACTAAAATTCATTTTCTTGAGATAAATATTTTGGTTGACATCCCACTATTATTAATGTGACGATGTAAATGAGTTTTATCATTTTTCACATTTCCTGGTTGTATGCAATAATATGTTGTATCATGATACTATAATATTTGGACACAATGAACATCTGGATAAAGTCTTTATTTAGTACTCTATTATTAAAATTTATAACAATGCCACTCTATCTTGTACAATAGTTGGATATATAAATATAGTTGGATATTATTATGACAAAATTGGTAGGAGGCATTGACATTTAAATCTATATAGCATCATAACAATATGATCTATATACTAAGTAGATAGAATTTAATCACTTTGCAAAATAAAATGATGGGAAAATTTTTATATTTTCTAAAATTTATAGGGATTTTCATAATGATGAATGCATGCACTTATTCATATAAAATACAAAGAAATTATCAAGACCATCCACAGTGTAAAGTGCTTATTTATTTATAGAAAATGATCACTAAAGGATCCCAACTCTTTTGAGTTCACTAGTACTTGGACACTAGGATAGCATTATCTAAAAGTCATTGAGGAGGCCGGCATATTCAAGTCAATGGAACTCCTATGTTCAAAGTTAGCCAACATCTCAAGGAAGTAGGAGCCTAAATTTTGTAGTGGAACTAGACAAAATCTCAAGGTTGCTAGAGGCAAACCTTTTGCAGTGGAAGACTAACCTCCATGCAATTTGGTTGATTATACTAAAATTAAGAAAGTTGAATTTAATATTGTATAAATATTTGCTAATGAAATTTATAGAAATATTGATATCATTTCTAGTGTTGAATTTACTATAATGGAAGCTAATGATTCCATATATAAGAATCTAAGGTGTTAATAGAACTAGATTTTAGCTTAATTATCTTAAGCTTGGATAAAAGAATTCTAAATTCTTTTGTGTCATGAAAATAAGAAGATTGAGGAATTTTATCAAATATTAGAATATTGAACACCAAATCTCTTACAATGAAGAGAATTTGTTTTATCATACTCTATCCAATTACAAATAAGTACTTAATGCTAACTTTGTCTTTATTATTTATCCACATGTTGGATGGGATGCACCTAGGCTCTCTACCAAAATTTTTGAAATTTTTGGGGGAAATTAGTTCTATTATTGAACTATTCAGTTGGTATTGATAGTCCATGGATAGACATCTTTAATGACCGTTTTAGTAAAGAATGTCTTCCAATTATAGGTTACAAAATTCCTTCTACCGTGTAACTTTATTTATATATGGAAGGATGCTTAACACAAATAGTAAAGTTCTTACCTCTAAGAGTAAAGGTGCTTCTTATATAAAGAACTTCAGGCTTGTTTCATTAAGCAACTTTATTCTTTAAAATCATTTCTAAAATCTAGGTCAAACATAATGATCATGTTCTAGATACATTGACTAGTTGTAGTAGTTCTATGTTTGATCTGAGTAGGAATATAAACTATTTTCTATTTGTTAAATGAGATCGTTCATGAATTCAAAATTAATATTGAATTTCCTATTATAGATTTGTATGATGATGCTTACGAAGACTATGATTCTATCAAATGGTATTGTCTCTTTGTGATATTGGATAAAATGAATTTCCCCATTTACTTTTATAGACTTACAATTCTCCATTCTATTATATTCCAAGTTTTTATTAATAAGAATTCTACAAAAACTTACACTTTTTGTGATACAAGGAAAGGAAACCCACTTGCCCCATGTCTCTACATCATATCCATGGATGTACTCTCTGTAATAAATGAATTTTTTCAAAGATAGAAACTTTATTATTCCTTTAACTTCTAAGAACATGAGAGTCCTAAGTATAGTTTTTGTGAATGATTTTATGATTTCATGAAAGTTGAGATATATGTATTCACAACCTGGATGGGATCCTTGTTGATTTGGACATATTTTAGAGCTCATTATGAATTTTGAGATGATATATAATTTTATTGATATAATGCTAACATTGAGGTTTTCTTTTTTGAAATGAATGTTGATATTGGGCAACTCCTCAACTGGTATATGAGGCTTTATCAATTTTGTGGAATAATCAAGGAAATAAATGTATTTCCTAATTGATAAGATGAAACTAAAGCCTAAAGATGCACTCGATAACATAGACTCATTATGTTATCTAGAAATCTATCTTCTCCATAGTATTGAATGTGCACTCAGTAGAGTGAATGTTCTTTGGTACGAACTTCAACAACTTAGTCATTCTATTACCATGCCTTGGATAACTATTAAAGATTTCAGTAGTATGATGTCCCCAAATGAAAAGATTGGAAGTAAATTATTCAATTATAATGAAGTCTCCAGGTTCAAAAATTACTCTTATGATAGCGGGGCCCACTAACATTGGTAGCACTAGTTATGCTTTCACCTATAAGAAAGGTATCCTTCACAAAAGACTAGATAGGGTGGTCACTAATTCTAAATGGATATAGAAGTATCAAAACTTAGTATGTGAAAACCTACCCAGACTTTGATTGGACCATAATCTGGTGGCACTTCTTTGTGTTAAAGCGAACAAACAACTGAAAAGATTCAAAGCTAAGTGTCCTAGAAGCTACATCTACATTTTCAAAAAGGGGACACAAAAGTCATCGCAGAGTCAAAGAAGCAAAAGGAGGATATCCTTCTTTGTATAAGCAAGATGCAGAAAGAACTAAAAGTCAAGTACAACCCTACTAAGGGCCATAGCTGTAAGGACCTAGAGTTGGTACTGGATGACATTCTTAAAAACAAGGAGTATTGGAAGAAACGAAGCCACATTAATTGGCTCAAGCACGGAGATAACAATAGCAAGTTTTACCATGCATTTGTAAATAACAGGAGATGCCCAAATGTGATTAGCACCCTACAGGATAGTAATGGTCAATGGATCAATGATAGCACTGAGCTAAAGAACATGATTCACACTCATGGTGGTGGTCGAGAGGGTGAAGCGCCATATGAAAAACTTAGAGTCAGACTAGAAGAAATATCTCATACAATGTCATTCTCCTACAAGAAATCATCCATAACATACGAAGAAGAAATTCAACTCCTCTAATGGCAATCAAAGTAGACTTATCAAAAGCCTATGATCAGATTTCCTAGACATTTGTCAAAGATACTATAGTCAAAGCTAATTGGCCCATCAATATCAAGTAATATGTTATGAACTCATTGAACAGTGGTAGCACCAATATCATCTGGAATGGAGAACTTCTTTCATACATCAAACCTTCAAGGGGTCTGAGACAAGGGGAATTGCTTTCTCCTTATCTATGTGTTATTTGCATGGAGTAGTTAACTTAACTCATTAATCAGTTTGTGCAGAAGGAAAGTGGAAACCAGCTAAATTAGCTCAACAAGGTCCTTAGATATCACATGTCAGTTTTGTTGATGACATTATGATCTTTGCAAGGGCTACGATGGAACAAATTACAATCATCAATGATTGTCTCAGATCCTTTGAGAGATCCTTAGTACAACTCATCTCTATAGAGAAGACATGAATCTTCTTCTTGACCTTAGTAGATTGCCATATGAGAACTAGTATATGTCATGCAAGAAGGATAGTTGAAACTTCAGATTTGGGTCTCTGTCTAGGAGTACGAGTTCTCCATGACAAGGTGAAAAGGTCTAAGTATGTGCATATAATGAAGAAGATGAAAAAAGGGGTCAATGGTTGGGTTTATAAGATGCTATCTCTATCTGGAAAGATTTTCCTAGCTAAATCAGTCCTCACTACTATACATACATACACGACGCATAGTGCAGTTATACCTAGTAGTGTTTGCAAAAGCATGGACAAAACTATACACAAGTTTATCTGGGGTGGAGGCCATAAGGATAATCATGTATCACTAGTGGCATGGAACAATCTGACGTTGAGCCTAGAAAAAGGCGACCTCGACATTAAATCTATGGTAGCCTGGAATAAGGCAATAATAGGGAAAAATGCATGAGAACTTCTTAATGGGGGAGATTATTTGTGGAAGAGAGGACTTCAAAACAAGTACAATACATATAAATGATCAAAAGGTCAAAGAGAAATGCCTTTATGGAGGGCATGCCACGCCAACATGGAGTTCATTCGACATAACAACAATAAATTCATAAATAATGGTGAACAAACTTTGGCTTGGAGGGATGAGTGGGTTCTTGGGACACCTATCCTGATGAATAAATGCAACATAGAGGTAGAGGAGGACTTGTAAGATATTAGAGTGGTGAGTCTAGTTGACAACTAAAATGTCGAGTTTCTCGGTTTGTGTTTGCCAAATGTAATCACCATGAAGATTCAAAATCTTCCTACACCAAAGGGTCCTATGGGGAATACGCCTAGAGCTGGAAGCATGAGGAGACATGAAGATATACACTGAGATCATTGTATAATGTAATTCACAAAGGAGAAGATATAAAGTAGGAAGGCCCCTACGACATAATATGGAACCTGCAAATTCCTAGAAAGATAAGATTTTTGTTTATGGTTGGTGGCTCATAATGCAATCATGACCAATGAGAGAAGGAGGAGAAGAAACTTCACAAACTATAACATCTATCCTACATGCAAATATGAACTTGAAACTGTGTTGCATGCTCTTAGAGATCACCTGCATGCTAAGGAAATTTGGCAAAGAATCGATTACCTGAACAATATAGACTATAAAAATGGGACATCCATTATAGAGTGGCTTCAAAATAGTCTACAGAAAGGGAGGAGATTCAAATAATAGTTCATCTCTTTCTGTTGGACTATGTGGACGTCCAAAATTAATGAGGTCTTTGAAGGAAAGAGGATACATGCTAACTTGTATCTGGGGAGATCTACACAACTATGTAATGGAATCCAGAAGGGATGCAAGGTGCAAAAAATGATCAAAGATATGCCTAGTGTTCAAGATGGAAAATGGGTGAATCTCTACAAACATTGGGTCATGATTATGGTGAATGCAATTGTTAAGATAATTGTGCTACTATAGAAGTCTTTGTGGTAGATTGGGAGGGGAAATGGTATGGAGGTGCATCCATGACAGTTCTTGTAAGCTCGGCAATAGAATCAGAATTGAGGGTGATTGCCCTGGTTGTGAAGATGATGCACTATTAGAAGCTCCCTAAGGTGATCGTCCAGAAAAATAGTAACAAGGCAATAGAGGTGATTGAAGGAAGACCGAGACAGTTCAAGCTCCAACCTTGGGTACAAGATATACAATTGAAAATTTAGAAACTAGAAGAAGTCCAATTATCAAATGTCGATCGAAAATTGAATGCTTTAGTAGATGCTTTGGCAAAACACCACCTAGAAAAATTCCTTGGATGACCTTATTAATAAGGGCCCCCCTCTCGATCCCTCTTGATCATGTGGGACAATCCTTCCTCTTCCCATTTATCCTTGGTAGATGTTATACTAATTTCATTTCCATGAATAGCAATGTATATAACTTAGATGCTAACACTACACAAGGAGAGAAGGAAGAAAAAAATAGTCTCCATTTCCAAAAAAAAGTTTGGTTTGGATAATAGTTGTTGAATTGTAGCTAACAAGAAAGACTCTCTTTAAGTGAAGTATATTAAAATGTATAATGTCTGGAGTGTTTCTTAATCTTGAAGGATCTTAGATATTTATCTCTAAAAACTTTTTGATTACCCATATCACTTTGATGATAGTAAAGTAACTCTATTATCATGTGATTCTGGGACTTCTAGGGAAAGTTCTTTATAACATATTGACAAATAATACCATCTTAAACCATTTTTTGATAATTCAACAAAATGGACATTATTATTGAAAACAATAGTTGGTATATTCTACACTCTTAAAGTAGCAATCCTCTAATCAATGTCTCAAAGGAATCTTTCCCTGATGTGTGTAAAGGTAAGATCCTCATGTATAACTCGAATATGGTGAGACTGGAGGAACTTTTTTTGTGCATTATATTCAAGAATTCTACTCTACCCTAGACTAAGTGCCTATGGAATATTTTAGCTCCATACATGTTTAGAGTGAATGTCTAGAAGATTCCCTAGAATAATCCCTTATGATGTGTTAATTAATATATTATACATTATATATTTTATAGCATGCTTTTTCATTTAAGCCCTAATTTATGTGATTTACCTCTATTTAGTATTTGAATAGTGTTGAACTTGTTAAATGATAAAAGTGCATGTTTTATGCACCTTGGGTTTATTTAACTAGTGTTAAGTGTGTTTGTAACCTTTATTATAATTTATTTTAGTTTTAATGGGGTTGTAACGCCCGGGCCCACTGCCCAAGGCTCTAGTAGGTTTCAAGAATGATGACTGGCCCCACATACCACCACTAGCCTTAACTCTTTCTCCTCACTCACGCGCATGCCAGGATCAACTTCCCGATAGGTCACCCATCCCAGTACTACTCCAAGATGAGCACGCTTAACTATGGAGTTCTTAGTGATGGGCTCCCAGAAAAGGAGGTGCACCTTTGTGATATGGGTAGTCCAATCATTCCTTTTAAGATCATGTTATCTGAGGCCTCAAATCCTGGGATGTTACAATCTCCCCCACTTAGGCTCTCGACGTCCTCGTCAAGGCTCAACTATAAGGCCTCATAATCTCTTCCTCATTTCATTGCAGACCCACAATGGCCCATGGACACCCATCTCCCGATCATGGAATGCCAGCGCAAGGGTGGCTACGTAAACCATGGACAACCCTTTCCCACATGCCTAGACTGCACGACTCAAGACTGGCATGCCATGTCCATGTGGGCCCCACCTATTGGAGAGGAATTGGCTCTGATACCATTTGTAATGCCCAGGCCCACTGCCCAAGGTTCTAGTAGAGTTTTAGGAATGGCGACTGGCCCCACAAATCACCACTAGCCTTAACTTCACGCTTTATCCTCACTCACGCGCAAGCCGGGGTCAACTTCCCGACTGGTCACCCATCCTAGTACTACTCCAAGATGAGAACGCTTAACTATGGAGTTATTTAGTGATGGGCTCCCAGAAAAGGAGGTGCACCTTGGTGACATGGGTAGTCCATTCATTCCTTATAAGATCATTTTATCTGAGGCCTCAAATCTTGGGATGTTACAATCTCCCCCACTTAGACTCTTGACATCCTCATCAAGGCTCAACTATAAGGCCTCATAATCTCTTCCCCATTTCAGTGAAGACCTAACATGGCCCATGGACACCCAGCTCCCAATCACGGAATACCAGCGCAAGGGTGGCTCATCACCATGGATAGCCCTTTCCTACATGCATGGACCGTACAGCTCAAGACTATCATGCCACATGCCCATGTGGGCCCCACCTACTGGAGGGGAATTGGCACTGATACCATTTGTAATGCCCAGGCCCACTTCCCAAGGCTCTAGTAGGGTTTTAGGAATGACGACTGGCCCCACAGACCACCACTAGCCTTAACTCTTTGTCCTCACTCACACGCATGCCAGGATCAACTTCCTGGCATGTCACCCATCCCAGTACTACTCTAAGATGAGCACACTTAACTATGGAGTTCTTAGTGATGGGCTCCCAGAAAAGGAGGTGCACCTTGGTGATATGGGTAGTACAATCATTCCTTTTCAGATCATGTTATCTGAGGCCTCAAATCCTGGGATGTTACAGGGGTGACATTTAATATTTTAAGGAAAGTATTCTATGTGTCACACCATATCTTCTCCTGATGATATAGATCAAGTATGACATGTTTTGGACCTTAGTTGGGATTTCTATACCCTTATGGTCACTAGTTGGACCTATTGTGATCACTAAAGGACCTTATCTAGAATTTGACTAAGTCCTAATTTTAGTCATGACGACTTTCCCTTAAGTTAGACAACTAAAGGCTCCCCAATCATTAGTCATGTTTCCTCGTTACTATCTTGATCCTACTACAAACATGCCATTTTTTTAGTTGATTAATAATTTATTTGAACTGACCAACATGTCATCAATATTGTGGATGAAAGGATCAATAGTCATTCAAGTTCTCATTTATATGACTATAATAGTCAACAAATTATTTGCTCCATCAGGCCTAAAGAGTTTAATCATTTGAATAAAATTTAGTATTTTGATAAAAATAAAGGGCTAAACCACGATTTTAATGGTATGAACACTTTAGACGTTTATAAACCCTAAACCCTCTATTTCATCGTTCTAAACCTTGAAGAAGAGTTTTTTAACTAAATGGTGGAGGAAATTGGGGGGTTCAAGATTAGATTGAGTTCTTAGATGATAGAAAGATCAATCTTGGTAAGCTTTTGGTTAAATCAGCATATAATATCTTTTTATTTCCTTTAAACCCTACTGGACAAGATTATGTAGAAACCATAGTAAGTAACCTCATTCTTGATATCAATCACTCATTCTTCTTCATTTGACCTATGTCCAGGTCTTGCTTTTGGAATTTTTGCAAAAAATCCACTTTAGAGAGATTTTGCATCTAGGCCTTGGTACTCCATAGACAATAGTATCTAACATATGTTCTTATTTAGGTGATTAATCTAATTCATGTGAAAGCGGATTCTTTTATGTAGAATCTACTTGATATAAGTGACATCAACAAACTAAATGTTATTTGAGCTTGAAATGGGGATGTAGATGGATTTTACATATAAATCATAAAAATATAAATATACTTTTTCCCTGTGGAGAACTACTGATGTGTTCTATATATGATCATGAGTTTCTTATACTTCACCTAAATTCAATTATTTACATTGAATCCACCTCATTATGAGTTTAGGTCTAAAAATGCATTTTTGATAAACTTGAGATCAAATCATAAATTTATAATGAAAGTTTTCAAACGTGTTTCTTATTAGCATAGTTGGTGTTACTAATTAAATTAACATGTATATTCCTACTAGTGATATATTTTGTTTACATGTGCAATTTAAAAACATGAGGAAATTAGCTAATTTGAGACACATATTCCAATTGAGGTTTTTCCTTTTTTAATGATCTTTCAAATAAAATGTACACATGACATCATGGTGTGACATTATGATACGAAAATATGATTAATTGGATATCATATGAATAGAGATCTTAATTCACTTTAGGTTGCATGCCTTATGTGCACCATAGAGTTTTCCCAATGTTATAAATTTGATAAATGAAATGGGTCTACTTATAGCAATCCAACGATCATTAGAATTACCTAGAGTCCTAAATTGTTGACTTTATGTGACAAATTGGGTATATGGACTAGGTGGAGTCCCCTCAACTCCCTATCATTAGTTGTGTATGAGTGTGCATGAGTTGGTTTCTCCTTTTGTAATAGTAGTTGTAGTGATTGGTGGACAATGTAAAAGATATGTTAATTATACACACACTAAATATAATGAGTTTGGGTGAGATTCATATTAACATACCTTAATGTGTATGAATATACATGTCATTTTATGAGTAATCATGACCAACCTATGATTTGTGTAGGCTTCAAGATGATGAGGTGTGGTGAGACCTTAGTAGGGCTAATATATCTAAGATTTTATACATTGGCCTATGTGTATCTTTATCAAATAGCTTTAATTAGGATAGTCTATTTCAATAGAACTAGGGAAAGGTTAATACAATAATTACAATCCATGGAGAAATTAATTGGATGGTATCTTGTTCTCATACAAATTATGCATGCTCTCAATTTTTATCTAGTTACTTGAAATGTATACACATAACATACATACTTGGTTAAAATACATATAATTTATTATTTCTATTTCATAATGAGTTTCATCATTCATTAATGATGTTTTTCATGTTTGAACTTTAAAGGTTTTGGGTATCAAGTACTCTAATACGGTTATCCTACTTAGAAGTATTTGCACCCATCATAGTTGGAGATATACAACTCACCTTGAGCATACTTGTTTTGGTTTTATTGTTATCACTATATATTGGTCTTGAGTGGGGTGTATCAAGTGTATAATTAGTGACTTAATATCATAAAATAGTTGTTGTGTAATTGTGGACAAATAGAATATTATCTATCATCTATATATAAACTAGGAGCATGACCTTTTCTAGGATGATATAAGGATGACATTCTGCAAAGGGAGACAATACACTTATAATATTTTCTTGAAATGTTAACATAGTTTACATGAAGAAATAACAATGGTATTTTCTCATTAGCATATACTGTAAATCATATGTCATATGTTTTTCCAATTGAATCATGATTCCATCATGTGACAGCGGCCTTGGGACATGCTTATGTGCAAATACTTGGACTTGGAGTCACAATCTCTTGTTGCCTCTTTTGTGAAAATCATTTTGAAGACAAATATCACATGTTTTTCATTTGTTAATTGGCCAAAGACATTTGGGAAAAACATACTTCTAATGCTTACATTTCTTGAGTACATACATATGAAGTGGATACTCCTGGTCTTGTAAGGAATGAGTCTCATATTACCCCTCTCCCCTTTCATTACAACATATTCCTATAAAGAAACTTACTATTTTTCTAAGATACAAGGACCCATTGTGGCAGGCTTTGTGTTGTTATACAGATAGACATAGACTCAATTTATAAGTTTTTTTTCTTGAATCTCATGTTCCTTTACTTAAGCTCGCATACTTCAAATTAAAAAAAAAAGAGTCCCTATGTTGGGATTAACAGAATAAACACAAGTGATCTGGTAGCTTTTACTACAATATACCTTTAGACATACATTTATGACATAATGGAACTGAGAAATAAAATAAGATATTACACATATGCATGTTTATAGATTTCATCTATGTGTCATTGACCGATCTAAATCATATGTCCAAAATGGAGCGGATCTAGAGTAGTCAGACTCTTAAATTTATAACTCCACACTCAGACCCCCACAACTATTATACGGGGTCCAACGTAGTAAATGGATGTCGATCCACATGGATAAGGGGTGGTATGTGCTAAGAATGTAGAATCTTGGCTCACTTACACCAACCAAAGAGTGATATTAAGTTTGGTGTTTGTTAGGGAATGATGTTACTTCAACCAAGAAAACAAAGTAAAACAAGTAAAACAAAGCAAGGATAAAACAACAGAACAAGTAAAAAGAAAGAGTGAAATAACAAGTATGGATGGGAACTTGGATTGGGTTTCACCATCTAAGGTCTCTCACCAACACACAATACTCACACCATTGTATACCCTTATCAAGATTACAATCAATCACCATATATGCATATTCCCTCTTCTCTCGAGCTTAGGATAGATCTAGATCATGAGATTGTCTCTCTCTCGAGATGGAAAACAAACAATCACAATATAACCATATGGCCATTATATTAAGCATTCCAACATTCTCATGCATTCATGCAACTCCATAACACTTAGATAAGGTGAGAACTGCTCTTTCGAGGTACTAGAAATCAAATATCACAAGATGATAGCTAATCATACAAGTGAAACACTAAGACCAAGAATATGGAGACAATCATTGCTAAGAGCATGTAGTATATATAATGGAAATAAGTATTTTCATGTTGGGAGAGCCTTAGTGGCTACTCCCAACCCAAGCTATATGTTTAGCCACTCATATTAATGAGCATCATTATGAAATTACAAATAGGGGGAGACGTAAGGTACTACCAGTTAGGAATGGAAGAAATGAGATCAGGTGGATAGATCCTGAGGAAGGAGGAGAGGAGATACATCAACAATGACCAAGAATGTTTAAGGTTGATGGTCTTATACTCCAAATCTGGTGCTAGCATGGGGTGAGAAGAACTCCTTCTCGTCGTCCTCCTTCTGTCAACAAAGAACTCGAACAAGACGAAAGGGGTGATGAATTGGATCAACAACGAAGAAGTCTGACTCTCGTCCCCATGAAATGATGGTCCAGCAGGTGGTCCATGGCAAGGATAAACTTTGATAATGCTTATGAGTCCTCTATGCTTGGCATCCCCTCGATGATATGCCCCATATGTCCTATTCATAGCTTCAACTGCTTGCTCTTTAGCTTGCACCGCAAGTATAAGAACATGCCTTGAGGTGCGTGCTAAACGGTATTGGAATAACCTTTTAGTCAGGACATCACATCTTGGAGTTGGACCTATGGACTTTTGACTGAGGTTGTCTTCCCATTTGTTGTCAACCTGTGAGATCATTAGTTGTGGAATCAATTATCTCATCGGTCCTTAGGAATTGATGATGTATCGCAGGGGTAATTCGATGGTTGTTGTCTTGCATAAATTGATGGTTCTACTTATCTAGGGAAGCCATAAGATCCTTTCATCCAATCATCGCACAGGCTGGGATTCCTATCGATGGTTGTGGAGACTATCCATCATGTCTGAAGGTATCATTGAATGATATGCTGTCATGGCTCATGACCATCAGTTTGCAATACGATGGTCACTCTGATAGCTGCTCACCAACTTTGATGCGATCTCCATCGGTTGTGGGAACTGATGGACATCCCTCTCCATGGTAGAATCCTTTAGAACTTAGTTTACCTGCATAAAATGTCATAGTTACCTTCAAGACAAAACATTAAAGTTATTTAAGTGAAGAATGGGGGAAAGTCCAGATAAATTTTTATACATGAGGGGAAATAACAGACAAATTAAGGCATGAAACATCCACAAAAATGGATGTTATCAACCCCCCCAACTTAGAGTCTAGCTTGTCCTCAAGCTAACAAATAGAATCAAAACATCGAAAAAAGACCATGGGCTTCATTTATTTAGTAATTTTCTTCATTAAACCATATCAATATGTTGTCCTTAGGTCATGAGATTTGTTTGACCGCTTAGTCAGCCTACTATTCTCCCAAATTCATTCCCCTAGATATATAATCTTTTGACTTTTATTTTGGTTGCTACCTTTGTTGTAGAAGGAAGATTCCATGTACGATACATGTAACCTCTCTTCATAGACATACTAGTACATGGTTCATGCTAGGGGTAGATTTCATACCCAACTTTTATTTTAATAGGTCCTAGATAATGTGATGGGCTAGGACAAAGCTGAGGCATTTCCATCCTTTTCTCAGGTCCACTCAAACTAGATTACTTTTATAATGACAGTGTTGTCTAATTCAGGTCCTGATGTAATCTTAGGTGGTTAGGTGAGGTTTCCTTCAAAATTTAGGTGTGTTAAAGTTTTGGCTTCTAGAGCCCACTACTGGGCATGACAAATTTGCATTCTTAAGTGCATCAATACACTATCCAGGAAAAGTCTTTTGACATCTTCCAGGGCACAACTCTCATGATTTATTCTACTTGGATTTTATTCTTCTCACATGCTAAGGGTTAATAGGAGTTTTTAAGGAAGTTTTGGGTTGTCAAGCCTCTTTTTATGCCATAGTAAGGATTTTAGCAATAGAAGGGGTAGCTATTTCCCCTATTTGCAAGAGGTATTCCAACCTATACTAGGAGGTTAGTGTAATCGATCAGGGTTTTAATAGTTTAAGTCCTCCTTATTTAGGGAAATTGCTAAGGATAGTGGCATTCTTTCTCTAAATATAGAGTCTTGAAATAAGATAAAGACATGGTTATACATAAGAGTTTTCACTGGGAGAATTTATAGCACATGGTATTACTCTTGAAATGATCACACTACAAGGTAGTGTGAGGAGAAGAAGTTCTAAGGTAAGAGTGCTGACAACACCCATGAAAGTTGGATTCAAAATTGCCTTTTAAAACATCTTATGCATCAAAAGTTTCATCCAAGGAGGCGAGAATATATATATATATATATATATATATATATATATATATATATATATATGTGCAAAATTTTAGTCAAAACTGGCCATTTGGCTTTTTAAAATTTTCAAAAAAAAATTGCAATTTTTTTGCCAAGATATAGCAAGGAAATGGTAAGGTATAGTAATGCATGGAAAAATATAATCCAATTGAAATGTTGAGCATAAAAATATATATCAAGCTCTCCTCTTCAGACCCCCCAAACTTGTCATCCACCTTGTCCTCAAGGTGTTAGAGAATGAGGTTGATCTAGAATAGGCGAGTTAAAGTTGGTTTTTTAACTATGCCCATTCATAAGATACAATCTTCATTGTGTATTGGCATCCAAGATGGTGATCATAGTCATCTTGATAGTTTTCTACCTTCTAATTTGATGTGGCTACCATCTGCATTCAAAATAAAACATAGAAATCACAATCGTAGGAAAGAGGTTCTTGTTGTGGGCTCGTGTGACAGAGTTGTGGCTTCTCAAACTTTAAACCTTCATTTGCTATGCCATGGTCGTACATTTTTATCATTTCTACAATCTTTATGGACACTTGGGTAGTTGGCTATTTTGTCATATGTTATAGGTTTCATGTTGGACATGATGTCTGAACTGTTGTAGAAGATTGTTGTTTTGTTCATTGTATCAACCAAAAATAGAACCTAGAGGTTGTCATGCATAGTAGGCACAAATATCCATTGTGGGACATTGTATTGGAAGTGATCGATCAGACACTGTAGTTCACCTGACTCATTCTTTAGGACAATGTCCCCAATTATTTCATAAAAAGGCCATGTAGACTTCAAGGAGCTCGTCAGCTAGAAGTAACTCGCAAGTTTTCATGACATTTATAGTCATGTAGCCTCCTGTAACATACCGAATCCTAGACATTTTGTCTTTTGGCCCTCTTTCCAATCTTTCCTTTCATTTCTATCCTTTTTGGACTTTATGTTTAACTTGTAGAAATAATAGTGGTTTGGTGAACATTTGTTCATTATTATTTCCAACATATGGGTTTATGCACAAATACCTCAATAAATATTTTTAATAAGGGTCTAATATGCAAATATACCACTCATATGACAGATTAATAAAATATATTCATTCTAGATCATTCCTTAGCCTTATGGAGCAAGGAAGAGAAGAAAGAATGAATAATGTTACTTTAAATATGTTAATGTGATATTGAGTTAATTAATATGGGGAATATTGGTAATAATGGATAATGGGCTAAAATTCATAAAAGAAAGACTATTTGATTAAAAATAACTTGAGATCAATTTTCCTTGGGTTTGAGTTTGCTTGAATGACAAGTTTCACAATTTTGAAAACTTAATAGTTATCTTTACATTAATATGAATTGGAAAATATGAGTTTTTCTCCAAATCATTAAATAAATTATTAAACGACTTCAGAAGTGGAAATAAACCTCAAATGCGTAATCTACATGTCAAAATGAGTCTATGTGTGAATTTTCATCTAATTTGGTCAATTTTAAATATTTTATTTTAATTAGGAGAGAGAAAATGATTTAAAGACTAAAACTATTAAATAATATGTTGGAAAAAATTAATTAATGTTAAAATCATGTTCCTCACATTTATTATTGCTTATAGGACAAGTTTCATAATTTTATAAAGTTTCAAGATGCCTCTAATTAATTAAAAGGATGAAACAAGTGATAAAATTTAAATGTATTAAGTAAAATAATAAAAGTCTTCAAATAAATAAAATAATGCCAAATTCGTGTTCTACATGTTAAAATATGCCTTTTGTTCAATTTTCACTCAATTTGGAAAATATTCAATGAGAATATAAATTTAGGAGAGAGAAAGTGTGTAAAACCTTAAAATCATTAATTAAAAAATAAAAAACACCAACAAATGGAAATAATGGAAAATTCGTATCAACCATACTTAATATGTCTTATGGGTGAATTTTCATTATTTTTGAAGAATCCTAGAGTCATTAATACATAAGGAAAGAGAAAATAAGTTTTGATTTATTTAACACATCAATTGTTCTCAAAAGGAAAATCTAATTGCATATTTGAATTCCACATGTCCAAAATAGGTTGGGTCCCGAACTTTATTAATTTTGGAGTTTGTTTGCATCCTCAAATGGAGATAGAAAAAGGAAAATAATTTGAATAGAACTTTATTCGAAATCAAATCGGATTGACATTAAATGTCACGCGGATGTGCGATCTAGACCGTTGGATTCATGATCCAATGGACAGTGTGTCATCACCTACCTTGCTCTTATTTGGAAACATGCCACAACTTTTGGGTGATCTTAAAATCGAGATTTCTCTCTCGTTTAGCAAGCTTTCTGCGAGATGTCTTCGCCTACATGTTCTTGGAGAAGTTCCACATCCAAAGAGTCCTTACTCATGTGATCTGGTGGTGTATTCGAGAAATGCCCAAAACCTTGGACTTCAAGTCTTGCGGCTACCCCCCACTCCCATGTTTCATGTGCCCTCACCTATAAATACTTGCTCTGTAATCTCTGCAAGCACCCATGCTATTCTCCTCTTGTGCCAATTGCTACCAAAATCGCACAAACCATTGCCGACAAAGAATTTTTCCCTGGACCTTGTGGCGCCTCTTCCTTCCTCCTCCATGCATCTCCAACTCAATTGGGTGTTTCAGTGAATTATGTTCTTCCCTCTCTTGCTTTCAGTTATTTTGGTTTTGAGTTTGATCAAGTATTACATGTTTTCCCAAATTGTGGACAAGCAAGCAGCTTTGTTGTTGTAGGCATGGTGCGTGAGGGAAGGGGATGACTCCCCTCTTCAAATTTCCATTATGGTCCTCTCATTTTCTCTCTTTCATTTTTTCTTCTCCAAGGGCAATACAGTCACATTGCCACTTTTCTTTGCATTAGTACGAGTCAAACCCGACCATTTGACCATGTGACTTGGCTACTCCTTATTAGGCCAAGTCGGCGGGTGGGTCCTCTCTCTCTCTTTGTCGCTCTTGCCCTATATGATGACGTGTCTTCTTTTGATTAGCTGATTTTCTAAAAATCATAACTTTTTATTCCTTTGTCCAAAAATAAATATAAAATATGTTCTAAATTCAGATAAATCCCCTCTATCTAATAAAAATAATTTCAATGCTTGATTTTGAGTTTTTCAAAAAAGTGTTTTTGGGAGTGATTAAAATGATTAAAAATCACTAAAAATTCCTCTAAAAGTTCATGTCTAAAAATACATCAAAATTATATGTTAGTTTGATCAGAAAACCCTAACTAAGACAATGGTGGTAGTTTCGGGACTTAAATCGATGGTTTGTAGAAAAGTTGGTAACTTTGGGGTTTTAAGTCTTTAATGAATGTATATAGTTCTAATACATGAACATGGTTATGATATTAGGACAAGTGGACCCTTATCTCATTTAAAGGTTTGGAAAAGTGGTTTGTAGGACTCTAAGGAAGAGGTATGTGCATTTAACACCTTAGTTGGGGATTTTATGCCTTAACCTACTTTTCCCTAATGAGGCTTAATTGAACCTAATTCTCTTTTCTTGAAACCCTAATTACTTGTGCCTCAAATCTAATTATTGTTTCATATAGCTTGGGTTTATACCCCACTGTCATGCTTATTGATTCATTTGATTATTCTTTCCATGATTACTTTTCTAGCATGTCGATTTATGTTCTATTTAATTTTGAATAGCGGTACTTATGTTCAACCACCCACAGAGGACGTATTTATTCACCCTGGGGAGTGTTTTTATTCACCCCATATTATTGTAGGTGACTGGGAATGTCTTATTCTCCCCTCACCTATGGTTATAGGTTTGGTAGGTGCCTCAACCCTACTTAGTTAGGTAGACATATTTATCTTACATGCAATTCCCTTTTAATTTAATTGTTAATGGCAAGTTTCTTTTGAATATAGCCTCATACTCTTGGTTATCTTCATCGTATAATGAACCCTGCCTATTTTTACTTGCTTTACTTATCTTGTTATCCTCAACATATTTTATGACACATATTTTTCTTTTCCCTTTCCCTTTTGTCGGGTGCCTTCCCAACCACCCAGGTGATGTTCAAGGAGATGGACAAGACAAGGAGAACATAGCTTTGGTTTGGACCTAGTTGATGGAGATGTAGCTTTGGAGATTGTAGTAGTTTAGAATTCCATCTATCTAGATGCTATTTGTGTATCTTGATGTAAACCCTAAAGGGAGAATGATGTATTCTTGTATAATCTTTTATGAAATTGATTATAGTCAATTATTATTTATTCCGCTGCTTTCTAATGGTCTTTTATATACCATATAAATAAAGATTTGAAAATTTTACACCCATTTCAACATACCTTTTGAGTATGTTGGGAATGGAGGTTTGATATTTCAAATTTTTAGTAAAGGGGTGATTTCATTCTTTTACAACATTGTATCAGAGCCCATGGTAGTCAGGATCTAACTATTTCTATTTTGTCTCCCTAGTTAGAATCCTTGCCTTACATAGTTTCCCTATAAGTTACATGCTTACCCTAGTTTTGATATATGTTTATGAAAGGTTGATTTAGGATCCTATAATTCCACATTAGGATCATGTTGATTAAACCCCTTAAAATATTTATAATTGAAAGATGGTTAAGTAACCACGGTAACTTGATGTTGTTTAGGTTTGCCTTTATGCAACTATTAGGACACGAAGTTGAAGCAAAGGTGTCTAGAAAGGATCAGGTTTTGGGGGTTCAAAATATTTTTCTCCACGCCACTTGCTTTGTTTACGAGGACTCCCAGATCCATATGATACTGGCCTGGCCTAAGCTGATATGGATTGTCTGAAATAGTTTTCTTTCAGGCAATAGTAACCTTAGACCTCTATGTTGAACATCTTTGGGAACCCTAGAGTGATGATGACTTGTTTAGGGATGGATACCCTATATAGTTACCTTATGTCCCTTAGGACCACATGTTTGGATAGTTTATCCCTAGAACCTAGACTTGGGAGTTTGGGTTCAGTGAGCCATCAGAGTGCACAGTGGAAGTGTGATGATCTTGTACATGGTGTAGTAGACTCATCCTTTGACCCTAGTGTAGTTTGGCTTGGTAGGTCGAACCCTTTAAGGGGTGGAGTATAGTTAGTTTGATGATGTTGGGTGGTTATATTTTGAGGATGAAATCCTCTTTTAGGGGACAGAGCCCTATGATGTCTCGATATCTATATATCTTTAGAAACCCTAACCCCATCCTTAGGTTGTTGTGCTTGGATCCTTAGTTTTGATCAAACAAGTAATAGTTATAACCTAACATGCTTGTTAATATGTTAATGAACATATAATGAGTATCTGATGAATAATTTATATGTTCAAACCCTAATGAATATCCAATGCACATAATATGGGTCACTCACATATTAATACTAATTATGGGTGCACATGATGCTAATAATGTCATGAATCAATAAACCTTAATGATATGATGAGAAAGAATAGTGTAACCTAATCATGGCATTAATGCATGCTATAATGAAATATAATGATCAAGTTGATCCTAAACTCTAAGTTGTAATCATATAACCTTAACATATGCACCCTTCATGTCATTAATGATACATTAGTGACATTAGGTGGCGTAATAAGATAACATACCTTGATACACATAAATGATATATAATCACCTAATCATAGATTAATCAAGTTATCGATACGAAATGCATATCACCTTGTCCTTTAATATACACCTAATTAATCACTAACCATGAATGGATATGTGAATCATATTATTAATATGTAATATGTTTCACCTTGTCACTAAAATACATATAATGATTTCATTATGGATAAAAAGTAATTGGACTCACATAAATGGACATAATCAATAATAAAAAGTGAATACATATGATAAAGTGATTAATGATGATAGCATGAAAGGTAATTTGACAATGATTAATATAGATGTAAGTAATCAATGTGATATAATTTAGATTAATTGTAGACTTAATAATAAATGGGATAATGTCTTATTTCATGCATAATAAGGAAATATAACTCCTTTTGGCAACCAACTGAATATGACATGACATAATTAAAAGAATAAAAATGATAATGCGATATCCTCATAAATGGAATACTAATAAGCTTAACATGTTAATAATGTTAAATCTAATAAAAGAAATCTTAATAGTGGAACCCTAGGTGATCCTTGAGAACCTGACCTATGATGAGTTGCTTGTGAAGTTTTTGAACTCTCAAGTTAAGCAGTTGATGTTGGTGAAAGTTTTGTGGAAGTTTTTGGTTAGAGGAACAACCTAAAGTTTTTTTATGAGATGTTGCGCACTCACCCTTCCCTCTTTGTTGGTGATTTTGGGGAAAAAATCCTCTTTAAGGGGTAGAGTGTTGTAACATACTAAATCCTGGACATTTTGTCTTTCGGCCCTCTTTCCAATCTTTTCCTTTCATTTCTATCCATTTTGGCCTTTATGTTCAACTTGTGGAAATAATAGTGGTTTGGTGAACATTTGTTCATTATTATTTCCAACATATGGGTTTATGAACAAATACCTTATTAAATATTTTTAATAAGGGTCTAATATGCAAATATACCACTCATGTGACCTAGTAATAAAATATATTCATTCTAGATCATTACTTAGCCTTATGTAGCAAGGAAGAGAAAAAGGAATGAATAATGTTGCTTTAAATATGTTAATGTGATATTGAATTAATTAATATGGGAAATATTGGTAATAATGGATAATGGGCTAAAATTCATAAAAGAAAGACTAATTGATTAAAAATAACTTGAGATCCATTTTCCTTGGGTTTGACATTGATTGAATGACATGTTTCACAATTTTGAAAAATTAATAGTTATCTTTGCATTAATCGGAATTGGACAATATGCATTTTTTCCAAATCATTAAATAAATTATTAAACGACTTCAAAATTGGAAATATACCTCCAATTCGTAATCTACATGTCAAAATGAGTTTATGTGTGAATTTGCATCTAATTTGGTCTTGTAAATATTTTATTTTAATAAGGAGAGAGAAAATAATTTAAAAACCAAAAATATTAAATAATATGTTGAAAAAAATTAATTAGTGTTAAAATCATTTTCCTCATGTTTATTGTTTCTTATAGGACAAGTTTAATAATTTTAGAAAGTTTCTAGATGCCTCTAATTAACTAAAACGATGAAACAAGTGATAAATTTAAATGTATTAAATAAAATAATAAAAGTCTTCAAACAAATAAAATAATACCAAATATGTGTTCTACATTTTAAAATATGTCTTTTGTTCAATTTTCACTCAATTTGGAAAATATTTAATGAGAAGATAAATTTAGGAGAGAGAAAGTGTGCAAAACCTTAAAATCATTAATTAAAATAATAAAACATCAAAAAATGGAAATAATGGCAAATTCATATCCATCATACTTAATATGACTTATGGGTGAAGTTTCATTATTTTTGGAGAATCCTAGAGTCATTAATGCATAAGGAAAGAGAAAATATGTTTTGATTTATTCAACACATGAAATGTTCTCAAAAGACAAATCTAATTACATATTTGAATTCCTCATGTCCAAACTAGGTTAGGTGCCAAATTTTATTTATTTTGGAGTTTGTTTGCATCCTCAAATGAAGAGAGATAAATAATTTGAATATAACTTTATTCAAGATCAAATCGGATTGACATGAAATGTCACACGGACGTGCGATCTGGACCGTTGGATTTGCAATCCAATGGTCATTGTGTCGTCACCTACCTTGTGCTTATTTGGAAACAGGCCGCAAATTTTGGGTGATCTTAAAATTGAGATTTCTCTCTTGTTTCTCAAGATTTTAGTGAGATTTCTTCGCCTACATGTTCATGGAGAAGTTCTGCATCCAAAGAGTCCTTACTCATACTATATGGTGGTGTATTCAGGAAATGCCCAAAACCTTGGACTTCAGGTCTTGCAGCCACCCCCCTCTTCCACGTTTCATGTACCCTCACCTATAAATGCTTGCTCTCCAATCTCTGCAAGCACCCATGCTATTCTCCTCTCGTGTCAATTGCTACCAAAATCGCACAAGCCACCGTCAGTGAGGAATTTTTCCCGAGACCTTGCAGCACCTTTTCCTTCCAACTCCGTGCATCTCCAACTCAATTGGGTGTTTCGGTGAGTTCCTTTCTTCCCTCTCTTGCTTTCGGTTCTTTTAGTTTTGAGTTTGATCAAGTATTATGTTTTCCCCCAAATTGTGGCCAAGCAAGAAGCTTTGCTGATGCAGGCATTAAACATGGGGAAGGGGATCACTCCCTTCTTTTAAATTTTGTTATTTCCCTCCCATTTTCTCTCTTTCATTTGTTTCTTCGCCAAGGACAATATAGCCACTTTTCCTCTTTTCTTTACATTAGTACAAGTCAAACCTAACCCTTTGACCATGCGACTTAGCTCCCTTGATTGGGTCAAGTCGGAGGATGGTTCCTCTCTCTCTCTCTTTGTCTATCTCGCCCTATATGATGACGTGTATTCTTCTCATTGGCTGATTTTCTAAAAATCATAACTTTTTATTCCTTTATCCAATAATAAAAATAAAATATGTTCTAAACTCAAAAAAATCCCCTCTATCTAATAAATATAATTTCGATGCTTGATTTTGAGTTTTTCAAAAAAGTGTTTTTTGGAATGAATAAAATGATTAAAAATCACTAAAAATACCTCTAAAAGTCCATATCTTCCAAATACATAATATTATATGTTAATTTGTTCAGAAAACCCTAAGTAAGACCGTGGTGATGGTTTCAAGACCTAAATCAATGGTTGATTAGCCCGAACCACACGTCCGGAAGGGAGGCAGACTTAGAAGGAATCAAACTTTTAAATTTATAACCCCAAACCTTCAAGGACCCCCGCAACTTTGTTACGGGGTTGAACATAGGGACGTGGTGATGTTTAGGTCGCTTGAGATTTTAGTCCTAAGTCAGATAAGACAAGACGATAGCTGACAAAAGGTATGGGCTAGAACTAGTCTAGCGGGTTGTCACGAATTACTACAAAACAAAGAAAAGAAAACAAATAGTAGGATTCTACTAATCAGAGAGAAGGAGTTCCTAGCTGCATAACCACAAGTTGGGAAGTCTATGCACCCATTCTTAGACATATACAACCCTCGAACACCGTAGCAAGCAATATACATCCAAACATAGCACACACCATGGGATCTGTTCCTGTGGGGTCATCCCACTCGCTCTTGCATAGCGTGACTACAACCCATCAATGGTGTGAAACCTCTCTCGAGAATAATAAACCAAAAACCTAGAATATTCTATATACCATCTTAGGTCTAGGATGTTAGGAATGGATGACATTGAACTGTCTTCCTTTCAATTTTTGGCCCAAACTATCTTCTCTTGTCTATTTCTACAACAAATCTCTCGATACAGGAAGAAATATCAGTTCAAGCAAGAAAAAGATCAACCAAACTAGCAATCATAACCAAAAAGAGAAGATAGAACATAAATCGTACTAAATCTGGACTAAATCTACTTGCTTAAGGTGAAAGTATATAAATGTGCCCAAAACGGGCTACATATCCAAGAAGGAGCTCAACTAGCCATGGACAAGCATAGTTGGCACTGAACAAAGATGGAAAAACATCATTTGTACATAAATAAGGAAGAACAATAGAAGAAAGGAGAAGAAGAGATTTAGCCTATAGAGGAGAGGTGGCTCTCGCTCCCTAGCCTCCGTATAGGCAGGATCTCATCTTTTGGGTCTTCTTCCTTGATCTTCTGGACTCCTTGGCCTCCTTTCTCTCTAAATGCACCCCAAATAGTAGCTTGGTTGGTGGATGGGGGTGGAAGATGATGGTGTGGACGTTCTCCTTCCCTCAAAGAAGATGGATCCTCAGTCTTTTCTCTCTTCAGCTTCCACCTTTAGAGATCTAAGACCAGAGGTAGAAGATGGTGGGGGATGGAAGCACACTGAAGAGATGGGTGTAGAACGAGCACTTTGGCCTTCTCAGACCTCCAGACTCTCCCACGGGGCTCTGGGAATTATTAGGTGGAGGCTCCCAGATCGAAACTAGGACTCCTCGTTCGCGAACCCCTTCTTAGGTCACCAGGGGTGGGTATTTATAGGTGAAACCAGCTTCGTGGTTGAGGACGCACCACAGTCACGGTTTGATCCACGATCACAGTAGGTGAGTCGGTCTAGGAGTTTTTTGCCTCACGGTCGTGGTCTGGGTGTGCACGGTTGTGGTCGTAGTCATGTTGATGCCCCAGTCGGGGCTCGATCCGCAGTCGCAGTGTAGGCCTCAGTCGTAGTCAGTCATGTGATCGTGGCGTTGCTTTAGATCGCGGTCGAGGTTGGTGTCTCGGTCACAGTCCTACGCTCATAGATCATAGTCCTCCATACCGCGATCGCGGTTATGGTGGACAGAGACCTTACTACTGCAAAAAACTAGTTGTTAGGGGAGGATCTTAGAGGATAGATGTCTTTTCAAGTTCGGTGTCTGCAAGTCCCAAAATTGGCTTGTTTGAGAAACTTTATTTATGAAATGATATAAATTACTAAAAGATAATAAATATGGGATATTTTGTCATATTAAGGCTATAGTGACACAAAATCATAGATAAATGTTTGCATAAATACATAAAATTGGGTGTTATCAACCACCCCAAGCTTAAACCTTTGCTTGTCCTCAAGCAAGAATGTGCTCAAAGAACAAAAAGATAACATCCAAATTAAACTTGGAGATGAGTGCTAAGATTAAGAAAAATAGTTTAAAACATCAATTCTCTTGACCTATGTTGTTTCAAAGCAAACCACCACCAATCGAGCACAATCCTGCCAAAGTAAGACCAAAGAGCAACCATGCAAGATTAAGCTAGTCCATTGTAACCTGTCGATACTCATGAGGGTTTGAATCATAATTATACAACATAAAAGCATTTTCACATAGATGATCATGGGGGTGATGAGCAACGAGCCATCATCATATATCCATGTAGACCAAACAAGGACAACGCGCCTCTCACTTATTCAGATCCTAAGAAGCAAACATAAGCAAAAAGACTCTAATGACTTCTGAGGGGCCCGATCTGTGTCAGGTTGGTCCATGTAATGAGCAATAGTCCCAGCAGTCTAAGCCAATTGGCCCAAAGCAGTGCGATAAACTCCTCATACTGTGCTCGAACCAACCCTACTACTGGGATGGTTCCATAGGACTCCTAGGGGTTCCTAGTGACTCTCTAATGAGCTTTCGGAGTGCTACTACCAGGCATGACATACTTGCTTTCATAAGTGCAGTCATACACCACTTGGGTATCATCCTTAACTCTCCTGAAAGAGAAATCAAGCACTCATTCATTCACACTCAAGCTTTTATTTACTGCATTCTAGTTTATAGGCCTGGGTGAGAATTCTTTTAAAATATTTGGGATTTTGTGGGCGGCCAAGCCTATTTTGCAAACATTTGTTTTTTTCATCTTTTTGACTCAATCTAAGGTGAGAGGGCGCATAGACCATCAAGGAAAACACTTCACATGATTATAGCTAAAAACTCATCATGATCTGTTTGACACAAGTGTGAAAAGTAGCAATTATGATTCAAGAATCCTTAGAATAGAGGCAGGCTTGTAAAACCGCAGCTAGGAGTCTTTGATCATGCTTTAGCTCTTTTCAATAGTCATATGCCTTGGATTTGTCATTCACAACATAGATCAAGGAAATAAAGCTTTAGGCTATGAAAAAGACACATAACCTTAGATTCATTACCAAACGTAAGGAAAGAGTTAATGAGCAAGCCAAGCAAAAGGTCAAGCAGTTTTAAGATGAAAATTTTTAGGCATAAAGATAAGAATTTAGCTATAAAATTTGCATTGCATAACCTTAATTGCAAAGCTACAGATTATGAAACAAAATCTTACAAAGCTTGAAATTTTATGCTAAATGCAAGGGAAATAAAGGAATAATGCATGCATTCTATGAAAGAAATAAAAGGGAAAGGCGGAAGATACACCCTGACTACCACCCCAAGCTTAAAAAAATTAAGCCTTGGATGGTAAGAAAAGTAGCTGCTATTGGTATTCATTGTCTAAATATTGATCCAGATTGCCTAAATTGCCTGATGTGTTCTCATAGTTCTAGTTTAGATCTTGTTGAAAATGAAATGACTACTCGAAGTCTTGGGTCGGCTAATAGTAGTGCCCGAGCGGTTGCTGGAATGGTTGTTGATAATTCGATTGAGGTGGTGGAGGAAAGGCTATGTCAAACCTCTATCTGAGGTACTACACATCGTGCTCCAATGTATCAAATCGTCCGCCTGACTCAGCTCTAAACCCCATCATGAACCCGTAGAACTCACCGCATTAGGATTTGATACGAATTGCCCCTATTTGAGGGGGTTGTGGGTAATTTGCAGTAGGTATCTCTGTGTAGGGTCCTCCCTGATATGGTATGTTGTGGAAGGTTGCCCCTGTCTATTGTCCATCCTCCTGAGCTTCTGGCACTGGTGGTTCTGAGGTAGAAGCTCTTGCATATTCGCTCGTATGGTGAACATTACCATGGGCATTCAATAGAGAGACGTCCATGATTGTCGTCTGACATGTGAACTCTGCATTAGCAGGCAGTAGTATTATGTGCTTGTAGTGATCGCAGATATATAGATAGCATACACAACAATGTTTGACCACTCCTGAGCGGATCAAGTGGTCTAAGTCTAACTTGGACCACTCGATTGCTTCTTGCATAAGTGCCAATTGTTCATCTCCAATTCTGAGATGGCGCACCATGAGAGTGACAATTCCCTCCATCAGCATGAACTAGAGTTGCTTCTGAAAAGAGTTGTGGATGTGGTGGATAATGAAGTTCCCCACATTCACTTTCTTTCCTACCACCACATACCACAAAATGTAGAGGTCCGCTACACTGAGCGCTCCTTGTCTGTCTTGCTTTTCCAAGACACAGTTTGCAATCACCTGATGCAGATAACGAATTGCCTAGTTGTGGATGTGCGAAGCTTTGGTGACCTTAGTCACATATTTGTCTTCCCCTGTAAGCATTTTCCATGCTTGGAAAGTATTAAAATTGTGGCCCCATATCTCCAGCCAGCCTCTAGATATCTCAGTATAGTCTTCAGAAGCGCGTGACAACCAGCTATTGAGTTGGTCCATAGTAACTTCGTGGGGCTGGTTAAGGATGCTAAAATGCAAGGTAATGTGTTGGTGATCCTTAGATGTTTCTAGCATAGCTTAAAACTCACAAGTGAGTCTCTGGTAGGCATTGTATTATGCATATGTGAGGACATCTAGGCCAACGATTACAAGATATCTATCGATCTGTTCTCGGATCCAGAGTCTAAGGAGTGTTCCAAGATTGGTATATCTCGGGCCTACTAGTCTGTGTTGATCTCTAATTAGAGTATCAAAGTATTTGTTTTGCTTCATACTCTTCAATAAAGGGGAGGGGAGTGAGCTTTGGTTGACAATGACATGTGTGACATGGCGTCTATTCCCTTGAATAGAATCACATGAGGAAGTTGACCGTCACAAGGATGTAAACCATTCTGTTGACCGTCGACGCTGGTCTCCAACAGATGAAGCTCTGTGCAAAACTAATGGGCTCTTCTTTTGTCTCATCAAAGTCTGGAGCTCAGTGTCATGGCACGCTGTCTATGTTTTCTCACTAGAGGCTTCCTGGACTGACTCACCACTATAGGTATCCATAGGAGTGATGGATAAGTAGTTGTAGTCTAAACCGGTCTCTTGTGATCAGAACCATAGAGTATAAAACATAACCTCATCTTCATATATCGGATTCGTGGTTCGAGTGGCATGGTGTGGGTATGGTCTCCCATATTTTGATTGTGATGTGAAGCTTCCTTCCCCTTTCTTTTGCATTATAGACTTTTTAAGCCTTTTAAAGCTATTTTTTATTGCGTCAATGGTGTCACTTCTTCTGATGTAGATCTGGCTGGCTTGACTATGCTGAAGGTTGGTGTTGTTGTCTCAAGATACTCCAAGCTCACTCGCGATATGGACTGTGACCTTGATGAAGACCGCGATCACGGTAGCGAAGACCGCGACCTCACTGACTGGCCTTGGCACCGCGACCCGTACTACCACGATCGAGGAGACTGTGACCATAAAATAGATTTTGATACCATGACCTGAGTAGGTTGGTCACCGCGACTACGGTGTACAAGGTGACCGCGATCTACGGGATCACAACTGTGGCCAAGGGGACTACAATCTAGGAGACCACAATCAAGGTTACTGGACTTCGTGTAGCCTGAAGCGTGCGGTTGGCAGAGTTACTGGGCCACTGCTTAAAGGTCGCGATCGCGGTCTAGGTGTGGTTGTTGTTGTTGGTCCTAACGCGCTTGCACCTTCCTTGCTATCCATCGATGGAAGCAAGAGGAAGATGGGAAAAGGGCAGAGAGCAGTGCGACGGTGGAGGGAACTCAGTGGTTAGGTGAGGAGGTGATACCTCAGCCCGGGGGTATTTATAGGTCAGGCGCACAGCCCCATCCTTGCTCCAAATCACTTGAGGTTGCAGACAAAGCAGCGATAAAATCAGAAAAAGGCATCAGAGACCCGGTCAAAAGGCATGAAAACTCAATCAAAAGAGAAACATTCAGTCAAAAAGGCGGAGACAACCCGACATGCTGGTCATTCAGGCCGAAAAAGCACATCCGAGTCTTGCATAACTGCATTCGCGGTCTCACTGTCCTGCGGTCGTGGTCTAACTCAGGCATGACCGTGATCGTAGTCTTGGCTTTCAGACCGCAGTCACGGTCTAGCTAGCAGGCCGTGGTCCTTGCCTTTAGACCGCAGTCGTGGTCCCAACTCTGCCACATGAGGAAGGATGAGGGTGGGACGCCTTTAGAGGATAAAATCTAAATCAAACACCATGGAAGAGCAACAAGGAATGATGATTAACCTCTTATAAGATATGGACCAAATACAGCTGTTAGGGTGCAGAGATGGAAGAGCATAAAAATTTAATAGAAAACTAGATGATGCAAATTAAACTAAATTTTTAGCAGTTAGGGGAAAGATAAAATTTAGATTGACTTTATTTTGCAAAATATATGAGAAGTAAAGATCTAAGAAAAATTGTGTAGGTAGTAGGGGGTGTCTACCCTATGAATCCTACACTTGGATCCCAAATCCATAGTTTTGGGGTCTGAGTTACCTATATCTCACTGCTCGGGCTCACCATGTAGTGGCAGAATATGCAGAGAGATGACCCCTACCAATTCTGGAAGAGAGGGATAAAATTTGGCAACACGGTGAAGTCATCCTTGTGTTGTGATTTACTAGAACTGCACTGGGATGAATTCTTCGGCAACTCATCTTCAAGGTAGCTTCCAAAATATGAATCTGAATAGGAAGGTCCTAGGATGTCGACATAGGATGAGACGGAGAGGGGGGGGTGGATATCTTCCATAGGACTCTTCTCTTCTCTCTCCACCTCTGAACTTGAGGTTGGATACTCAAAATTTTTTTATTATTTATAGTCTGGGTCATCCAATCATCTTCTGAACAAGTACCCCTAAAGGCATCTATTTGTCCAGATTCTACCACCCTAATCTTGTCGCCTTCTGTAGGGTCCAGGGTGTCTTCATCCTCAGCAGCCATGTTGTAGTGGATTTTTCATCTTGCTCCATCAATATCCCCCAAGACTTTTAAGGGGATGGTGGTAAGTGTCATCTCATGCTGCTCTAATTCGTCATCATCAGTATGTTCACTGCTCCAATTTGAGCAGTTGTCATCATCGTTGTTATCGAACAAATTGTTCCAAACAATGATGGGCATACTGCTCAAGGCTAAATGACAAGTCTCAAAGTGAGAGCAATCTATGGTCCAGAACAATGTTTGACTCAAGTTCCTCAATCCAACCTTTTGGTTGCAAGGTTGTTTGGATATTAAAATGAGGACAAGCGTCTTCATCACTTTCATCATAAAACCATTTAAGCGCCTGGCTTGAATCTTCCATTGGTTGATCGACTGAATCATCTGGATAGAAGTAAGGGCTTTCCCAGGTGGGCTTGTCTACACAAAAAATTCCCGATGAATCTAGTTGATGGTCTGAATCGGATGGTGAGGCATACTCTACTTTAGACCTAATGGAATGGTCTTGATGACTAAAGTCTTCATTGTAAGGCAATGGTGTTTGTAATTGTGTGGTAAACAAATTTATGAGCTCTCGAAGCTTCCTACCTTGTTCAACATCTTTACCATGAAGCTGTTGGACTTGGGTACCTAAGCTTTCAAGACTCCCCAACTCCTCCTTGAACTCTTGTTGTAGACTCGCTATGTCAAACTGATGTGCTTGGGTGAATCCTTGCTCAACAGTTTGAAGTATGCTTCTACTGTGGTCTGCAATCTCTGTGGCTACTTGGAGTTGATGATTCTTCCTTTCTAGTAGTTGTTGGAGTGGATCAACATTTTCTCAGAGATGAGGAGTTAAGGAGGTGAGTGTTTTAACACTTTCTCCAGCTAACTCTACTGCCTTAATCAACTCTTGATCCCATGATAGCATGGAAGTCGAGGGTTGGCTGGCAGTCTCCATTGTTGGAGCATCTACATATGACAATGGTGGAGGTGAATATAGCTCAACAAGTTGTAAGGCACGACTTTCAATTATTTTGTAGGAGTTGAAACTGTGGAAAAATTCAGGAGGATAGGTGGACAAGATGACTTGTCTTGCAGAAGCAATGTCCATGGCTGAAAAAGTGTAAGAAAAAGGAAAGTTATTCAGTATATATGGACAAGTATGTTTAAAATAAAAGAAAAACCATGTATATAAGGGATTAAAATGACATTAAAAAGTCTTTTTAGGCGAGTAAACGTGGAAAGCCATGACCCCGACAATGACACCAAAAAGTTGATTGGCCTGAATGGGGCATTCGGAAGGGAGGCATACTCAAAAGAAATTGAACTTTTAAATTTATAACCTGAAACCTTCAAGGACCCCGACAACTTTGTTACAAGGTCAAAGTAGATATATGGGGTCAAACATAGGGATGTGGTGATGTTTAGGACGCTTGAGATTTCATTCTTAAGTTAGATAAGCCAAGATGATAGAAAACATAATGTATGGGCTAGAACTAGTCTAGCGAGTTGTCACGAATTATTACAAAACAAAGAAAAGAAAACAAATAGAGTATGTAGGATTCTACTAATCAGAGAGAAGGAGTTCCTGGCTATGTAACAACAAGTTGGGTAGTCTATGCACCCATTCTTGGGCATAGACAACCCTCAAACACCCTAGCAAGCAATCTACATCCAAACATAGCACACACTGTGGGATCTATTCCTGTGGGGTCATCCCACTCACTCTCACGTAGTGTGACTACAACACATCAATGGTGTGAAACCTCTCTCGAGAATAACAAACCAGTAGCCTAGAATATTCTAGATACCCTCTCAAGTTTAGGATATGCTAGGATGTTAGGAACAGATGACCCTGAACTGTCCTGCTTTCAGATTTTGGCCCAAACTATCTTCTCTTATCCATTTCTATAATGAATCTCTCGATATAGGCAGAAACATCAGTTCAAGCAAGAAAGAGATCAACCAAACTAGCAATCATAACCAGAAAGAGAAGATAGAATAAAAATCGTACTAGATCTGGACTAAATCTACTTACTTAAGGTGAAAGTACATAAACATGCCCAAAACGGGCTACATAGCTAATAAGGAGCTCAACTAGCCATGGACAAGCATAGTTGGCACCGAACAAAGATGGAAAAACATCATTTGTATAGAAACAAGGGAGAATAATAGAAGAAAAGAGAAGAAGAGGAGATTTAGCCCGTAGAGGAGAGGTGGCTCTCGCTCCCCAGCCTCTGTATAGTCCAGATCTCGTCTTTTGGGTCGTCCTCCTTGATCTTCTAGACTCCTTGGCCTCCTTTCTCTCCAAATACACCGCAAACAATAGCTTGGTTGGTGGATGGGGGTTGAAGATGATGGTTTGGACGTTCTCCTTCTCTCAAAGAAGATGGATCCTCAGTCTTTTCTCTCTTCAACATTTTCCATTAGAGATCTAAGACCGGAGGTGGAAGATGGTGGGGGATGGAAGTCCGCTAAAGATATGGGTGTAGAACAAGAACTTCAGCCTTCTCAGACCTCCAGACTCTCCCATGGGGCTCTGGGAACTAAGAGGTGGAGGCTCCCAGATCGGACCTAAGACTCCTCATTTGCGAACCCCTTCTCAGGTCGCCAGGGGTGGGTATTTATAGGTGAAACCAGCTCCGCGGTTGAGGACGCACCGCGGTCAGGGTTTGATCTGTGGTCATGGGAGTTGACTCGGTCGAGGGGTGCTTTTCCATCACGGTCACAGTCTGGGTGCGCACAGTTGTGGTCACAGTCACGTTGATTCCGTGGTCGCGGTCGGGGCTCAATATGTGATCGTAGTGTAGGTCTCAGTCACAGGCAGTCTTGTAATCATGGCATTGCTTCAGATAATGGTCAAGGTTGGCATCTCGATCGTGGTCCTACTCACATAGATTGTGGTCCTCCATAACGTGGTTGCAGTTATGGTGGACGGAGACCTTGCTGCTACAAAAAACCATTTTTTGGGGGATGATCTTAGAGGATAGATATCTTTTCAAGTTTAGTGTTTGCATGTCCCAAAATTGGCTAGTCTGAGCAACTTTATTTGTGAATTGATATAACTTACTCAAAGATAAGAAACATGGGATATTTTGGGCATATTAAGGCTATATTGACACAAAATCATAGATAAATGCTTAGCATAAATACATAAAATATGGTATTATCAATGGTTTGTAGAAAAAGTTGGTAACTTTGGGGTTTTAAGTCTTTAATGAATGTATATAGTTCTAATACATGAACATGGTTATGATATTAGGACAAGTGGACCCTAATCATGTTTAAAGGTTTTTAAAAGTGGTTTCTAGGACTCTAAGGAAGAGGTATGTGCATTTATCACCTTAGTTGGGAATTTTATTCCTTAACCTACTTTTCCCTAATGAGGCTTAATTGTACCTAATTCTCTTTTCTTGAAACCCTACTTACTTGTGCCTCAAATTTGATTATTGATTCATATTTCTTGGTTTTTATACCCCATTGCCATGCTTATTGATTCATATGATTATTCTTTCCATGATTACTTTTCTAGCATGTAGATTTATGTTTTATTTAATTTAAAGTAGCGATACTTATGTACAACCGCCCACAAAGGGCATGTATTTATTCTCCTTGGGAAATGTTTTTATTCTCCCCATATTATTTTAGGTGATTGGGAATGTCTTATTCTCCCCTCACCCAAGGTTAGAGGTAAGGTAGGTGCCTCAACCCTACTTAGTTAGGTAGACATAATTATCTTACATGCAAATCCCTTTTAATTTAATCGTTAATGGCAAGTATCTTTTGAATATAGCCTCATACTCTTTTTATCTTCATCTTATGATGAACCCTAGCCTATTTTTACTTGCTTTACTTATCTTATTATCCTAGACATATTTTGTGTCACATACTTTCTTTTCCCTTTTCCTTTTGCTGGGTGCCTTCCCAACCACCCAGGTGATGTTCAATGAGATGGAAAAGACAAGGAGAACATAGCTTTGGCTTTAACCTAGTAGATGGAGATGTTACTTTCTAGACAAGATTGTAGTAGCTTAGACTTCCTTCTATCTAGATCCTATTTGTGTATCTTGATGTAAACCCTAAAGGGAGAATGATGTATTCTTGTATAATCTTTTATGAAATTGATTATATCAATTATTCTTTATTCCTCTACTTTATAATGGTCTTTTGTATACCATATAAAATAATGATTTGAAAATTTTACACCCATTTCAACATACCTTTTGAGTATGTTGGGAATGGAGGTTTGATATTTCAATTTTTTAGTAAAGGGATGATTTCACTCTTTTACACCTCCAGTGGTTAAGATGTCTCGAAGGTCTAGAAATAGTATTTGAATGTCATATTATTCAAGATTGTTGTGAAGTCATCCTCTAGCAGTCGAGTTCATTCAAGATAATGGTGAAATCTTCAACCAACAGCCCGTAAGATGCCAGTCTGTCAATTTTTTTTGAAGTGTGCATGATTATGTTTGTCAATTCTGGTCTGTCTTTTGGTTGATAGTCAGGTGTATCTCTCTATTTGTGGACCACTTCCTCATGGTTTGGTGTCATTGGGGCATTAGTTTCTGTCTTATGGCTTATTGCTTCTCCTTCTACCCCTAGGTTGGAAGGGATAGGGATCTCTATTTTTGTAGTGTATGTTGATGCCTTCTCTGTTGCTGCTTAATTGGCCTCTTGTGTGATTATATTTTCTTGAGGTAGGGAAGCAGTTGCCTTTGTTTCTGGTGATTGTTGTGGTGACATTTAGGTTCACTTCATTAAAGGGTGGTGGTTGGGGAGGAGTGCTTGAATCATGTAGTGGGGGAGTAAGCATCTTTAATGTAGATGGGAAACTATCGGGTTGGTTGTGCTTTCTGTTGGAGTAGAGATTTATGTTTCTTCCTTTAGCTTCTTCATTTTCTCTTTCCATGGTATTCTTACAGGTAAGGGTATAAGCGAGTACATCCTCTGTGATAAAGTGAGTTTTCTAATTCTTTTATACTTTGTTACTTTAATCTTCAGTATATCTCAAAACCCTAATTCTCCTAAAAATTAGTTACTCATTCAAAGATTGGAATTTCAAGCCCAAACTTTACCAACATGTGGGGTATGCTATGGTGAAGCTATGGTCCAAATTTCATGTCATTCGGACATTCCTAGCTCCCTCTACGATTTTTACAAGTTCTATTAATGTTTGATCGAATACATGTCACGATTTCAATCATCAAGCTATAGTTTTGGTTATTTTCCTCCTTGGTTCGCGGCGTTGACGTCACCCAACTCTCCTGAGAAATTGTGACCATCGGATGGCGCGTCCATGGATCCTGAGTGGATCGGACGGCCATCCGGTCGTCCTCTTCCTCCGATTGACCCGCGAAGACGTGGCTACAGCCACCTCGGACCACTCCTCGCCACTCCACGCCGCTTCACAAGCAACCAACCGAGGCATTGCCTCCACCTCACCTCCACGAACCCAGTGACCTCTTGCACGACCTCCAAAAGCGAGCACAACCCCACGCACGACCTCGCCGGTGAGACCCCTTCTCCAACCACCGCGGAGCCCATTTGGGCGTTTATGATTCACGCACCCCCACCTCTATTTAAGCACTCCATATCCTTCCCCGACCTCCCTTTGACGTCCCTCGAAGCCCAATTTGCCTGGAGTGAGTGCCCCTTGCCCCGAGCTCTGTGCTCCTTCTTCTAGCTCTGTCCGCCGCCGTCGAGCAGCTGGGCGGGCTGCTCCTGACCTCCTCACCCACCGCCAACTGATCCTCGAGCTCCGCAAAGCTCCGCTCCATCCAACCGGCACCTCGCAGCCAAGTTTCCTCACCTACTGCTCCCCCTTCGATCCTCTTTCACCGCAAGCTGTGAAGCTCGCCGGTCTCCTAGCCAACCCGGCGATCCCAGGGGAGCCACGACCCGAGGACCGGCCGTCCAGCTGCGGGGAGCTCCCACGAAGCTAGTCCAATCTTCACCCATGCGCGAGGAAGTCCAAGACTCCTGAGAGAGCTCGCCGGAGATCTCGCCGTCAACCTGTAAGCAGTCTGAGCCTTGCTGTTTGCGCGTGAGATCTTGGCCGTTGGATCTGATCATCCAACGGTCCACGCCCTCCCTAATTTTTCTATTATAAAAATCGAAATTCAGTTTATGAGTTAATATTGGGAAATTCGTAAAAATTAGTAGGAGTGTCAGAAAAATATGAATAAGTACTCTTTTTTTATCAAAAAAATACGAGGATCACGATTTTGACATCTTTTGACCCTAAATCTGACTCGAGTAAATGCTCATGCCTAATTATGTTCATATTTTGATTAATTATTTGGAAAATACTCGAATCTGTTTAAATCACCAAAAACCTATGATAATCATCTTTTTGCATCCTTATCATCATGGAACGATCAGATCCTTTTATTATGACTCAAGTAGCAATAAAACCCATTTATCACTCTTTTCCCTATTTTTGACTTATCAATATGTACATAATTAGTCAACATGATCTAAATATCATGATTTTGACCTTATAACCCTACTCTGACGTGACTCTACCAATCTTGAACTCGAATCCATACTCTAAGATCTGTACTCAACTATCACGACCCCAAATCTATAAAGGGCCTTTTTATATACTCTTTAGAATAAGGGTAATTTGAACAATATATCTAATGAATGTCAAATCTCTAATAATTTCAGGAAATCAAAGGTACCAGTGAGGAGCACCTCTGGACTCCCCACTTCTGAGTAGAAGGTACGCCATTAACTCTCACTTGGCTTATAATAATGTATGGTTGTAAAATAGTGTAAGAACTTGGCATATGGTATTGTTTGAAATAGAGCTATATGAGTATCCAACTTTGATGATGTTTGCTTTATATATATATATATATATATATATATATTTTGCAAAATGAAAACATAATATATTTCTGTCCATTATATGAAAAGCACTAACTCTTTGGCAGTGTGCTTGGAAGTGACCTAACTCTTTGGTAGTGGTCACACTGTACATATGACCTAACTCTTTGGTAGTGGTCAGACCTAACTCTTTGGCAGTGGTCACAATGTACATATGATCTAACTCTTTGGTAGTGATCATAAAGGCCTTGAGATATAATGGAAAATATGCTTAAAATATGTTTGTGTTTTGTTGTAAATAAACTTTCTGACAATTTGAGAATGATTCTCCTTACCATATTGCTTATTACTGCCAAGTTACTTTTAATGTTGTTGCCAAGAATGATGAGAGTTAAATTATATCACGCAGAGGCGTACTCAGTACAATATATTTATATATTGTGCTGACGCGTACCAATTGTATATGTTTTATAGGTACCTTCTGCTTATGATGCTCATGATGAAAGAAAGATGATGTTGCTACTCTATATGCTGGCTCACAAATCAGATCTATCATGGGGATGCTAAAGCTAAATGGGACTCTTAGATTATGTTTCTTTTTCTTCTGTATTAGTTTCTCATGTATTAAGTTTCTTCTGTAGAACTCCTATGCCTTCGGGCCCCTATGTAATGAACAATTTGGTTTATGTATGGAAGCTTTTTATTCGGTGCATTTATATATTCATGTGTTTGATCCACTCAGGGACGGGCAATTGTAACTCTATTGTATGCCTTATGATGGCGCCTGAGGTGTACAGTGGAGTTAGGTTGTTAACCCGTGACAGATGGTATCAGAGCAGGCACATGAATTAATATAGATGTATCAAATAATTAGTAACCTTACCTAGACCTAGGGTAACCCACATTTAACAGTAAATTGCCGAGGTGTCTAGAAGGGTACCTTGCGGAAGGTTCTGACATAATACTCTCCCCATCCGTTTTCACGGTGCGAGGGTTCCCGTCGCAAGCTATCTGCCTGGATAACGCAATTATCGTTAAGGTGGGCACCCTTACCTTAGAAAAATCCTTCCTCTCATCTTTTCTCAATTAAGGACTACCCCCCAACCAACCTATTTAGTGAATAATATACACTAGGTTTCTCATCTACTTTCTCTCTCATGACCATGATCAATGATATACTCTCTCTATTATGTGGGTAGATTAGGAGAAATGGGAACAACTAAAAGGCATGAAAAATTGGAAGAAAAAAAATATACATGCCATGATTGCTAAATCTTTTTTTGGTTGCATTACGATCTATCTCAAATTAATCTCTAAACTACCTTTTATACAATCTTGCAGATGCCTCCAAAAACTAGGTCTAAGAGAACAAGGTCTAGTGATGACTCTGGTGATGAATCTCAATCACGCCCTAATAAGACCAAGGCTGTAGGCAATTGGGAAGAACAAAAGAAGGTGATGTTGGAATGCATGCATGCCCTAGCCCTAAAAGAAACCAGCAATAGTGCCTCATCCTCTAGGACCAACCATGAAACCACCATTAGTGACTTCCTTAAACTCAAACCCGAAACCTTTCATGGAGAAGACTTAGGTGAAGTCCTAGATAAAGCTGATGCATGGATCATATCTGTTGAAAATGCCTTTAGAGCCCTTAAGTGTCCTGAGGAAGATAAGGTCACCTTTGCTACCTACCAACTTAGGGGGTCCGCGAAGTTGTGGTGGGAAAATTATTACCATACACGAGAACTTCCAGATGCCCCCATAGGTTGGGAGGAGTTTAAGGGGATCTTTACCAACCGTTTCATGCCCATATCAGCTAGGAAGGAGAAGAAGAAACAGTTCAACAACCTCACCCAAGGAAACCTATCTGTTGCTGACTATGTTAGGGCCTTTAGACTCCTAGAGCGTCATGCTCGCAACCTGGATGAAGATGAAAAGATTGAACACTTCATAGATGGCCTTAACCAAGAAATCAAAGTTCACCTTTGCACCTCCACCCATCCTACCTTTGAAGCTGCCATCAACAATGCCCTCACCCAAGAAAGAACCTTAGGGAAGAGCAAAACACCAAGCTTGGGATACCTGGGTCTAACCGATGCATCCGTCACCAAGGGCAAGGAGAAGGAAAATGATAAGAAGAAGCCTAACAGCCATGGCATGGGTAGAGGAGGAGGAAATCACCATAGGGGTCAATCATTCCGAGGAGGACCAAACCGGGGAGGTCGAGGCCAAGGAGGACCATATAGGAATTCCAAATGCAAAATTTGTGGTGGGTTTCATCCTGGAAGATGCAAGTTTGAAAAGCCAATCTGTTTCTATTGCAAGAAGGAGGGACACATGAAGTTCAATTGTCCAAATCTGGTCCAAGGGGCACCTCAGAATCGTCCTGCCCCATTACCTCAGCCTGGAGCTCCACCTGCTCAACCAGCTGTCCCCATAGCTCAGGCTCAGCCAGAACATCGTCAGGGTCGAGTCTTTGCAATTGATGTAGAGGAAGCTAAAGCCAATGATAACCGTCTGATTGAAGGTAACAATGTTAATAATTCCTTTGTGATAAATCCTTGGAAACCATAATCTCATATAAAATCATAATGTAGGTATGATATGTCTCCAAGATCATCCTGTTGTGGCCCTATTCGATTCAGGATCAACACATACTTTCATATCTAGAAATCTTGCTTCCATGCTCAAGTTCGAGATCAATGATCTAGGTTATATCTTGGATGTGACAACTCCCAGTGGAAAAATTTATACTTCTCTTCAGAAAACCAAAACCTTGCCTTTTTCTTTTGGTGGTCATAAATTTCAATCTGCTTTTATCCTTCTTGATATGGAAGATTTTGATCTAATTTTGGGGATGGATTGGCTCTTTTCCAACTTTGTTATGCTTGATTGCCGAGGCAAGAAAGTAATCTTTTGTGCACCCAATTCTAAACCTTTGACTATTTCCGGGAGAAATGAAAGACACCGAAATATGATTATTTCTTCTCTTAAAGCTGAAACTTTGATTGCCAAAGGATGTAGAGCCTATCTTGCTGTTGTATCCATGCCTGATCCTAAGGTGAGACCTATAGAGAGCTTGGATGTGGTGAGAGATTACCCGGACATTTTTCTTGAGGAGCTTCCAGGGCTGCCTCCAGATCGTGAGATTGAGTTCTCAATTGAGTTAGCACCGGGCACCGCACCAGTCTCTAAGGCACCTTATAGGATGGCACCTGCCGAGCTTGCAGAGCTCAAGAAACAACTAGAGGAACTTCTTGATAAAGGCTTCATCCGTCCTAGTACTTCTCCATGGGGTGCTCCTGTTCTCTTTGTCAAAAAGAAAGATGGGTCAATGCGAATGTGTATTGATTATCGCATGATCAACCAAGCCACCATTAAAAATAAATATCCCCTTCCAAGAATTGATGACTTGTTTGACCAGCTTCGTACTGCCACTGTGTTCTCCAAGATTGACCTTAGATCAGGTTATCATCAATTACGAGTAAAAGATTGTGATATTCCAAAGACAGCTTTCAGAACTCGATATGGACATTATGAATTCATGGTGATGCCGTTTGGTTTGACTAATGCTCCTGGAGTGTTTATGAATCTGATGAACACTGTCTTCCAGCCATTCCTTGACAGCTTTGTTGTGGTCTTCATTGATGATATTCTTGTATATTCAGATTCTGTTGACCAACATCGTGAACACCTCCAGAAAGTCCTTGATGTTTTGAGAGCCCAGAAATTGTATGCTAAATTATCTAAATGTGAGTTTTGGATTGACCAAGTCATGTTTCTTGGCCATGTCATTTCGGGTGGGAAAATTTCTGTTGATCCTGCCAAAGTTCTAGCTGTCCTTGATTGGAAAGCCCCTACCAATGCTTCTGAAATTCGTAGCTTCCTTGGCCTGGCGGGCTATTACCGTCGTTTCATCCTTAATTTCAGTAAAATAGCCCTACCCATGACTAAACTTACCAGAAAAGATGCAAAATTCGTTTGGACTCCTGAGTGTGAAGCTAGTTTCCAAGAATTGAAATCTCTCTTGACTTCTGCTCCTGTTTTGACCCTACCTTCTGGGAATGATGGCTTTGTAATTTATTCTGATGCTTCTAAAATGGGTCTGGGTTGTGTCCTCATGCAAGACGGTAAAGTTGTTGCCTATGCCTCTAGATAGTTGAAACCTAATGAGGTCAATTATCCAACTCACGATTTGGAATTAGCTGCCATTGTCTTTGCTCTCAAAATTTGGAGACATTATCGGTATGGTGCTACTTTTAATATATTCACAGACCACAAAAGTCTCAAATACCTCTTGACTCAGAAGGATCTCAATCTTCGACAGAGGAGATGGTTGGAGTATCTTAAAGATTATGATTTCACTATTGCATATCATCCAGGCAAAGCCAATGTTGTAGCTGATGCCCTTAGTCGTAAGAAGTCGATTTGTGCATCAATGCATCTGGAACCTTCATCTTCTGGGTCATCTCAAGCAGAATCTAGCTCTATTATTTTGGCTAATATCAATATTATTCCTAGTCTTCTTTCTGAACTCCTAATATCTCAAAAGAACAGCCCTAGTTTGGAGGAGATGACAGCTCTTGTGGCAAAGCCCCAGACACATCTATCTGTTGGTATGGACGGTGGACTAAGGTACAAGCATAGGATGTGGGTACCTAAAGAGTCAGAGATTAGGAAGCGTATCCTACAAGAGGCACATGGGTCTAAGTATTCCATACATCCTGGATCTACTAAGATGTATAAGGACCTGCAGAGACACTTTTGGTGGAGGGGTATGAAGAATGATATCGCTGAGTTTATCTCTAAGTGTCTCACTTGCCAGCAGATTAAGGCCGAGCACCAACGTCCCGGTGGTCTATTGCAACCCTTACCAATTCCTGAATGGAAATGGGAAAATATAACCATGGATTTCGTGGTGGGACTACCCAGGACCAGGAAGGGTCATGATGCGGTTTGGGTCATAGTAGACCGGTTGACCAAGTCTGCACATTTCTTACCTATGCGGACTACGAACAAGGTTCCTGAGCTTGCTGAGTTGTATATAAAGGAGATTGTACGACTGCATGGAGTACCAGTTTCGATAGTTTCAGATCGAGATCCAAAGTTCACATCACATTTATGGAAGCAGGTGCAGAATGAGCTGGGTACACAGTTGAACTTCAGCACAGCATATCATCCCCAAACTGATGGCCAGTCAGAACGTACTATCCAAATCTTAGAAGATCTTCTCAGAGCATGTGTCTTAGATTGGGGAGGATCTTGGGATTACTACCTTCCATTAGCAGAGTTCGCTTACAATAATAGCTATCAATCTAGTATTGATATGCCACCCTATGAAGCTCTCTATGGTAGGCCATGTAGATCCCCTCTCCATTGGGATGAAGTTGGGGAAAGGAAGATGCTAAAGTCCGAGGAGTTACAATTATATGCTGATAAGGTGTCTTTGATCAAACAGAGGTTGAAACGGGCCCAGGATCGTCAGAAGTCGTATGCAGATGCACACAGGTCAGACAGACAGTTTAATGATGGCGACTATGTATTCTTGAAGATCAGACCTATCCATGCCATAGCCAAGAACAAGGGGAAGCTTAGTCCGAGATATGTGGGTCCTTTTGAAGTTCTGGAGCGCATTGGCGAATGTGCTTATCGACTTGCTCTTCCTCCGCAGTACAGCATGATGCATAATGTCTTTCATGTATCCAACTTGAAACAGTATGTGAAGGATGATAGTCATGTGCTGAATCACGAGCCTCTTGAGTTACGAGAGAATCTCTCTTATCCAGAACAACCTACAAAGATTCTCGACTCTAGGGTAAAGGAGCTCAGGAACAAGCAGATTCCGATGGTGAAGGTACAGTGGAACCATCACGGTGCAGAAGATGCCACCTGGGAGCTACGAGCAGACATGGAGCGACGTTTTCCTCACCTCTTTCATCCAGTTTAATTTTGAGGACAAAATTTCTTTTAAGGTGAGTAGGATGTGATAAAGTGAGTTTTCTAATTCTTTTATACTTTGTTCCTTTAATCTTTAGTATATCTCAAAACCCTAATTCTCCTAAAAATTAGTTAGTCATTCAAAGATTGGAATTTCAAGCCCAAACTTTACCAACATGTGGGGTATGCTATGGTGAAGCTATGGTCCAAATTTCATGTCATTCGGACATTCCTAGCTCCCTCTACGATTTTTACAAGTTCTATTAATGTTTGATTGAATACATGTCACGATTTCAATCATCAAGCTATAGTTTTGGTTATTTTCCTCCTTGGTTCGCGGCGCTGACATCACCCGACTCTCCTGAGCAATTGTGACCATCGGATGGCGCGTCCATGGATCCTGAGTGGATCGGACGGCCATCCGGTCGTCCTCTTCCTCCGATTGACCCGCGAAGACGTGGCTACAGCCACCTCGGACCACTCCTCGCCACTCCACGCCGCTTCGCGAGCAACCAACCGAGGCATTGCCTCCACCTCACCTCCACAAACCCAGTGACCTCTCGCACGACCTCCAAAAGTGAGCACAACCCCGTGCACGACCTCGCCGGTGAGACCCCTTCTCCAACCACCGCGGAGCCCATTTGGGCGTTTACGATTCACGCACCCCCACCTCTATTTAAGCACTCCATATCCTTCCCCGACCTCCCTTTGACGTCCCTCGAAGCCCAATTCGCCTGGAGCGAGTGCCCCTTGCCCCGAGCTCTGTGCTCCTTCTTCTAGATCTGTCCGCCGAGCAGCTGGGCGGGCTGCTCCTGACCTCCTCACCCACCGCCAACTGATCCTCGAGCTCCGCAAAGCTCCACTCCATCCAACCGGCACCTCGCAGCCGAGTTTCCTCACCTATTGCTCCCCCTTCGATCCTCTTCCGCCGCAAGTTGTGAAGCTCGCCGGTCTCCTAGCCGACCCGGCGATCCCAGGGGAGCCACGACCCGAGGACCGGCCGTCCAGCTGCGGGGAGCTCCCACGAAGCTAGTCCAATCTTCACTCGTGCGCGAGGAAGTCCAAGACTCCTGAGAGAGCTCGCCGGAGATCTCGCCGTCAACCTGTAAGCAGTCTGAGCCTTGCTGTTTGCGCGTGAGATCTTGGCCGTTGGATCTGATCATCCAACGGTCCACGCCCTCCCTAATTTTTCTATTATAAAAATCAAAATTCAGTTTATGAGTTAATATTGGGAAATTCGTAAAAATTAGTAGGAGTGTCAGAAAAATATGAATAAGTACTCTTTTTTGATCAGAAAAATACGAGGATCACGATTTTGACATCTTTTGACCCTAAATCTGACTCGAGTAAATGCTCATGCCTAATTATGTTCATATTTTGATTGATTATTTGGAAAATACTCGAATCTGTTTAAATCACCAAAAACCTGTGATAATCATCTTTTTGCATCCTTATCATCATGGAACGATCAGATCCTTTTATTATGACTCAAGTAGCAATAAAACCCATTTATCACTCTTTTCCCTATTTTTGACTTATCAATATGTACATAATTAGTCAACATGATCTAAATATCATGATTTTGACCTTATAACCCTACTCTGACGTGACTCTACCAATCTTGAACTCGAATCCATACTCTAAGATCTGTACTCAACTCTCATGACCCCAAATCTATAAAGGGCCTTTTTATATACTCTTTAGAATAAGGGTAATTTGAACAATATATCTAATGAATGTCAAATCTCTAATAATTTCAGGAAATCAAAGGTACCAGTGAGGAGCACCTCTGGACTCCTCACTTATGAGTAGAAGGTACGCCATTAACTCTCACTTGGCTTATAATAATGTATGGTTGTAAAATAGTGTAAGAACTTGGCATATGGTATTGTTTGAAATAGAGCTATATGAGTATCCAACTTTGATGATGTTTGCTTTATATATATATATATATATATATATATATATATATATATATTTTGCAAAATGAAAACATAATATATTTCTGTCCATTATATGAAAAGCACTAACTCTTTGGCAGTGTGCTTGGAAGTGACCTAACTCTTTGGTAGTGGTCACACTGTACATATGACCTAACTCTTTGGTAGTGGTCAGACCTAACTCTTTGGCAGTGGTCACAATGTACATATGATCTAACTCTTTGGTAGTGATCATAAAGGCCTTGAGATATAATGGAAAATATGCTTAAAAGATGTTTGTGTTTTGTTGTAAATAAACTTTCTGACAATTTGAGAATGATTCTCCTTACCATATTGCTTATTACTGCCAAGTTACTTTTAATGTTGTTGCCAAGATATGATGAGAGTTAAATTATATCACGCGGAGGCGTACTCAGTACAATATATTTATATATTATGCTGACGCGTACCAATTGTATATGTTTTATAGGTACCTTCTCCTTATGATGCTCATGATGAAAGAAAGATGATGTTGCTACTCTATATGCTGGCTCACAAATCAGATCTATCATGGGGATGCTAAAGCTAAATGGGACTCTTAGATTATGTTTCTTTTTCTTCTGTATTAGTTTCTCATGTATTAAGTTTCTTCTGTAGAACTCCTATTCCTTCGGGCCCCTATGTAATGAACAATTTGGTTTATGTATGGAAGCTTTTTATTGGTGCATTTATATATTCATGTGTTTGATCCACTTAGGGACGGGCAATTGTAACTCTATTGTACGCCTTATAATGGCGCCTGAGGTGTACAGTGGAGTTAGGTTGTTAACCCGTGACATCCTCCTTGGAATATCATCCATATGTGTGTCGTAGAACAATTGTTTGTCATGTATTATTTCCATGATGTATCTTCCTATTAATTCTTGGAAGTCTTCATTAACTATCTACTCGAGTGAAACTCCCCTACTGATTGACTCTATCATCCATAGTGCTATAAATGCACTATCCCCCAAGTTGTCCTTTTCTTGGGGCATGATGTGATCAATAGAGACTTATTTCCAATTCAGATGATGCCATCTGCTGACTCCTTGTATCAACTACTTCAGACAAGTTGGGACTTCTTGAATCATCCAATGCTCCATCTTATCAAAGATAATTCTCCCACATGGAAGGTCTTTTGCACTGAAGTTGTAAGTAATGACTCTTCTTATGGAATGATCAGCCATTGTTAGGAGTCAGTGATTGAAAGCCTTGAATGGTAAAATTATGAACTTTAAGGCTTTAGTTTTCTCCAAAGTGTCGTGAAGATATTTAACTGATGTCTCATCACTTCTTTCTTTGTATAGTTGGGCTGCAAGGTCAGATGTTGCTTTGAAAAATGGCCCAATTTTGTCTCTATACATATATTCCTCTATAATAGTCCTACACAAGAACTTGAAAAAGATTATGCTTATATTTTCTTTTTGCCTCAAAGTTGAATGCAAATCCATCCTTGTCATAGTGTACTGGTTGTTGTTGTATATTATGTCTTGATTGGGTTGCTCATCATCCAAGATGTTAGCTAGGACATAATTGTCACACAACAACATTCTTGACACCTAAGTCATGTCCATACTCGCCATCTTATATGATAGTGGTGGTGGGGTTGTCAAACTTGAGCTGTCTCTATAGCAAGAAATCATAGGAAGATCAGGAAATACCAGGTTGCCTTGATTTGGAGGTGTGTCCTCAGATATGTGGTCCAGACTTCCTTCGTTAACTTTGGATGTTAGTTGTTCTGTCTTTGCTTCAAATAAAATGGGGAGTTATCCCCCTAGGATAGGTTCATCCAGTAGAAGTTCATTTACAAATGTGTCATAGTATATTGGTGATGGTGGGGCCTTGTAGTAAAAAAGTGGATATTATCCATCCATAATGTATTTGTTTTCTCCAAACCTCCCCCCTCATTTTAGGTGATTTTAGCTTGACATTGTTCTTGTCTACTGCTTCGATGTCTTCAATGAGGGTGGTATATTGTGACGAATGTAGGACACCTAGATCTATCAGTATTCTGGGTTCCCCATCTTTGTGATTATTGGTAGAATGCCCCAGTGAGGCTGATGAAGTGGTGAGATTGTCTTCCCCAATGGGAACTTCCCTACTCGCCTGATATTCCTCCTCTTTTAGTGAAAGGGTGTGCTACGAGTTGGCTTCTCCTCCTGGGATTGCACCTTGTCCTATTTGTACTATGGCTAGAAACATGTTGCCCTTAAGGTGGATGTATGTATCCATTGGGGTGGCGGATGATATGTCATTTGTGATGGTATGTTATCTCTTCACATACGTCTTATTGCTGGATGTAGGGGCCTCCTTCCTTTTTGCTGCTTCTGCTCATAGTTGCAAGTTTTCCTTTCATGGATCATTTCCCTCCTTTTGTATAATGAAAAATTCATCTGTCATTCCCACCAGTGCCTGTATAACATGCATTTGATTTACAACCAGTTGTTGTATCTATTGTGGTAGGCTAAGTATGGGTTGGATATCAACTGTTATTTTATATACCTGTGAGGTTGATGTAGACATATTTGTAGTTAGGTTAAAAATATTTAGAGTAGAGGTAGAGATGATCTCACAAAGGTCATCAATCTCTTGCCCTATATCCATGAACTTGTTTACAGTAGGCGCTCGACGCTATTGTTTTATCCTACTCATGGAGCTCACTTCATGTCCCGCCTCATTTTCTTTTGCGGATTCTTCATGGTATCTTGTGAGGCGCTTTTTGTGCTCTGGTTGTGGTTTCTTCTTCTCTGGGGTTGATCCTTCTGGATTCCATCCTTCAAATATGTTCACAGATGCATTTATTCTATTGTTGATTGTTGCCTCCTCATGTTCCTTGTGGTGGGAGGCATTACATACTTCTGACAGAGGTTACTTTGTTTGAACTAGGATGACTTCCTATGTCGTTGATTTGTCTTGTATGATCGTTAGGGGTTCAGTCTATACCCCTTTAGTTGTTTTAGCAATTGTGATTATGGGTGGAGATATTATAATTTCTATTTCAATTTCTTCTTAGTTTATTATTCTGGGTGTGGGGGGAGGGGTCCTTGATCAGGGGTTTAGTGGCCAGATTTTTAGGAATGTGCAGTATTACCCTATTTCTTTTATTTTTCTTTGTAGATACTTCCTTTGGTTGCTTTCGATGTTGCTCAATTGGCATACTCGTGCTTGTAGTTTGTAGATATATCATCCTTACAATTTTTGCCTCCTTGAATATAAATTTTTCATTATTGTAGTTACTTAGTTTTGGGAGGGGAAGATAGTGTCTGGATCTATAGAATTTGTAGTAGTGCTTCTTCTTCTACCTTTTCAACATGTTGATTACGGTTAGGTATTTGGTATCAACTAGTACACCCCCTGTGAACTTAGGAAGAATATCAATTCATTTGGGTACTCCAGTCGGCGTGCTATATATGTGATTAGTCCTCCCATACAGAAATCATAGGGGCCTTCTTGTCCAACTACCACTATCATCTTGTCGATTAATATATTTCCAATGTTAATGGGATTCCCTTCCATGATACTCCACAGTATGTGGAGATCCAATCTTGTCACATTGCTTGTATCTTCTCTTAAGGTTAGGGTATTAATGAAGAGCTTGTACACAGATCTCATAAAGCCACAATGCATCATGGCAACTTTAGATTGACCAGAACTATACTGTTAATCTCCTGACAACTTTTCCCATGTCTTATCTATTAGGAAGCATCATGCATCCCTATCTCCATGTTCTTTATTAGCTCATTCCACCTTCTCATCAAAGTTTATGAAGATTGAATTGAGCCATTTATCTATCAATATGTATTCTTCCTTGATAGTTCACACTTGTAGTCTGTAGTCTCCCCCACACTCCTTTGTTTCTTCTTTCTCCACATGTAGATTTTTTAGAGACGACATAAATTATAAGGTAAGATCATTCTAAGACATTTTCTTATTGAAGTAGATTTTGTAAATTCTTATATTTTCCAAGGTCTCCTTCACCATGTCATAGCTTCCTATTTTTTGCAGCATATCTAAATCACCAAACTAGGTGGCCTTAAAGTTCTTTGTGAACATCTTACCCCATGCTTTGTTGTGTTCATCATCCCTGGATGTGAAATATGTGTCAGACTATTCCTTATAGACTACATTTGTTGTCATAGGAACAATGCCGACAACCACCATTTATTGATGTACTGTTACTTCTGAGGCAGTTCCCTCTATAGATGTCTTGGCCACTTTTTGAGGCCTCACTTAGCCAACACTAGATGCACCCCCCTTTTTGGGTTCTGAACTTCTTCTAAAGGTGTGTATTCAGAAACCTTGGTCCTAATTTGTTCATCCTCACTAGAAGATTCCTCAGTGATTGGCTTAGCTAGCCTCTTGAGCCTGTCTACTTCCAAGTTTGTCTTGATTCTTTCACGAATGGGATCCCTATCTAGTTTCACATAGGCTACTACTTTATCTTTTGGTCTTTCCATTCTATCTTTTTCTTCTCGAGTCATAGATGCCTTGAGTTTTTGTGTCTTTACAAACTCTTGAATCACTTGAACCATGTCATGACTTCCTACCATTTTTTCTTTGTAGATATTCAAGTATCTCTACCAAGGTTAGTCTAACAAATAGGAGTGTAGTAGGTCTTTTAGACCCAGTGGTATACTAATACAAACTAATTAGTCTATGGGTTTTAGGAAAGTATCACCAAACTGATGGGTTTCTTGAAAGGGACATGGTTCTAAGAAACCAATGGTTTTAGCTTAGTCTAACAATCGATGGTGGGTGGGGGGGTTGTGGGGTCAACAATTTATGGCTATGACTAAGAGTCAATAACTAATGGCTAGACTAAGGGTCAACAAACAATAGAAGAAATTGATGGTAGCAGAAGCAAGCAAGGATTGATTGTTTGGGAAATGATGGTCAACTAACGAAGGGTTGGGGATCAATGGTTTCTCCTATATGGTGACAGAAATTGATGGTTTTCAAAGGGCAAAGGCCAGTAGTAGGCAAAGCGTCTTCTAATGGTTTTGGGAGAGCCACGAGGATAATGAGAAGATGCCATGAATAAGGTGGTCTAAGAAGGGATGGTGAAATCCTCGATGAGCTCATAAAATTAAGATGAAAATAAAGGAGTTAGGGTTCTTACCGGTCGTGGCTGATATCTTAGATTGCCCTTTGTATCAACTCTTCTACTCATTTTTTCGATGTTTCTGCTTGGTGGCTAGGTCAGGAATCTTAGATGATGATTGATGGTCCGGCTTGGTGTTTGTCCCATGATGATCGCTTGTAGCTTTAGTGGATTTCTCCTTAGTGCGTCATCAATCGATGGCCTGAGGTGGGAGATGATGCCTTCTGATGGTTCTCCATAGAGTGACCTTAGTTTCCTTAGCTCTTGGTTTTCACATGGCTAGGATTTTTGAGTGTGGGATCCATCGGTTCACTCAAGACCTTTTATAGGGGTCTCTGTTATTGTGACACTGGGTGACCATCCAATCTCTCCATTGATTGTTGTGATGTCTATGAGAATAGATGACTCATCAGTGAGGGTGAGGATCTGATGGTGTTAATGGTTAACATTAAAATATTTGATGGTTTCGAGGATCTTATGGTGTACTAGTCTAACACCTAAAATGATGGCATTTGTTATCCAAGATCTGATGGTATGGCAATTCGATGTCTCTTCAGAACCATCAGTTCTTATGACCCGATGGTCGGCCTAAATGTCCATTTACTTAGTCATTCTCAAGATCTGATGGAGGCCCAGACTTGTGGTTATGATGGCTCTATAGGCATTTGGTACTTTCCTATGGTGACACTAGCCTCTTGAAAACTGATGGGCAGGCAGTGTACCTTGAAACCTGATGGATTTTATCTTTGAAAGTCTGATGTTGGGATAGACTAACATGTTCTGATGGTTTGTTAGGTCTATCATCTGATGGCATCCTTTTAAGGGATCGATTGCTCCTATAGATGATTCCTGAAATGAAAATTTGAGTCTTAGAATTTTATTGATTTTATTCTATTTACATTAGAAACTGCAAAAAAAAATTGCTAAAACTAATGATGGAACTCGAGATTAGAAATTATGAAATACCAATTTATTGATAAATATATGAAGGATACTAGAAATCCTAAGAAAATATTTTAAGGTATCTTTGGGTTGCCTCTCACAAAGTTCTAATTTGTAGTATTTGAATTGACTTTTCTCTTGGTTGGCTCCTTCAAACTTCTTCTAGTGGTAGAGGTGGGGGTTCCTCTAAATGGAGTTTTGATCTTTCTGTGAATGCTTGTTTTCATAGTACCTCTTTTCTCTATGAACATTCTCCTTAAGCGTCCAAGTCTTTTCACTACAAATTTTCGTCATCCCAGATGGATATATCTTATATATGGTGAAATGACTAGACCATCTTGGCTTTAGCTTCCTCAGAAAGAGTCTAACTCTTGAGCTAAAATGGAAAACCTTATCCCCTTCAGACATGACTTGTTTTTTTAGGTGGGCATCATGCCACACCTTGGTCCTTTTCTTATATATTCTTGCATTTTAGTAGGCATGGAGTCTAGGTTCCTCTAGCTCTTATAGTTTCAAAAAGATTTTCTATCCTGCTAGTTATGGGTCCATGTTCAAGAACTTGATCCACCAGAAAGACTTCTGCTCCAGTTTAACAGGTAAGTGTCAGGCCTCCATATATTTGTCTATAGGGAGTGATTCCTATAGGGGTCTTGTAAGTGGTACGATATGCCCATAGGGCATCATCCAAGTTCACAGACCAATACTTTTTCACCCTCCCTATCGTCTTTTCTAGGATTTGCTTAATCTGCCTATTGGACACATTGTAGGAAAATATGGGCACATAGTAGGCATCCATATTCCCCAAAATAGTAAGATCATGTAACCAACAATGCAATGAAAGGGATGGTTTAACGAGTTCATACCTGATCCTAGAGCAAGTACAGAGAATATAACTTGTTGCAATAGTTATGCACTCCTAGTTGCATTGTGACTCGTCTACAATATCTCCTAGTCTCTACCACAAACAACAGACTGAGACGATGTCTACGATAGATTCACAATAGACTGTAGGTTGATGTTGTCCTCCTAGTGGCAGACAACAACCTCCTTGCCTCTAGAGAAGTCCACATTGACTACCTAGAACTTCTCTCATTTTACTAGAACAGACATGAAGTAGTTTTCCCTCCTGTTAGTATACTAGTCACCAACTTACTCTCTCATAATTGTTCTCCCTTGATATCCCTCCCTTTATCGGGTAGGACTTGGCCAGGTTCTCTATTGGTTACCATAATCAGAGAGGAAAATAGTTGTCAGAGGCAATTTTGTTGTGTCTGAGAAGCCCCCAGTATCCTCTATTTATAATAGCAAATAGGGTCAGGTTTCCCAGTCTGTGTGGGAGTAGAAGGGATCAAAATACTACAAAATTTGCAACATGTGAGTGGCAAACTGGTCTATTTGCCAAGCAAACCAGTTAGTTCACAAGTAAGCCAATCGGTTTTCTCAATGAACCGATCATTTCTCTGTGGTTCCCAATTGCATATGAATTGGCAATTTGGATCCAATTAAAGCACAACCTTACGTCAACACTAATCCTTGACGCAATCAAAATTCTCCATGAACCAGGTGTCTCACCCAACCAAACAATCAATTGGTGACCCGAGCCAATCGGTTCACTATGTGAACCGGTCGATTTTCTCACCATTTTAGGAAGAACTCATAAAATTCAATTTCTAATCAACCTCACACTCCAATCAGACATTTCAACACTTGGACAGGTTGGTTGGGAGTTCAGTCAGCTGATTTGTTGCTTGAATTGAATACCTAAAAACTTTAGTAATAAATATGATTATCATTCATGTAAACTCCTCTTCTAGGTGTATCCTAAGTGTGTGACCCTATAGGTCCCATATCACATTAGCAGTGAATGTCCATAACTAGCTTGTGACATCACAAGCAAAGAGTGGTGCCTAGTCACACATCGGTGCTACCCAAGTGAATGTAAAGTTAGAGAACAACTTCAACCTACAATCTATTTTAGGTGTTACAGTGATTGTCTAATTCCTTTGTCTATGATATCTGGAATGAATTCAAGGTATGGAATCGTCATCCTATCCAACGCTCAATTCACTTTCCTTGAACCTAGAGAAGATTGTCTAAGATATATGTGGCCTCAATATCATATATTGATTCACATGGGCATGTGCATGCCTTTCTAGTCTCGCTTATTAAGAGTTTAGAATATCAAACTCCAGTAGGAGGGAAAAATCCCATCTACATCACTCACAGTCAATCCCCATGTGTCATAATTACCCAATTATCACTATTATGGAAATCCTTATTCAGGGTTACATTGGATGATGTCAAAGTATATTGAATGACATGTGATGAGTGTAGTGAATTCAGGTCTAAGAAGCACAATCACCACCTTCACTATGAGATATGACTATGACAACCATTTATGATTTCCATGTGTCACTATCAAGGTGGGTTTGTCCTATACATTATTTCCTAACAAGTATTCATGCACTTGGTTTGATATCACATATCATGACTGATGAGATTTTTTTCATCAACCAATATAACTCTAGTCATATATGTTATTGTTGTCTATCTACCTTCCACTGTAACAACCAATTGGGGACATAATAAGAATGTGCATACTCTTAACATCCATATGATCTCATTGTTCAAATCACTTACTTGAAGACATACATCATCAGTAATATCATTCTTTAGACTTTCATTATGTTTCCTCATTATCTCATAACTGAGTGAAACAAAATGAATTTGAAGCTTTCCATTATTATTACTAGTCAAGTACTTAATGTAATATGGTATCATAGTCATCATATGATTGTCTCTCAGGGCATACATACCAACAGACTCCCACTTGCACTTAGATCCAATCACCCACGAATCTCATTCTTACTGATCTAAACATGTCCATCATGTTTCTACTGTACACGTGCTAATCCAGCGGGTTAGCAATACTTTGCTATAGTTGGTATATTGCATGTTTCACATCTCTTCACTTTATGATTTCTTGTATGAGATGGAATTGCCTTAATATGTTATCTGATGTTCCCTAGCTAATTGGTAGCTCCATTGTTGTCACATTGTCTCTATTGTGTCATCAATGGTTGGAACATATTTAAGTTCATCCATATGAACTTCTAGATCCATATAGTATCCCTCATGTGTTCATAACTCTAGGATACTTGACTCCATTTATAGAATTAAAGTAATGGCATGTAGTTCGGAACCCTTCCAACTCACAACTCTTTTCTCAAATTAAACATATTTTATATTACAATCACTTTTGTCATTTCAGAAGCTTGCATCAGTGTAAACCCTTACACCCAGCTCTTCCTTGTTGTTACAATCTAACAACTTATCCTTTAGTATTTCTCAAGTACTAATAGATATCTTTAAATGACATTCCAATGACCCTCATCGGAAACTAATATTATCTTGTCATGTCCATTACATGCAATTTTATGGGAAGGGTACATTATATAGCACACATGATAGATCCAATACTAGTGCATATGGCATCTCACTCATGGGTTTCCATCCTTCATAAGAATCATAACATAGGGTTCTTGAGAGACTAATCCCATGAAATTTAGTCAGATTCTCTCTCATTGAATTTTTAATGTTGACCCCTTTCAACACCTTTTTATTCTCTGTGTTTATTTTAGGTTATGAAAATTTCTAGAACTATCTCTATAGATATCAATTCCTATCACTAATCCTTCATCACTAAAGGTGATTTCCATTCCAGGTCTCAATATTTACATTATTGAGATGTTATTACCCATAAACATGTGAAATATTCATATATGCTCCCACTAAATATTTTATAATAACAAATTTCATTTTTTGTCTTGATTCAAGTCAAAGTTTTTGACTATCTTGTCAAGTTAAAGGATCCCATATCTGAGATACTTGTTCCAATATCTCAGATTGAACTTTGTAGCTTATAGACTTTATTTGCATTCACAAAGTTATAAAACCTTTAGGTTGTGTCACGTACACATCCTCTCAAATATTCCTTTTAAGGAATGCAACTTTAAGCTTCATATGCCAAACCTCATAGCATATACTAGCTGCAACAACAAACATGACACGTGGTGAAGGAATTCTTCATTTTCAATAATTGGAACTGATTTGAAAACCTTTATAACCAATTTGTCCTTTTAGGTTATCATTAGGTCTTTCAAATGAAAACCCAACTTCACCCTATGGGTTTTACCCCTTCAGGTGGTACTAGCAAGGTCATACCTTGTTAGTCTACATGCATTCCTCAATGGCCATCAATCCATTTCTCATATTTTGATTCTCAATAGCTTATAGTTGTCTCATCATTTTATGACCAACCTATTTGAGTTTTTGGATTCACAATCTTTCAATTTCATATGTGTTCTACTAGAACTATGAGGTTCTGTGTTACATTTCGAACTTGAGATTCCACAACAATTTGTGATTCTCACTTGTTCTCATTGTACCTCCTTGTAAACTTTAAAACGTTTGAGTTCTACTTTTACTCCCACTTATTCTTTTAGAATTCGTTATCCTAGCAACAAACATTTTTTTTGTCAGAATAGGGTTAAAGGTAGTATTAAAAAATTATGGTTTGTGGATAAAACTTTTCATGAAACTACTTTCTTTATATAAGTTTCAATCCTCAAGACACATTGGGACATTCCCATATCATATATCATATGGTGTTTTTAAACCATTTTAGATGGTGCATTGTTTTCATGTACATTATATATTCATGAGGATATTACAAGACTACATTAAATGATAATTTCATCAAGATCCATCCTGATGCAATTCCTTCTTTCTGACACATCATTATGTTTGAGATGGATTTAACTTGTGATACATTATCACTGTCTATCCAGAAGGTCCTCAAACTATTGATATAAAGTATTTCGACATTTGATCATATCAAAGTTTCTAAATACTTTTATCAAATTATACTTCATTTATAATCTCCTTGAACACTTAAAGAGATTCATGTTTTTATTTCACCAAATACAAACTTTATTTCAAATGAAATCAAAAGTAAATATAATGAATTATAAAAAACAACCTCCATCATTTATTCTATAAGATCTTCATACACCAACATGTATACCTTCTAATAGAGTGCTTAGCCTCCCACTATATCTAGTGAACGGTAAATTTTCATATTGCTCATAATTAAGACATTCATGTATTTTATTGATTCAATAACCAAAAGAGTCTATATAAACATCAATATGGATTCTAGATATGCATTTCTTATATATGTGCCTAAGATGACAATGTTAAAGATTGTTTTAGTTATCAATTATAATCCTTTTGGTATTTACATTAATAACATTCATCTTTAGATCCTTTCATATAAAGATAACTAGATGTTGGGCCATTGCCATATAAGATCACATATTTGAAATAGAAGCATTAACAACTCTTTATTGATTTATCATCCCTGTCATAAAATATTCATAAAGTAAATGTTTGTATTATTGGCATAATGAAACAACAGTTCGATTAACTCTATTAAATGCCCAATGGCCTAAGATAAATTCTAAAAGTAGACTAAAGTTGCATGCACTATTGATCTGCACAGTTCACTCTTGCCCTTTCATAAAAGCTTTACTTCTTATTAGATCCTACCCATCAACTCTACATCTGGTATCTCATACCATGATGAAAAAGTAATTTAGAATTATCTTATAATGTCACGACCTCCTTTCTAAAACTAACATGACCACAATAGAAGAATTTTCACAAATGGAGATCATGAAAAATTGTGAAATGATATCATTAATCAAGAATGTTCCATAAAATAAAAAGAAACACAACATACATGGTTACATGCCATAGCTAAGGGACTCTAAGTCCAACATAAAGAGAGTTTTAAACTAGAAACTTCTACATAGAAAGACTAAAAATAAAAGATAACTATCTAGAATGGCACCCCACCCGGTAGGATCCAGAAACTATCCTTGAGCTTGAGCTAACGTCCTTGAGGTCTACTTCTTCTCCTTCTCCTCATCTATAGACATCATGTCCCCAACCCATGCAAAGATATGTAAAACTATGTGAGTGGAACTGAGTAGTTATAACATTAAAAGCCATATAATTGAAATGATGCTAAACAACTTGAAGAAGTTAGTAACTTAACATGATTATCATGATTACCTGATAACTTAATAACTTGCCCTAATTACATAATGGTGTGGATTTTAACTTGGATTAATGTAGTCTCTCTCTTTTAATGCACCCACAGTGCTCATAAGGCCAATTAAGGCTCACATAAGGCCAGTTAAGGCTCACATAATGCTCCCATAGAGATCGTAAGGCCAATTAAGTCTCACATGAGGCTGGTTAAGGCTTACATAACTTGATTTAGAGAATTATATTAACATAACATGATTTCTTATACGTAGACATGATTTTCATGATTTCCTAATTAATTAGCATGGCAATCATTCATAGTGTTCCAAGTGAAAGTAGAATCATTAAACCAGTAGAAAACATAAATACATAGCATGTGCATAATTTTTATGAGAATAACTAAGTAATAACATAATTTCACTCTAATGGAACAATCATAAATACATAAACAAATAATGTAAACCCAAAACCCTTGAATTAGACTCACTGTGCATGATCCACTCATCTGGAGAAAAGAAAACCCTAACTTAGTGTTCCTTTCCTTGAGTCAAACATAGGTATCCTGGAAATAACATGATCCTTATTAATTATCACTTTAATTAACATCCTAAACCATAAATTGGTATTTAGAAAAACACAGTCTTATTATAGAGAATTAGGGTATGAGAACCCATTACACTAAACGATATTACTAGAAACACAAAACATGATTACTCATTAATTAAACACAAACCCAGAAAACAAGGTAAATTGAAACCAATTTTGACATTTCCCAATTGCTCAAGAACATTTACATAATGCTAAATATCCTTTACAACTGCCATGTAGCCTCATCTACAACATAAACATTTCAAACGAACACTATCCACATATTTCACCTATATAAGCATCAACATGCTACCGAAAGCTCTATTAAATCAAAACACCACATACAAACTTTTCACCTAGACCTGAGAGTACAGGGATGACTCTAGGACATAATAGACAACTAACAACTATCTCTAGTGTTCATCACCTTAGTTTCTCATTGTTTTCATAGTTTTTCTATTGATGTTTTCGATCACCTAAAATGATGTGGTGACGCATGAGGTGAGACCCAGTTCCAACGACAGATGTAACTCTCTCCAATAGATATTGATTATATCATATTAAATAGTAAATAACTGAGTAGTTGTAGTATATACTAATCAATTGAGCATATTGAATAGTTCAAGAAAGCTAAACGGGTTAAGAAAATAATCTTAGAAACAAGTACGATTATCAATGTATATATAGGTAACAAATAAATCCATTTTAATTCTTCTCAAAGATATCCACTCAAGTTTCATCAGATTGCATCTAATAACAATCTAGTAGCATAACATGACTATCAATATTGGCATGTTTATTAAAGTGAACAAGTCTACATCATAAGTAGAGCTAAGATCATAAGCACAACTAACTGCATAAGCATGTTTGGCAAATTAAACATTTCTAATTACAAAGGCATGGCTAGCAATATTAAGCATAGCTAGAAGCATCATCTTAACTATTAGTTTTAGTATATCTGGAAACATAATCATGTTTAAAACATGAGCATAACTACAACATAAACATATCTATCATCTCTTATTGTTCTATACATATATCTATGTAAGAAAAGCAAACATGGGTTGTCATCGAATATAGAGCATTGTGTATAACCGTAAACAAATATGTTATATGGTTGTATTACATCTTTTATTATTCCCTGGGGAGTTTGATTCATAACACCCAAAGTCTAACTGACCCCGACGAAGGGTTGTTCGGTTCCATGCAAGATCTAGGAGTGTCAGTATCCTAAGATATCTCCCCCTCAGTCAGTACGAGTAAAACGATAGTGGCATATTAGTCATGATACCACTACATCAACATATAGTCAAGATGCTAAAAACTAGTCCTCCCTTGGTACATGTCATGACACTAGAGAATAGGCTCACACATGGCCATTCTATAAGAGGCACATGAAGTTATATAGTTGCCTTTCACATTTCACAATATTCGAGGCATGATCGTGGTCATTCCCCATAACTTGCAATTGTGGATGACAAGGATATATCCTGAACTTGCCACCCCCACATACTCAACAATATGCACTCCAAGTTTTCCTTAGTAATCATTTCACCATCCAGTAGTTATTGACACTAAAGATGGTTCTATGGCACAAGGTAATACATGATTAGAGTTTCACTTGATTATTTATATCCAATTGGGTAAATTAATGCTGCATCAAACAAGTGGACGTACAAACCCTAATTCATATCTAGAAAATATTGCTATATAACAACTATAGAAATTATAAAACATATGAGACATAATTTCTCATCTCAACATCACATGGAAGTATTCACCTTCCAATCAAAAGACTATACTTATCATTGTATCATCATAACATGATACTATTTGATTGCCATTAATGAGACTATACTTGTCATCATACTATCACATGATATAAATTCTTAGCACAATATCACAGGGTATCAACCCTTGTCAACATAAGATGATACACCTCATTCAGGGCTCAATTATGCCCAATGGTATTTAAGACTATCATACCATTTCTTGCAAGTTCATCATTATCTATTTATGCCTTATAATAAGGCTCAACAAACATCACCACACATGTGATACACAGGCTCAACATAATTTACATTAAAGAACTAAAAGATGTTCACATGATAACATTATAGGAGTATCTTAGAAATTAAAAGCATTCCTTTATTATATCAACATATAAGGCAGATATATGATTGGCCATCATTATACTTATAGTATACTAGTTTAGCATAAGGAAACATAGATCATGAAGCTATGATGACCACCAGTTAACACACGAGAGTTTCAATCAATCATTAGGAAGGATATTCCATCATAATATTAATCATTCAAGAAAGGATAATATCATTAACCACCATTCTCTACTTGCATTAGGGTTAGGTTTAGCAAGGTAAGTTACATTAAAATTGTAGTTCAACGTCCATTCACAAATGCTAACCCACAATATCCTCACATAATCTTGGATACATAAGACTCAACATCATCATTACATTCCATACCATTCTCAAGTATGGATCCATGCATAACCCAGTATGTTACCCTCAAATTATAGTATACTAGTGTTCCACAACAATAAGAGAGACACCATTCTTCTATCATTATGCTAAGAAAGGCTAATCATAGTTAATCACCATCACCTGAGTTCATTAGGATTAAGTGTAATGAGTTATATCCCATTAGGGTTACATATCAACACAATATGGTCATTATCCATTCTATTCATATGAGGGAAAAGGTAAGACTACCATATTAAGGTTAATCCTCCATTGGTTCCATCATCATTTAACCCATATCACTATACCACAACATCACCCAAAACCATTGGATGTTGAAAAGGTAGGACTATTGGTTATTTACATAAGTAGACACCTTAAATAAGCCACCTATGAAGTTATTGAATTGTGATCTACAAAGAGTCACCATTTAAACCCTAAACATTCCTTATTTAATAACATAAAAGGCACCATAAATTGTTGGGTTAAAACCCATCATCAGTTGTACATTACAAGCAAGACATCATATCAACCATCAAGCTCCTTAAATTAATCACATGAGAGAAACCATCAAATTCAGATTATTAGAACTCACATATAATAATATAGGCTTCAATCCAAACCATTGGATGTTGAATCATCCAATCTTAATCTTTGGATAAATATTCAACATTATTAGATGATGAAGTGTTAGATCCTAACCATTGGATATGGTTCATATTTCAAAACCATCAATTGGAGTATAGGTCTAACTCTTGAATAATTTGACCCAAGAAACTATTGTGTTAGGGCTAAATTGATGATACAACTACATTCTTAACCCACCATTGGTTGTAGAGACCTAATCCACCATAGGTTGTAACCATTAAGTCACCATTTGTTGATAGATCAGCACTATATTAATTAATCACTATCTGATAATAAGCTAATGTCATCATTGATTGACATCATCATTAGGGTATTTAGTGGGTGATCATTAAGCTTATAATTAAGAGATAACCTGAACTCAGTGATGACCATTGTTTGTCACCATATATTGACACCCTTGATTACCACCATCAATTGTCAAGATAGAAACACCATTAGTGATTGCATGGTATCACCATCAGTTATGTGGTAGGGAAGAAATAGCTTGAAAACCCTAATTTGGATCATCTATTGCTAGGTGCTTAGCACCATCATTTGTGCTATCAACCTGTCATGGATCACATTCTACCTTATAAAGGACGTACACCTATTACAGTTTCATCTAGGACTAGAACCAAATAGGGGACACCATAAAAATTCGAAATCTCAAGCAAACTTAACTTCATAAGGCTCAAAACCACCATTTTTAGGCAAGAACATGAGATAACAAGCTTAAAGTAAGAAATATAAGTAAAGAGGGTTATAAAACTCACCTATAGAGAGTAGTTCAGATCCCAAATAGAAAGAGTTTAAAGAAATGAAGGCAAGAAAACCCAAGTTTCAGATCTGAACTTGGTCGAGTAGGCACTTTTCTCCACAAAGAGGCAAAATCCTAGAAGAAGAATAAAAAAAGGTAGATTCTTGAGTTCTAGAGAAAATTCTACCATGGAACAGCAAGGTTACAACCTGGAGAAAGGTAGGAGGAAGAATAATAGAGAATGAAATGGAGTAAAGAAGGGGATACTTACTTCTTTAGGTAAAGATCACCAAGAAGGAGCTTTAGAAACCCTAAAGGAAGCAAATCGTAAACCTAGATGCTTCTACCCAGAAGATTCACACCTTATTCTTCCTTGTGAAGCTCCTACACCTACCAGAAGGGTAAAGACGAGCTCTGGAGAGATAAGAATAGATAGGGGACCAAAGGTTTCATTTGGGTGCTTAAGGATAGGTATATAAAACTTTGGGATAAAGAAAAATAAAAACTTGAGGTATCCTAGTAGCTCTCCATGTGTCCATTGCCTTAAACTTTTAAGGATATACAAGAAACCACACAAGAATCTACCCACCATTCATGGAGACCTTCTTAGGCACCATTTATTGAATTTATAAGCCAATCAAATAAACCATTGGTTGATAGCTCCTAAAGGTAGCTCATCCATAAAGGGATAAACCCTAAAATACCCTTGAAGAAAACACCTCCAAACCAAGGTTAAAATAGGCGCACCATGGCTCAAAAAGATAAAGAATGATAAAATATCATTCAAGGACCATAATTCAAATGACAAATTGAAAAGAAAACCTCTCAATTGGGTAAATTACATAAAAGTCCAAAATGTGCATAAAATTGCATAACTTGCACAAACAATGTCCAAATTGGACCAAATTTGAAACTTAATCTTGTCACATACTACCAAAACATATCATAAGGTTAGAATATGGTTTTGAGAGTTCAATTAAGGTAATTAAGCATGTTTAATCATTTAAGGAAGGTTAGGGGTCTCACAACCATAAATCCCTGATAGGGATTTCACCGCGTAATCCAAGCGACACAAAGATGGATATTTCTCATGATCCTCAATCTTACACATGGTTAATTTAATCACATGGTGATGTTGCATAATTCTCATAGAAGACATATTATTCTCCCTCAACCCTTAACTATGTCACCTGGGTTCAGCATAAGAACTTTTGTACCACCTGTATAGGTCTGGTAGTACCTTTCAACTTGGGACTCTAACTGTCATTGTAGAATATACTATATGTTGTATCACACAACAAAGTCCATACGTGATGGCTCTTTCCAAATGTAGAACATCATGTATCTCTTATCATATGTAAGTTTATAAGGTTTCATCTCTATGCTCCTTCAATGATTGTTGTATTACCAACTCAATCAATCAGGTGGGTATCCCCTAATTGTTAGGAACTATAAGACATATGTTCTTAGAAGATTCTTCAATCATCTTAATGATGAAATGGCCATCATTCTAGTTAAGAATAACATACTTGTCTGCAACTGTCAACAAATATAACTTCCTGGTTGACCTTGTTAGGAGTAGGGTAACGACTCCGCCTTCATCTTCCCAGGATTCATACAACACACTTCATAGATGTATCATAACTTCCAAGAGGAAACTCTAGTTAACCCCCAACTCACTCTTTCTGAGCTTGTCACACATAAGAATAGTTGCTTCAACATCCTTAAGTTTTAGCAAAGATGTTAACCATGCTACTGACCATCTCTGAAATACTTTGAGATGTCATCATTCAAACCTTTTCAAACTTATGAGATATGACCTAATCACTCTGTTCCTATTATTTATGAATTCTACTGATACATTGGATAGTCTAAATGACATAGCACTAACTTACGCCATCCACTCTAACTCTTATTCATTGATATTCTAATTATAGGTTTATCTTAAAGGATCACAGTAACACATGTCTGCTGATCAACAAGCCATCTATTCTTGATAGTGGTCTTGCCCAACTATCAGTAGACCATACACAACATCATAGAATCACTATTATTTTCCCAAAAAACACTTAGAGGATCAACATAAACTATCTCTCTCTCTCTAATGGATAGGAACACTAGACAACTCATATAATAGATATCTTTAACTCATATATAATTGGTACACTATGGATACTAGGATTCATTACCTTAGTATCCACCTCATGTGCTATAAATAACTTATACCCTAGTTTCATCCACTTCCTTAACATCATAACCAGCTAAGAACATATAGGAGGAATCCCCCTAACTCTTGGAGGGATCAAAAAGCATGCTCATGCATAACATAAAGATTTTGGAACTATATTCCAAGGCAATCACACATCATATTAAGATATCCATCCCAGGATTATAGTGAATCCACATGTACCAAGTGGTATGAGATCCACTTGGATGCTACAATTCAAAAAGAAAGAACATAAAGGGAAACACACTTCCCACATCAAAGTAGCAATGTTTAGGGGTCACTGGTAAAAGGGTAACCAAATCTATTTTTTTCCATGAAGGTTACACATTTTATGTATCATTTCACCTATTACAACTTGGGTTCCTTGCCAAATTCATAAGAATTATTAATATTTTCTCATTAAATCTTCATCATTCATATGTATGTCCTTTCATGTTATCATGTTTCTCAACCACTTATCAATGAATAGATCATCATATTCCACATTGTCTTCATTAGATAGGGATCAACTCCCTTCATTTCTGTCATATGTCATGAAGATTATACATTAGCACTCCTTACACACATAGGTTGGTCTGAGATTAACTTAGGTTCCACTTTATTCATATGTCATTGTTCTCATTCATCTTCTCATATTATACTTATCACAGGAGTTCTCTCCATCTTATGTAAATTTCATACCATGAATCACTTTATTAAAACATGCTTATATATCTTTTATTGTATTATTTTCTATAATAATAGCTTTAAGAATTCCTCTTTAACTTATCCATATTCATATTTAGGTTTCATGGTGTTATATCTTTCTCTTATAGTTACCGAATATTCATATTTTATAGGTTATGATGTGGTTCTCATCTTTTTTAGGGTAAGATTGAGATATATACACCATGATTTCTGATTTGTTATTCTCTTTATATTGCCTCAAAATGACTACTTGATTAGAGTAATCTTAATCATAACAATCTAAGAGTTCCATACTTACCTTTTCTTCAATACTGGAATACCTGGCAAGGGCATCCAAGTACTGATATTAGGCAGTACACATCATGTTTTTATGTCATATTCCTAACCTAGACATCATCCTAATCCTAAGTATAGTGTCCCTGTAGACTCAACAAACCTCAAGCACTGATACCAACTTGTGAGAACCCATTACACTAAATGAGATTACTAAAAACACAAAACATGATTACTCATTAATTAAAAACAAACCCAGGAAATAAGGTATATTAAAATGGATTTCAACACTTCACAATTTCTCAGGAACATTGCTCAATATCGTTTACAACTGCCATGTAGCCTTAGCTACAACATAAAATTTACAAATGAACACTATCCACATATTTCATGTATACAAGAATCAACATGCTATTGAAAGCTCGATTAAATGAAAATATTACATAAAACTTTTCACCCAGACCCAAGAGTATAGGGAAGAATATATCTAGGGTTCATCACCTCAGTTTCTCCTTGTTATCACAGTTTTGATGCCTCTGTTGTTGATCACCTGGAAAGATGTGGTGACTCATGAGGTGAGACCCAATCCCAGCGAGAGATGTAACTCTCTCCAACATATATTGATTACATGAGATAAAATAGTAAATAATTGAGCAGTTGGAGTATTTAATAATCAATTGAGCATATTGAATAGTTCAAGCATGCTAAACAGGTTAAGCAAATAAGCTTAGCAACAATTACAATTATCAATGTATATATAGGTAACAAATAAATTGATTTCTTCTCAAAGATAACTACTAAGGTTTCATTAGATTGCATATAATTACAATCTAGTAGCATAAGCAATCTAGTAGAATAAAATGACTATATGGCATGTTTAATAAAGTGAACAAGTCTACATCATGAATAGAACTAACATCATAAGCATAACTAACTGCATAAGCATGTTTGACAATTCAAGCATTTCCAATTACAAAGGCATGTCTAGCAATATTAAACATAACTAGCAACATCATCTTAACTATCAGTGTGAGTATATTTGATGACATAAGCATGTTCCAATGGACCCCTATAAAGGGCTATTCAGTTCCGTACAAGATCTAGGAGTTTCAGTATCCTAAGATCTCTCCCCCTCGGTCAGTACAAGTACAAAGGTAGTGACATATCAGTCAATCCTACCACTACAACGAAATATAGTCAAGTGACTAAAAACTATTCTGCCCTTTGTACAGGTCACCACACTAGAGAATAGGCTCATGCATGGCCGTTCTATAAGAGTCACCTACAGTTATATTGTTGCCTTTCACATTTTGCAATACTGAGGCATACTGCAGTCATCCTCCATAACTTGCAATTCTGGATGACAAGGATATATCCTGAACTTGCCACCCCCACATACTCAATAATATGGGCTCCAAGTTTCCATTAGGAATACTCATTTCACAATCCAGGAAGTTCTAACATTGAAGATGGTTCTACAACATAGGGAACTACATGATTAGAGTTTCACTTGATTAGTTATCTCCAATTGGGTGACTAAAGGCTGCATCAAACAAGGACATACAAACCCTAATTCATATTAGAAAACATTGCTATATAACAACTTCAGAAGATATAAAAGATATGGGACGTAATTTCTCTTATCAACATCACATGGCAGTCTTCACCTGCCAATCAAGAGACTATATGTATCATCACATCATCATCACATGACACTATTCTCTTGCCATTCATGAGACTATACATGTCATTATACTATCCCAAGATATAAATCCTTAGCACAATATCAAAGGGTATCAACCCTTGTCAACATAAGATAATTACACCTCATTCAAGGTTCAATTATGCCCAAAGGTCTTCAAGACCATCATATCATTTCCTGCAAGTTCATCATTATCTATTTATGCCTTATAACAAGGCTCAACAAATATCACCACACATGTGATACACAGGATCAACATAATTTCCATTAAAGAACTAAACGATGTTCACATGATAACATTGCAGGAATATCTTAGCAATTAAAAACATTCCTTTATTATATCAATATATAAGGAAGCTATATTATTGGCCATCATTATACTTATATTATACAAGATTAGCATAACGAAGTATAGATCTTGAAGCTATGATGACCACCAATTAACACGAGAGTTTCAATCAATCATTACGAAGTATATTCCATCATTATATTAATCATTCAAGAAAGGATAAGATGATTAACCACCATTCTCTGCTTGCATTATAAGCAAGCCATCATATCAACCATCAAGCTCTTTAAATTAATCACATGAGGGAAACCATCAAATTCAGATTATTAGAACTCACATATAATACTATAGGCTTCAATCCAAACCATTGGATGTTGAAACATCCAATCTCAACCATTAGATAAAGTCCATTATTCAACATTGTTAGATGAAAAAAATGTTATATCCTAACCATTGGATGGGGTTCATATTTAAAAACCATCAATTGGAGTATAGGTCTAACCCTTGAATCATTTGACCCAAGAAACTATTGTATTAGGGATTAATTGATGCTACAACTACATTCTTAACTCAGCATCAGTTGTGGAGGCATGATCCACCATCGGTTGTGACCATTAAGTCACCATTATTTGTTAGATTAGCATTATATTCATTAATCACCATCAGATATTTTGTAGGTGTCTTCATTGATGACATCTTGATATACTCGCATGACATTGACTTACACCGTACCCACCTTCGCAAAGTCCTTGATATCCTCTAAGATCAAAAGTTCTATGCAAAACTATCAAAATGTGAGTTTTGGATTTCTGAAGCCATGTTTTTGGGCCAGATCATTTCCGGTGGAAAAATTTATGTTGACCCCACCAAAGTCTCAGTTGTTCTTGAGTGGCAAGCTCCGAAAAACGTTTTTGAAATTTAGAGTTTTTTGGGTCTTGATGTCTACTACCGTCACTTCATACTGAACTTTAGCAAGACTGCTTTGCTGCTCACAAAGCTCACCAAGAAAGGAGAGTAGTTCTCTAGTCAAAGGAATTCGAGTCTGGTTTTCAAGACCTGAAAATGAAGTTGACATATGCACCTGTCTTGACACTTTTCTTGGGAAATGATGGATTCGTTATCTTCACTGATGCATCGAGGTCTGATCTGGGTTGTGTCCTCATGCTAGAACGGAAGGTAGTTGCCTATGCCTCTCGATAGTTGAAGTCGAATGAAGTCAACTACCCAACCCATGACCTCAAACTTGCCACCATCATTTATGCCTTGAAGATATGGCGACAAAGTGTCAGATAGAGGCTATGGCTTGAGTATCTCAAAGACTATGACTTCACCATTTCCTACCACCCTGCTAAGGCAAATGTGGTGGTCAATGCACTCAGCAGAAAGCAGGATAAGTGTTTTGCTATCTTCATCACTGAGTGGAAGAATATGTAAGTCATGTCAGCATAGGCCCCGAGGCATGTGGGCGATTTTCTAATATTGTCCAGCATTCAAGTCAAACCAGGCCTCCAAACAGAGATTTTGTCAGCCCAGAAGAACAATAAGAGTATCGAGGAGATGACTAAGTTTCTAGAAAAAACCCAAACACATCTGACAGTTGGTATGGATGGTGGAATTTGATACAAACAACGCATTTGAGTTCCAGAGGATTCAGATATGACAGAGAAGGTGTTACGAGAAGTTCATGGGTCGAAATATACAGTGCACCCTAGATCGGCAAATATGTACAAGGATCTGCAAAGGCATTTTTCGTGGAGGAATATGAAGACCGACATCGTTGCTTTTGTTTGTAGGTGCCTAACCTGCCAACAGATCAAGGTTGAATATCAACGGCCAGGAGGTCTTCTACAAAGATTACCTATCCCTGAATGGAAATGGGAAAATATCACTATGGATTTTGTGGTGGGTCTACCCAGGACCAGGAAAGGGAGTTGATGCCATTTGGGTTGAAGTCGATCATCTGACTAAATCAACCCATTTTATTTCAATCAAGACAACAACCAAGGTTCGTGAGTTAGCAGAGATTTACATCCATGAGATAGTCATATTGCATGGGATTCATGTATCCAATATGTTCGATCGTGATGCAAATTTTATGTCTCACTTATGGCGACACGTGCAGGAAGAACTGGGGACTCAGCTGAACTTCAGTACAACATATCATCAACAAACTGACGGACAATCTAAAAGAACAATCCAATTTTTAGAAGACTTGCTGAGATCATGTGTCCTCAATTGGGATGGTTCTTGGGACCACTATCTTCCTCTAATTGAGTTTATCTACAATAACAGCTACCAGTCCAGTATAGGCATGTCCCTTTATGTAGCCTTGTATGGTAGGCCATGTAGATTTCCACTTTACTGGGATGAATTAGGCTAAAGAGAGATTCTGAAGTCCGAAGAATTACAACTCTATTCTTATAATGTCAACCTAATCAAGCAAAGGCTGAAAAGGGCATAGGACCTTCAGAAGTCTTATGACGATGCACACAGGATGGACACTAAGTTTTTAGTTGGTGACCATGACTTTCTAAAGATTCGACCAATTTGAGCTATTGCAAAGAATAAAGGAAAACTTAGCCCTAGATACGTGGGTCCATTTGAAATTTTGGACCGTATAGGGGAATATGCATATAGTTTGCTCTACCTCCACAACACAACATGATGCACAACATTTCTCATGTATCAAATCTGAAGCGATATGTAAAGGACCCTAGCCATGTCCTCAATCATGAACCAATTGAATTAAACGACACTCTTGTATACCAGTAAGTTCCAGTAATGATACTTGATACTCGCACCAAGGAACTTATATATAAGAAAATCGATATGGTCAAAGTTAGTGGAAGCACCATGAGAGTGATGATGCTACCTAGGAGCTGAAGTTAGATATGGAGGAAAGATATCCTGACCGCTTCAAGGAAGTGTAAATTTTTGGGACAAAATTCCTTATAAGGAGGGGAGGATGTGATAAAGTGAATTTTCCTCTATGATGTTATTAAATTCCTATTTTACCCTCATAAAGTGCGTTCATGACCCCAATTTGCTTGTACTGACCTATTAATCAATTTAGGTACCCAAAATTAAAATCTATTGATTAATATGAATTTCTTACACCTTGTGACACCTCAACTTAGCGTGATACACCATATTGCCTAAAGAAATACTTTTGGCTATGTAGATTTACCTTTTAATCTCCAATCTTTTCCCTAATATTCTACGCTTTATGTTGAACCTACGGTCCAAATTTTAGATCATTTGGACCTCCCTATGATTTGTTATGGTTTTCCTAAATTCTACCCTCTTATAGCCCTAAATTTCCCTTTTATTCTTAGTGGGCTCAGCTCACTTGCCTTGGTTAGCATCGGGCCTGACCCATCCATGCTAAATTTGAACTAGGGGTCCATTTCCCTAGACTAGCCCTAGGTAAAGAATGAACCGATCCCTTCCCTTGAGCCAGGAACACGGCCCATCGACCGTTGGAGGGAAATCCAATGGCGTCAGGTCGTCTTCTACCTTGCACCCAGTTGGAAGATCCACCATAGACCCAGTTCCTCGAGCGTGTGACCTGACCCCCCTTGTAACCTCTCTCCTTCCCTAATTTCTTAACCAATCTCTTCCCCTCATCCTCTTGAATCTTCCGCAACCCATAATCTTTTGAAACTATGGCTTGGGGGCCAAGGAAAGCTGTTGTCACCCTTGGTGGTGTGCACTAATTTGGGAGCCTTAACCCTAGACACAATCTCCTATAAAAAAACCCCTAACACCTTCACCCTACCCCCATGAACCAGAATGCCTCCTCGATTTCCCCTCTCGTGCCCTCTCTCACATTCCCCCTTTTCTCTGGCCATGCCTCCACCGCGGCACCGTCGTGCTTGCACATGGGGCTTCTTCTACTTGGATGATGATCTGTGATAGTCAGATCAGGGTTAAAGGCAGACCAAGACCCAAGATAAATGTGTTGGGTTTTGTGGAGAAAACATGCACGACGGAAGCAACAAAATCCACACAACTCGAAACAAGATCTCATCGACAAGAGCGTATTTGGAAGGAGTGTTTGTGGGATATACCTTATCGTAGAGCAAGTCTGGTGATGTCCCGCTACACGATGGTGTGCAACGACGCTTGTCTACAGAGATGGAACTTCTATCCCATTCACTGTCGTAGGAAGATTCGGCGGCGCTCCTTTCATGCGATGATGTACGCGGCTCATAACGCACACAGATGGTCGTTGATGCCCTCCGAACGCAGGCGTCTCTGTGTCTGTGTCTCTACTTCATCCATGCGGATGGACTGAAACTCCACGTCACGCTTCCTAAGATGGAGGGAAGGAGTCATGTCTGTATGGCGGCATGCTAGCGACGCATTGCTCTCCTTTCTCTCCTAAGGACGATGATGGCTAGGGTTTATGTACATGAGCGTAAATCGAAAAGTCTCTCTCAATATCTTGTATAGATATCAGCCGTCAATCCTCCTTTAAATAGGAGACGAAGGGAAGTAGGGTTTCCTAAGCCCATCGATAACAGAAACATTGTGTTAATTAAAATGCTCACAAATTAATTAGAATATTCTAGAATTCATTAATTAACCAAATAATCACATTAATTGATTAATTAATATCTGACTCCATGCAATCACTTGTGATGGCTCTATGGGCATATATACCAACAGACTCCCACTTGCACTTAGATCCAGTCACTCCAATATTATTCTAATCCATTACATAAACATTTTAGTAATCAATGGGATTCAGAGAAATTCCAATCAAATCCACAATCATACTCCTATTCCAACACATCCTATGTGTGTGACCCGGTAGGCTCCAAATTATGTTGGCAGTGATATCCATAATCATATCATGATTTCACAAGCAATGATTGGTATCTAGAACGACTTCATTGCCACCCAAGTAATTGGAGAAGTTGGAGAACAACTTAACCTATCATTCATGACTGGTGTTACATTGATTGTATAGTTCCTTTGTCGCTAATATCCAGATTGAACTCGAGTCATGGAATTGTTATCCTCTTCAACATTCAATCCATGTTCCTTGAACTAGAGCAGACTTTCTGAGATATATGTAAGCTCAATATCATATATTGACTCACATCAGCATGGCCATGCATTTATCAGTCTCTCTTATCAAGTGGCCGGAATATCAAACTCCCGTAGGAAGGACAAATTCCATCTACATCACTCACAGTCATCCCCATGTGTCACAGTGCACCCAAGCACCATCTTTATGGAAATCCTTATTCAGGACCACGGTGGATGATATCAAAGTACACCGAATGACATGTGATAAGTGTAGTGACTTTAGGTCTAAGAACCACAATCACCACCATCATTATGAGATGTGACTCTAACTACCAATCATGGTATCCATGTGTCACTCTCAAGGTGGGTCTATCTGATACACTATTCTCTAACAAGTATCTATGTATTTGGTTTGATATCTCCATATCATGGATAATGAGATTCTTCCATCAACCAACATACATTTTAATCTTATGTGTTATTGATGTCTATGGATATTTCCACAATAACAACCAATTAGGGACAAAACAAGAATACATACTCTTAGCATACATATGATCTCACTATTCAGGTCATCAACCCGAAGACATATGTCATTGAGTATATTATTCTATAGACATCTATAAGTTTTATGGTCATCTCACAATATAAAACACAAACATGTAGATTGGAAACTTGCCTTTATTGATATGATCAATGTAGTATTACAAATCGTTTGCATAGTATCCCATTACAATCATCAAATGATAGTCTCTATGGGCATACATACCAATAGATTCCCACTTGCACTTATACCCAATCACTCATGAATCACAATCCAAGTGATCGAACATGTCCGTCATGTTTCTACAGTGAAAGTGCTTCTGTGAGCGGATTAGCTACATTGCTTTCTGTAGGTACTCTACAAATCTTCACATCTCCTCATTGTATGATCTCTCATATGAGATGGAACCGCTGTAGAATATGTTTGGAACGTTGGTGCGATCTTGGTTCTTTAGCCGGTGCAATGGCTTCGTTGATGTCGCAAAACAATTCAATTGCATCACCAGCACTTGGAACCACTCCAAGTTCAAAAATGAACTTCTTGATCCACACAGCTTCCTTTGTAGCATTAGATGCGGCAATATATTTGGCCTCAATTGTAGAATCTGCAACTGTATCTTGCTTGGAACTCTTCCAGCTCACAGTTATGTTGTTCAGGAAAAACACAAATCCAAATTGCGATCTGTAGTCATCTTTGTCAGTTTGAAAGATAGCATCGGTGTAACCCTTTACCATGAGCTCTTCCTCACCACTGTATACCAAGAATTGATCCTTAGTCCTTCTCAAGTACTTTAGTATGTTCTTTACAGCTGTCCAGTGACATTCACCTGGATTTGACTGATACCGGCTCATCATGCTCAAAGCATACGACACATCAGGACGAGTACATAACATCGCGTACATGATAGATCCAATTGTTGATGCATATGGAATCTTACTCATGTGTGCCTGTTCATCACATGAACTAGGACATTGGGATTCAGAGATCATAACCCAATGGGACATGGGCAAGTTACCTCTCTTAGAACCCTCCATGTGAAACCTCTTTAGCACCTTGTCAATGTATGTGCTCTGTCTTAGGCATAGAAGCCTTCTAGATCTATCTCTATAGATCTTGATCCCTAGTATATATGATGCTTCACCTAAATCCTTCATAGAGAAGGTCTTCCCTAGCCAACCTTTTACTGTCTGAAGAGTAGGGATGTCATTTCCCATCAACAGTATGTCATCCACATACAATATGAGAAATATGATTGTGCTCCCACTAACCCTTTTGTAAACACAAGGTTCAAATTCATTTTGACTAATGCCAAACTTTTTGACTACTTCATCAAAACGTAGATTCCAACTCCGAGATGCTTACTTCAATCCATAGATTGACCTTTGTAGCTTACAAACTTTATTGACTTCCTTTGGATCGATAAAACCCTCAGGTTGTTTCATGTACACATCCTCAAGTAAATTCCCATTAAGGAATGTTGTTTTAACATCCATCTGCCAAATCTCAAAGTCATGATAAGCTGCAATGGAAAGCATGATCCTGATTGACTTAACCATGGCAACTGGTGAGAAGGTCTCGTCATAATCAACACCTTGAATTTGACGGAATCCTTTCGCAACCAATCTACCTTTATAGGTTTGAACATTTCCATCCATGTCAGTCTTCTTCTTGAAGACCCACTTGCACCCTATGGGTTTTACCCCTTCAGGTGGATCCACCAAGGTCCATACCTTGTTGGTGTGCATGGATTCCATCTCAGATCTCATGGCTTCAAGCCATTTCTTAGATTATGGTCCCTTAGTAGCTTCTATAGAGGAAGTTGGCTCATCGTCTATGCCCAATTCGTCACTGTCTTGAGTCACAAGAAATCCAAATCTCTCAGGCTCAAGTCGTGTCCTACTAGACCTATGAGGTTCCTGTGTTACATTTGGAACTTGAAATTCTACAACAATTTGTGAGTCTTCATGTTCCTTATGTACCTCCTCAAGTTCTCTACTTTCTTGTTGGTCTCGAACTTCTTCGAGTTCTACATTCCTCCCACTAATTCCTTTGTAAATAAATTCATTTTCAAGAAATACAACAGTCCTAGCAACAAACACTTTGTTGTCAATTGGTGTGTAGAAGTAGTATCCCCGAGTTTCCTTGGGGTATCCAACAAAATAGCATTTTTCCGATTTGGGTCCAAGCTTTTCAGGAAATTGTTTCCTAAAATAAGCTTCACATCCCCAAATATTTAACATAGACAAATTGGGATGATTCCCATTCCATATCTCATATGGTGTCTTTTGAACTGATTTGGAAGGTACACGGTTAAGTGTAAACACTGCAGTTTCAAGAGCATATCTCCAGAACGATATTGGAAGTTCAACTGAACTCATCATTGATCGTACCATGTATAATAATGTATGATTCATTCTTTCTAACACACCATTATGTTGTGGTGTACCAGGTGCAGTCCATTGTGATACAATACCACAGTCTCTCAGAAGGTCCTCAAACTCTTGGCTTAAGTATTCACCACCTTGATCTGAACGGAGTGCTTTAATACTCTTACCAAGTTGCTTCTCTACTTCATTCATGAAAGTCTTGAACATTTCAAGAGTTTATGACTTGTAGAGGATAGTTTCTTTTCCAATGTCCAGCCTAGTGACAATGGTGACAACTGCCTTCTTTGGAGATCCCACCTTTAGTTTTGAGCGCGGATGACTTTGGCTTCTGCTCGGATTTAGAACCTTTGTTAGCCTTGACTTTGCTTTTTGACTTTCCCTTTGCCTTGTTGATCATCATCACAGACTTGGGCTTGTCTTTCTTCATCTGTGCTTCAGCTATCCTCAACATGCCCAACAATTCTAACAACGGCTTGTCAAAATTGTTCATGTTGTAGTTCATGACTAAATGATTATATGATTCAGGAAACGATTATAGCATCACATCAGTGGCCAACTCTTGACCTAGGGGAAAACCCAACTTGGATAAGCTTTCCACGTACCCAATTAAAGTGAGTATATGGGTGCCAACTGAGTCCCCCTCTTTCATCTTGCTCCTGAACAAAGCCTTTGAGACATCATATCTCTCCTATCTTGCTTGATGTTGATACATGTTCTTGAGATGTGTTACCATCTCCATGACATTCATGTTCTCATGCTGCTCTTGCAACTCATAGTTCATTGAGCACAACATCAGGCACTTGACATCCACGACATCATCAAGGTGCTTCTTGTAAGCATCCTTCTCAGCCTTGGGCGCATTTACGGTGGGCTCCGCTAGATCTGGTGTTTCAAGGACATAGAGCTTACGCTCATGTGTGAGAACAATTCTCAGCGTCCGAAACCAATTTTGAAAGTTAGTTCTGGTAAGTTTGTCCTTCTCAAGGACCGGTCGCAACGAGAACGTGTGAGTGTTGTTTGCCATTTGATTGCTACAAAAGGAAAAATTTGCATTTAGTCCAAAACATTTTGACTTGTAAAGATTTGATAAATGAGATTAATTAGGCCTTTAATTAATTGCGCTCCCACTATTTTATTCAAATTGATAGCCCTCACTATCAACTCGGAAGATTGAAACGCACAACCTTCTAGTGTGCCAAGATCCAAAATAATTGGATCAATGCCCAACCAACGCCAGCGTCAAAGACCAAATACTAAGGTAGGCAACTTTTGCCAATTGCATCATATGAAAATCTTGGATAGATGATTATGCACAACTCCTTGCCATGATACATCTGTGTGCCTCTAGGTACTTGATCCTATCAAGGTTCCCTAGTTAAGTCCAACCCATAATCCAACACGATAAGTGTGCACCCTGCGGAGGTAGACCCACACACCCACCATCACACTTCCACGATATAGATAGTGTACCACGCGGAGGCGTGCCCACACATAGTCGATCAAGCTTTTCATGTGTGTTTATTTATGGAAGAAAATAAACTTAATATTATTAATTGAGGGGTTTTATTAATACATATACATATCCAAACACCACATACTTATAGTACGTATCATATACTACTATATCCACAACCACAAACGATAGACATGCAATCAAAAACATAAATACATCAGTTATGGCCATACTATTGTAATCCTTTGGTCGAGGGGATGTCGTCCCTCATGGGGTCTCAGGGGCAAAGCCCATGAAAGGTCTACAGAATTTTACTTCTGTTCACTTAGGAAAATCAATATTTTCCATAGTCGACCCCGTCCAAAACATCAAAAATAGAAGCATGTGGCGTATGTGGAATTAGGTTTAGATTTGCACATTAGCAGTTTTAATCCGCATTTTATGCAACATAAAAAATAGTATACAGTGATTCGATCATATCGAAACGAATCCAAATACGCCATAGATCGACGTTGCTCTGATACCACTGTTGGGTTTTGTGGAGAAAACATGTGTGGCGGAAGCAACAAAATCCACGCAACCCGAAACAGGATATCGTCGACAATAGCATATTTAGAAGGAGTGTTTGTGGGATATACCTTATCTCGGAGCAAGTCTGGTGATGTCCCGCTGCACGACGGTGTGCAACGATGCTTGTCTACACGGATGGAACTTCTCTCCCATTCTCTATCACAGGAAGATTTGGTGGCACTCCTTTCGTGCGATGATGTACGCGGCTCGTAACGCGCACATATGGTCGTTGATGCCCTCCGATCACAGGCGTCTCAGCGTCTGCGACTCTACTTCATCCACGCGGATGGACTGGAACTCCACGACGCACTTCCTAAGCTGGTGGGAAGGATTTGTGTCTGTACAGTGGCGTGCTAGCGGCACGTTGCTCTCCTTTCTCTCCTAAGGAAAATAACGGCTAGGGTTTTTGTACGTGAGCGTAAATCAAAAAGCCTCTCTCAATGTCTTATATAGATATTGGCCGTCAATTCTCCTTTAAATAGGAAATGAAGGGAAGTAGGGTTTCCTAAACCCATCCGTAATAGAAACATTGTGTTAATTAAAATGCTCGTGGATTAGTTAGAATATTCTTGAATTCATTAATTAACCAAATAATCGCATTAATTGATTAATTAATATCTGACTCCATGCAATCGCTTGGGATGGCTCTATGGGCATATATACCAACACAATGGCCACCGACCATGTCGCTCTTTTCCCCTCTCTCTTTTCCTTCACGAGCATGTGCCCAGGCAATGACGCCTCTCGGCCGTCGATCTGCCTTTGGGTCAAGCGTTGAACAAAGATCAATGGCCCTCATTTTTCTTCATTTTTGGAACTACTTGAGACCTTGATCTTTTTACTCTTGGATCTATACTCTATTTTCATCCAAAAAGGTACACTATTATATTTCCCCATTGACCAGACTAGTGGTAGTGAAGATATTTTTCTATGTACCTCTTGACTGTATGCATGTCTATGTATTTGATTGAAATACTTGTTCCCTATGACTATTATTTTTGTGTTTCTTTATTTATATTGAATACACCTAAACATAAATAAACTACCCATTATGACTACCAGAAATTGTTGACTTGTCGATATTGAAAGCAAGGGACCTCCTCATTCAGAGGATGGGAAGAACTTGCACATTTTACTTGAATCCCCTTCCTGATTAAGAGAAGTAGAATATAGTTTTCCCCCCATCTCATTGGGACTATGGAGTCACACTTGAATTCATATAAGCATGCTTCTTGATATTAGCATAATGGGAAAATTTGTATTAAAAATCATGTCACAGAAATATTGTTTTAAATTTCCTTCATCAATTTTGCTATTATAAATCCTTCCTTGCATACTATTTTACTACAAAACTATTTTACTTGATTTTATATAGTGTACCGATGTCTGTGCATTGATTGTGTCTTGATTTTTTATTTTAGGCAATGTCAAGAATTGAAGGTATGAACCTGCCATCTCTTATTTTTCCACTGCAAATAAAGACTACATCAATTTGGACTTCACATGGGAGCTAATGAAAAAGGGATTAGTTGATAATTTAGTTTTCTTGTCTTGTTAGAATTTGCATTCCATGTTGCATACGTGATTTATGTAACAAACCTTTGGTTCATTTTCAATCAATAAAGAATGTTATTTCCTTTATGCATATCAAGTGTATGATCTTTGAGCCACTCAGGGACGGGCACTCTAATCCTCTTTTAACTGATTATTGTTAGTGAGATTGGGATTCGAGTAAGAATGGTTCTGTAACACACCTCTATCCCCATCTCATCCTAGTTTAGAAAATATTTCTGCTCTTCACATCACTTTAGTACTTTAGGCAAGTTGTCTAGACAACTATCAAAGTCATATCCATAGATAGAGAAATTGTTCATGAAGACTTCCATGATATCATCAAGGAAGTCAACAAAAATGGAGATCATGCACCTTTGAAATGTTGTGGGTGCATTGCATAGTCCAAATAGCATTCTTTGGAAAGCATAGGTGTCGTAGATACAAGTGAAAGTTGTTTTTTCTTGATCATTTGAATTGACAGGGACTTATTTGAAATTTGAGTATCCATCCAGGAAACACAAGTATGAGTAGTGGGCTAACTATCTAGTACCTGATCTATGAAAGGTAATAGGAAATGGTCTTTGTTAGTGGCAATGTTTTGCTTTCTATAATCAATAAACATTCACCAACCAGTAATGATTTGTGTCGCCACCTCATCTCCCTTTTTCCCTTTATGACAGTCATTCATCCTTTCTTTGGCACTACATGTATTGGGATTACCCATTTGTTGTTGCTAATTGGGTATATAATTATTGTGTCACACAACTTTATCACTTCCTTCTTAACTACCTCCATAAGCATTTGATTCAGCTTTCTTTTTGGTTGAGCTAGGGGTGTAGCAGTCTCTTCCAGGTTTATTTGGTGCATGCAAATAGCCAGGCTTAAGTCCTTGATGTCTTTTGAGAGAATGTGTATCTGACACGACATAAAGGTTTTCATAACTCCATTAATGTAAATAAAGTCGGTAAGCTACAACAGACCAATCAATGTGATTAAAGCAAGCATCTCAGAGCTAGAATCTTTGATTTGATAAGACAGTCAAAGAGTTTGACTTGAGTCAAAATAAAGATGAAATCTGTGATTATAGAAGATTTAGTTGGAACATATGTATATCCACATATTGATGGGAAATAACATCTCAATACTATAAATATTGAAATTTGGCATGGAAAGGACCTTCTTTAAGAAGGATTTAGGTGAATCTTCACATGTGATAGGAATTGAGATCTATAGAGATAATTTTGGAAAGCTTCTAGACCTATGAAAGAGCACATATGTTGGCAAGATACTGAAAGGGTTTAACATGAAGAATTTAATGAGAAAAAAATTGTCCATGATACATGGGATTAGACTCTCAAGGACCATGTATTCCAATTCTTGAGAAGAATGGGAAAAACATGAGTATGATGTAATATGCACTAGCAATTGGATCTATCATGTATGCAATATAATGTACTCATCCCATTATCTTGTATGTATTCAACATGACAAGATGACATTAGTCGAGTTCCAATGATGGTCATTGGAAAGCCAAAAAGAACATTCATAAATACTGGAGAAGCACTTAGGATAAGTTCCTAAAGTATGGCAACAAGGAAGAGTTCATTGTAAAGAGTTACATCAACACAAACTTCTAAATTAACAATTAATGATTGTAATCTAAAATCTATGTTTAACCCTAAAACGAGAACTATAAGCTAGAAAAGTTTCGAGCATTTAGATAGTTGTTTATTTCTACAATAGAAGTCGAGTACCCTAGTGTTATGAACACAACAGAGGATATTGTATGGATCTAGAAGTTCATATAAATGAACTTATGATTTGTTCCAACAATTGATGGCATAGTAGATATATGGTGATAAAAATGAAGCTACTGGTTAGGCAAGGAATATTTGATAGCATACTACCAATTGGGTTTTGTGGAGGCAACAAGCACAGCGGAAACAATAAAAAATAATTCTCCACATGCCCTATGAGCAGATCTAGTTGACAAAAACATATTTGAAAAGAGGGTGCAAGGATATACCTCATACTAGAGCAAGCCCGGCGACGTCCCTTTGCCTGGTGATGTGTGTCGCTCCTTCCATGTGATGCATGGGGTTTAGTTGTTTTCACATGTATATTTTCCTTGATTTTATGTGTTGATTTTTCATTTATTTGATTAATTATGCATGAAATGCTATTAATGGCATGTTCTGTCAAAATGCATTGATTTATATGATTTTTACTATTTAAGATGATTTAATATTTATCTCGAGTATTTATCCACGTTCTTGTAAATTTTTAGGTACAATCAAACTTCACAGACTCAGTGCTACCGACACCAAAAGTTAGTGGTACCGACTTCACACAGTATTGGGCCAAAAGAATCAAATAGACTAGATAATACTGACACTCAAAGTTGATAGTACCGAAACTTTGTCAGTAAATCACAAGGATGAATTGTGGAAACTTGTTACTATCAAGTCTACAAACTTAGTACTACCGAGATGGCATCAGTGAAGCAGTGTTCGAGCGACCTAAAGACTCAATGCTATCGAGATAGGTCGATAGAACTAACATTTTGATGAATCATTGCTACCCTAGAAACTCAGTACTACTGACTATCAAGTTTGTATTACCGATTCTTCTTGATCAGGAAAATCTAAAGATAGCAATCTAATCCAACAACTGGTGTTATTTTGTACCTTAAATGATTCCTATGACTTGAGGGGAGTTTCTCCAGACCAAGGGAGGCATCCATTTTCCATTTCATGACACTAGAGAGAGAAGGGAGAAGAGCTAGGAACCAAAGGATTCACCCAGGACGATCTGAGCACATCTGGAATGCAAATTTGTAGGTGAAAGATAGCAGATTGCACACACGACGTAGGGGCTCATCCGGATCAGCTACTCTTCAGGGGTTACTTAGTTTTTCTAATATTTCCCATGTCTTTCACTTTCTCTACCATGTATTCATCAATGAAAACCATGTGGGGCTAAACCCTTCAATTCCTTAGGATTCAGGAGTAACCTAGATATGCATTGTAATTGATTTCCATGCATTAATATCATCTTTGTCCCTATTTTATGGATATAAATCTATGAACTTGTCTTGTTTTGTTTGTGCCTGATCAACATAGATAGATTATCAGACCCTTAATCATTTCGGGAGAGAGGTTAAGGGTTGGAAAACATAGATTTACCCATTTATTGCACCCCTTGGGAAAGGTGGAGAATAAACGGGAGGAGAAACCCGAAGATTAATCGTAAAGCACCTAACTAATCAACCGATTTCAATGGAAATAGGATTGTCATTAGAATAGGTAGTGAACTATGCTACGGGAGTGGGTAGTTCTGGATATAGGCTCTTTATCAAAGGATATGGGTAATATATATTGGTGTATGGAATAAATTGTAATGTTATCTGTGGTGAAACCATTATCTGAGGAATTGCCTTAAATATGAGTAACTTAATCTTTAAGCCTGTTTTGTTCTGCGCAATAATTATTGTTCAATCAAACCAATTCACTTTGATCAACCTATCTGATTAGACCATAGTTAGTAGTAGTCTTTTGAAGAACATTCTTGGTGTTCGACTCAGGCCTTAAAAAGGCCTATATTACTTCGATACGTTCACTTGCGTATAACACATGGTAAACACGTGTTAAATTTTTGGCATCATTGCCGGGGAGACGACAATATCCAACACTACAAATGTTGTGGTCGACCACTCTAGGCCAGCCCTTTTTATTTTTTTGTTATTTTTTTTAGTTCTATTTCACTTAAAATTGAACCATAACATCATTATTATTTCTAGCTCAACTATTGTACTCTGACAATTATTTCACTACTTCCAGGTACTGATGTATGGTGCATACTCGAGCCCAAAATTATGGACAGCCATCTTCGTCGGGTTTTGGGCAAGCAGAACTCCTTCACAGAGAGAGGAAATTTGGAAGGTCTGTAGACAGATTCAGCCGAACTCCACCAACGACACCTACACCTGAAGGACATGTAACACCAGAAGAACCAGAGTCAGCAAAAATGGGGCATGGAGTAGAAGAATAGATGATATGGGAGAGGATCAGAGCCTCTTCCTCAACAGCTCAAAAAGGACCAATCAAAAGACAAGCCATTAATATGGGTAGCTACAAGATTGACCCAAGGTTGATCTCTTTAGTCAAATCCCAAGCTTTTCATGGACAAAGTTCTGAAGACCTGATGGTGCACATTAGTAACTTTGTTGGGAAGTATGATATGGTCAAAATAGATAGAGTACTGATGACTGTCATATATCTGAAGCTTTTCCCGTAATCTCTGGAAGACAATGCAAAATCATGGTTTTACAAACTCGATGATGAGTGTATCAAGACTTGGGATCAGATGATCGACACCTTCTTTGAGTGTTTCTTTCCTCCACAGAAGACAAATGACCTGGTGAAGAAGATCCATAATTTCAGATAGTAGGCTGAAGAATCCTTTTCTAAAGCTTAGGACATATTCCAAATTATGTTGCAGAAAGTACCTCATCATGGTATTGATTTGTTGGGACAAGCAAGGATCTTTACTATGGTCTACGCAAGGGAGAAAGAACTACACTTGACAGTGTAGAAGAAGGGTTCTTCCTCAACAACAAACTTTCCTGCTATCATGAGATACTAAAGAATATGTCCAAGAATCAGTCATGGGGTGATGAGAGAGAGCTTCTAGCAACTGTCAAAAGTGTCGACGAGTCCAAGTTCATCTCTGTGTTAAATGAGAAGTTGGACCTGATTGCTAAAAAGTTATGTGCTAACGAAGGACCACCTTCAAAATAAGAAGATGAAGAGTGTACGTTTGTGCACCAACAACAACAATATAGGAGCAATGATTACACATGGAGGAACGATCCTAAGTTTTCATGGAAGGATCCTAACAATTTCCAAAAAGACCCATCTCAGGTGCAACAACCCAAGCCACAACAGTTCGATGTCTAGGCACAATATCAGCAAGAACAAAAGGAGATTGACCGTGTTGAAGAAAGTCTTGGAAAGTTGGTCAGTCAGAATGAAGTTCTTATAGGTCAAACTCAAAGAGAACTCCAAAACCATGGAGCACAGATTCGCACCATAGAAACTCAGATTTCTCAAATTATAGTGAATGTGGGTACATTGAAGCATCCAAACCAATAGGGGTCCCCAACAAATACTAACATACCTTCTGGAAATCAATATGTCAAGGTACTTCTACTCCACAATGGTAAGACATTGTTGAATGAGGCACCAGTAAGCTCAGATGCAGGTGAAGTTACAGGAACAACAACTCAGAGTGTGACATCATATGCAGCTAAACTGGACATGTTGGAAAAGGAGAAAATAACTAAGGAGCGCACTGATGAGGTGGAGGATATTAGATCAAAAGCATATGTCCTACCCCACCAGAGGACACTAGTGACTCCAATGCCCTTTCCAAATAGCTTGAAGGAAACCAAAGTATACCAAAAGTTCCAAAAATTCTTAGAGGGCTTCAAGAAATTATCTATCAATATTCCACTCATTGATACAATTGAGCAGATACCATCATATGGAAAGGTCTTGAAAGACATAATCAATAAGAAGAGAAGGATACATGTGTCTGGTGTAGTGGTGTTAAAAGAGTAGGTGAGTGTTTTTATTTTGGGAACACTACCTCCTAAAAGACAAGATCCCGATTGTTTCAACATCACGTGCTTCATAGAAAAGACCAAGTTCGGTGAAGCTCTATGTGACTCAGGGGCCAGTATCAACCTCATACCTTCTTTGACTTTGAAGAAGCTATGTCGTAAGGAGACGAAAAAAAACACCATGACTATTTATTTGGCAGACAACTCTATGGTCAGGCCATATGGCATATGTGAAGATGTCCTAGTAAAAGTGGATTGATTTGTTTTGTGAGAACTCGTTACTATAAACGAGATTACTCAAAACATAAAACATAATCAATCACCAATTAACCACATACCCAAAAATATGGATAAATTAAAACTGATTTCAACGTCAGCGTCTGCTAAAAAACATTTGCATAAGATCCCAATGTATTTATTGTATCCATACTATGACTACAATTTGATAAAAATTGTTCTATCCCCTCAGACACAACATATATACACAGGATAACAATATTTGTAGATGCCACACAAACAAGCATTAACATGCTAATAAAATTCCAATTCATTTGAAACACCATATACAAATGTTTCCTGCCCGGACCCGAGAGTACATGGACGACTCTAGGACACACTAGACATCTAATCAACTTTCTCAAAGATTCATTACCATATCTATTCTTTGTTTCTACATGTTTGTTTTCGTCACTTCCGATTACCTAAAAATATGTGGTGAACCACAAGGGTGAGACCCATGTCCCAGCAAGAGATATAACCTCCAACAATGCTTATTGATTACAACATTTTAAATAGTAGATAACTAAGTAGTTGGAGTATTTAATAATCAATTGAATAGATTCAACAGTTCAAGTATGCTAAACAGATTAAGCAATTAATCTTAGCAACAAGTATGATCATCAATGCATATATAGATAACAAATAAATCCATTTATTTGGATAGATATCTACTCAAATATCATCAAATTGCATTTAATAACAATCATTATCATTAATATGAATATCATCAAATTCCTTGCTAACAACACAAGAAATCTAGTAGCGTAAGCATCCATGACAACATTAATATGTCTAGTAACATAACATGGCTATCAATATTGGCATCTCAAATAAAGGGAACATATTTATATCATAAGTAGAACTAACATCATAACATAATGAACTACATAGGCATTATTAGCAGTTTAAGAATTTCTAATTACATAGGCATGGCTAGAAATATTAAACACAGCTAGCAGCAACATCTTAACCATCAATGTCAGTATATTTCACAACATAAGCATGTTTACAACATGAGCATAACTACAACATAAGCATATCTATTATCACTTATTGTATTATACATGATATCAATGAAAAGAAAGCAAACAAGGGTTATCATCTAATACAAAGTGTTGTGTATAACCCTAAATAGATATTCTACACAACTGTCTTACACCTTTTATTATGCCTTGGGGAATTTGAATTGTACCATCCAACGTCCAACCAACCCCTGCGAAGGGCTATTCAGTTCTATACAAGATCTAGGAGTGTCAGTATCCTAAGATCTCTTCCCCCCGGTCAGTAAAAGTAAAAAGGCAGTGACATATCAGTCAAACTACAAAACAATGGCATATAGTCATGTAAATAGCCCACCTTGGTATAGGTTACGACACTAGCATCCAGGGTATTCAAAACCCTCTAATATGAGGTACAACCGCAATTGTACTCAATCACATCAGATGTATGAGGCATGACCATATCCATTCTCCACAACCTTCATTGTAGATATCAAGGATATATCCTCAACTTGCCACCCCCACATACTCAACAATATACGCTCTGAGTTTCCCTTAGAAATACTTGTTTCACCATCCAACAAGTTCTGACACTGAAGATGGCTCTACGGCACAGGGCACTACATGATTAGAGTTGCACTTGATTAGTTATGCCAATTGGGTGAGTTAAGGCTGTATCAAACAAATGGACATACAAACCCTAATTCACTTCTAGCAAGCATATAAATAGCACAACTTTTAAAAGATATAAAATGTGTGGAACATAATTTCTCATATCATCATCACATGGTACTATTCACTTGCCATTCATGAGACCACACTAGTCATCATACTATCACAAGATATAAATCATTTTCACAATATCATAGGGTATCAATACTTATCAACACAAGAGGATTACACCTCATTCAGGGCTCTACCATGCCCAAAGTCCATTAAGACAATCATACTACCACAGGCTATAAATCCTTTTTACAATATCACAAGGTATCAACCCTTATTAACACAAGAGGATTACACCTCATTCAGGGCTCAACCATGCCCAAAGGTCATTAATACCATCATAGTATTCCCTGCAAGATCGTCATTATCTTTGCATGCCTTATAACAAGGCTCAACAACATCACTTACATATAATACACTGGATCAACACAATATTGCATTAATGAGCTAGGAGATATTCATAAACAATCATAGTAGGGTTATATTAACATTAAGAACATTTCTTTATTAGATCAACAAGCAAGGAATCTAGATATGATTAACCCTCATCATATTCAAAATGCACATGTTTAGCATAACAAAGTATCAACCATGTGGATATGATAACCACCAATTAACATATTAAGGTTATGATCATATTAAGGAGGTTATTTCACCATCATTCCATCATATAAGAATGTTAAACATGAATACTCATCTTTATCTATTAGCATTAGAGTTAGGTTCAATAAGATAAATTATATTAATGTTACTAATCAACACTTATATCCAAATTCTAACTCACGACATCCCCATTGGATCATGGATACATAAGGTGAAGCATCACCATCACATTCCATAATATTCTCAAGTATGAACCCACACATAAATCACAGTGTAACCATCGGGTTATAGCATACTAGGTTTTCAACAACAATAAGAGAGTACTCCATGATTGTATTAATTATTCAAGGACTATTCATACCCAATTACCATCATTTAGTTATATTAAATCTAGGTATAACAAGATATACCTCATTAGGGTTACCAATTAATTCATTATGGTGATTATCAATCATAATCATATGAGGGAAAGGGTAACATTACAAGTTTAAGGAAATGAACAATCAAATTCTCTTCATTATAATCATAACATTACCCTATAGGCCTCACCCAAAATAATGGGAATATTGAGGCATCAACTTTTAACCATTAAATGTTGAAAATGTAAAGTCATTGGTAGTTTACATAAGTAAACATCTTGAACAAACCACCTATGAAGTCATTGAGTTTTTCTCTATAAAGAGTCACCATTTTATCCTAGACATCCCTTAATTACCAACATAAAAATTTCCATTGAGAGTATGGTAAAACCCACAAGCGATTGTTTATTTAAAACAAGCCCTCAATAAATGAGCTTCTTAAGTTGATCTCATAAAGGAGACCATATAAATCACTTTATTAGGACCAAAATAATACATTAGGCATCATTCCAATTTATTGGATGAAGAATCATTAGATCTTAACCATTGGGTGAAGTTCATATATTAAAACCATCAATTGGAGTATAGGTTCAACCATTGCATCAAATGACCCAAGAAACCATTGGTTTAAGTCTTAATTGATGCTACATATACATGCTTAGCTCATCATAGGTTGTGAGGACCAGATCTACCATCACTAGTGACCATTAAGTCACCTTAGGTTGTTAGATCAAAACTATATTCATTAATCATCATCAAATATCAAGCTATTGTCACCATTGATTGATAGCATCACTAGGGTACTTAGTTGTTGATCATTAAGCTTATAATTTGTCCAATGTCTGACCTAAGGGGTGAACATCAGTTGACACCCTTGGTGACCACCATCAGTTGTCATAAAGACAACACCATCAGTTGTTGCAATGGTACTACCATTGAGTCATGTGTTTATAGAAGAAATCAGCTTTAAACCCTAAAATTAACCATTAGTTGATAGGTGCTTAGCACCATAGGTTATCAAACCAACCTGATCCAAGTTATAGTGTACCGTATGAATAATGTACACATGAATAAAGGTTCATCTAGAACTGAAATAAGAATAGGGAACATTATAAAAATTGAAATCCAAGTCAAGCATAGATTTTTAGTGCATGGATCGTCATTTTCAAGCAAGAACATGAGCTAGCAAGCTTATGGTTAGCAATAAACGTGGAGCAAGTTATAAAACTTGCCTCTAATTAAAAGATAAACTCCCAAATAGAAGAAACACGAGCAGGTACGGTAAGAAATACAAGCATAAGTTGTGAACTCATCCATCTAGCACCTTTCTTCATCAAATGAGCAAACCTAAGCATAAGGAGCAAGAAAGGTAGGGTTTTAGAGCTTTAGAGCAATTTCTAACATGGAACAGCAAGGTTCTGACCTGGAGAAAGGTAGAAGGAAGGATAAAAAAAGAAAAAAAGGGAGTAAAGAAGGGGATCCTTACACTTTTAGGTCAAGATCACTAGAAGGAAGCTTTTTAAGCCCTAAAAGGAAGTCAATTGCAACCCCATATTCTTTTTCCAAGAGGATCCCCTATTTCTTCTTCCTTGGATAGGAAATTCACAGAAGCATTGAGGGAGAATGAGGTTTATAGAATTAGGGATGTGGTGGAGAGAAAATGGCTTGTTTGGGCGCTTAGGGATAAGTATATGAAACTTTAAGATAAAGAAAAAGAAAAGGTTGAAGTTCTAGTATCTTTCCAAGTGTCCATGGCCTTAAACTATTAAGAATATACAATCACACACACAATAAGCTCCCCCACCATACATATAGACCTAATTATCTTTCCTTTGTCGAATTTCCAAGCTAATCAAACAATTCATTTGTTGATAGCTACTAAAGGTAGCTCATCCATGAAGGGGTAAACCCTAAAATACCCTTGAGAAAAAACCCTTCAATTCAAGGTTTAAATAGGCACCCCATGGATCAAAAAGCTCAAGAATGATGATATAATATCCAAGTAACATAATTCAAGTGATAAATTGCAAATAAAACTTCTCAATTGGGTAAATTGCATAAAAGTCCAAAATGTGCATAAAATGGCATAACTTGCTCAAACATTGTCCAAATTGGAACAAATTTGAAACTTATGCTTGTATTATGATTTCAAAGAATATCACAAGGTTATATTAGGGTTATAAGGATTAAATTATGATAATTAAGTGTATTCAACTCATTAAGCAAGTTTAGGGGCCTTACATGTTTTTCCTGTGGATTTCGTGGTAATGGAAATGCACAAGGATAAAGGCAAACAACTCTTGCTAGGTAGGTCATTCCAAGACACTGTTTATGTGATTATGGAAATGGGAAGAGGATGTCTGACCATGGGCACTCATGATGACTAGTTTGAGATTAAGATGCTTGAGCACTTAAAAGAAAGAGTGATACAACACAGTGTAACATGTTGCAGCACATGGAGGGCAAGATTTATCTATGTCTGGGGAAGCCATTCCTTGACATGGCTCAGGTGATGACCAAGGTGAAAAAATACACCCTAGAAGTTGATATAATTGAAAACACTAAGGTGAACTCATTAAAATAATCAATGTGTTACCCAGATGATAGAGAAGAAGACTATGATATGGCTACCATAGAGGAGGTCATTGTCGATTCCCTGATGCAAACATACCCTTGGAAGCATGCTTGATGAATAAAGTAGATGACAACAACACATCCACTCTCTAGAGGAGAGTGTAAAAATGTTGAAGGTGGTACCTTGATATTATACAAGATATTTTGAAGATTTAGGACAACGTCCCCCACCACTGGTTCCATCTCTATTGAGCCCACCTGAGTTGGAATTGAAGTCATTCCCACCACATCTAAAGTATGTCTTCCTAGATGCAGAAGAGAAGATCACTGTGATCATATCATCATCCTTGAGTGGTGAAGAAGAGGGGAAGTTGCTTGTTGTGTTGAAGAACCACCGAGTTGCTTTTGGGTGGTCTATAGCGGACATCAACAAAATCTCTCTGAGTTTGTGCCAGCATAAAATTCAGTTGGGAGAAGGAGATAAAGCAATAGTTCAACCTGAGTCGTGACCAAACCCAATCATGACGAAGGTAGTGAAGAAAGAAGTGGGTAATCTCGTATTGGCAGGTATCATTTACGCAATTTTAGATTCTATGTGGGTTAGCCCAACTCAGGTAGTTTCTAGGAAAGGGGGGATCACTGTCACAACTAATGCAGCTAATGAGTTGATTTCAACTAGGTTGGTGACGGGGTGGCACGTATGCATAGACTACCAACGTTTGAATGTCATCACTTTAAAATATCATTTTCCTTTACCTTTCGTTGGTCAGATTTTGGAACGACTCACTGGTCGTTCACACTTTTGCTTCCTCGACGGGCATTTTGGTTATAATTAGATTTTGATCGAGCCAAAGGATCAGGAGAAATCTACTTTCACCTATCCTTATGGCATGTTTGCATATAGACAGATGCCATTTGGCCCTTGTAACGTCCCTACACCTTCCAACACTATATGCTTGCCATCTTCTCTGATATGATAAAGTGGTGCTTGGAGGTGTCCATGGATGATTTTCTATGTATGGGGAGTCATTCAGTGATTGCATGTACAATTTGGACAAGATTTTACAAAGGTGTCAGGACACTCACTTAGTCTTGAATTGGGAGAAGTGTCATATGATGGTGAGTGAGGTCATAGTGCTTGGACACAAGGTGTCCAACAACGGTATGGAAGTTGACCCAGTTAACATAGAAGTTATCTCCAATCTAACTCCATTGACATTGGTGAAGGGAATAAGGATCTTTTTGGGACATGTTGGGTTTTATCGTCATTTTATCAAAGATTTTTCAAAAATTGCTAAACCCTTGTCATAATTGTTGGAGAAAGATGATGATTTTTATTTCAATGATTGGTGCTTGAATGCCTTTGAAGTACTAAAGGGGAAGCTTAGCTCTACACCTATTGTGCAGGTTCATGATTAGAGCCTACCATTAGAGCTAATGTGTGATGCATCATATTATGTAGTGGGAGTTGTGTTGGGTCAACACAAGGATAAATCTCCTACAATAAGATATTATGCATCCAAAACCTTGAATGATACACAACTTAATTGTATAACCACAGAAAAAGAACTCTTAGTGGTTGTTTTTGCATTTGAGAAGTTCCACCAATACCTAGTTGGGGAGAGGGTGATTGTTTGAAATGACCATGATGCCATCAAATACATGTTACAGAAGAAACACACAAAACCTAGATTGATTAGGTGGATTTTACTTTTACAAGAATTTGACATAGAAATTAAAGACAAGGCATGGGTGGAAAATGTGGTAGTGGATCACCTATCTAGGCTGGAAAGAGTGAATGAAAAAGATGTAGACATCCCTATAGTTGAGGATTTTCTAGATGAAAAACTTTTTTCTATCAAGACTAAGGATCCCTAGTTTGTTGATATTGTTAATTATTTAACCTGCAAAGAGATCTTGCAGATTGGAGGTATTAAGAAAAGAAGAGATTTTTCCACTCATTGAGGTTTTACATCTGGGATGACCCGATTCTTCTTAAACAATGTAGGGATGGACTTTTAAGGAAGTGTGTACCCAAATGTGAGGTTGAGACCATTTTGTCACACTGCCATTCTTTACCTACAGGAGGGCATCATGCTAGCTCTAGGACTACGGCCAAAGTTTTCGATAGTGGGCTTTATTGGCCAACACTATTTAAAGATGTACATTATTTTATTTGTCATTGTGATGCATGTCAATGCACACGTAACATTTCTAAGCGACATGAGATTCCATTAAATGTGTTTAAGGAGGTTGAAGTGTTTGATCTATGGGGCATTGATTTCATGTGCCCATTTGTGTCATCTAATTATAATCTCTAAATTTTACTTGTGGTTGACTATGTATCTAGGTGGGTTGAAGCAATTCCAACCCACACCAATGACGCTCAAGTTGTGTGCAATTTTGTGAAGGATAACATTTTCTACATATTTGGTATCCCCCGATTGATCATTAGTGATGGTGGATCACATTTCACCAATAGGAAATTCATATCCTTACTGAGTAAATATGTGGTGAAACACTGAGTGGGTACACCTTACCACCCACAGACACAAGATCAAGTTGAGGTGTCCAATAGAGAAGTGAAGAAGATTTTGGAAAGGACAAACTCAACTAATAGGACAAATTAGAGTTTTGTGCTTAACAACGCATTTTGGGCATATAGGACGACCTATAAATCACCTATAGGGACAATGCCTTTTAGGTTGTTTTATGGATGTGCTTGCCATTTATCAGTAGAGCTTGAGCATAAGGTGAAATGGGCATTGAAAAAGCTAAATTTTGGATTGGATAAAGTGGGTAGGAAGAGATTGTTATAGCTGAATGAACTAGATGAGATTAGGATGGATTCTTATAGAAGTTCTAAGATTTATACAGAGAGGATGAAGAAGATTCATGATAGGCACATATTGAATAGGGTGTGTCTTCTAGGACAAAAGGTTCTCCTTTTTAATTCTCAACTTAAGTTACATCTGGGCAAATTGAGGTCCAAATGGAATGAACCATTTGTGATTGAGTAGGTTTTTCCCCATGGTTTTGTGAAGATTTTAGATGGGACTAGGTCATTCCCTATTCATGGTCAAAGATTGAAGCACTACTATGGTGGGGATGTGGAGAAGAGAATAGAAGAAGTGCAACTTATGGAAATCCATTAGATTCTTTCTCTTAGGAACGTCTAGTCTAGGGCGTTAAAAATGGAGCTTGTTGGGAGGCAACCCAACCTTCATTTCTCTTTATTCATGTTCATTTTAGCATAGTAGTTAGCTCTTCATTCTTATTTCTTGAAAAAAGGTACCTTGAATCATTTGTTGAGTGTGCAGATCTTTACAAGGTCGGTACTACCGAGTCCCTAAGTCGGTAGTACCAAATTTACATCAGAGAGTCACCCGCACAAGAAAGACAGACTCGATAGTTAATTGACTCTACTAGTCGGTACTATTGAGTCCCTAAAGATTTTCTACTGCTTAACTGATAAGCACTCGGTAGGTTCGACATCTGAATTGGTACTACCGAGTTTTTGGCACTCCCAGGGTCAAAACACCAAGATGAAAATTTGAAAATACTGAGATAGAATTGCAAACTTAGTACTACTTACAGTCATGTCAATAGTACTGACACATGATGTCAGCAATCCGTGGATACTCAATTCAATGGCAGATGTGATCTTCATCGCACGGTTAGTAGAACTAGTCCAAAACTCGAGTCAGTACTACCAACTTGGACTCGGTACCACTGACTCCAAGCGATTCGCGCTCAAGATATCATCAAACGTCAGTCGTCGATACATACGAGCCATAGATTTGTTCTTGCTACTCGGTACTACTGACACTGAAGTTGGTAGTACCAACTCTGCCTGACTCAATTGTACAAGGAGGGGTAGTGAATCCATTTTCTCCACACCATTCCCTCCATTCATCATGTAACTCAGAGCAAAGTTGCACCAGGCGCATATGATCTTCAATGAGCCGACGATCTTCAGTGAACCTCTCTATCATCATCCTCCTTCTTGCATTAGCATCATGGCACCAAGGAGAGGCCCTTCTATGTCGGTAGAATAAGGAGATTTGGTCCCTAGACCAACACGCATCCAACATCTATCCTTTTGCCTTGATTTAGTGAGTGGGCTTCACCAGAAACATGCAGTGGGTATGTCAAAAGTAGCTCACATATGGAGATAATCCTTTCTTCTGTGACTGGTAGACTTACCCATAACTTATCCTTGAGTTCTTGGCATTGCTGGAGGTTCTTGTCGCCCTCAAGAAGTAATTAGGAGGTGAATGGCAAGAAGGCAAAGTCAACTTCTATCTCTTCAACAACAACTATCCCATCACTCTTCGGGCATTCATCCATATCTTCAACTGGGCTCACATCCTAGAATGCTCTACACCTTCAGATTTTGACTACGACTTGACTTGGGATTAGCTAACTGAGGTGCCAGAAGGCTTTTGTATTAGTTGGCATGTCAACTTTGTTACTGACATTGAGCACTCCTTTTCTCATGTTCTTCACCGCCTCTACACAAACACCATGTTTTATTGTTCTATCCAAGCTCAAGGGAAGGTCTAAAGGATGGACCTCTACTTCCTCTACAGGCTATTGGAGGGAGGGACCATCAAATTTGGGGCCTTTCTTCTCCTTCACATGATCTCAGTTCCACGCAACATGAAGAGGAAGGTGTCGATTCTATTTGGGAGTCTCATTGCCCCCATTGCATTGAATCTCCACCTTGACTTATCAACCATCACGCCAATGGAAAATACAAAGAAACTGGACCTCCAGCACTTCCACAATGTGAGCCTCCTCAACTTACACCATAACATGGTGTATACAAGTTGCACACATCAAGGAAAGTTCTGGGAGCATAGCCTCCCCAATCCCATCTTCAACCTGTAAGGAGTAGCTCATCTTCAGTGGTCGTTGGACAAGGGAGGGGAAGAAGATGAACCCAGGGCATCATCTCATGATGACAATAAGAAGCAAGATGTTGACGACTCCGATGACATTAAGGAGGTGGAGGCTACCATCCCCATCACCCAGAGAGTGGTCCCGCACAAATGGGCCCACACCTACGCTGCCTCAACTTCATCTGTCCCGCTCACTTCTAAGGAGGAGAAAGACTCGTAAAACATGGCAGGTATGTATGGGTTGTTGTAGGAGATCCAGACTAGACAATAACAACATCAGACGACGTTGGTTGGTGTGCAATAGATACAAGGATGGTTGTACTAGTAGGTGATATATGAGAATGAACCCCTTCTCTTGGCCAACCAAGAGAATGTTTACATGTGCTTGCACTGGATGGAGCAGTACCAATAGCCCTTCTTCAACCACTACTGGAATCAGGGGTAATTTGGAGGGTACCTGCAGCTACCGCAGATGCCACTGTCAGATTTATATTTTTAGAGGATGTTTCCTCCTAATGACCCCAACATGCCTTAGCTGCTTCCTCAAATTTGAGCAATGGTATCGTTGTTCCACCTATTGAGTGAGATTATTGACTATGTGGACATAGTCTTATTCAAGCTTACGGTGGGTGCTGGAACAACATTCTATCTTATTTTTTATTGCATTTTTTTATCTTAGTTACTTTATTTTTATTTTGGTTTATGCAATGTTAGGATCCACACCTATCTAGTGTAATCATGGAGCAGTAATGCATGGTTGTGTATGTTGATTCATGGGTGTTTGTGAAAATAAATGGTTATGTCTTTATAGATTAAATTCTGAAATCTTTGTGCAATACCAATTGAGGAAGTGTTTGGTTAAGTCAGCTCTAGGATATAGGATATGAATGAACATCTAAATCAAATGGGAAAGTGAATGAAGATGTTGTTAAGCCTAATCTGATCAAACCTTTAATGAGATTTTAAATGGAAATTTAAGAGAGAAACCTTAAGATTACCTTGTACACAGCTCATTAAAGAGGGACATATCATAATCCTATGAAAGGAATTGTCTCTTAGTTATGTGATTCCCCCATCTTTTCCATCCAGTTTTGACTCACCACCTCAAGATGAACATGAAATCCAACTTATGATTGCATTGCATGGCATAATAAGTGACATGATAGATTAGCTTATTCTTGCTTGCATTCGAAAAAAAAAAGTTGCATTTGTATGCACGAACAACTTTAGTGCATACCATCTTAGTTGCATAGAAATTGCATGTACATTACATACATTTCATCGCACTCATTTCTTTTTTTCATGTGGATTGTAGTCTCCATATATGAAGATTGAAGTAGGGACTAGTCTCCATATATGAAGATTGAAGTAGGGACATACCTCCACATCAAAAAAATAAGAAAAAAAAGAAGATGAATTGAAATCCCAAGTGTAACCCAATCATGCTGAAGACAAGAAAAATTATGGTCTAGAAAAAAAATTAATCTCAAAATTTCTTAAGGACAAAGTATGTCCCTGAGTCTTCTTGAAGAGATGAATTAACTCACATGATGCATTTGTTTGTTTTTGACTGTCTCATTTTCTATTATGAGATAGCTTCATACATGCATCATGTGTTAGAAAGAAAGAAAAAAGAGAAAAAACTGTAGGCATTAGGATTCACGCATAACATTCTTTTCACTCATGTAGGTCATCATTCTATTTGCATAAATAAGTTGGATGTACTTGTGATTCTTCAAGTGCTACCCATCTCATGTCATTAATTGCTCTCATTGGTAGGCCACTCAAATGATTCATCTCCTCATCCATTATTATAAAGAGTTATGCTTCCAAGTAGTTGGTAATTAGGAGAGAGCAATTTAGATTAGGGAATCACATAGTGCACCAAGTGAATGCCTGAATAATTATGATATTAAGTGCTTTATTGATAGTGTTCATTGATCCAAAGGTAGACATCTTGTATGGAAATTTTGGGTCGTTGTATAGCATTTATTGGTTCAGTGATCACTGAAGGCCAGTTTAGGGATTGTTCGGTGGACATGATTAAGAAAAGAGTTCATGTGTTATATCCTTTTGCTGACTTTCATCAAACAGATCTGAGAGAGTGTTGCTCAAGGATTAGCAACAATTAAGATTGGGTGAGTTTGATGCATGGGTTTTTAGTTGTTTTCACAGGCATATTTTCCTTGATTTTATGTGTTGATTTGTCATTTATTTGATTAATTATGGATGAAATGCTATCAGTGGATTGTTCTATATAAATGCATCAAATTATATGATTTTTAATATTTAAGATGGTTTAATATTTATCCTTAGCATTTATCCATGTTCTTGTGCATTTTTAGGTACAATCAAACTTCACAGACTCGGTGTTACTGACACCAAAAGTCAGTGGTACCGACTTCACATCAGTACTGGACCAGAAGAATCACACAGACTTGATACTATCGACACCCAAAGTTAGTAGATTGAACCTTTGTCAGTAAAGCACAAGGATGAATTGTGGAAACTCAGTACTACTGAGTCTGCAAACTCGGTACTACTGGGATGGCATCAGTGAAACACTGCTCGAGTGACCTAAAGACTCAGTTCTATCGAGATAAGTTGATAGTACTGACATTTTTATGAATCACAGCTACCCTAGAAACTCGATACTACCGAGTCTGCCCGATTAGGAAAATCTGAAGATAGCAATCTAATCCAACGATTGGCATTATTTCATACCTTAAGTGATACCTATTACTTGAGGGGAGCTCGGCCAGACCAAGGGAGATAGTCATTTTCCACTATACAACACCAAAGAGAGAAGGGATAAGAGCAAGGAACCAAAGGCTTCACCTGAGATGATCCAAGCACCTCCAGAAGGCGAATCTATAGCCGAAAGATAGCAAATTGCATGCAAGACATAGGGGTTCATCCAGATCAGCTATTCTTCAGGGGTCACTTAGTTTTTCTAATGTTTCCCATGTTTTTCTCTTACTCTACTATGTATTCGACAATGAAAACCATGCAGCGCTAAACCCCTCAATTCCTTGGGCTCTGAGAGTAACCCGGATATGCCTTGTAATTGATTTCAATGCATTAATATCATCTTTTTCCTATTTCTGGATATAAATCTATGAACTTATCTTGTTTTGTTTATGTCTGGTCAACATCGATAGATTATCGGACCCTTAATCATTTTGGGAGAGAGATTAAGGGATTATCAGACACTTAATAATTTCGAGAGAGAGATTAAGGGATTATCAGACCCTTAATCATTTTGAGAGAGATAGGTTAAGGGTTAGAAAACATAGATTTACTCGTTTATTGCAACCCTTTGGAAAGGTGGATAACAAACAGGAGGAGAAACCCATAAACTAATTGTAAAGAACCTAACTAATAAACCAATTGCTATGGAAATGGGATTGGCATTAGAATAGGTAGTGAATCATGCTACAGGAGTGGGTAGTTTTGACTACAAGATCTTTATCCAGGGACAGGGGTAATAAATATTGGGGTGTGGAATAAATTGCAATGTTATCTATGGTGAAACCATTATCCTTAGGAATTCCCTTAAATTTGAGTAAATCTTTAAGCTTGTTTTATCCTGCAATCATTTCTTCTCAATCAAACCAATTCACTTTCACCGGCCTAGTTGAGTAGACCATAGTTAGTAGCAGTCTTCTGGAGAACATTTCCCTTTGTTCGACTCGGACCTCAAAAATGCCTATATTACTTTGATACGTTTACTTGCATGTAACACATGGTAAACATGTGTCACTATGCAAAGACAGTCCTCGTCCATCCTCCAAACATAGGCAACTCAACGTTTGTGTCTCTACTTCATCCACATGGATGGACTAGAACTCTATGTCACGCTTTATAAGCTAGAGGGAAGGAGTAGCCTTATGCTTGATGATGTGCTAGCATTAGTTTCTCTCCTTCTCTCACACTTGGGGATGATGATGGCACAGTTCACGTATAAGGGTTTGAACATCAAAAAATTTAAGTGTGTCCCTAAAGCCATTCGTTATACCCCTATATATAGAACAGGAAAGCAAGAAGGGTTTCCCAAAACCCTCTAGTAAACAAAAGGGTTGCAACTGCATTTAAAATGAGCTTCTCGTGGACCAATAAAATAATATACTAGAATCCATTAATTAACCAATTAATCATATTAGTTGATTAACCAATTCTCATCACCTAGCTCTAGTCAATCCATTCGGGAATAGCCAGCCGACTTAAATATTAATTGGCATAAATACTTTAACCAATTAACTTAGATTATATTCCAAGAGATTACCTAAACATTCTAGTAATCGATTTGATTTGGAACATTTTCAATCATGTACATAATTATACTCCTATTCCAACATATCCTATGTGTGTGACCTGATAGGCTCTAAACTACGTCGACAATGATATTCATAATCAGATTATGTTTTTACAAGAAATGACTGGTATCTAGAAAGACTTCATTGCTACCGAAGTAATTAGAGAAGTTTGAGAACAACTTATCCTATCTTCTGTGATTGGTAATACAATGACTATATAGTTCCTTTGTCCCTAATATCCGGATTGAACTCGAGGCATGGAATTGTCATCCTATTCAACATTTAATACATGTTCTTTGAACTAGAGCAGACCGTCTAAGATATGTGTAAGCTCAATATCCCATATTGACTCACATCAACATGGCCATGCATTTTTTAGTCTTTCTTATCAAGTGGTCAGGATATGATACTCTTATTGTAGGTTGAAGTTTTTGTCCAACTTTCCAAATTACTTGGGTAGCAATTATGTGTTTCTAGATATCGCTAATTGCTTGTGATGTCATAAATCAGTTATGGACATTCACTACCAACATAAATTGGAACCTATAGAGTAACACACATATAATACACTTGGAATAGAAATTCATTCATGAATATAGTTTAAACTTGATTACTATAGAATTAGCATATTAAATTTAAACAAATACTGGTTGAGTGTTAACTGATGGGACTGTTAACTGACTAGTTCAAGTGTTGAACTGATAATTTCAGAATGTCAGGTTAATTGAACCAATATGGTGATCTGGTCCAATAACTAATCGGCTAAGGTCCATGAATCATCCGGCTCAGGTTATGAACTGACTGGTTGGTGGATCAATTTGATTGATTCAAGGATTAGTGTTGACATCATGTTGTGCATTATATCAAACATTAATATTCAATACAATTATGATTGGGAAACATGATGAAATGACCAAATCAAGGGTTGATCCAATCATCTCACATGCCAACCTTCACCGCTCACATAATGCAAAAATTTGGGAAGTCTCATCCCCTTCGACTCTCACAAAAACTGGGAGCCCTGACCCTAAACCTCCTATAAATAGAGGGGTATTGAGGGATTCTCAAACACATCAATTAGCTTTGACAATTGTTGTCTTCTCTGGTTGTTGTAACTGAGAACTCAAGAAAGTCCCACCCGATAAAGGGAGGGATAGAAAGGGAGAAGAATTGTGGGAGAGAAAGTTGGTACTAGAACACCAACTTGAAGGGACAACTCCTTCTTGTCTAATCTTCTAGAATGATAGGAGCTCCTGGTGGTCTATGTGGACTACTATAGAGGCAAGGAGGTTGCTACCTGCCACTAGGAGGATAAGGTCATGTTGTTGTTCATGGTAATCAGGCAGGAGTTGTTGCAGACGATGTCTGGGCTTGACTTGATGAAAGGCAGATATGGCTTCAAGGGAATTGTCACTAGACTTTCTCTAGGTTGAAGTATTACCTCAAAACCATACTTCCCATTATATATTTATTGACACAATCATCTGTTAAAGGGGAATATGGCAAGTTAAATTTTTGTTTTTCCTGCCTATCGTGATGCCATATTTCCCTACAAAAGTGTCAGGAATCATATTCAAGATATACTAATCTAACATATATCCTAAACTAGTATTTAGAGTTGTCTCATGTTCGGTTAAGGAGTAATGGTATCAAACCCTAATTTGATCATAGAATGATTCAATAGATTCACAAATCATATTTAGATATCGGGTGAAACAATAATTTTCAAGTTATTCATTTTAGATCATTAGGAGAAACCGTCTTGATTGTGCGACTTAAGATCATAATGACAAAGTCGATTAGGTTCTAAATCCTATTTATCATATTTATGATTCAGGTACTTTAACCATGAGATTTATTATCCAAAATGTATGAAGGTCTTAGATTCTCATCAGATTGAACTTGTTAGGGCATTATGAATATTTAGATTAAAATATTTTCACTAAGAGTATCACAAGTTATATCATTAATTTATTAATCCTAATTACACACATTGATGATCATTATCCTAGAGACCCTAATTTTCATCATCATTATCATCATCATCTCAGATTCTCATTATATTTAGTAACATCAGATAATAACACAAAAGAAATGCATTTTATTGTATTCAAAACTTTAATTACTGGTTATAAATGTATCAATTATCTCATAATCATATATCCAGTATACTTTTGAATTACAATTAGAATCAGACTCCAATAATATTTTACTTGGATTCTAAATGCTTTTCCGATCAAAATAATATATAATTTTGATATATTCTGACCAACAAAATTTTTTTAAGATTTATTTCAAGTTATGAATAAAATAAGCAATCATATTAGGACGTGTCAGCTAAAACTTGCTCACTTAAAAACATCACACATCTAGATCTTAAGACTAGGAAAAAGACATTGGTACCCCCCATGCCTTAAATATACTATCCAGGAATCCAAGTCTTTTGATCCTATGTCGTCCCCTTCCTTGCTAAAGGTTCGACCCACATCCTAGGTGAGACAACCGCGAGTTGTCCTTTCTAGTAATCAGGCTACAAAGTCCCTGAGGAGGTTGGAGAATCTCCTCCTATCCTAGAAGGCCCTGGGTAGGCCCTTCTTATGCCCAGAGGTAGTTGGAGATGGATTGGGCAAGGTCCTATGCAGTTGGATATTCTAACAGGTTAAATGATAGAGAAATGATGGTTCTAGTCCTTACCTAAGTTTCCATGTGCAATGGTTTGGAAGTGGAGTACCTTCCAGAAGCCTTCCACCTTCTTCCCATGTTCTAGAGCTAGTCGAGGGCTTTGCTCACACTTGCTTCACTGTGAAAATGATGAAGCAGTGCTTGGGACGTCTCCGGGTATCTCTAGCATTCTGGACCACATAGAGGGGTCTTTACAGTTTAATTTTCCCTACCAAGCGGAGACCTTTAATTCTTACATAGGCCTTGTGTGGTAAGATAGGTACAAGAGGTTAGTGGGGATTAGGGTTCTTGGTGAGAGGGTTGAAAGAAAGGGAAACTCTCTTTTCTTTAAATAAAACTCCCCGTGAGGATAAATATTTATACCGACCACAAGTCATATCCATTTTAATGCCAAAATTTAAGAAAAATCTATTCCTATTATTATCTCTCATTGGGATAAGAATAAATCCTTGATTATTCCCATATTTATCCAAGACTTCATTTTTTAGGCAAAACTAGTTTATACCAAATAAATCACCTAGGCCAAAATATATCTTTTCATCCTTTGTATTTTCATCCATAATTCGATATTAGTATTACCTATCACATAATATCTTGGGAATTTATCATGAGCACGAAATACCCACTTCCCTATTTTGCATCCCAGTGACTTGCTTGTAAACATTGATCATAGAAAATCAAATAATTCATATTCCTTTCTCATCTTTACTCAAAATTTTCACAAAATTGCATATGTTCCTCATATTCCTATGATCTCTCACTTAGTCAAGTTTGGTGTCAAAGGGATGTTTCTAGATATCTTTTTCTGTCTCTCAAGAAAATGAACAACATTTAGTTACTACAACTAGGACCCTCTTCCTTGTCAATTTTCTATAGGCAATTAGAAACATCCCTTTTCTATGTTATTTTGAGGATAACTCATTAATACATTTTCAAACTTATATCTATTTTTTGGAATTTTTTGAGAGAACTCTCAAAGCTGATACTTTCTCTTTAAGTATTTTTGACACCATATGGAATATCATTTATATCTAAAATTCTAGAATTATCTTAGTTTCCTCGTTATCTTTATTATTCCAAAACTCATACCAAATATCCTTATTGATACCTCAATATTTTGATGTAAGTTAGAATTAGATAATTACCCCATTGATTATCTAAATTACAAATGATATTAGAATATTTTTGAAACTTGCTTATTATCGCATATTACAATTATCTAACAACTCATAAATCATTAGTATTCATTTATGCATGAAATCTCTTATTTCTTATACTTGTGTCACAAGCACCTAATTGCACATAAAATAATCTCATGGGCCTCACATGGGCCATGGGTTGAACCCATGCCATAAAATTAACATTATTATTCTATAATTACCATTAGGAAATTTTCTTATCAAATCAAGCCTTATAATCATAAAATTCAAATTTACCAAATTTGAGGATCTTACTATTGCATTATGGTCATATAAAGTACATATAATACTCCCATAGGAACTACACATTTCCTTCCTTTACGAGAAGTCTTGTCCTTTAGTAGTGGAGATTGAACACAAAGATCAACGGGCCTTCAAGCAACTCAACTTTGACCTGCATGCAACAATGTAAAGTTATCTGCTTCAACTACAAGATCTAGAAGAGTCACGACTGACATCTCATGAAAATACACACATATACAAGGAGCACACAAAGATGCTTCATGATTTCCACTTGAAGATAAAAGATCTACATGTTAGAGATCAAGTATTACAACACAACTCTCATTTCCATCTATTTCCAAAAAAATATCAAGACACAATGGTTGGGTCCATTCATTATCAAGCAAATCTTTCCTCATGGAGTTGTTATGATTGGGAGTGAGAAGAGTTGGGAATTCATAGTCAATGGCAAACGACTCAAGAGTTATTTCACTATCACTAATGTGTTGGACAACCAACCGCTTCCACTTCTCCCTCTAATATATCATGATTGATTTTCATGTGCCAAGCCATTGATGTCAAATAAAGGCATTTCTTGATAGGCATCCCAAGTTAATTTGATTTCTAGTTCTTTTACATCTTGGTTTATATTGCATTTAGATATTTAGTGAATCTCATTCCAAAATAATATATTTCAACAATATTGATTGGTATGTTAATAACTTTTTTTGAATGTAGAGCAACCACAACTTACAAACCAACAAGAAAAGTTCTTATCCTCCTTCTTAAATTTATTGTATTCTCATTGATGAGCAAATATCTAAGTTCAGGGTGGAGGGTGGGTGTTATATTCTACTTTCCACCCACACCTATATGTTTGTAACTTATGAGCTTATCATTGCATTTAGCTTAAATTGTCAAAACTTTTTCTTTTAAACAATTTTAATTCATGCATATCATTATCATGTAACTCCCTTACTCGAAGCAAAGCCTCACAATGAGAAAATCTAAAACAATAAATGAAAAAAACACCTTGTATGGCCTAGAAAGCCAAACATCATGTTTTCCTAGAAAAGATGGTCAGCATTTGAGGAACTGAGAGGGATCAAACACATCACTCTTCTAACTGACTAGTGAAACAAATTCATGGAATTATCATTTTTTACCTTATCACATCACGACTTGAGTATAGTGGGACTAGTAGAACAACCCAATGCACTATGTTGGAAATCAAGTTGGTTACTGATATAACCCTCTTCTACTCTTCTTCCTCCATCTTTTTACTTCCTATCCATCAAAAATAAAATAAAAATCCATAAAATGCTAAACTCCAAGTTTGTGGTAGCACACCCCCTCCCTAATCCATTCACTTCTCCCATACGCCTCTCCATGTAACACGGGTGTACCACCAGAAACAAAAGAATGTTGCAATATATTTATTTGCACAAATAAAGCAATCTTGAGTAAAATAGAGGAGATATTTGCATCTTCCTTCTGCAACCCCCTTAATCTCCATTTTCTACGTAGATACACAATGAATGTCTCATTTTAATATCCTTTTTCATGAATCCTATTGTAGGGTCATATGCATACCTTTTGTTTTGTGCGATTCTATGAACGCTTGTAAAAACTTTTAGATGCACCTGCTTCAGGTGCAGTGGTGAGGAAATGCTTTTGAAAAGAAAATTAAGAAATAAATACATGGATAGAAGTGTTATGTAATCTCAGAAAGTTGGGTAGCTTGGAAATCTTAGTTAGCAGGGAAATAAAAATGATATAAAGGTGACAAAAACACATGGGTTGAAAGTATTCATTTGGCAACTATTTTAGATTATATGTTACTTCGGGACGAGCAATGTTTAAGTTCAAATTTATTTAATGAATGCATATTCATATTAATCTAGTTGCATTTTTAGTCTAGTTTTACATTTATTTCCATCCTTTTAGTTTTGAACTAACTTGTATTTTGGTTTTCTTAATTTTACAATAATATACAATGTTTTATTTCATATTCCTGATTTTTAGGGAAGAATTGAACTTCATTGCATGTGAGGAGTGTAGGAGGTGGTGGTTCTATTAATTGAGTAGAGATAACAACAAACTCTTGAATAAATGGACCATATTTTGACAATCTATTCATTTATTAGTTGTTGAAGCCATCTACTTGCATTAAACCTACAAAGCCATCAATTTTCATTGATCAGACCCTCTGTTGGTTGCCATTCCTTTTTTATAAGCTCCATCAGCATAAGCCATCAACCTTACTCCCAAACGTCCCATGGGGTGGGTTACATTTGTGAAACCATTGGGCTACATCACTTAGTCCTTCCTTTTGTTGACAACCAAAGGAAGCCTGACGCTTGCCTACTGATGGCTGACCCACTCAACGACCAAAGGACTGCTACCACCTACCTTCTGGTGGAGACCCTGCATACACCTTTAGATAAATACTATATCTTATAAAGGTTTCCCTACACTCAACAACCAATAGATTCCCATTTTCCACCTTCTGTGTAAGATACTACTCCACCTTTTGGTAGTTCTCCTACTTGGCCTTCTAATGGAGTTCATGCATTTGTCTTCTGAGGGTCCACCTAACTATTCACCTACCGAAGGTTGTCCTAGCTTTTCACCTACTAAATGAAGTTCTACAAATCAACGAACCATCTTCTTCCTCATGCCTCTGGTGTCTATTCACCTTCTTGGCAGTGCCATAACTTAACTCCAAGGAGACGGGAGGGTTCCAGACCCTAACCTCTCCCTATAGTACAAGGCCATTGTCTCCATAAAAGGGCATCCACCATTAATGTCGAGAGGCTTCCACTTTTGTTCCAGACCTTCGACCTCAATAAACCATCGACTGACAAACATCAACCAAAAGTCCTTCCACCTCCATCAATATTATACCTTATGACCTCAAAGGAGGTTCTGCCAACGATGCCTTCATTCCATCAGTTGACAACCTCCACCATAGTCAACATTGTGCTCCTCTTCATAGTAACTTGATCCAACCCTAGTGAAAGTAGACAACGCTTACAAGGCTTCCTTCAATAAATTTTGAAGGACCGGTCTACTTGTTGGTTTGACTACAATCACTCCACACCTCGAAGATAATCATGTGTAAAACATGACTTCCTCTTCCAGGTCTACTGAGATAATGTCTACTTTACTTTCTTCCCTTGTTATTTCTATTACTGCTACCATGAGTGAGTAGCCTTCTTGATAGGTTGTGAGGAATAGCCCCACTACCTATTTTTTCTTCTTTTCATTGTGTATAATATTTTACAAATTGTTATATGTTTAGAATCAATCATTTTATGCCTGTCTGCTTTTTTGATCAGCATTTTTGTCATGATCTTGGATGTAGCGAACTTTGAACCCAATGTCTAGGATATCAACTATTTCTTTTTAAACCCTTGATGAGAATTTAGGATAGGTGTTTCCTGAGGCATAGATGTATGATTAATAAGTAATGATACAACTATCTTAGTGTGATATCCGTCTGGGTTTTAATCTGAATTTTGAAAGGGGGATTTACTTAGACTCAACATATATTTCCGTGCTTAATATGACGCACTGAGAGAGTGAATGATAGGTATTTGTGGTGAAACCCATACACCCTAGTGTTCCCATCCATTGATTTATCAATCTTTAATCTAGTACTTTTATTCTACAACCTTATAATAATAAACAACCAACCACCTTTTGTGATAGACACTAGTTCTTGTGTGGTTCCTTTGATCAGATTGCTTTCTAAAAAAAAATTCCTTTGGGTTAGATCCTGAACCAGACTGTAATAAAATTTGTCTGCTTTTGGATGGCGATTATTGTACATTGGTTAAGTTAAACTATATGGATTTCACCCCTACTAAAATTTCTAGTGCAATATCATGCATGTCATTGGACACTGTGAGGTGGATTTTGATGGCCTAAACACTAGTGTTTACCTCTTTCTAGTTGAAGAGTGATTTGGTCAACAAATTTAGCATGTTTAAGCATCAACATGACATCTCTTAACTACTTGTTAATAGTTAGTCTTCACAAAGACATTCCCATGAGAATAATTGAAACTAGGGGAGAAGTAGGAATTGGAGCCCCATCATCTCTTGATTGCTTTCCTACTTATACACAAGGGACCACTTATCCTACATTGTGATCACATTTATTGTGTGGGAAATCTAGCACAAGTACTTTCTTAGTTGTCCAATTTTCTTAGATAATGGGAAAATGTCTATCAGTACCTTAGGTTGGAGATTGATAGCCTCAATGAGCATTGATATCGTGCCTTTGTAATTGTGTATTATATTATGAAAAGACATTTGTCAGAAGAACATATCTCATGTGTCCAATTTTTATTTGATCATGGCACGTTGGTTCTAAGACTTTGGGATGGGGTATATAGAGCTTCATTAGTCATCGATGTCATGATTTTGTAGATTTCAGGCTTATGCATTGTATCACAAGCACATCATCCATTTGGTGAAATTGTGTTTAGTATTTTTAGAAATTGATGCTCATTAGGGTGAATGGTGTTTTGTAGATACATAATGTACATGGTTTTTCTTGGGTCAAGCTATCCCCCTTTACCAGAAATGTCCAAGAAGGAATAGGCTTACTTTTGTAGATTCAAGTGTTGACATTGCATCATGTGATGTTAAGTCTGTACTCTTCCATCCATATTCCTTCCTATAAGTAGAGGAATAGGTGATCATGATGATGATTAGTGGAATGGATTATAATTTCACAAGTGTGCTTGTATTCAACTTTTAGCTTTTAGCTAAAGCAAGCCTATCAGATTAAATGTAATAAAATGGGGATATAAACATCATTGGAGTTAATAACAGGTGTCTAACCAGACCAAGAGTTGTATAACTTTTATCTCTTCCTTGTCAGAATAGAAGTTGGAATGATTTATTGAGTGTCAAATATGCATGAAATATGCTAAACGATAGTGTTTATGTTGATAGACCATGTGATGAGTAACCTAATACACCTTTGCATATGAGTCAAGAATCTCATGCATAATTCAAGGAATAATAAAAACTCTATGGATGGTGTCAAAAAAAGTCCCTTGCATGGACAGGGGGTTTAATGATAAAATAACTAGTTAAAAGGAGATAGTATAATCCCCTTGCCTTTGAAAGGGGATTTTGATGATGATCATGCATGTGTTGTCGATAGAAACATTATTCAAGAACAAAAAGGGGACATCTTATGTGCATGTGGAGATGTCTTCATGAAATTGGGAGTAATGCAGATTTTTGAATTGGAAATTTTTCCTACTTTGGAATAGGGTTGATCGAAAATTAGAGAAAATGGATCATATGCACAACCATCTTGTTGTTATCCAATTTTAATTGAACAAGGTTGAAACTTAACATCTTGTAAGATACCCGGTATCCTACCATCTTGTTCCCCCAAAGGAAAGTTCTTCATCAGAGTGCTAGTTGTTACATGAGCTAGAATGGGATTTTCTTTAGTCAACAAACCTATATGGGATGGATTACCTTGTTATGATATAAGATGAATTGATGGGGAATGCCTTCTGATGAGATGAGCTTTCCTAACCTCTAGTCATTTATCAGGACCAAATTAAAATCCTTACCCTCTAAGTATAGGGGCCTCAAAATTATTTCATTAGAGAAAAAACTATAGGGAGATAAGGAGCATAGTCATGGAAAGAAGAAATCGCATATATAATTTTTTCAATGATGCATTTGATGACCCATCCTAATAGCACAAGATAGGAACATTAAATTGATTTTGGGATTGAGCAAGTTTGATCTTATTTGGTCATATATTAGGTAAACAAAACATATTCTTTTAAGAACGACGATGTGTACAAAGTCAAACTATGATCATTATTGAGTTTGAAGCTAGGGTTATTACATAGTTGAAATATAATTTGAATTTTAGTATGACTCTGGCTTTGAAGAAATGATGGTTTGATTAGGTTAAAAAGAAATTTTGTGTGGTTGAGGTTTTGAATCAAGGATGATTTGAAATTATTCTTATACTATGGATGAGTAGTTGAGGTGTTTTGAAAACTCGTATTGGATTATGGAGCCATTCACGTCAAGAGGAGCTATCATGGAATTACTATATACCATTTGTTATAGATTGATGAAAGGAGATTCCTTTATATGAATATATACGAACTCTATAATATGGAATGCTTCTAGTGGTAGGACTCATGATAGATGTACCCTTACACTCTATGTGTAAGTGTTAGGTTTTAAAAGATACAATGCCATGGCATACCAATATGTGATGCTAAAATTGATCGGTACAGGAATCATCCCTCGCATACAACATATCTTAACATTGGCATGTGATCCTTAGAAGAAAATAAGTGCACCTTGTGTGGAAATGGGATTATGCCTTTATATTCCCATAGATATGGCGATGAATTAATTTTTACATGTCAGATTAACAAGTCTGGAGGTTCCCATCAGTTGGAAAAAAAATTCCCATGTCTTAGCAAGGGGATCTCTCTGTTATGAAATGGTAAGATCTTTTAAAGGGGGGTCATGCAACATGATAAGATGTGCATCACTTATTACATATCATGTTTTATGTATTAAAAAAGTATTTGTATGGAAGAAAAAAGTATTACTTCATTGCAAATCACCGCATGGGAGAATGCATGATTCATTTTCCTATCATTAATGTAACAAAGTGTGATTATTGTACCATAGTTAAAAAAAGAGCTAACCAGCTGGACTGGCTGATGAAGATGGTTGATATGGGATATAGTTTCTCTTTCAAGGAATCATGTACGTTCAATATCCAATCATTTTTTTAGACTTGAAGAGTCCTATAGTATTCCATTCAATCCATGGGCCTCTTTGTAGGATTGATAACTAGATCTTAATAGAATGAATGAATCCATCTAGACATGTGATATTGAGATAGATCCAAATCTTTGACTTTCAAGGACATGTATACAATGATTTTTCTCTTATATTTACAAAATATTTTGGGCTTATGATAAGTTTTAGCAAACACTTGATTTGCATCCAAGGTTGATTGCATGGATTATCAGTGTAATATCAGGTTTTTGATGTAATTATTGCTAAATGTATGCGTACACCTCAACAGGGTTGCTCGAAAGGGAGAGTGCATCCAACTCTATCTGGATTTGGGTTAGGAAATGAAGGATTTATTAGAATCTTTTTTTGATATTTCAACATATTTGAACTTTTCAAATGAGGATTGCACCAAAAGACTCAAAATTACATGGAATTTTGAGTGGAATTAGGGTTTCAAAGATGTTATGGATATATTGAAATTCTCAACATAATTTTTATAGTGTTTTGATTTTTTGGTGTGTTCTACAAATTCAAAATTTTTATGTGTTTCAATGCATATAATGCGATGGAGAGTGTCTTACCACATAGATTAATTTGAATTCCAAAACCATGTGAGTTTTTAATATATTGTTACAAAAGGGTCAAAATCGAGGTCATATTCCTATGTAGTTTTCAGAGTGGGGTATGTGATGTTTTAAATTTTCTTAAACTTTGAGTGCATTTGTATTTTAAGAAATTGTTAGTAATAAAGTCAAAATTCACATTTTAATTTGTTTGTGTTTTAGAAAAAATGATCTACCAAAATAAAAAGAATTCAATTTTTTTATGTATTGTCATGTTTTGAATAAGGTGATATGAAAATTTTGAAATCTGTTGTAATTTGAATTCTTTTGGCATCTTAAAGAATGGCAAAAAAAATTGAAATTTTGGAATCATTTCAACATTGTTTAGATTCTTGGAGAAAAAAATAATTTATCATAAATAAATTATTTAACATTACCAAAAGATTGAAATCACTACACCATTTTGATTTTTTTTGGGTTTTGAGAATTTTTTGTTTATTCATTCAAATTCAATAGAAACCAACATATCTCTTCCATTTTAGCCATTGTGAATTTTAATAGATATTTCATTGGTATCTCCACACCTATACAGGCATAGGGTGAAAAGACATGTACTTATCTTCTATAAATATGATGTTCACATTGTGTTATCAACGTGAATACAGACTGTCCATTTCATGAAAGGTGTTAGGCATAATATCTTGTAAACCTGGCGTGTTGTCACAACACTCCTTCCTTGAATCCATGGTGATCATGAGGGTGGTATTTAATAACCATGATTGTAGAACCTTCATAAGGGCACCTTCTGTAGTCCCATAGATTTTTTTCTTTTTTTTATGTTTTCTGAGGGAACTCCCTTGTGAAAATTTAAAAAAAAACATGAAATAATATACAGAACATTTTATATGCTTGTCCTTAGGAAATCACATTGTGAGACTATGCCACTCCTAGCTTGGCCCTATGATTAACAACATGAGAGGTCTCATTTTCTATGTGTGTAAAAATCTTGCCTTATCAAGGGTTTTATAGTATGACTCCTTCTTTTTGGCTCATTCAGAACACAAATTAGGGGAAGGCAATCCATGCACGTAAAAATTGAGTCTTTTTTGACAAACTAGAGGGACACGATTGTTCCTATCAACCCTAAAATGAAAGATTATTAAACTCACTAGGATAAAACAACATTGGTTCTAGACTCTAATAGAGTTACCACTATATTATTAATTTATGTCAACAAATTTGGGAGGATCTCCCATTGATGGTGCATGTGGTGTGGGAGAGGGGTCAAAAGATAGAGTCACAACATGTTTATGTGGGAAACATTGAATATCATAGTAAACTCCAAAACTAATTACTTTATAATTAATCTACAACCCAAGATCCAATAAAGGCACCAGGTTACATGTGAGGAAGATTTTAGGAACCCCCAAATGCCCTAAGTTGATATCCCCCCCCAAGATAGGAAAAACACAATCTTCTTTGATGAATACAAAGAGAAAACTTGGCCAAGTCAAGGAAGTCGTGTGTAGATATAGGGAAGTAGATTAAAGGATTATAACAACATCATTTAAATTGAAATCATTGACCTCAGGTGCCCATATCACCACACTAGTTATGGATTAGAAAAATGGAGGGTATATGAGAGATCTATAATGAGTCAAGGTCACTTCTACCTAGCTTGGATATTGTAATGATGAAAGGAGTTGTACTCCTTCATACTTCAAAAAACTAGAACTTTTAAGGCATTAGGAAGAAAAATTACCTTGTACAATCCCTCTAGACCAAAACTTCAGAGGTTGCTTTAGGGTTTCTAGCTTAGTGGTGGGATTGGGGTGATTCTAGACCTATGAAGACTTGGTGTTGTGAACCTTACTAAATTCAACTTGAGGGTCATTCTAATACATATAGAAAGGTTTTTTAGGGTTAAATGGTGTGAAACATAATCTTTTTAGAACTAATAAAATTAGTTCAGCAACTTCACGGCCGCTCCTTGGGTGCACCAACTATGCATGGGGCTTTTTTCTAGTAATGTTTTGACTCAGTCTAAGTTGTTATACTGAAACAACCTTTGTAAGTGAATGCTCTAAGGGCACACCCACATGAATATCTTGGATATTTTTATGATAAACTATGATAGTGAAAAAGATCTTTTGATAAAGGAATAGCAATCCAAAGGTAATGCATCTTTAGAAGATGCTTTCCTTGACCTTAGTCTCCTAAAGTACCGGTCAAACTGATGTGGCATGTAGATTTGTATAGAAAAGAGTGCACATTAGTAGGTGCTCTAGGGGAGCGCTCAATTTGAATTTGGGTTTTGGGGAGGTGATTGAGGTGGGTGTTTCTAGAAAATTTGGATTAGGTTGAGTATAATTAGACTTAAATTCATTAGTTATGAGGGCTTTTTGTGGTGACATTTAAGAAAGGTATATTGCAATAACATTTATGATAATTAGATTTATGTATTGATGGACCACTTCCCATTAGTTGGAATTTAAGTTGTGAAAATGTGACCTTAATATTGGTAGATGCTAGGATCTTATAAGAGTATCACTTGTTGGTATATTGAATCATTGTTTATATTTTACACAGTGTGTAGTAAAAAGTCTTGAGGTTTGTTTAATGTATGAACTTTGCATATAACCATATCCTCATATCATACAATCCCTTAATAGGCAACTATCAAACTTAAGATGTTATTATTTGTTTGTATAGGTTTAGGTACTACAGTTACACCAATAGTTTATTACTAAATCTTTGATGATTTAAATACATATATATACGATGATTTAATTTGTTGTTAGTTTCTTATTTATTCTTATAGTATGAAAATGAATCAATGTATCAGGGTTCAAATCATGAGTGCATTAGAATCAATTTTGAGAATGAAAAAAATGGGATGTTGGTGTGTTTCTTGGAGTTGTGGATTGCATATAACCAATTACAGTTGATTAGATGTGACCCTCAAAGGATCAAACACACTTGGAATCTTTTGAATTTATAACACCCTAAGATTTGAACACACCCCCATCGGCTAACACAGTTACCAACAAGCATACGTTGTCATATTATAGTATAGGAGGGTGGCAAGCTAGGGGTTGAACCCAAGATAGAAAAGGGGAGCACTAGAGCTAGGTTCCTAATACAAAATATAGGTTTGAAGGGTTTGAATGTTGATTTTGTTAATTTCATTAAGGCTGAGCAAGAAAATAATTAAAGGAGAGTAAGACAATCAAAACCTAATCTAACCCTAAATAATTAGTTATAAAGAAAAAGGAATGACAAGCTAAGCAAGAAAAGGCAAGAAAGGAGAAAATTACTCTAGGGCAAGCAAGAAGAAATCTACAATACACTAAGCTAGCATTGACTAAAGGGAAATTAAATACCTAAACTAGCAAGAATAAGTACAACTAACTATGAAAGTAAAGAGACTAGCTAAGCAAGCATTAACTAAGCAAGTAGACAAATTAGGGCTTTACTACAATAAAGGGAATGAACTTGTCAATTTAGTTGGGGGTGATAACATGTATACATTATTCTTTCATTTAGATTACCTAAATAAACAACAAGATAAATTCTAATGAATTGCCCTAAACTACTAATTGGCCATGGACATGATTGGGTGTGTATAGGGAAACTAGTCCTTATCACTTCCAAACCCACCCTTGTGAAGCTCATTTGAATTAGGGTGCAGGTGGAATTCAATTAGGATATGGTAAAGCCTAGGTTTCTAGGATATAAATTCTTAGGTTAATTAGGGTCTGAGGGTAATAATGGAGGGTGGAAATTAGGTTTTAGACCTCACATCACCTACATTCTAGCCTTGAGAAGGTTCCAAGATAATTCCACTAAATGCTTCTATAATAGCTACTTAGATCTCTCACTTAGGTGAAGGAGAATTGATTAGCATGTAGGAAGGTGAATAGATAACAAGGGATCCACTAATTGGACCTAGGAGCAATTCCCAAATCAGCTAAATTTTCCTCAAATCCTAGGTGATTTCAAGAAAAAACCACAAAGAAAATTATGGGAAATGAGATAGAAATAGAACATAATCATTAGAAATGAAATTAAAATGTTTACATATCACTTTCCCCCAACATGGTATCAAAGTAACAATTTTGACCCCAAACAACCCACCTAAGGGGCCTAGCTACTCACAGAACAAGAAAAATACAAAATTGGAGAAGAAAGAGATAGGAGTAGCCATGGAGCTCATTGTAGATGAAGAAATCACCATCTCTAGAAACTGCAAGGACATGCTTTCCTCCCTTCGACAAGGTGGAATGGCAAGGGTTGGTGGTGGAAAGTGGTCAAAACCCTAGAAAATTGGTGTTTTGGTTGCGAAAATGGTGAAATGGGGTGAAATGAGGTAGGAAGGTGATGGAATGTCTAAGGTGAAAAATGGAGGAGCTTAGAGGGGGTAGAAGTTATCTAACTCTAATCTCTAGCCACCACCCATGTATATATAGGTGGTGGGGGAGCACTAGGTCAAGTAATGTAGAGAGGTCATGGTGGAGTGGAATGGTTGAACTGAAAATGGGGAAATGTTAGGTCACTTTGGGGGATTTGGATGGTTGGTGGCACGGCTTTGGTGGTCACCAAAACTATGGTGAGTCACTAGATGCATGGTCGTGGTGGTCCACACAACCACTCTAGGCTGGAGTGTGTTGGCCATTCTGCTTAAGATGGGTGTGGTGAGGTTTGGCCAACACGGCTATTCTGACTGTCATGGCCATGTTGGGATCTTCATGGAATGTTGTTTTGGTTGGCATAGTTGTGGTGTTGGTCTTCTGCTTCAAATCTGAACTGATGCCATCTATATGATTTTTAACTTGACCAACATGTTCATTCCTTGGTACCAGATCCATGTTGGGGTCTTCAACTACACTTTGCTCTTCAACTTTTTTTTTGGTTGGTTAAAAAATATGTTACTATAATGAGTCCAAAAACTTTGGGTACAGGACCTGTGCCCCATTACAATCATGGATGAATCATCTGAAAATTTTGAGAGAGATCTTGTATATAGACCTCCTAAAAGGAAAGGAAAAAAAGAACCTAAGTCTACTAAACAATACAGACACCTACCAAATAGCTATGGGGCAACATCCAAAATGACCAACACTAGACACTTGTAGTAGAAACACCTTCAAATTGTGTCAATTTGGTAGTCTGAAAGATGACCACAGATACTAGAGCAGTTGGTATCATCAAAGAGAGATGAAAATAAGATATTCCTCCACCAATCCTAAAATAAGCTTCAAAGTTGCAGAAGACAGATCCAAAAGGGTCCTTCCATGATTTGACCATCAGTTTATGTCCTTGAATTGAAAGATCTACCTTACCTCCACTGGCATTTGAATCATCCATGAAAGTGTGAAGTATGGGAAGGTATCCAGTCCCTCTACATTAATCAACGATCACCAGATTTTTGGGTCCTTGCGGATCACTAAGCTACACCAAGGAGGTGGTTCCAGAGTCTAATCTGAAGGCTTAGATTGGGTGAGCACAATGCTCATTCTAGTCTTTTCCTAGATGAATTCTTCTTTCTCTTTGACTGGGACTGATTGAAATCCATGGAGTCGGAGTCCCACTATTCAACTCATGAATCATTGGAGTCATCCTCCTCCTCGAATAGGTTTTCTTTTCTATCTTGGTACTTGACTGAGAAATCACAGCTCTCCCAGATCTTGTTGATCTTCCAAGAGTCAGATCATGTGTCTTCCTTACCACATCTCACAATCTCCAGCTCCCAATCTAAATTGAGACTACCTTCATTACAAATCGGAGTGCTCCCAAGCATGTCAGGATCATCCGGTTGACTACAAGTGACTATAGATTGGTTCTAATGATTGGCAAGGTGATTGGTGAGAACTATATCAATAATCTGTTAAGATACGAGGTCTCGCAGATTATCATCTTCTTCAGGTTGATCGGGGCCAACAGTGTCAGGTGTCTCAGGCGTCACCTTGGATTGCTCCTTAGTGGGCTTGACATTTCCTCAAACAGTTGGTTTCCCCAACTTGACCTCCATGTCACTTTCAGGTGGAGGCTTCCTTGACTTCAATGGGTAGGACATGCCCCTATGTCTGAACTTCTTACAGTTGGAGCAGATAATGGGATTTGGTACTGCCTCAACCTTTAGGAGTTTTGGCACTGAATCGATCTCCACCATTGTCGCCTTAGGAAGCTTTGTTTTGTTGCAAACCTCTATGCAGACCAGTGACTTACCAAGACACCCTGTTGTGATTGAGTGATTGTCGATGTCGACTGGCTTGCCAATGGTGTTGGCAACGTAGGCAATGTGTTAGTGTGTCCACGGCAGGCCCAGGTACTCGATCTTGAACCAGACTGGAACTTCTGCGAATGAGAGGGGTTGAAGAGGGGCTCCTAGTTTCCACGAATGGGCCACTATCAGAGAACCATCCATGAACCAAGGTGCTTTGTTCAGAACTCACTTCCTTTCACAATGGGTCAGCATCTTGATGATGAAGCCCTCTCGCTCTTCGGCTATCACTTCAACGAGGCTGTTGGGATTCCATTTTCTGCGGATCCAACCATTGAGTTGTCCACTGTACGGTTTCCTACCCACGAATCGAATGGAGAGGTACTCCTCCCAATTAGGTATGGGGCAATCCTGGCTTGAGATGGATGCACATCTCATGTCATTTCTATTGACAGGATCAACATAGTGAACAACTCATCCTCAATCACCTGCCGATCATGCCTACTGATGTTGAACCAGTCTGCAAAATGGTTAGAGTTTGACGAATTGTCAGATCTTCTAGGAGGAGACTTTGAGGGGGCTAGTGGTGGAATTTGCCACCTCCTAGCGCGATTGAATCCTAGACAATTCCGGGGAGTGGACTAGCTTGCCTCAATCTCCGTTTACCTCTGATTGGCAACCTGGAGTAGTCGATGAAATCTCTACGGTGCCTTGCCCTCTCCCCCCTCTTCTGCTAGGGTGTCGCCCACACCCTCACCCCCTTCTGCCTCGTCCGCAAGCCATTACGGTATTTTCTTTGATCAGATGTATACTTTGCTCTTCGATTTGGGATTTCAATGGTCATATTTGCTTCACTTGAGTCTTGGCCACATGGGTAGGTTGCTCTTGGACCCCTAAAATGGTGGAGGAACCATGGGATCACCCTCCACTCCCATCCATCCAAGCCTCCTTCTCCCCCGTCCATCCATTTTTGTTACAATTACCTGAAAAACATGTAAAGAATGACCACTAGTGAATATAATAGAAATATGCATATTGCGGGAAATAACATGTAATCTAGCAGATTTATATGTGATTGAAGTGTAATAAAACAAAATATGAATTCCTAAAATAGGGTTGCATCACCACCCCAAACTTAAAACATATTTGTCCTCAAGTATGCTCCAACTCAGTCTCTCTTCAAAGTTTCAACAAACAAGAAAGTGAAAAATGCATTGCAACATATGTATATTTGACTAAATGGGCTCAATGATGACGAAGTACATGTATTCCACCTCTTTGCTCTCCTTTTTCACAAACCAATCATGATTAAAGCTCTAAGCATACAAATTTCACACATAGAACATAGAATACACAATCAATCCATGTGGTTGTCATAAAACTATGGGTAAACCATCTCATGATGGTTATAATAAAAAATGACTAGGGTTGTTTTTTTACATTCATGCATTCAATCTCATATGTCAAACGACTAAGTAACCCACATGGCTGCAGAAAAGGGTGAAATGAGATAGGTTTGATGTTTCCAAGCTCAATGGGCGTGCAAATAGAAGAAAGGGGTTGTGGTAAGAGATTGGAATGATATTACATAGTAGCACTCATCTATTCTTTATTTAGTTGCTATTACATAGGATCATATTTTATTTTTTTTTGCATTTTTTTCCTTTTCCCTAGGTGTAGATACGGCACATGGTGGTCAGAGTGAAGAGGGGGAGATATAGACATGGCTACCGCAATATTTTGGAGGTGGCAAAGGCTGAATATGTGATCTTTGACATCCTTTCGTGAGGTAGAGAGATAAGAAGTGATGAAAGAAAAGTGAGTCAAAGAGGGGTCACTAGTGTGCGTTTCAATGTGAGATCTCTTGCATGAAGGTTACCCCAACAATTTTGTGACGTCCCCGTATTTTAGCTTCTCCAAACCCTATTGGGAATGAGATGTCATAATCCGAAAACATCATCCAATCATATCAGAGACGATGCGGAAGCATAATACGCATATAAGAACATACAACCATAACATTTCTCAGCATTCAACATGTACATTATTACAACATGAATTACAATTGTATATTGAAAGAGAATTTTTTACAAGTCTATGAACATGTATGCTAACAGAATCTTAGACAATAGGTACAACCTGGACAACTGCTCACGCCCATCTTTTTCCTCCCATTCTATCTCTGAACCTAAAACATATGTGAAATAGCGAATCAACACACAAGGTGTTGTGCACGTGGGTAGAAAGATACATACTAATATGTTTGCATAATTGAAATAACTTGAGAAAGAAAGATTAAAAGAAAACATTATTTAAAGCGATAATCAGGTAAACATTCATTTTATTTCATTCACTTTGATGTGGTTGTACGACACATACTTTCACTTGACTTACATCTAGTATTGGCAATATAGTATCATCATACATCTAACATGGGCCAAGGAATCATACATCCATGTTAGGCGACATACATCCACACCAGGCTATGTGCTCTAGTAGCTACAACCCATCATAATCATTTAAGTTTCTCTTAAATTTGGCGAAGTATAACTCATACTAGTTCAACCAAGCAATCATATCCAAATACGAGCATTCAAGATATCACATATCATAGGCAACCAGAAAAACTAGCCTTATACTTAATAAAAACCCACGTACGTGAGTTCAGAGATTTATAATCATCTTGGATCATCTAGAACTTTATCCATGACCTGATTAAATATAATTGAGCATCATTAATACAAGGTTCATCATTAGTAATGGTATTTACGTTCAATTTAGGGTTTAGGTCAAATCTAGGTGTTACTTATATAAACTATGTCTCTAGTATTTGTATAGTGATCTAGATGTCATTCTAAGGTTCTGGTTCAGATTTCATAATTTTTCAATGATATGTCTATTTTCTAGAACTAAAAGGAGTTTAAAAGCATTAATTTTCTCATTAATAAGGAAATACATAACATTTTGGCATTTATCTACATAAAATGTTAACATTGGTTCTAGCTAGAATTCATCATCCACATATAGACAACTGGTCGCGAATTCTTATGATTGATCATTAAGTGGCATTGTAATGTTCATGTGGGACAGTAGTGTCCATGATTGGATAAATGTCACATCAACTTGGAATTGACCAACTAACATATATCACAAACTTCAAATACTATATTCGATATCAAACTCCAAAATTCAAGGTCATCACAAATTTCATCAAGAAATAACATACCACAAGAATGAACGATATGAAAACCACATTTTTATCATGAGATTCTACAAGCCTAAGTTTTTGTTGCTTACATAAGTCATAATTTAACCAAGCAATTTACAAGAATTATAGAGGTGATTCACATGTAAAAAGTAAGGAACTAAGACCATTTGGCAATATATTTGATAATTAAGAATGTATTTATCGAAGGTCAATATTTAAAACTCCACAGTAGAGATTGGGTCAAAACATGCTTTTATCATGAGATTCTAAATTTGGGAGAAGTTGGCCAAAATGGTGCCAAATTTCCTTCAATCACATCTAAGCCTTCCTTGTGAAACAAAAAGCAAGAAACAAGCAAATCCTGGCAACAAACATGCAAAATTACAAAAAGCTATATGATATGCAATGCATGGCAAGAAGAGCAAAAAAATTAAAAATTACACAAAAATTGCAAGGAAAAGAACTACATGATATGCATGTATGCAAAGCAAGTGCAAAAATTGCAAGGAAATAAACTACATGATATACATGTATGAAAAGAAAGAAAAATCTAGTCTAGATAGAAAGAACAATAAACTAAATGCAAATGGAAGGATGAAATGCAAAATGAGTGAAAAGCAGGACATACAACCCTACCACCGTAAACTTTTAAATCATGTTGTCCACGACATGACATTAAAGTCTAGGAGTGATAGGGTAGATGATCATGGTTGGTGTAGTGGCTCTGGTGGTGCTCCTCCCTATGTTGGGGGGTACTTGTAGTAGTTGTTCTAGTAATTTACATGTGGAGGTGAGTAGGTCTCCTGATACCCAAACAGTGCTCCCCACTAGCCTTCCTCCCATTGGGGGTTCCTCTATATTTGCATGTGCAGAAAGTGATAAATGTGTTGATCTGATGGTGCATCTATTGATAATCGAACCACAATGCATCTACTATCCTATGAAAACCTTCTTGTGCCCTCAGTATGCCCTCCTAAATTATCTGGATTCCCTCCAACTATGCATTTATAGTAGACATCTTATAGGAAATCAATGTGGGATGTTGCAAATTGTCATCTTTGTCTCTCCTCTCCACACCTTATGAACATCTCTCTCCTCTGCTCTGTTACCCATGAGTCTCCTAGTCTCTCAAGAAAAATTGTGGGTTCTTGTTGCCATGTATCTTTGGGATGATCCTCTTCCCATCTCCACATTATATCCAAGAATCTTGGAGACATGCCATACTCCTCTAGGAGACAGGTAGCATGGTAAGCCAGCTCGAGTGACATCCCTTCATATAGGGGGTTGACCAGGTATATGATCTTCCTGTCAAAAACTAAGATCATGGATGAATGAATCAAATATTATAGGTCTACTAGCTTCCCCTTTCAACCTTGGTATATCCTAACAAATCATGGTATAGGGATTGGGCAATAGAATTCAAAATTCCTCCCATCACAAAAGGAGACCTTGGATGGAATGGTCCTCATATGATCAATAATAACCTCCCCTAGATATACATTCTTCCCTTTGTGTGATCCATCCAAGAACAAACAAATCTTTCTTTGTGCAACTCCCTTGGATCTTATATTGGGAAAAAGATTATTTGCCAAGACCTTGTACACATATCTTAAGAAGGGGATATGGATCAAGCTGGTTTTATTTCCCTACTACAAAGTTTCTACGCCTGACGAACCTCTCCCACATAGTTGAGTAACTTACTTTGTCCCCGTCTGTCTTCCCTATGTCAAGGAGGGTTGCTAATTTTGTAGTAGGTGTGAATATCTTATTGAGGATGGAGGTAGTGAGGAGGTGACTATCATTCCCGAACCTAACACAGATAGTGTATGCTCCATAAACAAAGGCCTTCTCTAGAGTGGCAAAGAACTATTCTGTAAGATCCACATAAGTTTCCTCAACATTTGTCAGTACATCAAATAAACCCAATTCACTCATTAATTCCTAAAAATATGACAAAAAACCCCAAATCCTCCATTCTGTCTTGGAAGGTGTAGAGGGTGGAAATCACCCTACACATTAGGCGCTATGGATACCTTGACTTCTTTAACTGAGTGTCCCTCCTACTCGGGACCTCCTCATAAAACTCCTTATGCACCTCTTCTTCTATGCATTTATTCATCCTCATCATCAATAAGTGGCCACCTTCGAGATTGCGACTACGGTTGTTGTTGTGGAGAGGCTAAAGATGTCAAAGGCTTGGCTAGTGTAGTAGATGACTGAGCCACTAAAGTAGACGGCCAAGTTGATGAAAGTGACAGTGCCTCCCTTAAAGAAATTGAGGGTCGGGCTGCCACATCCCCTCCTGTAATATCCTCAAATTTGGGTAAAATTGAATGCTATGAATATAAGGCTTAGTTTGAGAAGAAAATTCCCTAATTATAAATGATAGAATAATAAAACTATCCACTTTTTGCATGGGTGCTTCCCATGACCCAAGTGAGGCCCTTGAGACTATTTTCTATGCAAATAAGTCCTTGATGCACAAGTTAAAAAAATAAAAGCAATTTATTCACAAATAAAATATAATGACTTTATGGTTTGTTATAAAATTGAAATATGAGATAATGGGAAAGTTTCCAAGATATTCTAAGATGATATGTAGTTTAGATAATTAATGTAGTAATTATCTAGCATTGAATGGAAACACAAGATTTGAGGCATTAAATATGAACATCTCAGTCTAAATTTTGGTATACTTGAAGATAATAATAAAACTAATAGAATTCTAGAATTTGAGAGAAAACGTATTTTCCATATGTTGTGGGTACTTGTTTTAAAGAAATACAAAAAGAGAAATATTTGACCATTGAAGTTGTCCCAATAAATCTAAAATATTAGATGTAGGTTGGGAAAGGCATGAATGAGTTTTTTTTTTAAAGTTTCACAACAAAAAGATGTTCCTAGTGGCTTATGGAAATCCGTGAAGACAGAGGGACCTACATGTAATTTTTTATGTGTTTCTTTTTGGAACTTGTTAAATATTACCAAATTGGGTGCATCTGTTAAAACGAGGACTCTTTCTCTGACCCATGGATGGCCATGAGATGATTTTTCCTTTATCTTCATTATCTGGCCATAAAAGGAAACAAGAACGAAAACTAATGAAAATCTTCCCTATTGATTTGTCTTATCTATCAGAATTAAGACTTAACAAAACTGAAGGGTGAAATCCATTACCCTCTATTCTACACCGTGGCCCCGTTCATAGGATAAATTGACCAAGGATAATGGAGTTCTCCTACACCTTATTCTAGTCATCTCCATTAGGCATAGAAAACTGGTTTGGGGACTTATGTCCTCAAACCCTCTCTATCTTTTGGTGGACATGTTCAGGTTTAGATAGCTTTTCTAAATCTTCTTGGCACCTTGGAAGAGGGTTTTGAGCACCAGGGTTAAAAACCCCAAAGTTTGACCATTTCATCGGTCGCTCTGGGAACCCTCATCATCTCCGAGCTAGTAGCGGTGCCACTAAGTCTGGGAGGGTTGAATAAGTATGGGAAAGATGTAGGATGGTGTGAGGCACCCTCACTTCCCTAGAAAACAAACACCCAATGATCCTCCCCTTGACTGGTCATACTAGACTCAGTGGCGATGTGTGGTGGAGAAGATAGACATAGAGCATCCATGTTCTTTGTGCGAGCGAGTGACTAACTCTCCACAGTCAGACCAATTTGTATCAGGGATGGAACTGGCCATTTTCCTTAGTTCATGAGATAAAACCCTTTTCTAATAGGCACACTTCTTGGTAGGGAACAGAGGCATTGGACCAATCGAGACACACCACATCACCACTAAAAAGTTATACTTATTTAGAAATTCTTGAAATTATGTTTACCTTGTGAAAATTGTAGTATTTGCTAGGATGATCAGACTAGGACAAGTTATATATGAAAATTAATCAAAAAACAGAATTTTAATTAAATAAGTTTTAAACCTAATTATTATCATACTTCTAAAAGTAGGGCTAATATCTAATTAAGTGGCAATTTATACATGGAAACCCTAAATAGATGATTAATGAGTTGAAAAACATAAATATGTTTCTTTGTGTTGTTTTTTGATCACATGAAATATAATGAAGATCAAGATGATAATGATAATAATAATAATGATGATAGTTAGGATTCCTAGACCAATAATCAGATAAATGAATAATTAGGATTTTGAAAACCAAAGATCATAACTTGTGATAATCATAAGGACATAATCAGATCTAAGTGTTCATAATGAATGGATTTGATGGATATAATAATTAGGATTAACCTAATGTTTAATATATGATGGAACTAAGGTTTGTACCATTATTCCCTATCTAAACTTGAGACAATCCTAAACCCTTGAATATGACCTGAGTAGAGTTTAATTTCAATAATATGATGGTGACACTTTAGCATATGCATACATGAATATTAGATGTTGATTTCTTGTATATGTTTATTATATTGCTTGTACATACTTGAAGTCCATATTGCATGATAACTACATGGTTCTACATAATGTTCATGGCTATAGTTATAACTACTCAAATATCAATTTTCGATGTTTTCCAAGGATTTCTTGGGGATTGATGAAATAAATTGTTGGATGTTTACATACAATTTGTTCAAATATAATTCAACTATGAGTATCAAATAAATTATGATATCATACTTGAACCCTGGGACGACATGTATTAAAGGGTGATGCACATGAGCCCGAATCGGATAGTGATCATGCCCAAGATAGCATATCAAGTATGGGTTAGAATATGTGATGACAAGTAATTGACAAATTATATGTTGTTATGCACTTAAACACTTTTGCATGCACACTACATACACATTATAGAAATATACTAATCCACATTTTGTTTCATACCATTTTAGGTAAATTCTATACATGAAGATATCAAGACATGATGGACAAATGAAATTACCTAAAGACATGAAAACTATGTAATGGATGATTAGTTAGATGCTTCTTCTCATATGTGTTTGTTGCCATGCTAGAAGTTCATGTAACTCCTTATAGGAATATCATTCTACCATTTCTAAAGAATAATTTTGAATTAATGGAAAAAAATTACTATTATATTTTATTTGTAAAATATGGATCTTGGTAATTTTAGGTAATGAATCTCAACTTAAAGGTCTTTCCTTAATTGGGGTACACTAAAAAGTGAGGTCATTACATTTTGTACTAGATTCCCAACTTTTTCAAATAATATTTAATAGTTCATAATTTCAAGTAATCCATTGAAATACAAGGAGAATTATTAAGGGATGACATGATGGTAATGGTGTCTAGAATAGATCATGGTTTTGTAGGAAGGCAATATTTTCCTCCGCACCATTAAGTTGGTATATGAGGACTCCCTTAGATAATGTCATACCATCTTGGTCAAAACCTAGGTTTACCTGAAGTAATTTTTCCTATATGTCTTCTCATCTCAAATTTCATACACTTCATATCATCTTGCTTAACAAACCCTAAAATATAATTCCCTCCTCGTCTCATTTTAGGGTTTTTGAGAAGAAGTAGGATTAAGGCATCCTCCACCAATTAATGTCCCTGTAATGTGGAACTAATGATAAAGTAAAGAAAAATGGTTTGTGGGTTTTCTCCTAAAAAGATAAGCTTTAGATGGAGCTAGGGTTGGTTTAGGAAAAACCTTAGTGAGTCAAAGGAGTCATAAAACCCTATAGTGTATGGGTAGTTCCTAACCTGAACCCTAAACCCTAATCTTGAGAAATGGGAGTAGAGTGGGTAAAATGGTAATCCTACCCATATGAACCCTAATTAGGGTAAAAAGAAAATCAAAATGAGTTTAGGTGACCTAGTCTCCCATGCATGCATGTGAGTGGAGAAAGGCATTTATGTGAAGAGTTTTTAAGAAACATGATCAACCAATGGTCACAAAAAATGAAAATATGAAACTGTCAATTCAACTTTTAAGGTTAGTGTACTGGCCTGGGGTGGGTCAACCCAAGAGTGGGAAAAAGGACCTATAGGGGAAGAAAAACCCTAAACATGTGGGATCAGGCTGTGGAAAGAGAGCTTACCCTCCTCCTATGAGCCAAGAAGGAACCTTAGGTTAGGACCTTCCCTAGAAGGGTGAGTTACCAATCAGTTAATGAATTGAGGTAACCTTGAATGTCACCTGAAGTGTGAAGGATTAAGTATACAAAACATGAAAGAACATGTGTTCTTCAAACCCAAGTGTGCCATCTCTTAGAGAGATAAGTAAAATTCACTAAGGAAGTGGTTGAATGTATGTGATCAAGCCAGGAATCAAAGATCATGAATTGACTAAGTCGGGAGAGGAAGGTCAATATAAAAAGGAAGTCATTGTAATAATTGGTGATCAAGTCAGGATAGGAAGGTCAACAATAGGTAAAACTAGGATAGGAAGTCTGATATTATAATGACTGGTGATGAAGATGGGATAGGAAGGCCAACAATAGGCCAAGTTGACAAAGGAATGCCGATATAATAGGAAACCATTGCAATGACTGGTGATCAATCCAGATAGGAAGGTCATGAACAGGACAAGTCTGGAAAGGAAGATAGGTATGAGAGGAATTCACAACAATGACTAGTGACCAAGTCGGGAAAGGAAGGTCACTAATAGTTCAAGCCGGGAAAGGAAGACCATCATGAAAGACAAATCCCAGGAGGGAAGGTGTCCATGAGTCCAATAAGGGACATAAGTGTATAATGTGTACCCTAAGAGATGAAGGAAATATGAGTTAAAGAGTTATATAAGGAAATAAAATGCTAAATTGGTGATAACTCTATAAACCCAAGGAAGGGTAGAGCCCTAAGTTAATATTAAGGACAAGTAAGGAGAAATAAATGTATATAAGACCTATGAGGTTATGAGGTGATTATGCCCTAAGTGCATAAGACCATCAGGTAAGGAGATAGACATCCATGTTTTTCCTAGGTCCATGGGTGAGGAGATTGGATACCTTCATGATTTCATGAGGCCCAAGGGGTAAATGTGATAGGTACTCCCCAAGCGCATAAGGCCCACTATGCTAGGAGGAGATCACTCCAAAGGTACATGTACCCCTAGATACCTTGACGAAGTGACTAAGGCTAATGAGACATGAGGTGTAAATATAAAAGATATAAGAAGTCATACAATGATGAAATCTTAGGGAGTTGTGCACAAATTCAAGAGTGGGAAGGGCACTTGACTTTTTGAAATATAATATAAGAATATTGTGGGATTAAAAGTAATTTATGGTTTGGAGTCATTGTTGAGAGTGATTCAACCCAAAATGTGAAATTATAAGGTAATGTGTGGATACACCATCTCTACTCTTGGAATGAGATGCAATTTTTATTTGGGCTGCATCCAAATGCTTATTTCATCTTATTATGAGTGAGAGAGATTGGGTATACACATTACATTTAAAAATTGACATATGAGATATAACACCCTAAGTTGAGTTTAATGACATAATCTAGGGTTTGAGGTGTTAACTCACCCTTATGTGAAAATAAATGGACAATAGGTTGAAAATTTGGGTGAAAAGGTAATCACCAAGTGAAAAATGAAATTCAAGTAAAAAAATTAAATCTCTAAATGATATTTTCATGTGGAAAATTTCAAAATTGAATTTGGGTACCCACCTTACTGATAATGTGAGGAATTTGCATATCGGTAAAAGGTGTTAAAGATAATCTAGACACAGATATATAAGTGGGGTTTCTAACTCTAACATTTGAAACTAAGATGATTTATCATTCACCTTAACCTTACTAGTTGTGAATTTTTTTTTGGTTGGCTAAAATTATGTTGCTATATAAAAACCAAAAAAATTGGGTACATGTACATAAAGGACAAAACCCCTAAAAAAATAACAAACAAAAAATTGGAAAATGGAAACAGACCAATAAATGGTTGCACCATTTCCACTCAGATCCGGGAATAGAAGGATCAAGAAGACCAAACACATCCCGAGCAGAAGTACAGTGACATATGTCAAAGCCCCCAAACCTCGACAAGTAGACATTTTCATTAAAAAACACATCCCTAAAAGATAAATGCTTCCTTGAGGGGAATTTCAGGTGTCATTCAAACACCACATGCAATTCTGAGTGGATAGTATTCAATCTTCAATAGTCACTGCTCAAACTAGCATTTCACCAGGAAACAAAAAACTCCACAGCCTTGTAGCATAGGAGAGAGTTGTCAAAGAGGAATCATTTGCCTTCAATGTTGTTGTACTTCAGAACCAGGAAACAGGGGACTTTGCCACCCATGGACTTTAGTAGCCAATCACACCCAGTCTAACCAACTAGCATTAACCTCACTCTCTGAAATTGTGGTAGAGAGGGAATAGAAACAACTATCATCGTCAGGGAGGTAGAAGACAACATGTTATTCTAGGCCAAACCACTGGACATCATCAAGACAACTAGCTGCACCAGATTAACTAAGAAGCAATATGGAGAAAACAAAGAAGGATCAGGAAGAGTCATCGATCCATGGTATCTCATCATTTCTAACCCTCCTTGTCTTCTTCTTTTTCTTTCTTCGCTACGGGCTCTCACTGAGTTTGAACTTGAGAAACCCTGGATCTAGTTCATATGAGCTTGTGGACTCAACATCTGATGCGGGTTCGCAAGCCTTGTGGTATTCAAGTGATATGCCTGATACCTGAAGAATCTTGTTACTTTGCGGATTTAGATTTAGATTAGAGAGGTTGAGCTCCCATTCTAAATCTAATCCAACTACTGGAGAGAAACTTGGATTGCAATGCATATCCGGCTCCTTGATTGGCGTCTGGAAATTACTTAGCTTCTCTGGTTTGTCGAGAGTTCTGCTAGGATGACCAACATTGTATTGAACAGGTTGGGTGCCTCATGGCTTCCCCGAGTGGATTTGTAGGTCACTGCCAAGCACCTTCCTTGTTACGACCCCACCTCCCGATAACCCCCAATTAAGGGAGACCGAGAGGTCGAAGCCGTACCCATGACTTCCGGATCAAAGGTTCGACAATTAACCAAGAATAATTATCAAATTTTAACATACTAAACTGAAAAGCTGTAAGAAAATAAACTTTGCATACCTTTTGAAATTTTGGATTTCTAACTTCTATCCACTTAATGATTCTACGCTAACTAATCCTCCTTGAAATTTTCTTCATGTATTTCACAATGTGACGATTTACTGTTTGTCCTTTTGGCTTGTACCTAAAATGCCGACAAACAAAACGTCGGTCATCCGAAGCTGGTATGCGGGGGAAACAATAAACATGCAAATATTGTATTGCATTCAATTATCATTTAACAATCAATTTTTCACTTTAAGTATAACTACGTGATCCATGTGTCCCATTTCCCTTTTACCCCTCATAACCTCACCTATCAAGTGAGTCAATTTCTAGGGCAGAGTCACATGGCACTACCCGTAGGTAGCCCACTCCTTAACTCATGGTATGCTAAGAGTCTCATGGCACTACACATGGGTAGCCCAGTTTCTAACTCCTGATACCCTAGACCTTTCTCTAGGTTATCCTTAGCCTTTGCATAGCCATAAGGGTGGATTTGGATCTAGCTAGTTATACATGTATTCCTATAGTGATAGTCATAGTCACTTTATAGTTGCTTGAATTGAAACATCCAACAGTAATTTCAATCATTGAGGGAAACGTCGATAAAATCCCCGGAAAACTATTCGGTATAGTCATAAGCGTAACCACATACCTGATTTGATGAGTCATGCAGATTATTCAACATTTACTTCATGTATATGCAATCAAGCCAATCAACAGATCCAAGCAAGTAATTAAATCATCACATAATTCCTGAAAAGAATATGTACTCTATTTATTACACACTTCATCAAGAATCTACTTTTATTGACTTGAATCTCTTTGTAGGGTTTCTAATCCGTATTAAGGTTCCATTAATACCCATTAGGGTTTCTTAGATCAATTTCTCAAACTTTACCCCTTTTAGGTTATCAAACCCTAAAAATACTCTTTTTCATTTATATAAACCCTAATTGCTCGAACTATTCATTTGATAGTCTTTTATGCCCAAATTGACTTAGGATCATCATATTTCTATTTTATCATGGATTTGAACCATTACAACATTTAAAAGTCATATTCACCTAAATTAGGGTTTTCAAACTCATTAATGCATTTTCATGCACGAAACCCTAAATTAAGCCAATTATATAAAAGATTATCTTTTTAGATCTTATTTTCACTTTTATGAACAATAGGTTGAAATAATCTATTAATCAACATTACATCTATCTATCATCAAATCTAAGGGTTTTTCATTAATTAAATCATTAAAAAAATGATAGTTTTATGCACTTTTCATATTTCAAGCATATTTATGTACATAATCTCCAAATTAAACTAATCACGTGCAAAGTTCTTCATTTTTGAACATAATGTACCTTTTTACATTTAACAGGTTAAAATCAACTCTAATGATCCATTAAACCCTATTAATCACTTTAATCATATCAAAGTAGGGTTTCTTTAATCATCATTATGTTAAAGTTGATAAATTACACTATTTTTCAAATTGCAAGAGGAATTGGCTTATAAAAATAATTTATTTAGATTCCTCACGTCTTTTTGATCAACTTTCATATAAAACTTGTTCTAATCCGAGTTACGATTCATGAGCTATGATTTTTGCAAAAATACTTACTTTTCGACCAATCGGATGGCGCCACGTCATCCAGGCTCATGCAACGTTGTCTTGTAGAACATTTCAAAAAGTCGACTTTGCCCCTCACTTGAGCGGCCGGCTCCTTAGCGCGCGGAGGGGTAGAGTTTTCAAAACGCTCGAAGTCATCTTCTTCCTACAGATCTCGCGAAGTGGACGCCCTAGGCGCCGCTTGGCAGCCCATGCGCGGCTCTCTCAGCCATCCTCGGACCTCGATAGCCGCCGCCCCATTTTGCCCTAGCCCCTCCACCTCCAGTCGCACCTGGGCGCCGCCCAGAGAGGGGCCCATGTGGCAAGGATTGGAGAAGGAGCTCTACAATCTGTTGCGGATGTTGCAGCCCTTGCGGCTACAGCTGCGCCATCTCTAGGGCCTGGTCCAGATGGAAACGGAGGTCCATGGCACCGTGGAATACCATGCTACCACTACGACTTATACTTTTTGCCTCGTGACTACATGTTCTCCAAGTTCCTCCCTTTTAGGGTTTGCACGGGCAAGAAGAAGGAGAAGAAGCAAAAGTGAGGGATGGTTGCGTGGGACTTTCTCTCGACTTGGCCAAAGCCTCTACCCTTTAAATAGGAGAGTATCCACGCCCCATATTGCTCATCCACGAGTTAGTTATGTACTTTCCTAAAAAGAATAGAATTCCTTCATTAAGAAGCTAACTCTCTCTCTCCTTTGATATATCCCATCACTTGGATAATAGGAATTCGAAATTCCTCTTCTCTTATTTACTTTATAGTTGCTTTTTAATGCTTTGGCACGAATTCCTATTTTCCTTTATAGAAAATATCATCTTTTAAACAATTTCATATAATTCATTAATAATGCAATACATTATCCTCTTATTTTGTCTTTTTAGTATTTTCTCTTTCTTTCCTCTTTATTGGGACTCCTTCGATCCCAAAACACTCCATTAATTCGAAATTCATTTTATTAGAATACTCATTATCCTTCTTAATGCACCTATATGCATTATTTTGCATTATCATGTTTAATTCTAAATAAGATATTTCTTTTTGAGGATTTCTCTTTATTCCTCTTTTATTTTCCTCATTGGAATTCCTTTTATCATTAGAAATCTCATGGATACGAAATTTCCCAAAGAAATCTCATTTATGCCTCTTTCCACTCAATTTCCACATTTTCTCATTATTTTCCAATTTCTTTCTTCATAAAGAAATACTTGATTAATCTTTTCTTTTCCTATTGCTTTCTTTTTGCAACCTTGGAGTCCTTGGTACCCAAGGAACCCAAGAGGCACGAAATCCTCTTTGGATTTGCCTTCTAGAGGTTTCCACATATTTCTTTTCTTAAGATTCAATTATCCATTTACTAATTGAATTTCCTTTGTTATTTTTCCTTTTATTGGGCCCAATAGCCAATAAAGCCCACAAATCATACAACAAGGCTATTTTAACAAAATCCAATTATTCTCAACCAACTATATGATTATTTGTTCAAACATCTTTAATATGAGAAATTATATTTCTCACCACTTGAACCCAAAATTTGGGGTTATAACATTCCTTGTGGGCTCTAGGGAGCACGAAGTGAACCTATGCCCAAAGTACTTGCACTTGGAGCATAAGACAGGTTTGGAGATAAATTCAATGTCGAGTTTCTTGGGGACTTTGTCGACCTCGATCAAGACTTCCCTGTGAAACCTAGTGTTGGATTCAAGCTCCACGCACACCACAGCATCCTTGAGGTAGTTGGCTGACAGCGTAGACTTGTCGAAGTCAACTGGGTGCCCAAGGAGGCCGGTCGTGCCTTCCATACGATCCATCGTCTAGGGAATACCTAGATTAGCGATCTTGGTCCACACTGGAAGCTTCTTGAACGAAAGGGGTTGAAGGGGTCGTCAGGTTCCCACGGATACACGATGATGAGGGCACCGTCAAGCATCCATGAGGCTTCATCCTAGATCCTCTCTCTTTCTATGTCAATCAGGAGTTTGATGATGAATCCATCGGTCTCTTTGGCCACGATCTGGAACTCACCACTCGGCCTCCATCTCCACTTTATCCACCCCTGAACTTGGCCTTTGAAGGACTTTTTCCTAGTGAAGCAGAGTGAAACATACTCTTTCCAACTTGAGGATGGGGATGCCATCACACGCGCTCCCCAACCTACTGGATTGCATCCAGTCAAGATCAGGTGGAGGTGATGAGGAATCACCGCTCCTCTCTGGTGGAGTTGTTGAAGAGGAAGGGGACGGGGAGCGATTGGTTGCAAATGATGTTCCCTTTAGATCCACGTGCTTCTGAGAAGAAGAGGGTGAATTCTCTCCATTAGCCTCCCTTGAACCAATCATAGGAGTCGTATTCGACTATGGAATGCTCTCTCTCCCAGCTTCGCCGCCACCGCTAGGGTGTCGCCCTTTGCCTCGCCCGCATCAACCTTGCTTGTTCCTCACCATCCTCAACTCTGGAACACTAGTTGTGAATTTTAGATAGGTCAATGTAATATCCTCAATTTTTGATAAATTTGAATGCTATGAATATAAGGCTTGATTTGATAAGAAAATTCCCTAATTATAATGGACAGAATAACAAAGTCATCCACTTTGTAGCATGGGTGCAACCCATTGCCCAAGTGAGGCCTATGAGACTATTTGCTTTAAAAATATGTCCTTCTGGCACAAGTTTAAGAAATAAAAGGAAATCATGCATAAATAAAATATAATGGCTTTATGGATTGTTAGATATTTGAAATATGAGATAGTTTCCAAGAGATTCTAAGATAATATGCAGTTTAGATATTAATGGAGTAATTATCTAACCATGAATGGAAAATGATATTTGTGGCATCAAATAAGAATGTTTCAGTCTGAATTTTAGTATACTTGAAGATAATAATAAACTAAGAGAATTCTAGAATTTGATAGAAAAAGGGATTTTCATATGTTGTGGGTAATTGTTTTAAAGTAATACTAAAGGAGTAAGATTCGACAATTGAATTTGTCCCAAGAAATCCCAAAAATTAGATGTAGGTTGGAAAAATCATTAATGAGATTTCCTCAAAGTTTCATAACAAAAAGAAGTTCCTAGTGGGATATGGAAATATGTGAAGAGAGAGGGACCTATGTATAGTTTTTATATGTGTTTCTTTTTGGATTTGGTTATATATTACCAACTTGGGAGCACCTGTTAAAATGAGGATATTTTCTCTGACCTTGGATGGCCATCAAACAATTTTTCATTTATCTTCAACCTCCAACCATATAAGGAAACATGAAGCGAAACTAATCAAGATCTTCCCTATTGATTTGCCTTCTTTATCACAATCATGACTTAACAAAAATTGAAGGGTGGAATCCATGACCCTCTATTCTACACCACAACCCCTTTCATAGGAAAAATAGGCCAAGGGTGAGGGAGTTCTCTTCCACCCTTGTTCCATTCATCTCCATCAGGCACACGTAACTAGTTTGGGGACTTATATCCTCATGTCATGTCTGCCTTTTGGGGGACACATTCAGGTTTATATAGCTTTTCTTAATCTTCCCAGCACCCTAGAATAGAGTTTCAAGCACTTGGGTTGAAAACCCCAAGTTCGACCATCTCACTGACCGCTCTAGGAACCCTAATTAGCTCCAAGCTAGTAGTGGCACCACTAAGGTCGGGAGGGCTGAAGAAGCATGGGAGATACCTAGTTTGGTATGAGGCACCCTTGCTTCCCAAGAACACCAACACCTAGCAATCCTCCCCTTCACCCGCCATAATAGACATGGTGGTGTTGTGAAGTGGAGAATATGGATGCATCACATCCATGTTCTTCATGCAAACGAGTGACTAACTCTCCCTAGTCATTCTGGTTCAGATCAGGGATGGAACCAACCAATTTTACTAGTTTGTGAGAGAAAACCCTTATCTGATAGGCACACAACTTGGGTGGACATGGAGGCAGTGGGCCAATCAAGATGTGCCACCTCACCCCTAGAAGGGTATAATTATTCAAAAATTCTTGAAATTATGTTTACCTTGCAAAAATCATAGTAATTTCTACGATGATCAGATTACGACAAGTTACATATGAAAATTGATCAGAAAAAAAGAGGAGAATTTGAACAAAATAAGCTCAAATCTAATTTTGATCATAGTTCCAAAAGTAGGGATAATATCTAACTAAGTGGTGATTTATACATGGAAAGCCTTGATTTATGATTAATTTGTTGAAAACCTTAAGTACCGTTCTTTTTTGTTATTATTTGTTGATACAAAATATAATGCTAAACAAGATGATAATGATAATGATTATTATAGTTAGGGCTTGTAGACCAATAATCACATAAATGAATAATTAGGGTTTTGAAAAACAAAGATCATAACTTGTGATAATCTTAATGAACTTAATCTGATCTAAGTGTTCATAATGAAAGGATATGATGGATATAATATTTAGGGTTCACCTAATGTTTAATATGTGGTGGAACTAGTGCTTGTACCCTTATTCCCTATCTAAATCGAGACAACCCTAAACCCTATAATAGGACCTGAGTAGGGTTCAATTTGAATAATATGATGGTGACACTATAGGATATACATACATCCATATTAAATGTTGATTGCTTGGATCTATTTATTGGATTTCTTAAACATATTTGAAGTATATATCGCATGATAACTACATGGATGTACATATTTTTTTGGAGAAGGTAAAACATTACTAAAAGAAACCAAAACATAAGTATAGGGAGACAACAAAACCCCATATATGTTGTGTGTTACTCTACAAAACCCCACGTTATTAGTATGAGAGTGTCCACACTCTTCCCAATCTTAGGTTTGGTTTTAAAACAACCCACCTAGATTCCGTACAAATTTCTCAAAAACAAAAAGAAAATCATTTACACTATTATCATGAACTCTAGAGTTCCTTTCCCGTCAAATGGCATAGCATAAAGTAGAGAAGACGACCCCAACAAGAGCTCTCAGATTGCCCTTCCTGTTCGATTTCTCCAAATAGCAAAAAATCACTTTGTCAATGTCAACTAGGGGTAGGCCACCCCATCCCATCTTTAAGAAGAACAAGGTCAACAAGTATTTGGAGAACATGCACTCAAAAAAATAGGTGTCAATGAGTTTCAGGTTGCTCCTTACATAGAAGGCAGGTTACATCAGCATTGAAGCCCCATCTATGAAGCCAATCTAGTGTATGAAGCCTCTTCAAAATGAATCTATATGCATAATAGCTCCACTTTAGAGTGTGAAACTTATTCCATAAGAGGGGGTCCCAGGATACTTGCGGTGTGTGATAGGAAACCCATCGCTAGGGAGGAGACCACTCTCTGTGTAGAATCCTGTGGCCTTTTTCATTGCCACATAACTAGCATTGAGGGAAGACCAAAGCATAGTCATCGCCCTCCAAGTACTAGAGCATTTGGGCGGGTAGACTTCTAGGATCATATTGTATCTCTGTGTCATCCAACTCTTCTAAGACAATGTACTGGATCTAAGAGAGGTGTCTACTCTTTTGTCCATTGTTGACTAGACTAGGTCTTCAATATCCCACACATTCAGCCTCCCTTCATGGAGCCTCATGGTGATGCTAGACCACCCCACCCCATGCAGTATCCCTCCCCAAATGAAATTTGCACAAATGGAGAGAATCTTCATAAGGACAAAGGGAGGGGTTTTCACTTAGTCACACTAGAACCTGATTTTCCCCTCCAAGATGGATCTTACTAGCACCAGCTGACCAGCCAGGGGGATGTGAATACCCATCAACCAATTAATACACTCACAAAGGTTGTCAAGGCAAGGGGAGAAGTTGTTATGTGTTCTTATACCTCTAGCGATTGGAATCCCCAAGTACCGTGTGGGGAAGCATCTTTCTTCAAGATGAACAACCTCTCTAAGTCTTCCTATCCTCAAATCACAAGACCTAGAGAACAATAACTTATACTTGATGGAACTTAGAAACAACCTTGTAAGCATGTCTAACTTCATCATGAGCACACAAAATCCTATAAGGACTCTGGCATTAGCGGCAAGGAAGAACAAGAATCATCAACAAATATCAAATGAAGCATCACCTTGATGCCACCAACTTTGAAAGGGCAGATGAGGTTATATTTTACTTTTAAGTGCACCAAATTAGATTGGGATTCCATAACCAAGGTAAACAAAAGAGGAGAGGGGATCTCCTTGACAGAGACTATAAAGAAGAAAAACCACCTCTCTACTAATAAAAATGGTATGCAAAACTCCAGATGAATAGCAGTGGAATTTAAAAGCTTGACTACATTCCATTTATTATAAAGTACATAATTTTTTTCCCAATAAGGGTCTACATGCTTTATACAAACAAAGGATATAAGGTAGAGGGAAACTAAACTACATAAATATGTCTTCAACAAAATAACTTAGCAAATAAGTCCATGAGGGAAGGATGAACTCCTTGTCCTAGTCTTAGGTTGGTTCACCATGGTCCTGTTGTGCACTCTGATCCTAAACATGAGTGGTTGTGATCACCCAAGAAGAAGAGAAATAAATTATGTGTCAATTAATGGAATAAGGATGATTATAAACCAAAATATTGCACTATAAAGATTTATTATGATAATAAGGTCAAAAGTATGAGGGAAGTAATAAATAAGAATTCTGCCATGATAAACAATAATAAATTACATGCATGAATAACATTATGACTACAAATACTAATATAGGGCCCAGGCACCTACCTAACCTCAACCAATAGGTGAGGGAGAGTAACACATTCCCAAACACCTAAATACATATAAATTGGGACAGTAATCACACTCCCATGGGAGAAATAACACATGCCCAACTATGAGTGGTTGTACGCATGTACACTACATTAGTTATTTAGTCAATAATTCATCATGTTGGGTAAATTCAATTGGCAGAGTGGAAATAAAAACAATATAGCATTGGGGTTCAAAACCCAAGAAGTAATTGAAAAAAAAGAGCTAAAAGAAGGCAATAGAAAGATTCAAAGGCTAAGCATATGCCTCATTAGGAATTTTGCGGTTGGATTATGAAATACCCAAATTAGGGTTTTAAATTCACATACACATACATAAATAGGATTGCACATACCTTAATGTAAAGTCCTAGTGATCACTTTCACCAAACTAGCTTGTATCCAAGACAACTTTATCCTAGTTACAAATGTATACACATGAATTAGGGTTTATAAAGCATACTATGTGAGAAATCCTAATTTTTGAACTTTCTATGAAAATCATCGATTTAGGACTTGAAGCTTTTACCAATTGATTACTTAGATTCACTTAATAAAGAAAACATATTTATTTATTAAATTTGGAGTTAAAATGTAGTTATCAATTATAGGGCTTTTTATATAATTAAAATAGTGTTTATATTAAACATCAAAATAGAGATGCAAAACACTACTTAGAAACCCTAAAATCAGATTCTAATCAAAGAATTCTTTCCAATGACTATTTATTTGTATTTTTTTGATAAAAAATCAATTTACCGCAAATTATATAAAATCGACCAATAGACAATTGCCAAAAAGCCACGTCAGAACAAGGACCATGATATCCATTTGTGGCCCACTTATCTAGCTGACCCAATGGAAGATTGCCATGTCAGTGTCATGTTCTCAAAACAAAAGGGCAAGTGGTGACAAGAGGAAAACCCGAAAATGCCCTTGTACTAATGATTATTTGATTAATATCCTAGGGGTACCACAGTCATTAGGTGACCTGATTTGATCCACTTTGCTCTCTGCCCTGACGAGCAATCATTGAGCTCTAAGGTTTGAGACCTCCAGGAAGGTTGGGCCTTGATCACAAGTCTAGGGATTGTAGTGAGTTCACCATCCCCTGGCGTAGCTGAGGAGCAAACTGGGAAATTCTAGCGTGCACTGGAGTTCTAACTCCATCACTGGTGCCATGGCCAACAACAAGTGGGAGGAACCAAGCGAGATGGCCCAAATCTCTGAAATAGCAAGCGTGGAGAAAAAGCATACATCTATGAGGATTCTGCTAAGTCGAAGACATCACCTTGTGCAGAGAAGGGAAGATATGTTCACCATTTGTCAGAAAGCAGTGAGAAATAGGGGAAGAGAAAACCATGATCAAACCCACTGAAAACAAGGAGCTAATCCCCAACTAGAGTCTCCAAATCATTCTCGAAGGCAATGCAAGGTCAACGAGTAAGTTTTAGTGATTGGAGAAGTGTCGAAATGATGAGCCACTTAGTCACCAGTGAGGGCTCAAATCTGAGTTGTTGGTTATGGCAATTGGTTCATTGTGAGCCTAAGGAGAAGAGATGGGTGCTAGAGGCTGAATTGGGCAAGGAGAAGAGATGGGTGATCTCTAAGGATCGTGCTCGACCTCTTAAATAGTTGTGGAATGCCTGTAGCTTGCTTTGTAAGGTGGGGGCGGTGAAAAGAGCAAAGCCCTAAATGGGCATTTCTTGATTACGAAAAGAAACCTCACAAAACTAGGGATAGTTTGAATCATGTGAGTGCTATGGTTTCGTTGGAGAAGGAATTTTGAGGAATAGAGGTGAAATGAGCAACGAAGAGACCAACAAAGGAAAACGCTGATCTTGTGAAACTGTTGGGGTAGAAGATGAAGTTTGAAGCATTTGGATCATTATAGATCTCGAATGATTTAATACAGACTATCTCATGGTGCGTGTAAGGGGAGAGGTGTGTGACAACGTAAAAATAAATGGAACTTTAGCGTTACACATCACATTAATGAAATCGATTGCAAATCTTGTTCACACTATAATCAATTCTTATAAAATCGATTTGGAGGGTCAAACATGGGTCAAATGACCTCCAATATGGACCATAGGCTAATATTAATTCTTTGATTAATGCTATAAAATTAGATTTTCATTTTACATGAGATATGACCCTTAACTAATATATTGTCCATTGACGTGTATATTAATGTATTAAAGAGGGTGAATTAATATGAAAAGGATTTCTAATTAAATCTTTGGGTGAATATTCGAGATAGGAAATATATGTTAATATCAAGAGTCATATCTCACCAAATTATTATCTTTAAATGTTTTATTGCCACATAAGAGGAGAGAGAAATGGAAGAGGGTTATTCTCTCAATAACTAACTCAATTCCACATTACTTCTTATTTCTTGTCCAAAAAAGCCATAAAAACTCTAAATTAATATAATCGATTTATTATCTCTCGTTAATGGTGATTTTTCATTATTAGACTCTAAATAAAACACTAGTTGAGATATTTGTGCAAAAACCCATTCATTGTAATAAATGTGGGTCAAATATAATTCACACCATTAAGTATTTCTCAATTTCAACATTGAGTCCAAAGAGGATAAAAAATAGGAAAATTTTGAAAAAAAGGCCAAAAGGATATGAAGGAAATGAGAAGCTTGAACATGGGTTAAATTGCAAATAAACCCAAGATTCAGTATGTTACAGAGACCATTTGAAGCTTGAAACAAGCAATACTACACTCCATTAACAAGAACCAAAAAAGAGGTAGTCTCGATACAATGCTTTAGGATATCTATCCATCATTGAGAAAAACCCACAGACTTCAAAATGGACCATAAGGAAGTCTATCTAACATTATCAAAGGGATTCTCTATATCCAATTTGATGCAAGCTTTATGGAACTTAGACTTTGCCTTGAAATTAAGAAGGAATTATGATGCTACGTAGGGTCAAAACTATCGGAGAAATGATTGTGAGAAACACTATTAGGAAAAAAGAAATTGATTGATTCATTGAGATGAATGGGAAGGGCAAAGCCCCCAAGATCTCAGAGTTTGATGCACAAGACAAGGTGGAGTAACAGTGGTCTGGAGGATTACTAGAGCCACTTCCAATTCCTAAGAGACTGTGGGAAAGTCTTTCCATGGATAGAATATCACCATTACCAAATTCCAAAGGATTCTTTGCACTAGGATAGTACCAAAACCATTGTACCCCAAACTACCCACCCTTTGACCCAAAACCCAAAATGAGACTTGCGACAAGATGCGAACTGACTCTTGTTAACAACAATAGGTTGTTTGGTACAAAGAGATGAAAGATATGCCTTCTGGCAATTAGAAACTAGAATGACTGTTTGACCCTGTATTGGCCTCTAAGAATGGTGAGTAGAATGTAACTTGAATCAAAATCAAACTTTCCCTTTGCAACTAAGGTTTTGTGTATATGGTTGTCATCATACAGATCTATGACGTGGCATCAAACCAGTCTATTTATGAACAATATCTAACTTAGCAGTTTGCCTTCTTTTCACTGGCAGTCCATAATATGAAACGACATTTTGGAGTGTCTACATGTCATGCATAAGGAAGTTGAAATGTATCTCATGCCACAGAAAAAATTGTCCATTTCCTCTCCTTTCAGTAGACTCATTTTATACCTCTTCCGATCATCCCATCGCTTATATTGATAGCCCGAAACTGAGACTCAAGAATATAGTATTTATGTGGCGTGCATATGACTCACAATATGTGGATATTTCTAGAATTTAGTAGATCATCATGGAATCAAACTCTGAATTGATTGGCATACCCTAACCATTTCCGAAAAGGATTTCCAAGTCATCCTTATAATACAAATAGGTAGCAAAAGGGAACCCTCCAAAGCTTATGAGCTCCCCATTCCAAAATGGGTATCGGTCATTTGTTCAATGTTGAGGTACAGAGTGACTCGGTTGATAGGAAGAGGACCTCACTCTTTTTCATGAGCCTATTCCTATTCCCACCATGCCCTTTTCTATAGGAATTTCTTCTTTCTAAATAGATTTTTGTGACTGCTTTCAGTGTGGTGTCTGAAAGAGAATGATTGGCCACAAAGGTAGATTGCTCTATGGACACAATCTGAGGGAGTATCTTCTTCAACCTATAGGAAATAATCTTGGCAATAACTTTATACATCTCATTGCAGTAGGAAATAGGCCTCAAGTCTAATAGAGAAGATACATAATTTCATGTGGGAATCGAACAAATGAAGGAGTGGTTTACCAATCTCACCATTCTCCATCCAACAAAGAACCACCTCACAACACAACAAACATCCTCTATGATCACCTCCCAGAAGAGTTGGAAGAACTTGGAGTTAAAGCCATCTGGTCCGGGAACTTTGGAGGCCCCGATAGAGAATAGATCATTTCTGATTTTTGAGTCAGAAAGAGGTTGGATAAGGTAACAATGCAAATCATCATCCACCTTCCTTGCAGGAAGATTTACATTTCCAAAACCAGATAGATTTCCATTATAGAGGTTAGAGAAGAAAGTGACAGCCTCCTCCCCATCTTCATCATGTCCGTTGATAGTGGAACCATCCTCATTTAGAAGAGAGTGAAGAAGATCCTTCATTTTGTTCTTCTTAATAGCTTCATGAAATATACATGTATTACGATCACCATCTGGTATCCATATGATTTTCCCGTGTTGCACATATTTAACTCCTCCGCTTTCTCCAATAGAGAAAATCTTTTCTCAACAACTACCTCAGCAACAATGAGATTGAGGGAAAGGGGGTCGATTCTTAATCTCTGAGCATCCCTATTGTATGCAGCTTTGGCACCATCTATAAGGGTAGGGATGTTAGACAAGGACCTCACTCAAGATCTGAGAGAAGGCTTTACATGTCTTAGCTTCTCTGCTACAATGAAAGGTGGATTCCCTAAAATTGGGGTCCTTCACTCCCTCTTAATGATGTCAGCACACAATGGCCATTCAAGCCATGTGTTGAAGAAATGAAAGGGTTTGGAGATAGATTGGCACATTCTAATCAGTATCTAGGCATGATCACTATTGGGGTGGCAACCTCAATTAATAAGTACATGGGGTTAAACATCGACCCAAGACTGGTTGGTTAGTCCTCTATCAAGATAGGAGGCAATGCACCTATGGGCTGCTTTTTTTCATCCAAGTAACTAGCCCTCCAGTCATGTTAATCTCTATCAACCCTGGAGCATCAACAATAGTGTTAAAATGATCCAAGCATGAGTTTGGTATGGACAAATCACCATACTTCTCATTGGCTCTGAGGATATGGTCTAAATCACCAATGAACAACTGAAGAAGATCCTGTTGATTTGCATTCTTCAATACTTCCCAAAGTCTCCTTACACACATCTCAGGTGAATATCCATAAACCATTGAAATGACATTGTGAAGTCCTCCCCGATTAATACAAATGGTTGTGATCATCTGATCCACAGTGAAGATCACTTGAATATCCTAGATCTCTAGTTTCCATATAATGGCAATGTATCCTCCCTCAATTTTATTAAGGTTAGAGTCACTACCCCAGCCATTGGGGAAAAAGCTAGAAATCATCCTGCTAATAGCTCTTCTAATCCTTGGTTCCAAGAAAATAACAATGGAAGGTTTGATTTCTTGGATAACCTTTCTCAAACTCACATGTTTCAAAGATTGATATGCCCCCTCAAATTCCATGTAAGGATGCACATTACTTCCTCTTGTTTTAACCACCCCTTCTAGGAATGGATCCTCCATTTCTGGTTTTCATGGCAGAAATGAGGTTTTCTAGCATAGTCTCATCCCTACCCATAGCCAGATCCTCCATCTTTGGATCTTGCATAAATTCAAACAGGTTCTAGGAGTAGTCAACCACCAAACCTATAACACCTACATTCCTTAGGTGTGTCGGTCTTCTACCATTGGTAATAGGAGATAAGTCACCAATTCCAATCGAGTCACCTTTCTGAGGCATATCAACAAGCATCTCTTCTTCCTGAGACCCTACTAGCTCCAAGCTAGAAGCATCTACACCCAAATTGGGACTAGAGGGAGAGGCGACAGCAAAAGTTTTGTCTAGCATAGTAGGGATGATCTCTGCCTCACCCGTCGTCCCAGCAATCATCGAAGTTTTGGTTCCCTCTTTAGTATCACCTTGTCTTTGGGCCACAATTTTGGAGAGATTCCTCCTTCAATGAGATGAGGACCTACTCCATGTTGGGTGTATATCTTGAGGTGGGGGCGTGCTCTAGGGAAGGCTCCATCACAGTGTCTAAAGACTATGCACGTATTGCATATATCCAGAAGAGCTTCATAGAGAACTCTGATCAAAAAATCTGAGTCATCTAGGAGTTTGACCATCACCACCATAGATGGTGTTTTGTCTACCTCAATGTCCACACACATCCTCGCCGCCGCCAAAGAAGGTCTAGAGGTGTGGAAATTATAAGCTCCAAGTTTTTCATAGAATAACCCACACAGGAGGTCGCCCTCCTAGATTAGTGTCTGCCCATGTCTGGAAGATTCACCCACACTGAAGCCATCTTCAGAGCTGCTCTTCTAAAATCAGCCTCCAGTGTCCATCTTCAAGTCAATACCAAGTGGCTATCGAAGAACCAAAAATCCTTCTCTAAGGGGATCCTCAAGTCTTGAGCATTGGAGAACTTGGCTAGGAACAAACCTTTTGTGAGAGCTGAAAGTTGAAGGTCTCCCCTCAACCTCTAGGATCTCATCATCCACCCTTGCAGCTGCTCAAACACCACCTTTTACCCCAATTCCTAAATGATGGTTGAGTATTTATGGTATTGGTCCATCTCAACTATCATCAGAGCCGAGAACTATTTCCATGGTCTGTTGTCCTCCTCCTTGAAGAAGGTGTCTTTAGGGACCTCCATGCCATCTTCTATCCTTTGAGCTCTAGGTATGGAGGGTACCACCTTCGCCACCATCTCAACCCATGCCCTAGAATAGGTGACATCGGCCGCAGGATCACCGGAGGTAGGCACGGGTAAAAGATTAATATGGAGGGTTGTCAAAGGGAGGGCAAGATTATAGGTGGAAGAGGTGGGTGCTCCCCCACCATGGCGAGGAGGCGGCACCATGAGAAGGCCCATGCTAGATATCGAACATAGGTTTCTCACTCTAAGATAGGATGTACCGTATGCAAAATCGGCATGGTTCTTCATAAGGTATTTGGTTACAATTATGACTACTTGCAATATCAATTGTTGGTGTTTGCCAAGGATTTCTCTAGGATTGGAAAAATAAATTATTGAATGTTTATTTCCATATTCTACTCAATTATAATACCATTATGAGTATCACATAAATTAAGATATCATATTTTGAACCTTGGGATGACATATATCAAGGGGTGATGCACATGAGCCTAGATCAGACAGTGATCATGCCCAAGATATCATATCAAGTATGGGTTAGAATATGTGATGAAATTTCCAGTTCTTATTTGCAAGTAATTGACTGATTATATGTTGTTATGTACTTGCACACTTTTGCATGCACACTACATACACAATATAGAAATATATTGATCCACAATTAATTTCACATTATTTTAGGTAAATGTTATACATGAAGATATTAAGACACGATGCACATATGAAATTACTTGAAGACATTAAAGATAAGTAAAGGAGATTAGTTAGATACTTCTTCTCATAGGTATTAGTTCCCATGCTAAAAGTTCATGTAACTCCTTAGAGGAATATCATTCTATAGTTTATACACAATATTTTTGAGTTAATGAGAATTATTTGTTATTATTTTATATTTGGTAAAATCAAGATCTTGTTAATTTAGGTAATGGATCTCAACTTTAAGGTCTTTCCTTAATTGGGGGACACTAAAAAGTGAGGTCGTTACACCTCCACTCCATGGTTGATTCATGTATTCCTCCACCATGGGATCTACTAATGTATCGAAGATTTTCGCCACCATACGAGTTATTTCATCATAGGAACTGTAAGGAAATGGTGGTAGTGTAGGGAAGAGACATGTCGCTTGGGCTAAAGACGGTCCATTCTTACAGAGACAGCTGTAAGAGATGACTTCTTTGGTCCTTACCACCACATTTTTTGCAAATTTATTCATCTTGGGTGGATTTTATGTTGTTGGGGCGGAATGGAGAGAAAGGGTTAATTTTGTGATAGGAATGGGGTGGTAATCATAGGTGGGGTAGGGTAGATGTTGTGGGAGAGTTTGGGAGTTGATTGGGAGGTGTATGATGAACAAATAGAACTTGGGGAGGTGCTAAAGTTGTAGCACGGCTTCTGAACATGAGGAATGACCTTGGAGTTGTGGAGAACTGGATTACAAATGTCACTGGAAAGTGCTGGATCAGGTAATTAATGATTTAGGCCCACAGGAAGCATGACCGTGTTGCATGACACGGCCGTGTTGGTTGGCTGGATCTACGTTTGTGTTGGTCCACACGGCATGTGTTGTCTTTTTGGTCACATGGCCATGCTGCTTTGCTCGACCATTCTGGGTCTGCTCATGCTTTCTCCTTTTTCTTGATATTCCTTGTTGACTTGAGTGTCTCACAATGACCGTTCATGGTACCATGGTCATGATGGTTACTGTCGTATGTCATTCTAACATGAATCTCATCAAAACATCAAATCTTGAAACCAAGATTTTTTCATTAATTCTCTTCAACATTTCAACCGAGTTCCTTCATTTCATCACTTGTTTCAACTACACATCTAAAATCTAAACAAAAACTATTAAAGAAAGTGTGTGTGTGTGTGTTTTTTTTTTATGGAAAAGTTTAATAATAACCAAAAAGTATCAAAATTGGAAGGTTGGGTGAAAAATTCCCCAAACCTAGGTGGTTACCTCCCACACCTGTTGAGTTTCATGCCTTCAGTGGGGCTTCTTATAGTTTCTTCAATCAATAAACCATTTGGGATCATTGTGTGTCCACTCCTACAATATCTATGTCTCTCATTTTCATTCAAAATAAGTGGTGTGTCCCATTGACCACAAAAGCTATCATGAGTTATTCCATCTAGATCTCCTTCTTTCAAATAATCAATCAGACTCTTCAAGTGACCATGTTCAACATCCTCATCTCATTCTCATTGGTTGGGGCCTTAGACATATTTATCTTTATCTTTGTATCCATTAAAGAGACAATCATTGTGCAACTACACACATGTATCTCGACATCAGTTGTATTTAAGAATGTACTTCCCAATATGATGGGAATCTTCCTATCCTCCATATCCATATCAAGAACAATGAAACCATCTAGGAGCACAATGGCCCTTTTCTTGTCTTTCATCACCAAAACATCATCCAGTTGTCCTCTAGGCACTTTTATGGAGTAGTCCTCCAGTTGAAGAGTGCAATGAGCCGATTTCAACTTGCCTAATCCCAACTCAACATAGACACTATATGACATCAAATTCATACTAGATCTCAAATCAAGAAGGGACTGGTCTATGTGATGTCCCCCTATGTAGCTAGCTATGAATGGGGCTCCTGGGTCTTTCCTCTTCATGAGAAGTGAGAGTTGGATGATAGATCTCACTTGTTCAGTCAACTTGATTTCTTAGACATTCTCCCCATTGATTTCCTATTCACAGTACACTGGTCCTTGAGAAACTTAGCATAAGATGGGATTTTCCTAATAACATCCAACATTGGGATATTCACCTTCACTTGCTCAAACATCTCTAAAATGATGACCTTGTGTTTTGCCTCCTTTTACTTTCAGGGGCTCATCCAATGCGTCATGGAATGGTGGCTCACTTGCTTTTGCCTTACTTTCATCACCATGATTTTCATGTGGCATGCCATGAAATGGAACACTAGGGATGGTAGAACCTATAGAAGTAGTGTGAAGTGGAGCACACAATATCACGTACTCAAAATGAGGTGTTATAATATCAACTTCAGCAATTTCAACCACAACAATATTGCCATTTGGCTTCTTTTGCATGTTCATCAACATTCCTTTATCTTGTGGGCATCGTAAGAGATCTTCCACTCCTAAGACCAAGCACAATTCCTCCTTACTCATGGTGGAGATGGGGATCTTGTCATGTCTATGGAGGAGGTGGAGATAATACTTGGTATTTGAATTGAGGTGGAGGAGAAAATTGAGGTTGTATGTGAAATGGTGGGATGGTTGTGGTTGTGGAGGTGGTGGAGGTGCATAAGGCTTAGGATGGCCTTGAAAGTGATATATGGGATGCACTTGCATAGGAGGTGGAGTATAGAAAATTTGTCAAGCACCCATTGGTATACTTGATTCATTGAATTCATTATGGGTTGAGAGGACAGCTTTGCTTTCGCTTGAAGAGAAAGAATTGAGGAGAGTTGCTCTAATTTTTCCTCAAACATTCTTTTGTACATCATCAAAGCTTTTTAACCTAGAGAGAACTTTATCCTCAAACCTTGAGATATATCTTGGTCTTTGTTGTTCTAGGCAGCTTTGAGAATGAGGTATCTTCACTTCTTCACCAAAGGACTCAACAAAATTAATTGAGTGACAAGGAACACTTCCCACTTGGTTTTTCACAAAACTCATCATTTCCCCAAGAATCTTCATCATTCGTGGGTTTTGATCACTAGGAGTTGGATATATCACACCAAAGGGTCGAAAACCATCATTTATTATGTTAGAAGATCAAATCCTTTAGCTTTTTGCCAAATGCCCAAACAATGACCATGACTCTTTGGGTGGTTTAGCCATGAAAGCACCTTCACTAGATGAATCCATTATAGCTTGACCCATTGGAGATAGACTAAAGTAAAAGGACTGAACAAGTTTCTACAAAGGAATTGTTGATTTGAGAGTTATACATTGCCCATATTTTGATAATGACTTAACCATTCCATTCCTATGTATCTAATACGTTTGTTCAAGATTGATTTTAGGCTTCAGGTACATGAAAAGGATCAAATTACACAAGCCCTAGCTTGTCCAAATTCAAGTCAAAAACAATGCAAGTGTGCATTTTAGAAAATCACTCCAAATGACCTTAAATTCCTTTTGTAATCACTTGTATTGATGATACAACTTGTAACTAAGGTGAAAAAAAACCAGGGATACTTAATTCCAATGTTTGGTCACTCAAAAGTCAAATTCAAAAATTTGTCATAGGTTGTTTATTAGTCGAATTGGAAACTCGACCGATCCAGTGATGGATTTTCTAAACATGACCAATCGGTCGATTTTCACACTCACATAACTCGATCGATCGATCAACTAAGAAAAATTGATTTTGACTCACCAGTCGAGTTTCCTAGAACAAACTCGACCAATAGTTTAACAATTGGCTTCATCACTTAGTGGATCGGTCGAGTTACCTTTATTGAAACTCAATTGCATGTATTGTACAAAAAATGCAGAAAAAAGTGATTATAACCATTGGAGAGTTGTTGTGGGAAAAAATGGATTTGTTGTAAGACGTCCTTAAGTGTTCCCACACTCAAGGGAACACCCCCATCTATAAATAGGACCGCTTTGAGCTCATTCCAAGTTTTCTCATTCATGATATTCTAAGTCCTTGCTATAGTTGAGTGTGTTGCAACTCCTTGAGCCCGTTTCTCTCTCTCATTTACAAAGCATTTTGTGATTATGAGTGAGTTAGGAAAGTTGTAAGAGAGCTACCTCCATGTGCTTGTAAACCTCTCATTCCATTCCATCTTCCCTACCCCTTTTCTTAAAGAGCAAAGGTTGAAGAAAGCTACTCCGATTGAAGGTGAAGTTGTTGATCTTCTTCTTCAAGGTTGAAGAAGAGGTGAAAATCTTCTGCAGATGAAGGAGAAGGGCAAGGACAAGATTCAAGAAGAGTGGGAAAATTCCTTCAAGGCCAAAACTCGATGCAAGTGTGGGTAAGTCCTTGTTTAAGGTTGAAGACACCTTGATCAAGTGGGTAAGTATTTGTGTAGGTGGAAGAATCTTGTCTTGAATAGGTAAGTCTTTGGATTTATGGTGGTCTCCTCGTATATCTTATGAATGAATATAAGTATACACAGATTGCAAAGTCCTATAAGTTGACCTCTCTAGGTAGTGGATTAACTATTTCCTAGTTTGGAGATTGGAACCATTCTAAACCACCTTGTCCAAGTGCATGTTTCAATTTCTCTCATCCTTTCTATGCTTGATTAGATAAGACTTCAAATTGGTCTTAAGCTATTGGTTTTGATTGATATAATTTGAAGGTTTAACTTATCTTGTGAGAATTTTGAAGCTCTATTCACCACCCTCTAGAGACCTAGATCCAACAAGTGGTATCAGAGCTCCTGGACGTAAAGGTTATATGAATATTTATGCATAATGTATCCCATGAGGGTTTCATTTGACAAATGGAACAAGGAGTGGGAAGGTCGGGAGGGCTGAGGATGTGGAGGTGCATGGTTGGAGGTAGAGGCTCAAGGTGTGGGAGAGGAAGGATAGGCACATACTTCTAAAGTGTGTTCTCACTGATGCAAACTCCTTTACAGGTTGGTTTGTAATGATGGTCATGGAAAAGAGATTTTCAAGTGGAAACTTGAAAAAGACCACAGATTAGGGCTAGGTAGGGTGGGTGGGTGCCATGAGTGTTCTTTCCAGAGTCAAAGTAGGTCATGTGGTGGGGAACATATCTTTACCACTTGACTCCGATGTTCTTCAAGATACATAACATAATCACTGCAGTGTTTTCTACAATTTCACTATGGTTTTTCTTGGGATGAATATTGCAGTTAACAACTAGGGTGAGTATGTAGTTCATGATGTCTAAGGCTAAGGAGGGAAGGGTACACTTCTTACTATACAATAACGGAGGCTTCTTCAAGAATTTGTGAATATTAGGAAGAGTGGAATCATATTGCTTGTAGAAAGCCTCAGGGTCAACTAGGTCAAAATACTCAGGGTAACTGTTATAACCTCATTTTCCAAAACATGTAATGAGATTTGTGATTCTCCTTTAAATGATAAAAAAGATCAATGTTTGATTTCATGGTTTGTTTTGAATGATTTTCGTGAATAATAGCCTTGCATGCTCTTTTGATGGGCCTTATTGGCCATTAAGCCCAATTGAAAGAAAAAGAAATGAAAAAGAAATTCATTGGGATAATGGAAATATAAGAAAATGGATAAATGATGATTAAAAGGCTAAAAGATATTTTCCCAAAATAGAATTACGAGTTATAAAGGTTCCTTGAGGTTCAAGGAACTCAGGATAATTATATAATAGCAAGGGAAATAAAGAATAAATGGAAAATATGAATAAAAGGGTGTTTTCTTGTAACTAAAGAAAAGGAACTGTTTGATTAAGGTAATGATCCCAATTTTTGCAGGATGAAAGATAAAAACATAAAAGAGCTTCCCCAAAATTTGAATAAAAATGGAGTTAAGAATTGTGAGTTATGGTTTTTCCAAGTTATCTTTAAATTGGGAAGATAATTCGAATATTTGGAAATCTTTCCTTTTTCTGTTTGAGTGCGGACAATGATGGTCATTGGATCTTGATCCAACCAACCCAGCCCATCATCTAGAGTCCCAACGGGACACAGACTGTATCCGCCCACAGGGGATTTTCCCCTCGTGTTTCCGATCACAGAAGAGCACGAGCACTTATGGGAAGTGTCCCATTAGGTTCGGGGGAGAGAGAGGAACATTCTCGACCCAAGGTTGGACGGCTTTCCTTGTGTATGCACGAAACACCCAATTGGGTTGAAGGTCATCTTAGTGTCGGGGTCAGAAACCCTAAAGGGGACCCTCCGTACCCTAGAAATAGACCACCACTCTAGTCTTTGTGCCCTAGCGATCTTGAGAGGCCACCTATTACACCTCAAAGCTCCCTCTCCGTCTCAATTGCCCCTGCTCCAGCGAGCTTCAGCCGCGGCGCCGCCGCGTGATTCGAAGAAGAAAGGAAGAAGAAGGACTAGCATCTGCCGTGTGATTGTGATCCATCGTTGACTCGCTTGAGGATCCGACGACCAAGGGCCGACGTGCCTAACCTTAAGGCGATAGTGGAGCCAGCCATCGCGGGGCGTTGATCAGGGGTCCATCGTGGGCCAGAACGCCATCCAACGGACGACAGCCCGCAGTTGCGCATGTCTCAGTTCTAGTGGAGACCCTTGACGCAGAGCGTCAGATCCTGACGTGGACCTTGGGCACACCGATCCAACGCTCCAGGAATTTTGGTAAATTCCCTCTCTAATCGAATTTGCAAATAAATGCTTTTCCTTGCTAAAATCATAGAAATAGCTAGGACCTCGTATAAAGGAACTTTATATATGAAATTTGGGTAGAAAAATGCAAGGAATCTGGTAAAAATGATTTAAGAACCTGATTCTATTTCGTTTTAAAAAAGTACGTTAATTTGAAAGAATAATGCATTGAAAAGTAATTAGAAACCCTAATTTCATATAAAAGATGTTTCATTGTAACTTAATGGGTTAAATCGAGGATTATCAACCTGTTAATTAATAATATGAAGTTTTCATTCGTTTTGAATATAAAGATGTCTAAATTAGGATTTATGTCTCTAAATGACATATAATGTACATGAAAACCCTAATTTAGGGTAAAAGAAGAAGAAAACCTTGTTATTTGGATAAATTACTAAATAATGATCCTAAGACTGATAGGAATACTAAAAAGAGAGAATTTAAAGATTTTAAGTGGATTTGATGAATTATGGTTCAGAATACTTAAGAATGAAGGCAAAACCCTAATTTCCAAGTAAACCCTAAATTTTGGAATAGAACCCCTAAGGAATAAGATGGAGTTGGATAAATTTTGATAAATATAGTTGGAATGTTTATTTCAGGGTTTCTATGCAATTTTCTTGCTTGCTTGGATATTCTCTCTCTTCATATTTAATTCTGTAACCAAATCTACAATAAGAGGTATGTGGTTACACTTATGACTATACCGATTAGTTTTCCGATGATTTTATCGACATTTCCCTCAATGCTTGAAATAACTATTGGATGTTTTGATTCCTGCAACTATAAAGTGACTATGACTATCACTATGAGTATACATGTATAATTAGCTAGATTTGAGTCCACCCCTGTGGCTATGCAAAGGCTAAGGATAACCTAGAGCAAGGTCTAGGGTATTATGAGTTAGAAACTGGGCTACACATGTGTAGTGCCATGAGACTCTTAGCATACCATGAGTTAAGGAGTGGGCTACCGACGGGTAGTGCCATGTGACTCAACCCTAGAAATTGATTCACCTATTAGGTGAAGTCATGAGGGGTATAATGGTAATCTACCATAAGGGAGGTAGTATCCAGGTCCACTGCAGGGACAACACAGGGGATAGGGTGGACATGGATCGCATAGTTATACTTAAAAACGTAAAATTGTTTGTTAAATGACAATTGAATGTAATACATTGTTATAGATAATTGCATGATTAGTGAATCCCCCACATACCATCTTTGGTTGACCGACATTTTGTTTGTCAGCGTTTTAGGTACAAACAAAAAGGACAAACAGTAAACTGTCATATTGTGAAATACACAAATTAAAATCCAAAGGAGGATTAGTTAGTTAGTCCCAGTTATGGATAGAAGTTTAGAAATCCAAAATTTTCAAAGGTATGCAAAAATTTTATTTATTACAGCTTTTCAGTTTAGTCTAGTAGAATTTAATAATTGTTATCAATCAATTGTTGAACCTTGATCCGGAAATTGATAACGGCACTGACCTCTCGGTCTCCCTTAATTGGGGGTTACCAGAAGGTGGGGTCATTACATTTGGTATCAGAGACAAGGTTCTCCACTTAATTGTTAATAATTATTAAATTTTACAAACTATGTAGAACACAATGGAGTTATTAGAGGATTTTCCGAAAGACTGAGGTGTCTAGAAAAGGATCACTTCCGGGGGCTGGAAAAATTTTCCTCTGCACCGCTAGTCGGAATACGAGGACTCCTGGAATGTGTGACTGTCTGGCCGATGTCCTAGGATTTGAATCGAAATAAGATATCTTTAGGACTTCCTCATCTTATTCATCCCTTCTAATCACATATTCTATTAAGGACTTTAAGAGTTTGGGTTTTCTCTCTCCTCCTCACCCTCATGTGGTATGGGTAAGTAAGTTAAGGATTAAGGAATCCTCCATCAAATTAATGAAAGATACATAATGAGATGTCACTGACATAAGTATAATTAGTTTAATGATAAACTAAAGGTCTGTTTGTTATGCTTATGTAGATGGCTCGTATAAAGGTTGTGGCAATCCCTTTCTCCACCAGCGGAGGTGGGCCACCCCATAAAGAGAATGGGTCTTCTGAGAAGAGGAAGCAGAATCATGGTGGAGAGACCTATAAGAAGAGAAAGAGGCATGAAGAAGTTGTGCACGAGGCCCCCAACCCTGAACCAATGCCCAGCTTTAACCTAGAGCAAGGGGAAGGACCAGAATATGAAGAACACCATGTGTATGAAGAGGAAGCCCGAATGGAGGAGGACCAGCCTGGTGGTCCAGAACTAGCCATGGTGATTCACACCACAGATGCAGTTTGGATGGAACAGTAAAAGAAACTGACTGAGGCTATCCGTGCACTGGCTCTTAGGGATATGACTTGGAATGAGAATGGTGAGCCATTTCCTGTTCAACCTTGACTGGGAGCCACCATCCTGGACTTCATTAAGATGAACATCGAGAAGTTTTGGGGAGAAGATAAGACAGAGGTGGTCAACAAATCAGAAGCTTGGCTGCTTGTAGTCGAGAATGGATTCCACATGCTTGTGGTACAGCCGAGCAAGAAGGTCCTCTTTGCTGCTCATCTCCTGGAAGGAGCAGCCAAGATATGGTGGGAGTCTCACATCACCGACCGTGATTTGACAGAGGAACCCATGGAATGGGCTGATTTCAAGATGATCTTCACAGCCAGATTCGTCCCAGTCTCAGCTAAGAAGGAAAAGGAAAGGGAGTTCACCAACATGACCCAAGGAAACTCTTCGGTGGCGGACTTCGGGCACAAGTTCCGAATCTTGGAACACTTTGGGTACAAGATGGATGAAGAAAGAAGGGTGGATCACTTCATAGAGAATCTTCACCCTGCCATCAGACCCCATGTGATGGCAAGCAAGCCTAAGACCTTTGCTGAAGCCTACAACACTGCTATAGACATGGAGAGGACTGTGATGCCTGTCGAGTTTCCACCCAAGGGGTACTTGGGTTTCATTGAAGGAGCCCAAGGCCCGAGAAACAACCACAAGAAGGGTCCAGGATGTCATCAAGATAAAGGAAAACATGGAGGAAAAGGGAAACCCCGTCACGAGAACAATCGACCTCCTTGTCGCACCTGCGGAAAGGGGCACGCCGGTGAATGTTGCTTCAAGAATAATATGTGCTTTTGATGCCACCAAGAAGGACATCTGCAATCGGTCTGTCCTATGCCAGATCCCAGGGGACCAGGACAAGTGGCAGCCCCACCAGTAGCAGCTCCACCAGTTGTAGTCCCACCTATAGTTGTAGCCCCACCTGCTGGAGAGAGAAGACAAGCTCGAGTGTTTGCCATTGACAATGAGGAGGCTCAAGTTAATGCTAATCGGTTGATCGAGGGTAATAACCCTTAGAGTTTTCTTTTCTGGTTTAAAGTTAAGCATGTAATGGTCTAATGCATGGTGAACAATAATGTAGGCATGCTTGAAGTTATGGGACAAAATGTGAAAGCTTTGTTTGACTCTGGATCTACTAATACTTTCATTTTGAAAAATCTTGCAACTGTGCTATATTTGGATATCAAGGATTTAGGGTATGTCTTAGATGTTACAAACCCTAGTGGTCGAATCTTTACTTCCCTTTTGAAAACCCCAGTGGTATCTATGAAATATCGAGATCATGATTTTCCTACAAACTTTATCCTTCTTGACATGAATGATTTTGATGTAATCATTGGCATGGATTGGCTTTATACCTATAGGGCCAACATTGACTATAGGGAGAAGAAAGTGATCATCAAGAGACCAAGTCAACCACCTTTTATCATTAGGGGTAGGAAGGATGCCACTACCAGCCTGTATGTGTCAGTCGTGAAAGTAGAGCGGATGATGAGTAAAGGGTGTCAAGCTTTCCTAGCAGTAGTCACCAAGCCAGAACCCAAGGTGCAACCCTTAGAAGAAATAGAGGTAGTTAGGGGCTATGCAGATGTTTTCCCAGATGATCTACCTGGGATTCCTCCCGAAAGGGAGGTAGATTTTTCAATAGAGCTAGCTCCTGGTACAAACCCTATTTCCCGAGCACCTTATAGAATGGCCCTTGCTGAGTTGCTTGAGTTAAAGAAGCAATTGCAGGAATTGTTGGATACGGGTTTTATCCGCCCTAGCACATCACCATGGGGAGCACCGGTTCTTTTTGTAAAGAAAAAGGATGGTTCACTCTGAATGTGCATAGACTACCAGATGATCAACCAGGCTACCATTAAGAACAAATACCCTTTACCCCAGATAGATGACTTGTTTGACCAGTTGAATTCGGCTTGAGTCTTTTCCAAGATTGACTTGAGGTCGGGTTACCACCAGTTGAGGGTTAAGAGTGAGGACATCCCAAAAACAGCTTTTAGAACCCCGTATGGCCACTATGAGTTCGTGGTTATGCCTTTTGGGTTGTCCAATGCACCTAGTGTGTTCATGAACCTTATGAACAGTGTGTTTCAACCCTTCCTTGACTCATTTGTCATAGTGTTCATAGATGATATACTGGTTTATTCGGATGACGTAGATCAACACCGAGACCACCTAAGTAAAGTCCTTGATATCTTAAGAAAGCATAAGTTCTATGGGAAGTACTCTAAATGCGAGTTTTGGATAGACTGAGTCATGTTCCTTGGACACATCATCTCAGGAGGAACAATCATTGTAGATCCAGCTAAAGTGTCGGCGGTTCAAGACTGGCTAGCACCGAAGAACCCCTCCGAGATACGAAGCTTCTTGGGGTTAGCAGGATATTATCGGCACTTCATCGCATATTTCTCAAAGATCGACATGCCTCTGACCATGTTGACTCAGAAAGATGTGAAGTTTGTGTGGTCTGATGTTTGTGAAGCTCATTTCCAGGAGCTGGAAGAGAAGATGACCACCGCACCAGTTTTAACTCTACCATCAGGTAATGAGGGTTTCATGATTTTAACCGATGCATCAAAGATGGGACTTGGCTGTGTGTTTGAATAGAATCGACATGTGTTTGCATATGCCTCCCGACAACTCAAACCCAACAAGGTGAATTACCCGACCCATGACCTGGAGTTAGCTGCTATAATCCATGTGTTGAAGATTTGACGACATTACCTATATGGTGCCACTTTTGAAATCTCCACCGACCATAAGAGCCTGAAGTATCTACTGACGCAGAAAGCCTTGAATCTACGAAAACGACGATGGATGGAGTACATGAAGGATTACGACTTTACCATTGCCTATCACCCAGGGAAGGCGAATGTCGTAGCTGATGCTTTGAGTCAAAAACAACTAAGGTGTGCAGTTGTGTTGTCCAGACAGTGGAAGAGCTTAGAAGAGTCGGTGGAATGGTCACCCCAACCGTTAAATGATCGAGTTTGATTGGCCAACATCCAGATCCAGTCTGAATTGTTGAGTGAGATTGTCGCAGCACAATTGGCCAGTGGAGGACTCGATAAGATGAAAGGTTTGATGAAGAAGCCTCAGACCCATCTTTCTTTGGGAATAGACGGAGGAATATGATTTGAGAATCGCATATGGGTTCCTGAAGATTCATCGTTGAAGGAACGTATCCTACAAGAGGCTCATGGTTCTAAATACACGGTGCACCCAGGAACTACTAAAATGTTTAAGGACATGCAGAGGTTTTTCTGGTGGCCAGGAATGAAGAGAGACATTGTAGCTTATGTAGCCAGTTCTCTTAAGTGCCAAATGGTGAAGGATGAACACCATTGACCTCGCAGACTTTTACAGTCTATAGAAATTCAAGAGTGGAAATGGGAGGAGATCACCATGGATTTTGTGGTGGGTCTACCCCGGACCAAGAAAGGTCATGATGTGATATGGGTTGTGGTAGATCGCCTTACCAAGTCAGCACACTTCCTTGCCCTGAAAACAACTACCAAGGTGTCAGATTTAGATGAGATGTATATCAGAGAGATAGTATGCTTGCATGGCGTACCCGGTTCCATCATCTCAAATAGAGACCCAAAGTTTACTTCCAAGTTGTGGAAGTAGGTTCAAGAGGAACTAGGCATAAGGTTGAAGTTCAGTACCGCTTATCACCCTCAGACAGATGGTTAGTCAGAAAGGACAATTCAGACCTTAGAAGATCTACTGAGAGCTTGTCTGCTCGATTGGCGTGGCTCATGGGAGAAGTACCTACCTTTAGCTGAGTTTTCCTACAATAATAGTTACAAAGCCAGTAATCGGGATGCCACCATATGAAGCTCTATATGGGAGACTGTGTCGGTCACCACTTCACTGGGATGATGTTGGTGAAAGGACCTTATTGAGGCCAGATGAACTCCAAGTGTATGCTGATAAAGTCACTTTGATCAGGCAAAGGATAAAGAGAGCACAGGACTGACAGAAGTCGTATGCTGATGTGAAACGGGCTGATGTGCATTTTTCTATGGGAGAACATGTTTTTCTGAAAATGCGACCGCTCCGAGCTATAGCTAAGAATAGAGGCTAGTTGAGTCCCCGATACGTGGGTCCGTTTGAAGTGTTAAAACGGATTGGTGAGGCCGCCTATCATTTGGCATTACCCCCTCAATACAGTATGATGCATGATGTGTTTCACGTGTCCAATCTGAAGCGATATGTGCAAGATCCAAGCCATGTGCTGAGCATTGAACCTATTGAGCTTCAAGCAAAGTTGTCTTATCATGAGTTGCCTTTGCGGATTCTAGATACCAAGGTAAAAGAGCTCAGAAATAAGAATATTGAGATGGTAAAGGTTCTCTGAAAGCACCATGGAGACGATGAGGCCACATGGGAGCTGAAGACGGACATGGAAAAAGCATATCCTGATTTGTTTTCTTGATTGTTGAATTTTGAGGGCAAAATTCCTATAAGGAGGGGAGGATGTGATAACCTCATTTTCCAAAACATGTAATGAGATGTGTTAATCTACTTTAAAAGATAAATAAGATCAATGTTTGATTTCATGGTTTGTTTTGAATGATTTTCGTGAATAATAGCCTTGCATGCTCTTTTGATGGGCCTTATTGGCCATTAAGCCCAATTGAAAGAAAAAGAAATGAAAAAGAAATTCAATGGGATAATGGAAATATAAGGAAATGGATAAATAATGATTAAAAGGCTAAAAGATATTATCCGAAAATAGAATTACGAGTTATAAAGGTTCCTTGGTGTTCAAGGAACTCAGGATAATTATATAATAGCAAGGGAAATAAAGAATAAATGGAAAATATGAATAAAAGGGTGTTTTCTTGCAACTAAAGAAAATGAACTGTTTGATTAAGGTAATGATCCCAATTTTTGTAGGATGAAAGATAAAAACAAAAAAGAGTTTCCCCCAAAATTTGAATAAAAACGGAGTTACGAATTGGGAGTTATGGTTTTTCCAAGTTATCTTTAAATTAGGAAGATAATTTGAATATTTGGAAATCTTTCCTTTTTCTGTTTGAGCGCGGACGATGATGGTCGTTGGATCTTGATCCAACCAACCCAGCTCATTGTTTAGAGTCCCAATGGGACACAGACTGTAGTCACCCACAGGGGATTTTCCCCTCATGTTTCCGATCACAGCAGAGCACGAGCACTTATGGGAAGTGTCCCATTAGGTTCGGGGGAGAGAGAGGAACATTCTCGACCCAAGGCTGGACGGCTTTCCTTGTGTATGAATGAAACACCCAATTGGTTTGAAGGTCGTCTTAGAGGCGGGGTCAGAAACCCTAAAGGGGACCCTCCGTACCCTATAAATAGACCACCACTCGAGTCTTTGTGCCCTAGCGATCTCGAGCGGCCACCTATTACACCTCAAAGCTCCCTCTCCCTCTCGATTGCCCCTACTCCGGTGAGCTTCAGCCGCGGCGCCGCCACGTGATTCGAAGAAGAAAGGAAGAAGAAGGACTAGCATATGCCGTGTGATTGTGGCCCATCGTGGACTCGCTTGAGGATCCGACGACCCAGGGCCGACGCGCCTAACCTTAAGGCGATAGTGGAGCCGACCATCGTGGGGCATTAATCAGGGGTCCATCGTGGGCCAGAACGCCATCCAACGGACGACAACCCACAACCGTGCGCATCTCAGCACTAGTAGAGACCCTTGACATGGAGCGTCAGATCCTGACGTGGACCTTGGGCGCACCAATCCAACGCTCCAGGAATTTTGGTAAAAATCCCCCTCTAATCGAATTTGCAAATAAATGTTTTTCCTTGCTAAAATCATAGAAATAGCTAGGAATCTTGTATAAAGGAACTTTATATATGAAAGTTGGGTAGACAAATGAAAGTAATATGATAAAAATGATTTAATAACTTAATTATATTTCCTTTTACAAAAGTACTTTAATTTGAAAGAACAATGTATTGAAAAGTAATTGGAAACCCTAATTGCATATAAAAGATGTTTCCTTGTAACTTAATGGGTTAAATTGAGGATTATCAACCTGTTAATTAATAATATGAAGTTTTCATTCGTTTTGAATATAAAGATGTCTAAATTAGTGTTTATGTCTCTAAATAAAAGATAATGTACATGAAAACCCTAATTTAGGGTAAAAGAAGAAGAAAACCTTGTTATTTTGATAAATTACTAAATAATGATCCTAAGACTGTTAGGAATACTAAAAAGAGAGAATTTAAATATTTTAAGTGGATTTGATGAATTAGGGTTCATAATACTTAAGAATGAAGGCAAAACCCTAGTTTCCAAGTAAACCCTAAAATTTGGAATAGAAACCCTAAGGAATAAGATGGAGTTGGATAAATTTTGATAAATATAGTTGGAATATTTATTTCAGGGTTTCTGTGCAATTTTCTTGCTTTCTTGGATATTCTCTCTCTTCATATTTAATTTTTTAACCAATTCTGCAATAAGAGGTATGTGGTTACGCTTATGACTATACCTATTAGTTTTCTGAGGATTTTATCGACGTTTCCCTCAATGCTTGAAATAACTATTGGATGTTTTGATTCCTGCAACTATAAAGTGACTATGACTATCACTATGAGTATACATGTATAATTAGCTAGAGCTGAGTCCACCCTTGTGGCTATGCAAAGGCTAAGGATAACCTAGAGCAAGGTCTAGGGTATCATGAGTTAGAAACTGGGCTACACATGTGTAGTGCCACGAGACTCTTAGCATACCATGAGTTAAGGAGTGGGCTACCTACGGGTAGTGCCATGTGACTCAGTCCTAGAAATTGATTCACCTATTAGGTGAAGTCATGAGGGGTATAATGGGAATCTACCATAAGGGAGGTAGTATCTAGGTCCACTACAGGGACAGCGCAGGGGATAGGGTACACATGGATCGCGTAGTTATACTTAAATTGTAAAATTGTTTGTTAAATGATAATTGAATGCAATACATTGTTATTACTAATTGCTTGATTAGTGAATCCCCCACATACCAGCTTTGGCTGACTGACGTTTTGTTTGTCGGCGTTTTAGGTACAAACAAAAAGGAAAAATAGTAAATTGTCATATTGTGAAATACACAAATTAAAATCCAAAGGAGGATTAGTTAGTTAGTCCCAGTTCTGGATAGAAGTTTAGAAATCCAAAATTTTCAAAGGTATGCAAAAATTTTATTTATTACAGCTTTTCAGTTTAGTCTAGTAGAATTTAATAATTGTTATCAATCAATTGCTGAACCTTGATCTGGAAATTGATAATGGCACCGACCTCTCGGTCTCCCTTAATTGGGGGTTACCGGAAGGTGGGTTCATTACAGTAACCCTTCCTCCAAGTGTCAATCACCTCAGTACCTGAGAAAAAGATGTTTAGGGTATCTTCAGAGACTTGGAATTTCTTCCTGGCTGTCATAGAAGTGAGGACTACTTCAGCATTTGGCAGGGGTATGAGTGTGTCATAATTCCATAGAAAGTTAGCATAGAATTCATGAATGACTTTCATGCTTATGGTGGAATTGTGGTAGCACATGTGTTTGACACACAAGGTGGAGAGGGGGTGGTCGTATAGCAACTCAGCTACTTGATCGATAACCCTTTGTCTATGAGGGGTTGGCTCGAAAAGGGCACAAAAAGGAAAAGGGTTCCTAGGAAGGAGCTCCTTGTACATATTTAGAGCCTCATTAGAGACAAAGAAGGTATCGTTAAAGGGTATAGGGTGTGAGTTTGAAGAGGAGGATGGTGCTCCAGTTGGGACGGCTCTCTATCTCCTATTTGACACCATGGAGACAAAACGAAAAGGATTTAGAGAACAAAAATGAGGAAAACACAACCACAAACCATCCACACACCTAGGGTTGATGGGAAAGAGGCCAAGGAAGGTTTATCTAGGTCAAACTAGGGCTATGGAGAGGAAGGTCGAGGCTGGGGTTGAGAGCTTAATGGAGTTAGAGGTTGAATCGATCAATTTTTCTCTAGTTGAGAGGAAGAAAAGTCGACCGAACCTAACTTATGTTAGCTCCATCCCGACCATCGGTCAAGTTCTATGACTCAAAAACTTGATCGATTGACTCTTTAAAAAAGCTCTCAGCCACTGATCGGTCGAGTTGGCAACTCGACCGATGGTCCACCTGAACCAACTTTAGAAATTCTAATATCTATCCATTAGAGTGCTAATTAAATTTATTTTTCTTGTCCATTTTGCATTTTAAACATACTGAGGCAACATCATTGGGTACTATTTTATGATAAAACATGTATTTGCGTAAAATACCCAAAAACAAGCAAAAAACAAGAAAAAAGAACATGAAAAATTGATTTTAGCATATTAGCAAGCAAGGGTGAAAAAACATATATGATACATGACAACTAGATGGAAGGCATATTAGATTCATCCAAAGTAGTTATGATCAGTTTAGATCTAATAAAATTAAATGCTCTCTAGCTAGAGGTTTAGTAAAAATGTCCGCCAACTAATTTTCTGTGTCCACATACGTGATATAGATATCTTTTTTAGCAATGTGATCATGAAGAAAATGATGATGAACCTCGATATGTTTATCTCTAATATGCAATATAGGATTGTGAGACAAGTTTATTGCACTAGTATTATTACAATAGATAGGAGAAGAATCAAAATAAATGTTAAAGTCTTGGAGCATTTGCTTCATCCATAGGACCTGGGCACAACAACTCCCACTACAATGTACTCAGTGTACTCAGACTCGGTAGTTGATAATGCCACTGTGCTCTATTTCTTGGAAAACTAAGACACCAAGCATTGTCCTAGGAGAAATAAAATGCCACTTGCGCACTTTCTATCAATCAAACATCCTGCATAATATGCATCATTGTAATCGATAAGAGTAAAGTCCCTTGACTTGGGATACCATAGTCTAAAATTTGGGGTTTTGGCTAAGTACCTTAAAATCCTCTTGATAGATATAAGATGTGATTTCTTGGGATTTGATTGAAAGTGAGCATAGAAGCCAACAATAAACATTATATCAGGTCTAGAGACAGTTAAATATAGTAATATTCCAATCATACCTCTATAGAGCTTCTCATGTATCTTCTCACCTTCTTCATCTTTATCAAGTTTGGTGGTGTTTGACATGGGTGTGTCCATTGGCTTGGTGTTCTCCATCCCAAAGCACTTAAGTAACTCACATGTGTACTTGCCTTGGTTGATGAATTTCCCATCTTTTGTTTGCTTGATTTGAAAGCCGAGGAAGAATGTGAGCTCACCCATCATACTCATATCGAATTCACTTTGCATAAGATCACTAAATTCCTTGTAAAGATCAAGGTTAGTTCTGCCAAAAATGATATCATCAACATATATTTGAATGATAAGAAAATTGTTAGAAGTGTGTTTTAGAGACAAGGTAGAATCTACTTTGCCCATGATATACCCATGATCTTACAAAAAGTTCTTTAATTTCTCATACCAAGCTCGAGGTGCTTGTTTGAGTCCATAGAGAGCTTTTTGCAACAAATAAACATGGTTATGTAAACTATCATGTTCAAAGCTTGGGGGTTGTGCAACATACACTTCCTCCTCAATTGTACCATTCAAAAATGCACTTATAACATCCATTTGATAAACAAGAAAGTTTTTATAGCTGGAAAAAGCAAGTAACATATGAATGGACTCAAGTCTAGCTATAGGTGCATATGTTTCATCAAAATCTATACCTTCCTAATGATTGTAGCCTTGAGCCACTAACCTTGCTTTGTTCCTTACCACTTTTCCGCTTTCATCTAGCTTGTTGCGGTAGACCCCATTTGGTTCCAAAAATCATTCTATCACTTGGTCTTGGTACTAGGGTTTAAACTTTGTTCTTTTCAAATTGCTCCAACTCTTCTTGCATGGCTAGGATCCATTTATCATCCCCAATAGCTTCTTTGATGTTTTATAGCTCGAGTTGTGAGATGAAGGTGATGTTGGCTTGTTCTTTGTTGAATGCATCCCGTGTCTTCACTCTTTCAAATGGTCACCTAAGATCATTTCTTTTGTATGATTCTTTTCAAAACAAGGGGTTGGACCCTTCTTCTCTTCATATTTCTCTTCTTCTTGTGTGGCCACCTCTTTTCCCTTTTTGGTGATGTTGAGTTCTTTTATATTAGGAATTACCTCACCTGCAACATCATCATTTGGTACAATATTCAAACTTTTCGAGAGAATCTTTTGTATTCAAAACAAAACAAGGACATCCAAAAACATGGAAATACTCGATGGAAGGCTTCCTGCTACGCCATAGCTCATAGGGAATTTTCTTCAAAGAAGGATGTGTAAGAACCTGATTTTGTATAAAACATGAGGTACTAACGGCTCTGGCCCCAAATCCTAGGCATCTCCTATAGTGACCTATTCTTCCTCTCTACAACCCCATTTTGTTGAGGTGTTTGAGGTGAAGAGATTTTATGTGCATATCCATATTCTTCACAAAAGCATTCAAAAAGATAATTTTCAAATTCTTCCCCATGATCACTACAGATGGAAACAATCCAACAAGAAGTTTCATTCTCAACTCGTTTGCAAAACCTAGAGAAAAAATCAAGTCTATCACTCTTGTAAATGGGTAATAAGAAAATACTTGGAACTATGAAGTGATTGAGTTATCATTGGTCCAAATATATCAATATGAAGAAGTTTAAGAGATCTCTTGGTGCTAAGGACTCCTTTGGATGTGAAGGAGGACTTGGCTTTCTTTCCTTGGGCACAAGGTTGGCATTCCTCATCCTTTTCAAAATCAAAATTGTGAAGTCCCTTGACCAAATTCTTTTTGCTCAACTTCTTCAACTTATGCATATTTACATGACCAAGCCGATGATGCCAAAGACAAATATCCTTCGAGTTGACTACTAGGCATCTACCAACAATAGGCTTAATAGAGTCAAGCATAATTACATTAAGATTACCACTTCTAGTTCCCTTATATATGACTTGATAGATGAGGGAATCTAGAATCAAGCATTCAAAATAAGTAAATAGCATAAGGTAACCATTATCGCATAATTGACTTACACTTATTAAATTGTGATGTAGGCCATCCACAAAAAGAACATTCTTGATACACAACCCTCACCATTCACCTTACCTTTCTTGTTTTCCCAAAAGGTAATTGGACCTCTTTTCTTCTTAGTGAAGTTGTTGAAATGTCTTATATCACATGTCATAAGCTTAGTGTAGCCACTATCAACAATCCATCTACCTTTTTCCTGCAAGAAAGGAGAGTGTCAGTTTCCAACTCAAACTTTGGGATCCAGAGTCATCTTAGGGACCCATTTCAACTTTGGGTTGGTCCCCTTAGGCTTGTAAGGACAATAAGTAGAGTAATGATCATCACATTGACAATGCGAACAAATCATAGGGTTCTTAGTGCCATAAGAATCTCCAATGAAAAATGAGGTTTCCTTACTCTTTTTCTTACCTTTGGCTTTGTTCTTGCCCTTAGGTGCTCCCCCTACAAATCCCAAACCACTAGTACCACTTTGTTTGGTAGAATGGTCAAGGATTTCATTTAGGGAGTTTTCCCTTTGAGGAATTTCTACAGAGAGGCTCTAATTCTATGATTGTCATCATTAAGAGATATGATAGTAGAAGACAAACTAGCAGGATCATCTCTAGCATGAATAAGTCGGCCTCTAAATAGAGGGCTTTAGTCAAATAAGAATCTTTCTCAAGAGAAATATAAGCAACATCATTACTAGTCAATATAGGTCTACAAGATAAATCATTAACTTGACCAAATAACCTAGCATTTTCAGATTTAAGCACTTAAATTTCTTTGATATAAACATCTCTTTCATCTCTATGAGCATCAACAATAAGCTTGAATTCAGAATTTTTAGTTTTAAGAGTTTCAAGCTCATTTAGGCACTTTTAATTATCTTCTTTAAGAGTTTCAATGTTCTTAACGTAAACACCATTCTCTACCTCAACTCCATTTTATTGGAGCCCAAGATCAAGAAATTGGCCTTGAAATCAATGTTCTCAAGATGAATTTCCTCATTTTGCTCAAGAATTTCAACTTTAGCATAAAAATCATCAATAAATTTTCCTAACCTTTTTCTTTTTAGATTTACATTTTACAAAATAAGAACGGGTATAAACAATCATATCAATAAGAGTTTCTTTAGATGACTCATGCAAGCTTACCTCACTTACCTCACCAATTTCTTCACTAGTAGAGGCCATGAGTGCAAGGTGGCACTCTCCATCTTCTTTGGAACTAGAGCCACTTGAGGATGATTCTTCCCAAGCTGCAATCTTGTGTCTTTTCTCCTTCTTTTCCTTCCTCTTGTACTTGCTCTCCTTCTTGTACTCTTCCTCCTTCTTGGAGTTGGCCTTGTGGTGTGACTTTCTTGATTTAGGACATTCACTCCTGTAGTGTGATGAATGCATATTCATCATGATTTCAAGTCACCATTTTGGGCCCAATTCAACTCAACACATTCACTTTTATCATTTGAAACACTATAATATTCATTTTTTCTCAATTCGCTAGATTATCATAAACTTGTGAATATATCTGTTGTTTTATGTAGATTTAATGGAACAATCAGTTGCAGACCCTGTTTCACTCAAGATCCTCCCAGCCTTGGTCTTGATCAATTGGTCTTGACCAACCAGTTTGCCTATTCGGTCTGCTCAATTGATCTTGGCTCCATTCTGTTTTGATATCATTTGTCTTGGGCCTTCTCCTCACCACATGACCACAAATCAACGATCCCTATCCATCCAACCACATGATCTGCCTTGGGCTGTCATTTTCCTTTATTCGGTCCTCACACCTCGACCCGCCCTCATGGTCTCAAGATCGTGAGGAGCGCCCTCACGGTCTCAAGACCGCAAGCACCCTAACGACCTTGAAACTGTGAGGACCGGCACCAGTATCATTCATGGATTGTCGTCAGTGCCACCTCCGCCCACCTGTAATAGGTCGACGCCACTTGCTTCCCCCATCTTGCCTTCCTCCCACTCACACCGCCTGCTCCTCCATGCTACCACTTGTAGCCACGCGATCACGAGACATGCTTCTTCGATCCCTAGACCACCGCCTGGACCTGCAACCACCTCCATCTCCAACGCTCACCCTGATGCTTGGTCTTGAGCACACACCACTCCGCGCCACCATCACCAGATCATGGCGACCCAAAATGCGGAGACCACGTGAGCCCAATTGTCATCATGACCACTAGGGCACGAGATAGTGACTCTTCAAAACCGCGAGGAGGCAATGAAGACTGTGAGGACCCCAGACTACAAGGACGTGTGAACGTGAGACCATGGAGGCCCTCACAGTCTCAAGACCGTGAGGAAGTCTCACGGTTTCCCAAACCAAGAGCAACACCAAAGCCTAAGACTGTGAGATCAAGTCTGAGGCGCGAAACCAAGAACTCAAGATCGATAGGCAACAAAGAAACTGAGCCACTACAGACTGTGAAGACCAAGAAGAAACTACATTTCCTAAACTGCAAGGACCTCAGACTGTGAAATTGTGTGAACTCAAGACCGTTTGGATGGAACGTGAAGATCGTAAAGTTTCCCAAACCGTGAGGAACCCTAGCGGTCCTCAAACTGTTAAGAAGATATTGGTTTCCAAACCACGAGGGGTTATTAAAAAGTCCAAACCGTGAAACAAATATGATGAGTCCAAACCATGCAAAGGACTCACACCAAAAATGTAAGGACCTGACTAGTGCCTATAAATAGAACTACAAAAGTCCTCATTTGGGGGGGGATCCAGGACATCGACAAGCTGCCTAAACGCAGGTTCGATCCCGATCATCACGTACATCCACAACCTGCTCCTGATGCGAGCAAGGAGGTCGAGAAGAGAAGGAAGGAGGAGAGTGAAAGTTTGTCCAGTCTGCCTTGGTGTCCCTCATTCCTCGTCCAGATCTTCTCTGATATGGTGTAGAAGACCGCATCATATTCACCAAGCTGTGATCACCTTCTGCATCATGCTCATGGCGGAATCTTCCCTCTCTCTTGTTCTTCTTGTTTCTTGCATCATGAGTGAGTAGTTCCTTTTCGCTGGGGTGCCCCACTGCCCATGCTTTCATGTCTTTTCATTTTAACATTTCAAGGCAATGTATATAACTTTTCATTTCATTGTTAATCGTCGATGTTTGCTTGTAGATTGATCACCTGCTTGCTTTTATCTTATTCTTTCCTATGTTGAGAGAACTTCAATATGTAGGATAGGATGTCGATTAATGCGGTTGACTCCTTGACTAGAAATAGAAAGGGATTCCTTGAGGGGACGAGCCATCTAGCCCATGGTGATGCTTCTATGTGCCTAAACATCCCTCAGGGTGGGCCACAACTTCAGTTGGATATATGTATCTTCAGAACTATAAGTGCATGATCTGGATGGTGACGAGACATATGATGACTAAGGTGATGCTTACGCAAGCCTAAACACCCCTCATGGAGGGTTTGCAACAGTTCTATTTGGAAAGTTATATCTTGCCTAGATGTTTCATGATGGATGTGCTTGCATGAGTAATGGTGGTGAAACTCGGGACCTCCCCAGTGATTCCATATCATTAATCTAGATCAACTTTAATTCTAGTCTTTACTTTCCTACACTTAGTTTAATTAACCTCAAATCAACCAATCGTTTCAAATATTAGCCTTACTTGAACTAGACTAGACTAGCAACGATTCTTAAAAATGTTGTCCCTTAGGATTCGATCCTTAACTATACTGCAATAAGACTCGCCCGCTTGTGGATGGTATTATTGCATAAGGTTTTGGTAAAAACTTTGGGATTTCAACCTCGAGTGAATTTGTTAGTGCGATAATAGACCACGTCAAATTCTGGTGTTGTTGTCGAGGACAACAGAATCAGTTAGTCAAATCTAGGTCTATTAAGGCTAATCTAGGTTTTTGCTTTTCTTTTGATACTATTGATCATTCACTTGAATTAAGTTCCTCCCCGTCCATCTCACTTTTTTCCATCCCATGTACCTCCAAAAACTAGTGTATGCACCGCCTGTACAATCCCAGACTCTCTGCTAGCTTTGATCTAGAGATAGACAGAACCTTTCATTGTCAGAATAGAGAGAACCAAGCAAGAATGGCTCAAGAGGAGGAAATAGCCCGAAGGGGTCACTCAAGCCCTTAATGCACAAAGAGAAAGGCTCATGCAAGAAGCATGAGCTGCAGTTCAAGAAGAAATCCAAGCAACACAAGCAGCATCGCAAGAAGCAGAACTGCAGAAGGACCTTAGAGAGTTCTCAATCCCTAAAGATGTCGACGTTCATCACCCAGTGCAACCTCCTCCTATCAACGCTCCAAACTTTGAGATAAGGGCACATTGGATCACATTGCTTCAAAACATCCCATTCTATGGTAAGAAAGGAGAAGATAGTCAGGAACACCTTCTGAGGTTTATTGATCTATGTGCTATGACAAAGAAAAATGGAGTATCAGACGATTCCATCCGACTCCATCTTTTCAAGTATTATCTTGCTAATAGAGCTATAAGTTGGTACAATTCCTTGCAATGTGAACCCATCACCACTTGGGAACAACTTCAAAATGTCTTTTTGGAGAAGTTATATCCTCCTTCTCTCACCTATGAAATCAGGGGACATATAACTCAATTCACTCAGATCCATGGACAATCCCTAGCTGAAGTATGGGAAAGATACAAAGAGCTTCTACGCAAGTGTCCACACCATGGAATTCCTAAGAATCAGCTCATTGAGATCTTATATAGGGGTTTGGATGACAACATCAAGAGGTTCTTAGACTTCTCATCTGGGGGAACTTCATGCGTCAAAGTTTTGACAGCGCATGGAAGGTTGTCACCCTTGGAGCTAAAAATCAAGCTAATTGGGGTAGATCGGTGAGCAAAGGAGTATTGAAGGTGGTTATGGCTGAAGCCATTCCTGAGTACAAGTCTATCGTTGAAACCCTCAAACTCCTAGTTTCCAAGCAAGACCATATCGCATCGTCTCTCGCTTCCTATGAAAGAAGACACTCACTCCCACAACTACAAGAATATATCAAGTCAGCTTCATTGTTCTATGAAGCATGTAAAGGCACTGATCATTCTACACTATCCTGCAATGTTCTCTATGATGTTGTTTTAAGAAACGTTTATGGCCAATGAGATAATGGTCAAATTGAAAATCTTAATGCCAACAACACTATCCTTGGTCAAGGAAGTTACAATCCGAATCAGAACAGGAACCATCTTAGTTTTCAATACGGAAATCCTTCAGGAGCAGAAAACTCACAACAACTTGTTTCAAATAATCAGCAACGAGGCTCACCAGGATTCCAGTATAACCAACAACAAAATATTGGGAATCAAGGAAATTTTAGGGGTAACTTTTAGAACAGAAACTACAACCAATACCAGAACAACTCTCAATTCCAGAATCCCAACCAAGTCCCTTACCAGAACCAACAACAAGGGCAACAAGCTAGCCCCATCTCTCCTGATGACAAGTTGTCGGCCATTGAGAAGATGTTACAGTCACAGTAGACTATGATAGCTAACCAGTAAGCCCATCAAAAGGCTATTGAATCTCAACTAGCTCAACTTGCATCTAGCATGAAGCTACCTGCTGGAGCCTTTGTTGGCCAACCAGAGAACAATCCTAAGCACCTAGAGCAACTGAAGGTTGTCACCACCAGGTCCAGAAAATATTATTTTGATCCTCCTGTCAAGACACATGTGGTTATTACATACGAGGATGACCTTGCAGTAGTCCAAGACTCTACAACACCAGAGTCTCAACAAAAAGGGCCAGTAACTACTAATAAGACAGATGTGGAAAGTTTTGAAAAACCTATTATTACCAAAAAAGAAACACGAGAGCTAGAAGTGCCAGTGTATAAGCCTCGTCCCCCTTTCAAGTAAGCTATGAAGAAGCTTCACGTTGATACTTGGTTCAACAAATTAAAGGAAGCTATGAAGAAGCTTCACTTTGATATACCCTTTCTAGATGTGTTGGATGAGATACCATCTTGGACAAAGTACTTAAAGTCTCTCCTCACAAGGAAGTATATAACCTAAGAGTATGAGATAGTGAAGTTAGCAACAACCACTTTTGATATCATTCAGAGCAAGATGCCAAAGAAGCAGAAAGATCTGGGATCTTTTGGGATCTCTTGCCATATCGGTGACTCTTCGTGTAAGAAGGGATTAGCCGATCTTGGTGCTAGCATCTCTATCATGCCACTTAGCCTTTGTAAAAGGTTAGGATTTGCTGAACTGCTCCTGACTGGCATGACCATACAACTTGCAGATAACAATGTCACTCTCCCCTTGGGAATTATTGAGGATGTACCTATCAAGATAGGCAAAGATTCCTATGTTTCATGTGACTTTGTCATTATGGACATAAAAGAAGACGCCAGATACCCTCTCACATTTGGCTGTCCATTTCATACCACTGCAAGAGTTCTGATTGATGTTGAAGCAGGAACCTTGCAGCTCAGACTAGGCAAAGAAACTCTCGAGTTCAAAATTTTTGAAAGTATGTGAATACAAGCATGCAAGAAGAAGTCTACTTGATTGATTGCATAGAACAAATGACACTGCTTACGTAAGAGGATTATGAACAAGACGATCTGTTAGAAGTGGCTCTAACAAACCCATCAGTTGGTGACTCCATTGATGAACAAATAAAGGATTTTGTTCTCCACCTCGACACTGCTGGAGAAGATCCTGAACCCAAATTTGAGAAACTCAATGTTGTGGATGTTATTGAAGAACCGTGCGAGAAACCAAAAGATCCTGAAATGAAACCCCTACCCGAGGGATTGAAGTACATTTTTCTAGATGATCTCAAGGTCTGCTCTGTCATCATAAATTCCGATCTAACGATAGAACAAGAAGATAAACTCCTGAAGGAGTTAAAGGAAAGAAGAAAAGCCATCGGCTATAAGATGAGTGATCTCACCGGGGTCAGTCAAGCACTTTGCATACACAAAATCCCCATGATGGAAGATCACAAGCCTACCGTTGAACATCAAAGGAAGCTTAATCTGAACATGAAGGAAGTAGTCCACCGTGAAGTCGTTAAACTGCTCACTACAGGTATTATCTATCCGATCTCCGATTCACCATGGGTGAGTCTTGTGAATGTTGTCCCGAAGAAGGGTGGAACTACTATGATACAAAATGAAGACAATGAACTCATCCCCACTTGAACAATAACTGGGTGGAGGATGTGTATTGATTACAGGAAGCTAAACAATGCGACACATAAGGATCATTTCCTGATGCCTTTTCTTGACCAAGTCTTAGAACGATTGGCTCATAAAGAATATTTTTTCTATCTCAGTGGTTACTCTAGATTCTATCAAATTCCTATACATCTAGATGACCAAGAGAAAACAACTTTTACTTGCCCGTTTGGAACATATGCCTTTAGGAGGATGTCGTTCGGCCTCTGTAATGCGCTTGCAACTTTCCAACGTTGCACGACGACTATATTCACTGGTCTCACTGAAACTATCATGGAAGTTTTTATGGATGATTTTTCCATATATGGAGATTCATACAACTCGTGTCTGAAGCACCTCTCCCTTATCCTTAAATGGTGTGAAGAATCACATATTGTGTTAAACTGGGCGAAGTGTCACTTTATGGTAAAGGAAGGCATTGTCCTTAGCCATTGAGTCAGCAGTAGAGGGATCGAAGTAGACAGAGTGAAAATTGAAGTGATTTCCAAACTCGCTATCCCAACAAATGTAAGAGAAGTTCATGCATTCCTTGGTTATGTGGGTTTTTACATACGGTTTATAAAGGATTTCTCCAAGATAACCAAGCTGATGACAAATTTGCTGCTAAAGGATGATGATTTCCATTTTGACGATGAATGTGTGAAGAGTTTCATCAACTTGAAGCAAGCCCTTACAACAAGACCCATCATCAGAGCTCCCGATTGGGATCACCCATTTGAAATTATGTGTGATGCCAGTGATTATGTTGTGGGTGTTGTGTTAGGCCAAAGTATAGAGAAGAAACATTATGTGATCTACTATGCATCGAAGGCTCTCAACGAAGCTCAGAGGAATTATGCAACTACTGAGAAGGAACTCCTTGCAGTCGTGTATGCCTTTGACAAATTTAGATCCTACATCATTGATTCTAAAGTCATTGTCTACACATATCATGCCGCTATCCATTACCTCCTAGCGAAGAAAGATGCAAAGCCCAGGTTGACTAGATGAATTCTCCTTTTACAAGAATTTGATCTAGAAATAAGAGATAAGAAAGTTACAGAGAATGTTGTGGCAGACCATCTGTAACGACCTCGCCTCTTGGTAACCCCCAATTAAGGGAGACCCAAAGGTTAGAGTTGTCATCCCAATTAACAGGATCAGAGGTTCGGCAAATAATTAGTAAAATAATTATAAAATTCTACCAAACTATACTGAAATCCGGTATAAAATAAAACTTTGCATACCTTTTTCAAAAACTTGGATATCTAACTTCTATCCACATTGGGACTCTATTCCAACTAATCCTACTTGCACTTTATTTCTTAATTGCACAATATGCCACGTTACTATTTGTCCTTTTCAATTGTACCTAAAACACCGACAAACAAAATGTCGATTAGCATTTAGGAATATGCTAGTATGTGGGGACAACCAAAATTTCACATGTATGGCTAACAATCTAAATATCACAATCAAGTTAATTTAACAAGCCAAATTATGCTTTCAGTGTGACATTCTCCACCACTTTTACCCTAACCTTGGCATACCCACCTTAGGGTTTCTCTTTTTCCAATGACTGAAGGCCACCTTCTCAATCCCGAGCTTGGTGCCTGGGGTCACCTCTCATAGTGCCCATTAGTCATTATGTAAAGACCACCTTCTCAATCCCGAGCTTGGTGTTTGGGGTCACCACTCGTGGTGCCCATTGGTCTTCCCTCCTGGGCTTGACCTTTTGGCATCATCCATCAGGGTGGCATGTAGGTGCGAGAATACACACTTCTATTATTATTGTGATAATCATAGTGACTTTATGATTTGCAAGTATGAACATCCAAACTGATAGGTTGCATTCAATGCGATGAATCATCTGGAAAATCTTCAGGAAACTAATTTGATTAACCATAATTAACCACATACCTATCAGGCTGACTTGAGACAAAATTAATCCAATCAATGCAAGAAATCCAATAGGCAAGCAAGCACACATAGAGATCATGAAATATGCATACAATATCCTATCATTGATCATGCCATCAAGATCTATTAAACCTAGGTCACTTCCTAGGGTTTCTAGTCCACTTTTATGGTTTCTATTGCAATTAGGGTTCCTCTTCATTTTTACTCTTTTAAACCCTAATTTTATACAATTACTCGCAAACACTAATTATCTCATCTATTCTTAATGTACCTTTTTATAATTAAACCAATCACGTGCAAAGTTCATCCTTTTTTTTCTTGATGTACCTTTTTATAATTAACAGGCTAATATCAACTCTAATCATCCATAAAACCCTTCTTCATACATTAATCATCTCAATTTAGGGTTTCTTAATCATTAAAGCATTAAAGTTGATAACTTCCACTACTTATAGAATTTCAACAGGAACTAGATTCTAAAACTATTTTTAATGGATTCCTCACATTTTTCTGAGCAAGATTCATATTTTATATGCATCAATCCGAGCTACCAATAAAAAGATATGAATTTTGCAATAATTTCTTACTTGGACCAATCAGAAGCTGACATGTCCTCCTTCTCCATGCAACGTAGCTCGATTGGAAAATATAATGAAATGATGTGTCTGCCCTCATTTAACTTGATCATTTCTTCAGCCCGCGGAGGGGCAAAATAGTCCAAAGCTACCCGTCATCTTTCTTCCTTGCGCACCCTAGCGCTGCTGCCAGTGCAGCCAATCATGGGGTCTTCTCCACCTCCCCACGACCTGGAGCTTGCCGCCAACCGCCACCCTGGCTCTGTCACACCCTTGTGTGCACAGGGAACCTCCAGGCCACGGTCAATATGGTCATTCCTAAGTGATCCAAGCCTGTGATTGTCGTAGGTTTGTAGACCTTCGGCAGGAGCTGCGTGAAGATGAGGGTGTGGGGAAGATAGTCGATCCTTCTTGGGTTGTCGTGGGAGCTTCGTGGCTCCATCGAGACCCATTGCAGCTCCTTGGGGCCCTCAGGATCGATCTACTCTCTTGTCTAGGGTTTATGGATGAAAACAACAAGGAGAAGAGAGAGGGTTGTGTGGGATTCTCTTAAACTCGAGCCAAAGGTGCTACCCCTTATATAGGGGAGGGTATCAACACCCTAAGATGCTTGCCCTTGAAGAAACAAAGCCCTTTTCCAATAGGAATCCAATTCCTTAATTAAGAAGCAATTTTCTCTCTCTCTTAAATATCTTTTTGATATTCTTTATTCTTTAGATATTTAGGAATTCAAAAATTACCTCTTTTATTCTCTTTGTACTTGGCTTTTAATCCATTGGCCACGAAATTATACTTCCTCATAGAAGAAAGTACCTCTTTTTAATGATACCAAAAATTCACTAATTATGTATCACATTATCTTCTTATTTTGTATTATTTTGCATTTTCTCTTTCTTTTTCTCCATTGGGGCTCCTAGGACTCCAAGAAACTGTAATATTTCGAAATCCTTTTTAGTGGATACTCATTATCCTTCTAGATGCATCTATATCCATTATTTTTTTTATTAAAATATCTCTTTTTGAAGATTTCTCTTTATCTCTCTTTTTATTTTCCTTATTGGAATTCTTTTTAATATTATAAACCTTATGGATACTAAAATCCATCAAGGATGACTCCATCTACCTCTTTCCACTTATTTCCCATATTTTATCATTATCTTCAATTGCTTTCTTAGTAAGGAAATATTTAATTGATCTTTTCTTTTCTTGTCGCATTATATTTGCAACTATGGACTCCTTGGAACCCAAGAGGCACGAAATCCAACATTCCTTTGCCTTCTAGAGGTTTCTACATTTTTATTTTCTCCATTTTCTTATTTAGTAATGGAGTTTCCTTTGTCTTTTCCTTGTTATTGGGCCCAATAGTCAATAAAGCCCACAAAACAACCAACAAGGCTATTGTAAACGAAATCCTTTTATTCAAAACAAAGTATATCATTATTTGTTCAAATATCTTTAATAGGAGAAATTACATTTCTCACCAAAAGAACCCAAAAATTGGGGTTGTAACATCCTTCCCCTCTTATAGGAATTTTGCCCCGAAAATTTCACCATGCACACAAACAAACAAGATAAGCCTTTCTTATATCCATCATGCCTCCCATGTGGCCTCACTATTTCCATGGTGCTTCCCAAGAACCTTCATCATCTCATATTCTTTCATCTGAGTTCTCTCTCACCTTGGTATATCGTACCCTCATAGGTGACTCAGGACATTTCAGCCTCTCATAAAGCTGAATAGGTTCAGGGCTCAACACACGGCTTGGACAACTCACATAGTGCTCTAGATCAGACTCATGGAACACATTATATATCATGTTATCCTGAGGGGTAAGTCTAAACATAACCATCTCCAATAATCCATCTCAAATGGACCCATACAGCCGTGACTCATCTCTCTTAGCTATAACTTAGAGGGGTTGGATTTCACATCACATACTCTCCCACAGTGAACTGCATGTCAGTCTGCTTTGCATCAGCTCACGACTCATGTCGCCCCTGGGCTCTCTTTCAGCCATTGCATGATCAAAGTGACTTCATATGCACACAATGTGGTTCTTTCTTGACCTTCATGAGGTCCCTTCACCAACATCGTCTTAATGAAGTGGTGACCGACACAACCTCCCTTATAGAGCTTCTTTACATCCCGACACAGACTATGGTGGTTATCATCACATCTTACAGAAGAAAAGAATTGTCTCCATGTATCACCCTGAACGATCACACATTCTCTCATCAGACCCTCTATTCTAGATCAAACTAACCATTGGTTAGGGTGATAAATTGTACTAACCTCGACTTCTTCATGTACCTACTTCCACCGCATGGAAGTGAATCTTTAGGTTAAACTCAAGAACTTTTGAACTCGTATCATGGTGTAGTTCAACCATCTTTCTCTCATATGTAGTTCAACCGGATCTATCCCTTGAAAGCATTCTTTCTTTCTCATGCCATCTAGGTAAGGCGATCTACCATAACCCATATTGCATCTTGACCTTCCTTGGTCTAGGGGAGACTTACCACAACATCCATAGTGATGAACTCCCATTCCCTCTCAGGGACTCTTTATCCTCTACATCAACTCTTTGGGTTACTGGTGTTTGTCCTTCACCTCCTGACATGCATGGCGACAAACTATGTGCAACTTCATCTTAAGCGTCCAATGTACTACTGAAACTTACTATCCTAGTAGTACCACGGTGTATGATGAACGTAAAATCATGATCTCCTGTATGTCATGATTCCTCAAGATTGATTCTTCAGAAACCCTAATCCACTCTAGTCGGGGTTTCATCGCCTTCTTTTCTAGAGAAGTGCATCTGAGGTTCTATCCTTTTATTGCATCAAGGCCTAGGCTAGCTAAACAAACAACTACTAACTTGTTCAACATATCTCATTACATCTGAGTGTTATCCCAAACATATCTCCTTTTTCAAACTTAGGGTTAACCTAACATCCTCTTCAAGCCTCTAGCTAACTTAGGCAGATGCATCTCAACCAGAGCATCCATTATCACCTCACATCCTTCTATGTTGAAAACATACACCTCCATTTATTCCACTTATTATCTCATCTCGGACTCTAAGTCTATCTTCATCAAGAAACGTTGATCTCATCCTCTTTGTTTTTGAACTCAACCTTGTATAACACATAGACCATGATAAAAACATCCTCATAAGATGACTACCTTATCTCTCTTACTTCTTGTAAACCATACACATATCGTTCACTCCACAAGGGTATGTTATCATCTCTCTCCTCATGCCTCATAGCAATGTTCCAACTCACATCATCTTTATCCTTGGTGTATGGCGTGTGTACTGTCCTATCTCTCACTCCCATAACAGGAGGAAATAAGCATTTGGTTGTAGTCCAAATACAAAGTTCTTCCTATTCTAAGAGTAGAAATGATACATCCCACCTTGCCAGTACACCATCAAATCTAAGTTTAAACGTGCAACTTATGTCTCAACGTCACAATCATCTCGATATCCAAGTTACTTCCATGGAAAACGGGTCTCGAACCTACTTGGGTCACCACACAATCCTTGGTCATCTCCTCTAGGTCTGTAGGGTGCCGACACTTTTGTGGTCATCCCTCTTCCCTTATGCATCCAGAGAGTGTCCTACTCATCTGTCCTTTGGGTCCCATGATTTCATGAAGGTGGTCAATCTCCTAACCCATGGCCCTCAAACAATGATAGTTGTTACCTCCCGACCCTATGGTCATGTGCAACTAGGGAATCAGGCAACTCCTACTTCCATCGTTCTTATCCCTACTGACCCTCAGATAGACTTAGGATTCTAACATAGTACATGTCCAACTTAGAACCTTACACAAGCCTTCATCATCTCTCTCTACATTCCTAGGCTGACTTTCGTCCTTTCATAGGGGTCATGGCGACCTGTCTACCTTGGTCATGCCCCATATCGGTTACCTCCATGGTAACACATCCACATGCACTTAGAGATGGTTATCTATGGGTTTATAGGTTCATTCTCTTACTATGTACTTTTCACATAGCTTCACAAGATCCTAAGAGACCTCCTTAGGTTACTTCAAAACCAACAGAAACTGGTATACAACCTACAAAAGGGTCCCTCTCTCAAGACGGGAAGAAACTATCTCTTGATAGAAACAAAGGTCACAAACATCATTATGCCTAGGGTTTACATCCACCTGAGCATGCTTAACCCTAGCATGCTACTAAGGTACAAGCAGACCACTTACTAAACCATGCTAGGTCATACTTGTTCTCATTCCTCAACATTGGATCAAGACCATACCTTCCCATGTCACCAACTCAGCTGTGAGGGGTTCATCAAACATACCTTGGACTTAAGGGGTTTCCCTTTCCTCTCAACATGAGGAGTACCATGCTCAAATATATAAAAACTCAAATCTCAACATGAGGATCAGGTACACCACTTCCCCTCTTAGGCCTAGGAACCCTAGGTTCACTTTTTTTTTTGAATGTCCAACTGCATGCTCAACCCTTTTTAACTGTGAACCAAGCATGTACAAGGTATGACATGCACTTCCCATGATCCTTCTACTTGAATAACACTTCAAAGTGGAGTCCTCCTCAAGGACAACCAACTAGGTAAAAGGCCTCACAACTTGCTACTAAACCTCTCCATGGTTTAAGGAACTCTTTTTCCCATATCAGAAGGTAAACACCTATACCATAGGCACATAGGTACCAGAAGCCTCATCCTCTCTCTAGGGTTTGGTTCCTCTAAAGGCAACCAAGATACCATCAGCCACTAGGGATCAAGCATGAGGCAACCGCTATCATACACTTAGGTCGCATCTAAGCTTCCAACCTTTTTACTTGGGTCCTGCTCACTCTCTCTCTAGAGATAACCCTATAAACAACCTTACTACTAGAGGTCCTCTCTCCATGAAGGATCAAGCTCATGAGTGTACCCCTACAAGGGTGAAGCCTATGTTCAAACTTACGTTCGTTCAAGATTATCCAGAGCTCCTCATGCTTATCTCATAAGTCATCTCACATACTCTCCTGGCCAGAGTTTCAACCTACTGCCCACACTACTGACATACTCTGGCTGTATGTTATGCCCTACTCACATAATCCCATAGGGTTCTTCACTAACCTCGTCATCGAAGGACCTATCCTTCACTCTAACATGCACGATTCTTTCTAGGGTTGGGTTGCCAAAGGTACTAGGTCATCCAACCTCACATGGCTCATATCATCATGGGTATCCAAAAGCACGTCCACACCCCTGGTCTATCATGACATATAACTCATCATGTCATCTTTATTTCTAACTACCACTTAGGGTTAGGGTTAGCATCATCCTCAAAGGATGTGCCAAGTCTCTATTTATAATGGAGGTCTCTACCTCCAAGACTAACTTTCTCCACTCATCCTCCTGACAAGGAGCTCTAGCCTCAGGTCTCTCCTGAGGGCATGACAATTTATGTCATCCGACCTAAGCATGCAACTATTCTTTAGTTTACGCTTAAACTATTAAGCTTATGTCCATGACATCTTATTTATATTCTTTTCATTAATTTGGTGGAGGATTCCTTAAACCCTATCAACTTTACACATACCTCAAGAGGGTGAGGAAGAGAGAGAAAAACCCTAATCCTTAAAATCCTTAACAGCATTTGGGTTGAGAAGGGATGAACAAGATGTGAGAGTCCTAGAGGTATCTTATTTCGAGTCAAATCCTTAGACATTGGCTAGGCAGTCACACCAATCCGTGAGTCCTCATATTCTGACTAGTGGTGCAGAGGAAAATCTTACCAGCCCCCGGACATTATCCCTTTCTAGACACCTCTGTCTTTCAAAAAAGCCTCTAATAACTCCCTTGGGTTCTACAGAGTTTGTAAAATTTAATAATTATTAAAGATTAAATGAGGAACCTATGCTCTGATACCAAATGTAACGACCCCGCCTCTCGGTAACCCCCAATTAAGGGAGACTCGAAGGTCAGATCCATTACCCCAATTAACAGGATTAGAGGTTCGACAAATAATCAGTAATAATTATAAAATTCTACCAAACTATACAGAAATATGGTATAAAATAAAACTTTGCATACCTTTTCAAAAACTTGGATATCTAACTTCTATCCACATTAGAACTCTATTCTAACTAATCCTCCTTATACTTTATTTCTTAATTGCACAATATGCCACTTTACTATTTGTCCTTTTCAATTGTACCTAAAACGACGACAAACAAAATGTCAGTCAGCATATAGGAATATGTCGGTATGTGGGGACAACCAAAATTTCACAGATATGGCTAACAATCTGAATATCACAATCAAGTTAATTTAACAAGCCAAATTATGCTTTCAGTGTGACATTCTCCACCGCTTTTACCCTAACCCTGGCATACCCACCTTAGGGTTTCACTTTTGCCAATGACTGAAGGCCACCTTCTCAATCTCGAGCTTGGTGCCTGGGGTCACCTCTCATAGTGCCCATTAGTCATTCTATAAACACCACCTTCTCAATCCCGAGCTTGATGTCTGGGGTCACCACTCATACAGCCCATTGGTCTTCCCTCCTGGGCTTGACCTTTTGGCACCATCCATTAGGGTGGCATGTAGGTGCGAGAATACACACTTCTATTATTATTGTGATAATCATAGTTACTTTATGATTTGCAAGTATGAACATCCAAATTGATTGGTTGCATTCAATGCGATGAATCATCCAGAAAATCTTTGGGAAACTAATGTGATTAACCATAATTAACTACATACCTGTCAGGCTGACTTGAGATAGAATTAATCCAATCAATGCAAGAAATCCAATAGGCAAGTAAGCACATAAAGAGATCCTTAAATATGCATAGAATTTCATATCATTGATCATGCCATCAAGATCTATTCAACCTAGCTCGCTTCCTAGGGTTTCTAGTCCACTTTTAGGGTTTCTATTGCAATTAGGGTTCCTCTTCATTTTTACTCTTTTAAACCCTAATTTTATATAATTACTCACAAACCCTAATTATCTCATCTATTCTTCATGAATCATATTAAGGTTACCTTTTAACAACATATAACCTTATTTTTGGATTAAAGGCACAATTAACCATCAATTAAGTCCATTATGCTCTTTTACATTAAAACTACCATTTTTATCCTTATAATTCATGACAAGATCATTAGGCCTAATTATCATCTTTGGTTCCTTTCGGATTAACAACTCATAGTTCATTATGATCTAATTCACATATGAACTCTATTTACCATTAATTCCACCTTTATCCATTAGAAAACCCTAATTACTATATTAAGGTTATTTATCCACAATTAGGAACTTTTATACTCAAAATAGCTTAGAACCATCATATCTTAGCTTTATTCATGAATTTGAATAATTAAAGCCATTAGGAGTCACAATTACTAACATTAGGGTTTCAAGGCCCATTAAAGCTCATTTATGTACATGGAACTCCAATTTAAACCAATTACGTGCAAAGTTCATCCTTTTTGTTCTTAATGTACCTTTTTATAATTAATAGGCTAATATCAAATATAATCATCCATAAAACCCTTCTTAATACATTAATCATCTCAATTTAGGGTTTCTTAATCATTAAAGCGTTAAAGTTGATAACTTCCACTACTTTTTGAATTGCAAGATGAATTATCTTCAAAAACTATTTCTAATGGATTCCACACATTTTTCTGAGCAAGATTCATATTTTATACGCATCCATCCAAGCTACCATTAAAAAGAATTGAATTTTACAATAATTTCTTAGTTGGACCAATCAGAAGCTGACACATCCTCCTTCTCCATGCAATGTAGCTCAATTAGAAAATATAATGAAATGACGCTTCTGCCCTCATTTAAGTTTATCCTTTCTTCAGCCTGTAGAGGGGCAAAATCGTCCAAAGTTGCCTGTCATCTTCTTCCTGGCGCACCCTAACGCTGCCGTCGGTGCAGCCAATCGGTGGGTCTTCTACACCTCCCCACGGCTTGGAGCTTGCCGCCAACCACCGCCCTGGCTCTGTCGCACCCTTGTGCGCATGGGGAACCTCCAGGTCACGGTTAAGATGGTTGTTCCTAAGTGAGCCAAGCACATGATTGCTGGAGGTTTGTAGACCTCCGACAGGAGTTGCGTGAAGATGGGGGTGTGGGGAAGATAGTCGATCCTTCTTGGGTTGTCGTGGGAGCTTCATGCCTCCATCGAGACCCATCGCAGATCCTCGGGGCCCTCAGGATTGATCTACTCTCTTGGCTAGGGTTTATGGATGAAAACAACAAGGAGAAGAGAGAGGGTTGCGTGGGATTCTCTTAAACTCGAGCCAAAGGTGCTACCCCTTATATAGGGGAGGGTATCAACGCCCTAAGATGCTTGCCCATGACGAAACAAAGCCCTTTTCCAATAGGAATATGATTCCTTCATTAAGAAGAAAGTTTCTCTCTCTCTTAAATATCTTTTTGATATCCTTTATTCTTTGGATATTTAGAATTCGAAAATAACCTCTTTTATTCTCTTTGTACTTGGCTTTTAATACATTGGCCATGAAATTACACTTCCTCGTAGAAGAAAGTACCTTTTTTTAATAATACCACAAATTCACTAATTATGTATCACATTATATTCTTATTTTGTATTATTTTGCATTTTCTCTTTCTTTTTCTCCATTGGGGCTCCTTGGACTCCAAGAAACTCTTATATTTCGAAATCCTTTTTAGTGGATACTCATTATCCTTCTAGATGCATCTATATCCATTATTTCTTTTTGTTTCTTTATTAAAATATCTCTTTTGAAGATTTTTCATTATCTCTCTTTTTATTTTCCTTATTGGAATTCCTTTTAATATTAGAAACCTTTTGGATACCAAAATCCATCAAGGATGACTCCATCTTACCTCTTTCCACTTATTTCCCATATTTTATCATTATCTTCAATTTCTTTCTTAGTAAGGAAATATTTAAATGATCTTTTCTCTTCTTGTTGCATTATATTTGCAACTTTGGACTCCTTGGAACCCAAGAGGCATGAAATCCAACATTCCTTTGCCTTCTAGAGGTTTATACATCTATCTTTTCTCCATTTTCTTATTTACTTATTTAGTAATGGAGTTTCCTTTATCTTTTCCTTGTTATTGGGCCCAATAGCCAATAAAGCCCACAAAACAACCAACAAGGCTATTGTAAACGAAATCCTTTTATTCAAAACAAATTATATCATTATTTGTTCAAATATCTTTAATAGGAGAAATTACATTTCTCACTAAAAGAACCCAAAAATTGGGGTTGTAACACCATCTTTGTCGCATCCACACTCTGGAAACCGAGAAGGTCCCGATTAACAATTCTCTTCCGGATGATCAACTCATGAAGGTTTCAAAAGCTACCACTTGGTACTCGGATTATGTGAACTACCTTGCCTCCGGTGTCATCCACCCTAAATGCACCAGGAATGCACTGAAAAAATTCATGTATGATGTGAGGTAGTATCACTGGGATGAGCTATATCTCTTTAAGCATTGTTTTGATGGTCTCTACAGATCTTGTATCACTGAGGAGGAAGCCAAACGTATTTTAGAGAAATGTCATTTAGGCCCAGTTGGAGGCCATATGAGTTCTAAGAAAACTGCCTTGAAGGTTTTGCAATGTGGTTTCTTTTGGCCAACCATATCCAAGGATTCCTACAACTTTTTTCTATCATGCGACAAATGTCAAAGAATAGGTACCATTACGAAAAGAGGTGAGATGCCACTTAAATTATGGCAAGAAGTTGAGATTTTTGATGTTTGGGGTGTGGACTACATGGGTCCATTCCCATCTTCACATGGATTTTCCTACATCCTAGTTGCGGTGGATTACGTCTCAAAATGGGTAGAGGCCATACCGACCGTCACTAGCGACTCCAAACATGTCATAAAAATGTTCAAGGATACTATTTTTCCCCATTTCAGAGTCCCACGAACCATGATATCTGACGAAGGCTCTCATTATATAGAAAGAAGATTTGAAGCATTGCTGAGGAAATATGATGTAACACACAAAGTGGCCTCCCCCTACCACCCACAAACAAGTGGGTAGATAGAGGTTTCTAACCGACAATGCAAGACTATCTTGGAAAAGACAGTAGGACGCAACTGAAAAGATTGGTCAGAACTGCGTTTAAAACTCCCCTTGGAACCACACCATTTTTATTAATCTATGGAAATTCATGCCACCTGCCTATAGAACTCGAACACAAAGCATGGTGGGCAATCAAACAGCTAAATTTTGACATGAAGAAAGCGGGAAAAGCCAGGATTCTACAACTTCAAGAGCTAGAAGAACTCCGGATGACAGCTTATGAGAATGCACAAATCCACAAAGAACGCACCAAACCTTGCCACAATGGTCATTTGAAAAGAAAGGACATACAAGTGGGAGACCAAGTTCTACTGTTCAACTCAAGATTGAGGTTATTACCAGGGAAACTCCGTTCTTGCTGGTATGGACCATACATTGTCAAGAGTATCTACCTGCATGGTGCTTTCATTTTATGGAGTGAACATTTAGGAGAATTTGTGGCCAATGGTCAACTCTTAAAGAGATATTTCACCTCAGCCAACATAGGCACTGAATCAATGTTGGATCTTACCAATCTGACGTATCCACTAGAAAATTGAACGATTCACGCCGAGCCATCAACGTAAAACAAAGGATCTTGTAAGGAGGCAACCCGATCAATAATTTCATTTTTACTTTTAGTTATGAATTGGAAATTTCTTCAATTTGGTTTTTTACTTTTTAGAAAATTTTGTACTGAATAAAAAATTGCATCACATGATGCTATCTTAAGTTCTGATTAATCTTCATTTTTGAAATTTTCAGATGGAGGACGTGCGTTGATTGGAACGCAACCACATCTGGTGGTCCAATCAGCATGAATTTTTCCCTCCATCTCAGATTTATAGTTTGCTCAGGATGAGAAAATTTCTATGTTTTGGGTGGAGGGTGGGTGGTACATAATTTACTTTCCACCCACACCCATTTATTTCAGACTTAAGATTTCATCATTGCATTTTTTATCAAAAATTTTAAGTTTTCAAAGAAATTGTATAGAAACTTGATGAAGTTTTGACGCTTTTCGTTCAATAAAAGCCATCACTCAGCTGGCTAGTTTCTCCTTCTATTCATTTTGAATCATTATACCCTCCTTATTCGAAGCAAATCCTTAAAAGGACCATTTTTTGAAACTAGTCGATCGATTGAAATCATCTTGTGAAGCTTATAAATCCTAACATCATGATCCTTATGCAAAAATGGCAAGTGTCTGTCAAACTGATAGAGATCAAACACATCGTGCTTCCTAATTGACTAGTGGAACAATAACATGGAACCCCCACCAGATTCTCATCAAGTCATTATTAGAGAAGAGTATGATAAAGAGAATGACCTAGTGCACTGAATTGTAAATCAAGTTGCATTCTGGTCTAAACTCTCTTCTACACTTCTTCTATCATCTTTGTACCCCTCTGTCCATCAAAAAGAAATTAAAAAAAAAGCCAAAATAGTGCCAAACCCTAAGTTCGGAGTGGCACACCACCTCCCTCTATATCCTCTTCTTCTATACCCCTCACTATCTAATAGGGGCGTACCGCCAAGAAAAGATGCCAATGTGCACACAAAAAATGCAATCTTGAGTCAAATAGAGGAGAGATTCGCACAAAAAAGTGAAATTAATGAAATTGTAAAAATATACAATAAAAATCTCAAGTCAAATAGAGGAGAGATTTATTTCTTCCTTCCATACCACCCTTCACTCCCTTTTCTACCTAAAGGCACAACGAATGCCTCCACTATCCTGAAAAACACCAGTGTTAGATCAGGTGCACACTTGTTGTTTTGCAGGTATCTCTGGACTCTTACAAAAATCTTAGAAATGCTTTTTGTTGGAAAAAGTGAGGAGGAAGTGATGTTGGAAAACAAACTCAGAAATGAAGATATGGTAAGATGTGTTCAGCGATCTCAGGAAGTTGAGATGCTTAGTTATACTGAGTAGAAAGGAAACAATCGTGATGTGAAGAGGACGAAATCACATGATCTGAAAGTATTCATTTGGTGACTATTTCAGATTTTGTGTTACTCAAGGATGAGAAACGTTTAAGTTCGGGGTGTTTTGATGAATGCATATTCATCATGATTTCAAGTCACCATTTTGGGCCCAATTCAACTCAACACATTCACTTTTATCATTTGAAACCCTATAATATTTGATTTTCTCAATTCGCTGGATTGTTATTAACTTGTGATTATATTTTTTGTTTCATGAAGATTTAATGGAACAATCGGTTGCAGACCTACTTTCACTCAAGATCCTCTCAGCCTTATTCTTGATCAATCAGTCTTGACCAAGCAGTTTGCCTATTCGGTCTGCTCAATTGATCTTGACTTCATTCGGTTTTGATCTCATTCGATCTTGGGCCTTGTCCTCACCACACGACAACAAATCAACGGTCCCTTTCCATCCAACCACATGATCTGCCTTGGGCTATCATTTTCCTTTATTCGGTCTTCACACCTTGACCTGCCCTCATGGTCTCAAGATCGCGAGGAGCACCCTCGTGGTCTCAAGACTGCGAGCACCCTCATGACCTTGAAACCGCGACGACTGGAACCAATATCATTCATCAATCATCATTAGTGTTGCCTCCGCCCACCTGCAATACGTCGATGCCACTTGATTCCCCCATCTCGCCTTCCTCCCACTCGCACCGCCTGCTCCTCCATGCTACCACATGTAGCCCCACGATCACGAGACCTGCTTCTCCGATCCCTAGACCACCACCTGGACCTACAACCAACTCCATCTGCAGTTCTCACTCTGTCGCTCGGTCTCGAGCACACAGCACTCCACCCCACCATCACCAGATCACGGCGACCCAAACCGTAGAGACCATACGAGCCCAATCGTTGTCAAGACCGCTAGGGCGTGAGACAGTGACTATCTAAAACCGTGAGGAGGCAATGAAGACCGTGAGGACCCCAGACTGTGAGGACATGTGAACGCGAGACCGTGGAGGCCCTCACGTTCTCTAGACTGTGAGGAAGTCTCATGGTTTCCCACACCAAGAGCAGCGCCAAAGCCTGAGACCGCAAGATCGAGTCTGAGGTGCGAGACCGAGAACTCAAGACTGATAGGCAACCGATAAATTGAGTCATCCCAGACTGTAAAGACCAAGAAGAAACTGCATTTCCCAAACCGCAAGGACCCCAGACCACGAAGATGTGTGAACTCAAGACCGTTTGGATGGAACGTGAGGATCATGAAGTCTCCCAAACCGTAAGGAACCCTAGAGGTCCTCAAACCATTAAGAAGATACTGGTTTCCAAACCGTGAGGGGTTATTAAAAAGTCCAAACCATGAAGCAAATATGATGAGTCCAAACTGTACAAAGGACTCACACCAAAATGTGAAGACCTGACCAGTGCCTATAAATAGAACCACAAGGGTCCTCATTTGGGGGGGGGGGATCCAGGATGCCGACAGGCTGCCTGAACGCAGGTTCGATCCCCATAATCACGTACATCCACAACCTACTCCTCCTTTTGCGAGCAAGGAGGTCGAGAAGAGAAGGAACGAGGAGAGAGAAAGTTTGCCCAGTCTGCCTTGGGTTCCCTCGTTCCTCATCCAGATCTGCTCTGACACGGCATAGAAGATGACATCATCTTCACCAAGCTATGATCACCTTCTGCAACATGCTCATGGTAGAATCTTCCCTCTCTCTTATTCTTCTTGTTTCTCGCATCATGAGTGAGTAGTTACTTTTCACTGGGGTGTGGGGCCCCGTTGCCTATGCTTTCATATTTTTTCATTTTAACATTCCAAGGTAATGTATATAACTTTTCATTTCATTATTAATCGTCGATGTTTGCTTGTAGATTGATCACCTACTTATTTTTATCTTGTTCTTTCCTATGTTGTGAGAACTTCAATATGTAGGATAGGATATTGATTAACACAGTTGACTCCCTGACAAGAAATAGAAAGGGATTCCTTGAGGTCATAAGTGTATAATCTATGAGGGGATGAGCCATCTAGCCCATGGTGACACTTCTATGTGCCTAAACATCCCTCAGGGAGGGCCACAACTTCAGTTGGATATCTGTATCTTTGGAATTGTAAGTGCATGATTCAGATTGTGACGAGACATTTGATGCCTAAGGTGATGCTTCTGTGAACCTAAACATCTCTCAAGGAGGGTTCACAATAGTTCTATTTGGATAGTTAGATCTTGCTTGGATGTTTCATGATGGATGTGTTTTCATGAGTAGTGGTGGTGAAACCCGGAACCACCCCAGTGATTCCATATCATTAATCTAGATCAACTTTAATTCTACTCTTTACTTTACTGCACTTAGTTTAATTGACCTCAAATCAACCAATTGTTTCAAATATTAGCCTTACTTGAACTAGAGTAGACTAGAAATGATTCTTAAAAATGTTGTTCGTTGGGATTTGATCCTTAACTATACTACGATAAGACTTGTCCACTTGCGAGTGGTATTATTGCAAAAGGTTTTGGTAAAAACTCTAGGATTTCAACCCCAAGTGAATTTGTTAGTGCAATAATAGACCACGTCATAGTGCCCCTTTTATCCACACTTGTAGCATCTAGGAGTAGAGGAGGAGGATTTCTTTCCCTTGAAGTGCTTGCCCTTGATGTAGTTGGCTTCATGCTCACTAGGGCCATCATCTTCACTAGAGGAGGGAGATGTTTAGCAAGCAAGTTGTTATTTAAGGATGGCCGCCTCCACTTGAGCTTTAAAGACACTATCTTTGATCTTGTTGGCTTCCTTATCTTCTTAATTGGCTTCTTCTTCTTGCTTGTCAAGCCTTGGCTCATGAGCTTGTAGGTTGCCAATGAGCTCTTCGGTTGGGATGTCACCAAGGCTTCTCACTTATTCAATGGAGGTCACCTTTAACTCCCATCTTTTTGGTAGAGTCCTCAAGATCTTGGAGCTTATTACACCTATATCCAAAGTGCTGCCCAAGGCAGCTAGGCCATTGATGATGACATTGAGTCTAGAGTACATCTCCGCAATCCCTTCTTTCTTGACCATCTTGAAGTTCTCTATAAGGCTGTTCAACTTATATATCGTATCCTCCTTGACTTGCTTTGTTCCCTCATAGGTAATGCACAACTTATCCCAAATCTCATAGGCGGTATCCCATGATAATATGTGATTAAACTTTTTTGGGGTAAGGGCGGCATAAAGGAAGTTTATGACTTTACTGGCAACACTGGTGACGAAGGTGATGTTGCTCTCTCTGTTGCACCTTCAGACGAAGATGATGACTATGAGCCAGAGGCTTTCGATGCTAATGTTGATGATGTTGTTGATGATGTGGACATAGATGGCCAAGATATTTAAATGTTCTAGTTTTTAGTCTATAGATGTTGATCATATATATCTTTCTAGGCTATTTTGTGCTAAAATATCTTGGCACATTTTTTGAGTTGTACTATTTATGATCATGTTTTCATTGTTTTAGCTTGTAGTTGTTTCTGAGGACATGCCTTCTGTGTTGTAATCTTAATCTTATGTACACTTACTCTTTGATTTAATATATCTCATGAGTTGGTGCCATGTTTATCACATTTTGATTATGACTTAGATTGTTTGTCTCTCTCGTCTCAATTTGATGTATGCTTTGAGATTGCATGTTTTATGTTGTAGATGCATGTTTGGTTGTGCTTGGAGATGACCTATTTCTATGCTCTTATACCTCCCTAACTTTTTTATAATGTCAAAAGGGGAGAGAGAATTTCAATGTTTTGAAGCTCAACCATAATACTTTTATTGCCTATGTGATCCTTTTCTTGTTCATTATATGCTTTATCATGTGACTTGCTAAAGGACCATATAGTATACATGTTATATTGTTTTGTATAGATAGACTAACTATGCATGTAAAAGTAAGCATAGATTGAGGGGGAGCATTTCACATTGTTCAAATCATGAACCCCCTTGCAATTCACAAGGCAAAGGTATAATTTTACATATCCTTTTCAATATGATTGAGGAATAGTTTGTCATCATCAAAAAGGGGGAGAATGTTGACTTGAGAGTTATACATTGCCCATATTTTGATAATGACTTAACCATTCCATTCCTATGTATCTAATATGTTTGTTCAAGATTGATTTCTGGCTTTAGGTACATGAAAATGATCAAATTACACAAGCCCTAGCTTGTCCAAGTTCAAGTCAAAAGAAATGCAAGTGTGCATTTTGGGAAATCACTCCAAATGACATTAGATTCATTTTGTAATCACTTGTATTGATGATATGACTCGAAACTAAGATGAAAAGAAAAATTAGGGACACTAATTTCCAACATTTGGTCACTCAAAAGTCAAATTATAAAATTTGTCACAGGTTGTTTATCAGTTGAGTTCAAAATTAGGGACACTAATTTCCAACATTTGGTCACTCAAAAGTCAAATTAGAAAATTTGTCATAGGTTGTTTACCGGTCGATTTGGAAACTCGATCGATCCAGTAATGGATTTTTTGAAGATGACCAATCAGTCAAGTTACACACTCATAGAACTTGACCAATTGATCAACTAAGCAAAACTAATTTTGACTCATCGTTCGAGTTTCCCAAAACAAACTCGATCGATAGTTTGAAAATTGGCTTTGTCACTTAGTGGATCGGTCGAGTTACCTTTACTGAAACTCGACCAAATGTACTATATGGAAAATGTAGAAAAAAGTGATTATAACTGTTGGAAAGTTGTTGTGAGTGAAAATAGATCCATTACAAGTTGTAAAATGGCTATATTTCATCCTTAAGTGATCCCACACTCAAGGGAACACCCCCATCTATAAATAGGACCCCTTGGAATTCATCCCAAGTTTTCTCATTCATGCTATTCTAAGTCCTTGATATAGTTGAGTGTGTTGCACCTCCTTCATCCCCTTTCTCTCTCTCATTTACAAAGCATTTCATGATTATGAGTGAGTTAGGCAAGCTGTAAGAGATCTACCTCCATGTTCTTGTAAAACTCTCATTCCATTCCATCTTCCATACCCCCTTTCTCAAAGAGAAAAGGTTGAAGCAAGCTACTCTGAGTGAAGGTGAAGTTGTTGTTCTTCTTCTTCAAGGTTGAAGAAGAGGTGAAGATCTACTCTAGGTGAAGGAGAAGGGCAAGGCCAAGATTCAAGAAGAGTGGGCAAATTCCTTCAAGGCCAGAGACTTGATGCAAGTATGGGTAAGTCCTTGTTGAAGGTTGAAGACATCTTGATCAAGTGGGTAAGTACTTGTGTAGGTGGAAGACTCTTGTCTTGAAAAGGTAAATCCTTGAATGTATGGTGGTCTCCTTGTATCTCTTATGAATAAATATAAGTATACACAGATTTGAAAGTCCTAGAGCTTGACATCTCAAGGTAGTGGATTGACTATCTCCTAGTTTGGAGATTGGAACAACTCTAAACCACCTTGTCCAAGTACATGTTTCAATTTCTCTCATCCTTTCTATGCTTAATTAGATAGGACTTCATATTTCTCTTAAGCTATTGGTTTTGATTGATATAATTTGAATGTCTAACTTATCTTGTTATAATTTTGAAGCTCTATTCACTGCCCCCTCTGGAGCCCTAGATCTAACAGGGGTCTCATGGTGCTGACACTCTCTCAACATATTCTGAAATCTCTCCCATGCATTATGGAAGCACTCATTACCAACTTTATTGAAACTCACTATGGCACGCCGCATCTGTGTCAACCTTGCAATGGAGTAGAATTTCCTTAAAAAGGCATTTTTTACCTTGTCTTAATTCATGATGTCCCTTCTCTAATCATACAAATCTTTGTCTTTGTCTTTGAAGGAGAATGAGAATAAGGTCGACCTAATTCCATCATCACTAGTTGTCGGTACCCTAAAGATAGAGCACACTTCAATAAAAGAGTCCAAGTGCTTGTAGGGTTTTTTACTTCTGAGTCATAGATGGTGGGTAGTAGCCCAACAAGACTAGGGGTAGATAATTGTTCCCCTGACATTTGGTCAATTCTATTTGCAATTGGTGATTTATACATGACAGGCATGAAGTATTCATTAAGTGTCTTGTGCGGTGCATTTTGTCCTTCTGTCTTGTCTTCCATGGGTTTCTTGTCACATGCACAAGGCATAACCAAACAAAAGAAAATAAGTTAGCATACCAATATGTACAAACAATACAAGAAATAAAGAATAGCAATGGTGAGGGATGTAGGAAAAGATCAAAGCAAAACTAATTATCTAGGTCAAGTACCTTTCTTCCTGGCAACGGAGCCAGAAAGCATGGTGTGTTTCTTGGAGTTGTGGATTACACCTAACCAAATGATTAGATTCTACCCTCAAAGGTTTCAACACATATGGAATCTTTTATAAAGACCTAAGATTTAGACACACTCACATTGTCCAATACACTTACCCACAAGTGCACATGGTTGTGTTATAGTATGGGAGGGTGGAAAGTTAGGGGTCGAACCCAAGAGAAAAAAGGGGGGCACTAGATTTAGGTTCGCATTAGCTAGGTCCCTACTGTGAAGTCTAGGGTTGACGGGTTTGAAGTTTGATTTTGTTAATTAAACTCAGATTGAGAAAGAAAACAATTAAAGGAGAGCGAGACAAATCAAAACTTAAACAAACCCTAGAAAATAAATACTAAAGAGCAAGAAATGACAAGCTAAGAAAGAAAAGGCAAGAAAGGAGTAAACTACACTACCGAAATCAAGAAGAGATCTACATCACACTAAGTTATCAATAAAGACAAAAGGGAAATTAAAGAAATATACTAGCAAGAACAAGGCAAGAACAAGAACAACTAACTAGGAAAGTAAAGAGACTAGCTAAGCAAGCATTAATTAAGAAAGTAGGCAAATTAGGATTTAAATGCAATAAAGGGAAGTGTGTAGGCTGTTTGGGGGAATGAACTTGTCAATTTATTTGGGGGTGATAACATTTAAACATTATTCTTTCATTTAGATAACCAAACCAAAAAACAATCTATATGTTGATGAATTGCCCTAAACTACTAACTGGCATTGGATAGGATGGGGTGTGTAAAGGGGAACTGGTCCCTATCACCTCCTACCCACCATTGTGAGTCTCATTAAGATTAGGGTTTAGGTGGAATTCAATTAGGATCTATTCAAGCCTAGGTTTCTAGGATAGAAACTCTTAGGGTAATTAGGGGTTGAGGATAGTAATGGAGGGTGGAGATGAGGTTTTAGACCTCACATCACGTACATTCTAGCCTTGAGAAGGCTCCAAGTCAATTACACTAAATTCTTCTATACTAGCTACTTTGATCTCTCACTTAGGAGTAGAAGAATTGATTAGCATGTAGGAAGCTGAATAGTAACTAGGGATCCACTAATTGGACCTAGGAGAAATTCACAAATTAGCCACATATAAGCAATTTTCCTAGAATCCTCTAGGTGATTTCAAGCACAAAACACAACGAAATTTAAGGGAAATTAATAGCAATAGAACATAATAATTATAAAACAAAATAATAATATGTACACATCATTTTACGCAACATATTATCAAAGTAACATTTTTGACCCCAAACAACCCACTTGAGGGGCCTAGCTACTCATATAATAAGAAAATACAAAATTGGAGAAGAAAGAGATAGGAGTAGCCATGGATCTTGGTGTAAATGAAGAAATCTCCCTCTCCAGTAGCTTCAAGGATGTTCTCCTCCCTCCTCCTAGGTGGAATGGAATGGGATGGTGTTGGAAAGTGGTCAAAAGCCTAGAAAACTAGGGTTTTGGTAGTGGAAATGGTGAAATCAGGTAGGAAGGTTATAGAATGGCTAAGGTGCAAAATGGGGGAGCTAAGAGGGGGTAGAAGCTATCTAACCCCAAGCTCCAGCTGCCACCCATGTATATATAGGTGGTGGGTAAGCATTAGGTCAAGTAGGGGGTAGAATGGGTAATGTAGTGTAAAAATTGGGTAGGTTTTCAAGTAGAACGGTCGTGCTATCGTGGTGGGTAGTGTGTAGAATGATCGTGGTGGAGTGGAACTGCCTAGGTGAAAAATGAAAAAAAAATGTCAGGTTACTTTGGGGTATTTGAATGGTTGGTGGAACGGCCATGGTGGGTCACTGGCTACATGGTCGTGGTGGTCCACACTATTGTTCTGGACTGGAGGGTGCTAGCCAGTCTACTCAAGATGAGCATGTTGAGGTCTGTCCAGCATGACTGTTCTGGTTGGCACAATGGTGTTGGGATTTTCATGGCATGACCATGTTGGCTGGAACGACTGTGGTATTGGTCTTCTTCTTCAAGGATGAATTGATTCCCTCTATGTGATTTTTAACTTGACCTGCACAGCCATTTTTTGGCACCACAATCTTGATGGGATCTTCAGTTGCACTTTGCTCTTCAACTTTGGATTTCAATGGTCGTCTTTGCTTCACTTGAGTCTTGGCCATTAGGGTAGGTTGGGGAAGCTCTTGAACCTTCCTTGTACCCCTCCAATGGTGTAGGAACCCTAGTATCAGCATCCTTCTCTCTCGTCCATCAAAGCATGGTCTAAGTACCTGAAAAATGTGTAAAGGATGTCCATAAGTGCATTTCATAGAAATATGCATATTGAGGGAAATAACATGTAATATGGCATATTCAAATTTGATTGAAGTGCAATAAAACACAAGATGAACCCTAAAAAAAGATTGCATCAGATGTCAACAGTTTGATTTTGATTTTCTTTTGGATCACCTATTTAAGATTTTGATTTTCTTTTTGTTTCCCTTCATGGACATGACATTCATTTTTTGAAGTGTGATATTTAAATCAAAATTTTAACCTTTGAGTACGATGTAATTTGACACTTATGTTCTTATTCTATATTTGTTTATACCACTGAATCATCTAGGTGCTCAATCATATAAAGCCTATGAATATGGCGCCAGAGTATTTCTCCAAACCAAGTTCCTTTTTATTATACATATGATTCAAACAACCCACAATTTATTATCCATGTTTATCTATAGGATAAAATATATATGTTAGAAACATGTTTGAAAATTGGAATGTTATAAATCAATTACACAATTGATTCCTCTCCTTCTACTCAAATATCTTCTTCAAATGTTAGGATAGAAAGCATCCAATTTGAGACAATTTGAATATTTTCATTTTTATTAATTCGATCAAGATCATCCAAGTTATTATATATTATTGTCAATGCTTGAAGTGTTAGTCATAAAAATTATCTAGTCATGGTGATGTCAATATAGGTTATATACATGAGTTGGACTTGTAAGCTAAGGGGAATATTTAATTTAACATGAAAAAATAAGAAATATATAACATAAATAGTTAGAATGATTGAATATTTAAGCACATATCTGGTATGAAATATACATTTTCAATAATATAAAGATGATATATAAACAATATACAATCAATTAAATCATATTAATGACCCATCCAAATGAACTTGCATCAAAGAAAATAGCCTTCAGTACATGTAGGCCACCCATGCTTTTTCCTCTGTATAGAACACTCTCATTTCTAAGACACGTCACATTCTTGTTAAACTTTAACCGGAAGTTTGACTTTTAGAGATGATAAAAGGATGAGAACATCACAATGTAAGAAAATAAGCTTCTTAAGTGATAATTGTTGTCACGTAGTAGAAAGGGGAGAAAAGAGATTAACTCATCCACATTATTTTACATATATTTCTATATTCCTAGGTAAACTATTACCCTCATTCAAACATTCACATAAATGATAAGAAATGAACAACACATTCATATGTGCATGTTCTACTCGACATATCCAACTTTATTTTTCTCTGCTACGATGCACACATCCAAATTATTTGATTAGGTATTAGTCTCACATACAATGAAGGATCTGATCCAAGTGATTGTAGTAGACACACTCGACCGTATGAAAAAAATATTTGACCTTATAAGTTTATGAATTACTCAATTGCATATCAGTAATACATGATCAGATTTGTTGGTTGTCACAAAAAAATTTAGTCAGGGTATAACATTTTTTAGAAAAAATATAAAAGAATTTGGTAGCTATATTGGTACCAAACCTTTTTCTATTACATTGGTCCAAGTTGGAGCCCTTCTCTCAACATACTTTTATGAGTTTTCTTAACTTCGACACCATTACAACAAATATCAAGTCAATCTAACTCAACTCCCTTATTGTGATTTTATGGATCAATAATTGAATCAAGTATCTTTTTTTCTGTCACAAAAGGAACCATGAGACCTAAATCCCAAAATCCAATCCTAGACTAACATGCATGCATTCATGTGTTGTCTTCATACCCTCCTATAGCATTTGTGAACAAGTGTCTCCTTGCCCTTCCATACATAGTTTGGCACCACCTTTGAATTGGACAACATAGGACTAGAAGTCTCTCTTTCTACACAATGCATAAAACATGAAATTTTCTTGATGGCTGCTACTTTTATGTTTATATGTTTCCCCTAGATCTAACATAATTGGCTTCAATCTTAAATGATGCATAAAAAAGTGAGGACCTTCTCACTCACGAAAGTAAAAAGCTACTTAAGTGGGCATATTTTTATAATATATCTTCAAAATATCTGTAAGGACATCATCTGATATATATATATATATATATATATATATATATATATATATATATATATATATATATATATATATATATATATATAGGGCGTTCATTCGTTGCCCGCGTGGGTAACCTGGATTTTCGCTACCCGGCAGCCAAAAAAGTAACTCTTCTGGCCAAAAAATTAACTATGTTGTCAAAAAAGAAACTATGGTGAACAGAAAGTAACTACACAAATAAAAGAGTAACTCTGTACAAAATATACATCAGATATATATAAGGATGAGCTTTTTGATTTTAGAGGGGCAAATGATATTATTTTTGGCTAAAATTTTTTGGAGAGCTAGACAAAATAGTCCTCTACAATTGTGAATTTTTTTTTTTGAAAAAAAAGTGGTCGGAAGGGTGGGCATGTAGCTACCCGCGCGGTCAATAAAGATGGACCCATATATATATATATACCTATATATATATATATATATATATATATATATACACCTATATATATATATATATACCTATATATATACCTATATATATACCTATATATATAAATATATATACCTATATATATATATATACCTATATATATATATATATATATATGTATATATATACCTATATATACATATATATATATATATATGTATATATATATGTATATGTATATGTATATATTTGTATATGTATATATATATGTATATATATGTATGTATATATACATATATGTATCTATATGTATATATACATATATATGCATATATATATATATATACATATATATACATATATATGTATATATACATATATATACATATATATGTATATATACATATATGTATATATTCATATATATACATATGTGTATATATATGTATACACACACACACACACACACACACATATATATATATATATATATATATATATATATATATATGGGCATTCATTCGTTGCCCGCGGGGGTAGCCTGGATTTTCGCTACCCAGCAGCCAAAAAAGTAACTCTCCTAGCCCAAAAAGTAACTCTACTTTCAAAAAAGTAACTATGGTGAACAGAAAGTAACTACACGAATAAAAGAGTAACTATGTACAAAATATACAGCAGATATATATAAGGATGGGTTTTTTTTATTTTGGAGGGGCAAATGATATTTTTTTGGCTAAATTTTGTTGGAGAGATAGACAAAATATTCCTCTACAATTGTGAAATTTTTTTTTGAAAAAAGTGGTCAGAAGGGTGGGCGGGTAGCTACCCACACGGGCAATAAAGATGGGCCATATATATATATATATATATATATATATATATATATATATATATATATATATATATATATATATATATATATATATATATATATATATATATATATATATATATATATATATATATATATATATATATATATATATATATATATAGGGCGTTCATTAATTGGCCACACGGGTAGCCTGGATTTTCACTACCCGGCAGCCAAAAAAGTAACTCTTCTGGCCACAAAAGTAACTCTGTTGTCAAAAAAGTAACTATGGTGATAAGAAATTAACTACACGACTAAAAAAGTAACTCTGTACAAAATATACAGCAGATATATATAAGGACGAGTTTTTCAATTTGGGGGGGGGGGGAAATGATATTATTTTTGGATGAAATGTTTTGGAGAGCTAGATAAAATACTCCTCTACAATTGCAGAATTTTTTTTTTGAAAAAAAGTGATGGAAAAGGTAGGCGGGTAGCTACCCGCACGGGCAATAAAGATGAGCCATATATATATATATATATATATATATATATATATATATATATATATATATATATATATATATATATATATATATATATATATAGGGCGTTCATTAATTGGCCACGCGGGTAGCCTGGAATTTCACTACCCGGCAGCCAAAAAAGTAACTCTTCTGGCCACAAAAGTAACTATGTTGTCAAAAAAGTAACTATGGTGATAAGAAATTAACTACACGACTAAAAAAGTAAGTACAAAATATACATCAGATATATATAAGGACGGGTTTTTTTATTTTGGGGGGGCAAATGATATTATTTTTGGATGAAATTTTTTGGAGAGCTAGATAAAATACTCCTCTACAATTGTAGAAATTTTTTTTTGAAAAAAAGTGATGGAAAAGATGGGCGGGTAGCTACCTGCACGGGCAATAAAGATGAGCCATATATATATATATATATATATATATATATATATATATATATATATATATATATATATATATATATATATATATATATAGCTAGAATACACTGAGAGTGTATAGATTACATTGTACACCTCAATGGTGTTTGCCTATCTAGACCTTTTCTTTCTAAAATCCAATCCATTGATCTTCATGGTTACAATAATAATAGGCCACATATAAAATTTGAGCTCATTTGGATGAGTGTAAGTCACTCATCTAAGGACAATAAAATCAAATGTCGTACTATATATATATATATATATATATATATATATATATATATATATATATATATATATATATATATATATATATATATATATATATATATATATATATATATATACACACGCACACACATATATTTTACAAATCCTATCGAGATTACTATCAATTTTTGAGATAACATTTGTTCTCTTCATGTATGTTCATCAGTTACGAATGTCGTAATGTAGATAGGGCGCTTATCATCCTCCTGGTCCTTGTTGACTTCATTCTTCAGCAAACATTGGGATTTGCAATATACATAGAGAAAGGAAGTTTTCTGAAGCTATATACAAAATATAGCCATAACTCATAAGCAAGGATGACACATGCACACAAAAAAATGGTTCATTTTTTTTATTATGATTTATGGTGTATTAGTGTCAGCAATAAGAATCTGCCCAGCCAGGCCGGCTCAGCTAGTTGGTTTCCTCGTTTATGATCTGGATTGTGGTTCCAAAACTCACTGAATGTATTTCAGTATATGTGGGATCAACGTTGGGGCCTAATGAGTAGAATATCAACTAAGGAGTAAGGACATATTTAGTAAGGTATAGTCCGATGACAAGTTATGAAACTGACGTATAACTTTAAATTACCATTTCACAAGTCGGACGACAAGTTATGCATCTGACGTATGACTTTAAATTACGATTGCACAAGTAGGATGACAAGTTATGAATCTGACGTATAACTTAACATTACGATTTCCCAAAACTATATTAGACCAAGTTAACCCTAAATTAAACAACAAGATGTATGCTTCATTATAGTACGTACTAGACAGAGTATTCAAACGATTGCCATCACTAAACACGCCCACAGAGAAATAAAAGATAGGAACACGTTCCCTTGAGCATTAGTTTCAGTGTACCATGCAGCGCAGCGCAGAGGATCGGGATTCATAAGTAATCTGGCGTCTTCGAGAAAATGGCTCCAACCTCTTTGTTTATTGCTTTATTATAGGGATGGTTTCTGTTTGTGGGATATGGAATCAACGGTAAGCAGGCACGCACTCCATGCGGCTCAGATTCAGGTTTATTTTCTCATGGCGTTCTAGGAACAATCTGAGTCCTCTATTCAGCACTTTTGTTTGTTGGGATATCTTCAGTCTACATGGAGTTGTACATTTTATTATACAGCAGAAAGCACGTGCTAAGCAGGTGTGGTGCATTTAATAATACACATAGACATGAGTCACTTTGTATACAACTATATATGATATATTTGAATCAGATGTGCATCCATCACATGTTTTTATATGGACATAATGCATCACATAAAATAGTCTAAATATAAATACCATCTCACATCATACACCACATATCAAATGCATGCTATGTTGTTAATAATCAAAAGGAGAAATGTGTAATTGACAGATACCATAAGATTAGTTGTCATCAAAATATAAAGCTTTCAACGAACTGAAAATCCTCAAATATGCTCATGCTTAAGAACAGAAATATTTATTGAGTCATGATTTGCAAATGCTTGCCATCTATGATCGTTTGTCTTGCATAATATTATTGTAGTTTAATCAGTGACGTTGAAGCTCTAGGTAAGGCTAGTCAGTAGTATAGGACGAGTCCTATAGAAATTCTATAGGACAACCAATCACAATGCATTGTTTCCTTCTCACTCCTTTTCAAAATCCAACCTCCTAAAAAAAATAAAGAGAGAGAAATGCATAATATGCTCGTAACGAAATCCTATTAGATCTTACTAGATTTCTATAGAACTCGTCCTATAGAACAGGCGTCGCTGGATAAGTAGCATGTGACATACATGGTGATTGTGGCATTGAATCTTCTAGTGTCATTATTGAGTATGATTGCTAGTATCTTCATTTCCTAAAATAGCAATCGACATATACTATCAATTTCTATATGAACAAATTAAATATAATTTTATCACTATATCATTATGCCCTTGAAGATTGATGTTCTATAGGATGCTTGCCATATTTTTATGTTATATAGAATATGTCATATCCATGACTTTTATATTGAATTCAAAATGTTGATAATAGGGATAATAACATGATATATATGAACATCAACGAAATAACATGCTTCATATCTACTATTCTATTGTACTAAACATGATCTTCAGTACCACTCATTTTTGTCCATCTCACAGAGCCTCTCATCCATCCTCGACCTTCATCTTGACGCCCTTCTGCACCTGATTTTGCCCTTCAAAATTGATTTGATTAACAACTTCCTTCGACGAACCCTACTCTATAGCCTCCGTCTATGTCCTAGGTGGCCACTGTTCCGAATGCAAAGTAATTAGATGGTGTGACAACAACAAGGTTGTAGGTGCACGGAAATACTATTGTCATGAGCCTAGGTTGACTAGGGGCAGATTTCTACTACTTCCCTCACCACATTGCAGTATGCTAGTGATATTTGCTTCTACTAACGATCCTGACATTAGCTTCTTTACATATTATCATTCCATATACAGATGGATTATACAATGTGAATATGTGATGCTTCAGACTGAGTCAGAAGACAGAGGATAAGGTTTAATCATACCCAATGACTCAAAAGTGTTACTCCTAAGGTGCAAGATGACTGTTTGTGGTTGTCAAATTTCTGGAATTGAGAGCCTGGTATTATATAGATTCCTATAACAGAAGTTGTTTACCATACATCTTGCCACAAATCATGTATATATATACATATATATATATTACAATTGAAATTTCATTATAGGATTCCAACGATTTTCCCAGCAAAGAACTCAGGTATTATAAAAAATTTGGATATTTAAGCACTCAAAACGGAAAGGATTGAGGACTAAATTGTCGTTGCATGCTATGTAGCAGCAAAAAAAAGTAGTGACCGGGGCACAAATTCAACCTACAATCAATGCAGTGTTTGAATTAGAATGTCTGGTCCCAAATATGAATATAAGGATTTATATTTAACTGTATCATTTACTTTGCAAGTTCATCCGCTCTCTAGATGCATTCCCCTTTGCATATTTGTACAACATATACTACAAGTTATTGTTGATTTGAAGTTCTACATCAACATCAAATACGGAAAACTATGTTAGCTCAATCAAAAGACCATTCTCGTTTGCAGAGAATTTTTTGTCTCCTAATCTCTAAACTGGCACCTTTATCTTGGATCTACTTTCTACATGCAAAGGTAACCGTGAAACTTAATTAATTGAATAGTATAATCAGACTCAAATATCAATCGCTGAAAACTTTTATTTGGTTTTAAAACAATTACCATATAAGCTCAGTGTCTGAAAGTTTAATCCATGTCTTTTTCAAGTGAGTTTCAAGTTACCATATTTTGTTAGATCTTGTGTGCATATTTTATATTTCTTATGAGTTCTTCCAAAAACTTCAATAGTTAAAGGACTCTTCAACAACACATGGACAACTCAGTTATAAGTATTTTGCACACAAATTCTGATTTAAGTCATATGAGGAAGGACTATGTGTATTAAACAACATCCTTCAAAAAAAATAGATCGAATGTCTTCTTTGTGACTTTCTAACTCCTCAATTTCACAATTGTGGTCTGTGCACCAAGTTGATTACCTAGACCAATACTTCTAACTAATGTAATAAGTGAGTCTCAGAAATTGGCTGATTTGCACAAGGACAACTTAAGTCCTGATATTCAAAATTGATACTTGTTTAACATCATCTATCTTGTATGCCTTAGAACATGGTACTTGATGCATTAATTTATGTTTCCTGCAATGTTTGCGCTGAGTTTCTTGTAGCCATTTTAGGTGTTATAAATATCAAAAGTGAATTCACCTGTGTGCTTCCGTCTGTGGGGTTGCATCTATTCAAAACTCCAATTGAGTAGAGTGTAACACCATTGACGGGAGCGCACCAAGATTTCTCAATTTATGGTAGGGCGGTACGCACCACCTATCTCATTCTCTCATTTTGATTACCTGTCTAACATGATATTTGTTTGCTTTTGATCTATCTAGTGTGGATTTTGTTTACCGGTTTAACATAAATTAATGCATTAATTTTGATCATGTAACACAATTGAGAAAGCTTGGTGCGCTCCCGCCAATGGTGTTACACGCTACTCAATTGGAGTTTTGAATAGATGCAACCCTACGGATGGAAGCACATGGGTGGATTCACTTTTGATATTTATAAAACCTAAACTGACTACCTACATCTACCAAAACACTACACCCGCAAGCGCACGGGGTCGTGTCGTAGTATAGGAAGGTGGCAAGTATAGGGTCGATCCACAGGGAAAAGAGGGGGCACTAGAGCTAGGTTAGTTTTGATGGGTTCCTACTGCGAAGACTAGGGTTAAGGGTTTAAAGGTGGTTTTGATAGTTAACTAAGGACGAACAAGCAAGCAGTTAAATGCGAGAATGAGATCTATGTTAACCCTATATTAGATTAAGGCTAAACAAGTAAGAAAGGATTAAGCTAGATATCAAAAGGCAAATTACACTAAGGCAAGGAAGAGAGAAGCAAAAGAGCAATTAAAGAGCTAAACTAACATGAACAAGACAAGAGCAAGGAAAGAAGCTAATTAAGCAAGAAAAGAACTAATTAAGCTAAACAAGCATGAAATTGGGGTTTTAAGTAGTAAAGAGAGGTATGGGTTGTTTAGGGGTATGAACTTATCACTTAAGTTGGGTGGTGACATATGAACGTTATGATTCCACTTAGATTATCCAAACCAAACAACAAGTTAGAGTCTAATGAGTTAACCTAAGCTACTAACTAACCATGGATATGCTAGGTTGTGTATAGGGGAACTAGTCCCTAACACCCCCTACTACCCTTATGAGGCTCAATTGGATTAGGGATTAGGTTAAATTCAATTAGAGTCTAATCAAGTCTAGGCTTCTATATTAGGCATTCCTAGGGCAATTAGGGGCCGAGGGTAGTAATGGGGAGGTGAAATTATGGTTTTGGACCCCAATTCCCCCGCATTCTAGCCTTGAAAAGGATCCATGCTAATTGCACTAGAATTATCTAATCTGGCTACTTAGATCTCTCACTTAGGTTTAGGGAGATTGATTAGGATGTAGGAAGATGGGAGGAAACCTAGGGATCCAAGAATTGGACCTAGGGGCAAATCCCAATATTCACACATATAAGCAATTTGCCTAAATTCCTAGGTGATTTTACACACAAACCAACAAGCAATTCAGGAGAATGAGATGCAAAGAGAATATAATCATTAGTAAATGGAATTAAAAAGTTTACATGCCAGTTTCCCCCAACATGGTATCAAAGTAACATAATTTCCCCCAAACAGCCCACCCAAGGGGGCCTAGCTACTCATGGAAATGGAAAATTCAAAAAGAAAGGAGAAAGAGAAAGAAGTGGCCATCGAGCTCGATGTAGATGAGGGTTCTCCTCTCTCCAGCTGTTGCAGGGGCATCCTCCTTCTTCTCCTTGGATGAAATGGTGTGGAATGATGGAGGGAAGTAGATGTAAGGCTAAGATATGAGGGGTTATGTGGTGGAAATGGTGAAATGGAGTGGATTTGAGGTGGATATGGAGTGGAATGGAATGGAATGGGTGGCAATTTAGGGAGCTAGGAGGGGGTAGAAGGTAGCTAACATTGTGCCCCAACCACCAGCTAGACATATATAGGTGTGGGGAAGAAGCACTAGGTTAAGTAGGGGCAAAATGGATAAAGCAATGAAAACTAGGTGGGTTTTGTGAGTAGCACGGCCATGGTGGGTAGGGTAGATCGCGACCATGGTGGATGGGCACAGTCGTGGGAATTAAAAAGTGGAGATCACATGGAGGTGTACATGGATGGCCACGACCGTGGGGGGTCACCACGGTCGCGGTGGGAACCTATGGCCACGGGCATATTGATCACCACGACTGTTTTGGCCATATTCATCAAATTCTGGGAGTTACAATGATTTTTTGTGCTTGGGGCGTTCCACCACGACCGTGGTGGAGTACCACAGCCGGTTTGGTGTCCCTCCCATGCACTTGAGCATTGAAATTGATCATCCATGGAGGGTATTGCTTCAAAACATTCTTTGACCACTTGGGGTAGGTTGGGAGTGGTTTTGGCCTAATTTTGGGCTCCTCCAAGCCTGAGGAAACCCTAGATTGGACCATCTTCTTTCCTTTCCATCAAGTAGTGGACAAAGTACTTATGAAACATGCAAAAAAAGCCTCAATAAGTGCATTTGATAGAAATAAGCATATTGGGGGAAATAACATGTAATCTAGCAAGTATAGATGTGATTGAAATGCAATATGACACAAGATGAAGCCATAAAATAGGGATGAATCACAACCCCAAACTTAAAACATACTTGTCCTCAAGTATGCTCCAACTCAATCTCTCTACAAACTTTTCACAGTCAAGACATGACAAATGCAATGTAAAAGGTGATTGTTGCTGAATGGCATCAAAAAAATGACTAGGTGCATACATTCCACCTCTCTCCTATCCTACTTTCACAAACCAATCATGAAAAGAGCACAAAGCATATGAACTTCAAATATAGTCCATAGAATACACAAGCTATCCATATTTCTTTCATGTAGTTCCGGGTAGACCGTTTCATAGTGGTGTTAATCAAGGATGACTAGGAGTGTTGTTTCACCTTCATGCTTTCAACCGTATGTTTCAAATCACACCAAATGACCCACGTGGCTGTAGAAAAGGGAAATATGAGCTAGGTTTGATAATTCCTAGCTCATTGTGTATGAAAATGGAAGAAAGGGTTGCGGTAAGATTTTTGGAGTGCTATTAAGTAGAGCAGTCATCTTTTCTTTATTTGAATGCTCTTAAACAGGAGCATCCTTTTATTTTATTTTTGCATTTTTTTCTTCTTTGCCCTTGGGGTAGGTAGGGCATATGGTGATGGGAGTGAAGCGGTGAGATGTATATGTGGCCACCCCAAACTTTTGGAGGTGGCCACGGCTAATATGTGCACTTTGGCTTCCTTTCATGAGGCGGAGGGGTAAGAAGATGGTGAGTGAATAGTCGGGTCAAAGAGGGGTCATTGGCTTGATTCTTAACATAAGGTCTCCTGCATGAAAATTAATCCAACACTTTATCCAACAACATGCCACATGAATGAACAACATGAAATTAATACTTCAATCAAGTGATTTCGTAGACACGAAGTGCTCATAGCTTGCTAAAGTCACAAATCAACCAAATCATTCACAAACACAAGAGAGGTGATGCACATGTAAAAAGTTGAGAATTGATACCATTTAGCAATAAACAATGATAAGTCACTTGCATTTGTCAAAGGTAATCATTTTTACTCAAAACAGTAGAGATTGGGTCAAAACACACTTTTTAGACAAGAAATCTCAAATTTGGGCAAAATGGGCCAAAATGGTGCCAAATTGCCTTCAATCACATCTAAGCCTATATTATTGAACTTAAAGAAGAAAACAAGCAACTCCTAGCTAAAACATGCAAAAGTTCTCAAAAATCTACATGATATGCAATGCATGGCAAAAAGGGAAAATTTTTTGAAAATTACGCAAAAATGGCAGGAAAGTAAACTACATGATATGCAAGCATGCAAAGTAGTAAACAAAATCCACACTAGATAGATCAAAAGCAAACAAAGATCATGTTAGACAGGTAATCAAAATGAGAGAATGAAACAGGTGGTGTGTACTACCCTACCACCCCAAACTTTTGAATCATGTTGTCCTCAGCATGAAACTAGAGCTTAGGAATAGTAGGGTGAATATCATGGCTGGTGAGGAGCGTCAAAATGCAGGTTACCCTATTGTGGCTGGTGGTCGACCCTCGCCACGATCTTGGTTGGGGGCCACGATCGTGGCCAATCAACTTCAACACGGCTATGGCGATGGGCCATGGTTATGGCCATTCTTGCCAAAACAACCTAACATCTTCGATGAAATAAACCCCACGACCGTGGTGGATGCCCATGGTCATGGCCATGCTTCCTTGACACAGTCGTGGCAGGTTGCCACGGCCATGGCCATTCTTCCAAAACAACTTGTAACTTGGCCAAATTGAAGCAATAAATCCCACGACCGTGGAAGATGGACACGGTCGTGCTTGGACACTTTTGCCACGGTCGTGGTCAAGCTCCACGTCCGTTTTGGGGGTGCTCCTTCAGTTTTCTCAATTCAAAAACATGAACTCCATTTTTATTTGTTATTCGGCCACAAATCTCCCTTAATGATCATGATTCACTTCTATACCTTCTCTCTCTAGTGTCTAGCACATGCCATATCATCAAAACTCACAGAAAGCTATTAAACACAAGTGTGTGTGTGTGTATGTTTAGGTTTGTGTAAAACAAAAGGCAAAAGTATAAAAAATGAGAGGTTGGGTGAAAAAAATCCCAAACCTAGGTGGGTTGCCTCCCACAAGCTCTGAGTTTCTTGCCTTCAGCTGGGCTTCTTGAAAATTCTTCAAAATTCACCCATTTGGGATTCTCAGGTGTCCATTCTTGCAAAACATGCATCCCTCATTTGCACTCAATCTAGGTTCCTCATCCCTTTCATAACAATAATCATCACCAATTTCTTCACCTTGGCATCCTCTCAAATGCCTGTTTGGACTTGTGAAGTGATCATGTCCAATATCCCTATCTCGGACTCATCGGGTTGGGGTCTTGTACATGTTGATGTTGATCTTCATGTCCATGAATGAGACTGTCATAGTGCCACTGCGTACATGAATGTTGGCATCAGCTATAGATAAGAATGGCCTTCTGAAGATGATGGGAATCTTCCTATCCTCTGGCTCCATATCAAGTACAATGAAATCTTCCAGGAACATCGCGCCTTTCTCTTTGTCTATCATCAACAAGACATCATCCACTCTACCCCTGGGTACTTTTATGGATCTATCAGCCAACTGGAGAGTGCAATGTGTCAGCTTCAACTTTCCTAAGCCCAGCTCAACATAGACATTGTATGGTATCAAATTCATACTAGATCCCAAATCAGGTAAGGACCCGTCTATGTGATGTCCCCCTATGTAACTAGGTATAAGTGGGGCTCCTGAGTCTTTTCTCTTCACAGGAAGGGAATGTTGTATGATGGAGCTCACTTGTTCAGTCAATCTCACCTTCTTTGGAATCCTCCTCACTGACCTTATTTTCACAGTGCATAGGTCCTTGAGGAACTTGGCATATGATGGGATTTGCTTGATAGCATTAAAAAGTGGAATGTTCACCTTCACTTGGCGAAACACCTCAAGAATATCAACATTGTGCTTTTTCCTCCTTTTAATAGTCGGGGGCTTGTCTAGTGCTTCGGGAAATTGTGGCTCACTAGATATTGTCCCACTTGACTCGGCATGATCTTCCTATGGTGTAGCATGAGGTGGAGCACTAGGACTCCCAATGTCAACATGGGGTGACAATTGATCACCTTCGGAAATCTCAATCACAACATCACCACTTGACTATTTTTTCTTGGATTTGTCACCCTTTCTTTGACTTACGGGCTGCTCAAGTGTTTTCCTACTCCTTAGAACTATCACAGTACTACCTTGCTCAGGATGGGGAGGGGGAGTATGATGTGGCTGTGGAGGAGGTGGGGGTGACACTTGGGGTTGAAATTTAGGTGGAGAAGAGAATTGAGGGGGAGGAGAGAATTGGGGTTGGAAGGTGACGTTTTGGGAAAATTGAGGTGGTGAAGGTGGTGGGGGAGTGTAAGGCTTAGGATAACCTTGAAAATGGTAGATGGGCTGCACTTGCATGGGAGGTGGATTGTAGAAAATTTGAGAAGAGGGCATGGGTCCACTTTCTTCATTGTAACTCAAGATGGATTTTGAAGCTAGTTTTTCTTCTTGAAGAGCAAGTGTGGAAGAGAGCTTTTGTATCTTTTCTTCAAGCCTTGCAACATCTTTTTGGACATCATCAAAAATTTTCAATCTAGGGAGAACCTCTTCCTCAAACCTTGAGTTTTATGTGGGACTTTATGGTTCCTGATAGCTATAGGAATGAGGTGTCTTCTTTTCTTCACCATAGAACTCAATAGAATTGATCGGGTGGCAAGGAGCATTTGTCACCTGGTTCTTCATGAAGCTCATCATGTCACCAAGAATCTTCATCACTTGTGGGTTTGAGTCATCATGAGTAGCGGGTGTCACACCAAAGGCATACCCTCTTTAATTCATCATGCTAGATGCTCAAATTCTTGATCCTTCAGCCAACTGCTCAAACAAAGGTCATATCTCCTCAGGTGGCCTAGCCATGAAAACTCCTCCACAAGAAGAGTCCATTGTGTCTTGGTACTTTAGATACAAACCGGAGTAGAATGATTGAACTAGCTACCACAAAGGGATCTCATGGTGAGGGCACTCTCTCAAAAGCTTCTTAAAACTCTCCCATGCATTATGAAATTTCTCATTGCCCATTTGGCTAAAACTTGTCACGGCATGCCACATTTGTGTCAACCTTGCTATAGAGTAGTATTGCTATAAGAAGGCACTCTTCATTATTTCCCAACTCATGATGCCCCTTCTTGAGTCATACCAATCTTTATCTCTATCTTTGAGGGAGAAAGAGAACAAGGTCAACCGGATTGTATCATCACTAGCCGTCGGCGTCCTGAAGGTGGAACATACTTCACGAAAGGAGTCCAAGTGCTTGTAGGGGTTCTAACTCTCTGAGCCATAGAAGATGGGCAGGATCCCAAGAAGACCTAGAGGAATAGAGAATTGCTTCCCTGGCATTTGATCAACCCTTCTAACAATTGGTGATTTATAGTTTCTAGGCATGAAGTGGCTTGTGAGGTGCATTTTGGCCTTCCATCTTGTTTCCTCACAAATGGCTTGTCACATGCACAAAGAACAACCAAACAAAAGAGAACAAGTTAGTAAACCAATATGCACAAAACTGCAAAGAAAAATAAATAAAGAATAGCAATGATGAGGATAGTAGAAAAAGTCAAAGCAAAACTAACTAGCTAGGTCGAGCACTTCTACTCCCCAGCAACAATGCCAGAAAGCTTGTGCGCTCCCACCAATGGTGTTACACGCTACTCAATTAGAGTTTTGAATAGATGCAACCCCGCGGACGGAAGCACAGGGGTGGATTCACTTTTGATATTTATAAAACCTAAACTGGCTACCTACGTCTACCAAAACACTACACCCGCAAGCGCACGGGGTCGTGTCATAGTATAGGAAGGTGGCAAGCATAGGGTCGATCTACAGGGAAAAGAGGGCGCACTAGATCTAGGTTAGTTTTGTTGGGTTCCTACTACGGAGACTATGGTTAAAGGTTTAAAGGTGGTTTTAATTGTTAACTAAGGATGAACAAGCAAGCAATTAAAGGAGAGAATGAGATCTATGTTAACCCTAGATTAGATTAAGGCTAAACTGGCAAGAAAGGATTAAGCTAAATATGAAAAGGCAAATTACACTAAGGCAAGCAAGAGAGAAGTAAAAGAGCAATTAAAGAGATAAACTAACATGAACAAGACAAGAGCAAGGAAAGAAGCTAATTAAGCAAGAAAAGAACTAATTAAGCTAAGCAAGCATGAAACTAGGGTTTTAAGTAGTAAAGAGAGGTATGGGTTGTTTAGGGGTATGAACTTATCACTTAAGTTGGAGGGTGACATATGAACATTATGATTCCATTTAGATTATCCAAACCAAACAACAAGTTAGAGTCTAATGAGTTAACCTAAGCTACTAACTGGCCATGGATATGCTAGGTTGTGTATAGGGGAACTAGTCCCTAACACCCCCTACTACCATTATGAGGATCAATTGGGTTAGGGATTAGGTTAAGTTCAATTAGAGTCTAATCAAGTATAGTATTCTATATTAGGCATTCCTAGGGCAATTAGGGGCCGAGGGTAGTAATGGGGAGGTGAAATTAGGGTTTTGGACCCCAATTTCCCCGCATTCTAGCCTTGAGAAGGCTCCATGCTAATTGCACTAGAATTATCTAATCTAGCTACTTAGATCTCTCACTTAGGTTTAGGGAGATTTATTAGGATGTAGGAAGATGGGAGGCAACCTAGGGATCCAAGAATTGGACCTAGGGGCAAATCCCAATATATATTCACACATATAAGCAATTTGCCTAAATTCCTATTGTGATTTCACACACAAACCAACAAGAAATTTATGGAGAATGAGATGAAAAGAGAATATAATCATTAGTAAATGGAATTACAAAATTTACATGGCAGTTTCCCCCAACATGGTATCAAAGTAACATAATTTCTCCCAAACAGCCCACCCAAGGGGCCTAGCTACTCATCGGCATGGAAAATACAAAAAGAAAGGAAGAAGAATGAGTAGAGGAGTGAAAAGCTATGATGAGCTCGGTGAAGACTCCTCGTTCTCTAGCTCCTAGAAGATGTAGCTCGAGCTCCCTCCTCCAAGGTAGGTGAATGACATGGATGTATGGTGGAAATAGAAGGAAAGTAGGGTTTTGATTGTGGAAATGGTGAAATGGAGGTGGAATGAGGTGGGAATGAGTGGAGGATGAAATGGGGAGGCAAGAGTGGTTGTAGGGTAGCTAACCTCGTGCCCTAGCTGCCACCTAGATATATATAGGTATGGGGAAGAAGCATTGGGTCAAGTAGGGGCAAAATGGGTAAAGCAGTGAAAACTAGGTGGGTTTTGTGAGTAGCACAGTCGTGGTGGGTAGGGTAGACCACGGCCGTGGTGGATGGGCACGGTCATGGGAATTAAAAAGTGGAGATCACAGGGAGGTGTACATGGATGGCCACGGCCGTGGGGAGTCACCACGGTCGTGGTGGGAACCTATTGCCATGGGCATATTGATCACCACGGCCGTTTTGGCCATATTCATCAAATTCTGGGAGTTACAGTGATTTTTTTGTGCTTGGGGCATGTCCATCACGACCGTGGTGGAGTACCACGGCCGTTGTGGTGTCCCTCCCATGCACATGAGCATTGAACTTGATCATCCATGGAGGGTATTGCTTCAAAACATTCTTTGACCACTTGGGGTAGGTCGGGAGTGGTTTTGGCCTCATTTTGGACTCCTCCAAGCCTGAGGAAACCCTAGATTGGACCATCTTCTTTCCATGCCATCAAGTAGTGGACAAAGTACCTATAAGACATGCAAAAAAACCTCCATAAGTTTATTTGATAGAAATAAGCATATTGGGGGAAATAACATGTAATCTAACAAGTATAGATGTGATTGAAATGCAATATGACACAAGATGAAGCCCTAAAATAGGGCTGAATCAGTACTTGATTCATTAATTTATGTTTCCTGCAGTATATTTGTCATCCATTGGGAAATTGTACAGATAGTGTAATCCCATAGATGAAAAGTTTACAATGTAAGATATTATTACATACGCTTGTAATGGATACTTGCTCTACCTCTATACGCATATTAGTTTGTAGCTCATATATCACGGTTTAAAATGGGACCCCCAATTCATCATTAACCAATGTGTTAGCACATAATACAATATTTATTATATATGCAATGGGTCACTCACTAAGGAGTGATTTTCTTAGTTTAATGAGTTAACAACCCCCCCCCCCAATAATTAATAACTAACTCAAATGGAATGTGTCGCAGATTGTATCATATGTCATAGGTTGGAGACAATAGTCGATCACGATAAGGTGGCATTTTCTTCTTCCTGCGTTGCAACACAATGTTTAGACCCCTCGGAGATAAACTCAAAAAAATTAAAACATATATAGGTCATCACCATAAACTATATATCTATATATATATATATTAATATATTGTTATAATGATTTGGTAGTCATCATGATAGTATTGTCTTTAATGGTTCTAACATATGTTAGGACATAACCAAATTGATTCTATGTTATTTTCCTACTAAACAATTTTATGTATAAGGGGGATGCACTAATCTCAAGAAGCTAATGTAAAAGATGCATACTATAAGGTGTACAAATCTAATTGTGTTTCTTATTGAATTGTAATCATTGCCCTTGGAACTGGTACATCCATACAAGAATATTTGCAGTGTTAAGTTGGTTTTAAACAATATCAAAAAAAATGAAAGTTAATGCAATTAAATCTTGAATATAATGATGTTTGAACATGAATTAAACTTCTACACAATCTCAATAACTACCCTGTAATCACTCCATCAAGCCAAATAAATAAATTATAACATAATCATTAGACAAGAAATATGATTAGATAGTTGGGTTGTCAGTTTCATTTCTAGCTTTGTGAGGACTCACATGGAAGCAAGTGGCTCTCTCGAGCATTATCCTTCATGTTGACCTTTGGTACTTCTTCTTTGAACTTCTTGATAATTTATATTTTGGTGCAACTAATCCCTCATAGAACTACAAATAAGACTTGTCTATTTGTAGCTCCAACTCTTCAAAAAAGGAAGCCATGGAGAATAAGCAAAGGTAGAAAAAAATGCTATGTCTCGAGCTTCTATACAATATTACAGTACTTGTATGCCAAGTCATATACAAGGAAAATAATGTCATCACCTTTACTAAACAACTTATTGAAATACATGTATATTTAGTTGGGATGTACAAGTTACATGATATGAATTTTGAATACATATTTTTTTTATACCAACTACCAAATGCATTCCTAGTTTAGAACTAAGTGTAATCTTATTTAGTAATCATGTTAAAAAATAATGTTGTGTTTCAACTCAAATTAGGATATTGGATAGGTTGAAATATGATTATGAATTCATGTTTGTGTTAAGACATAGATGTATGAGGTAAATAACATAACTTGAATATTAAGATCATTGAACACTATGTTCGATCAAACTTATAAATCACCATTTACATGAATTTTCTATGGGTTACATGTTTAATCCATTTTTGTATAACCATTGTTAGAAATAACAAAATGTAGTTCTTATAAAACATTATGTAGAAGACAAATGAAAGGTTGTTCATAAAAACTTTCCTTTTTATTAACAAGTATCATTAAGTGTCAAGTTGATTGTCAAGGAAAAATATTGTGGGACTACATAATTATTATATATATTTTTGAAAAATGAATCATATTAAAATAAGTATGTGAAGTTATACATTTTATATTAATGAAACATGTATAAGAGAAGATAAAAGAATAGATACATAATTGAATAAAAAGTCCTATATATAAGTGAAAAGCAAGTATAGCCTATTAAATTGGGAAGTATTGTGCATTATATTAAATACAACATTAATAAGATGATAAATGAAGTGATGCATTGACTAAATATTTTATAAAATAATATTATATAAAAATTCTAATACTGCAGCAACACACTTGTTTTCTATCATAATATTATTCTATTTCAAAAATTATGATATAGTTACTTCTTAATATAATCAATTTGTTTAATATAAAGTTAATTTTATCAAGTTGTTGCCGGCTATATTGGTCTTGAAAATCCATGTAGATGCATATTACTAAATGGTCATTGTCATGTTATGGATAGGTTTCGGGTTTCCTTTGGGCCAGTGTTAAAGGCATGATCACTGTTATGTTGTGAATAGTTGTCAAAATTTCCTTTGGGCCAATGTTAAAGTAGTCCCAACTATCATGTTTAATAGAAAAAATCACATCTACATAGAATCTCTACTTAATGTGTAAAAGTAGTTCTTAGAATTTATCGTTATGAAAAAATGAAAGTATATTTCCACAACTATATTGAGTAGTAATTCACTCATGTATTTAAATTTTACATTTAGTATCGAGGTTTAAAGTAGGAAGTTATCTATTCTTGATATTGGAAATTGTAATCCTTCTAATCTTGAAGATTTTATTTATGGGAAATTTGTCGTTATTATATTCTCATTTAATCAAAATGAATGTTAATAATTGATATGTAGCTACATATTGTGAGTACGTTGGAAAAAGGTTTCTTGATTACCTTATCCTGTACAAATTGTTTGTCTATAAGTTTTGGAATGTCAAATTCATTTTCAGTTTGACAAATGTGTTGCTTGTAAAGTATTGGTGTAGTTTTTATGTTCTAATTTAGCATCCTTGTTTTTAACATTCTTTTGTCTGATGTACTTTCCCTAAATGAACATTCCCTTGACTATTTCCCCCTAAAAAATTGTTCTCTTTAGTATTTGATAAAATTTGTTTTGAATAAATGGATTTCATTTACAATGACCTTGTTGGTTGTTTTGCGGGCTTTATTGATTGTTGGGCCCAATAATAAGGATAAGGCAAAAGAAACTCCATTATTAATAATAAATGGAGAAAAGAAAGATGTAGAAACCTCTAGAAGGCAACAAAATATAATCCAAAGTTGGATTTCATGCCTCTTGGATTCCTTGGGTTACAAGGAGTCCAAAGTTGCAAAGATAATGCAACAAGAAAAGAAAAGATCAATTAAATATTTCTTTGTTAAGAAAGAAATTGAAAACAATGTTAAAATGTGGAAAATCAGTGGAAAGAAGTATAATTGAGTTATCATTGGTGGATTTTCGTATCCATGAGGTTCCTAATATTAGGAGGAATTCCAATAAGGAAAATAAAAAGAGAGATAAAGACAAATCCTCAAAAAGAGATATTGTAATAAAGAAATAAGTAAGATAACGAGAAATAATGGATATAGATGCATCTAGAAGTATAATAAGTATCTTTAAAAAGGAATTTCGAAATATTAGAGTTTCTTGGGGTCCAAGGAGCCCCAATAGAGAAAAAGAAACAGAAAATCAAAATAATACAAAATAAGAGGATAATGTGATACATTATTAGTGAATTTGTGGTATTATCAAAAAAGAGGTATTATTTACTTTAAGAAAGAAGAGTTTCATGGCCAATGGATTAAAATCCAAACTCAAAGAAGATAAAGGAGATAAAATACGGTTTTCCTAATGACTATGGAATATGAATTATTAAGGAGATAATTAAAAAGAGAGGATTACTTGGTAAACAAGGAAAGGAGGTTTCCTATAGATAAAGGGACTTGTTCTCGTCGTGGGCAGGCATGCTAGGATGTTTCTACCTATCCCTATATAAGGGATGGATACATAGCCTCAAGTTTTCCTTGTCTCCCATTCTTCTCCAACCATGCACCCATTCAAACCCTAACCAAGGGAGGAACACAACCCCTAGAGCGACGAGGGGCGGTGGAAGGAGGGATGATGGTAGCACGATTCTCCCACGACACCGGAGGGAGGCAGAACCGCCATTTGCACCTGCGCAACGCCAGCAGAGTGGTCGCTGGCTGTTCACAGTTTCAGGCCTTGCGGGCGTGAAGCCCAGCCACCGTAGCCATGATTTGAAGGCTTGGTCGTACACGAGGGGGAACGACGAAGGTAGAGGGACCACCTCTGGTGGCCGTTGAGGTCGGGAGAGGGGGGAGGGTCGTGCCCGATCACTACTGCAACGGAAGCGTAGGGTTCCACAAGGTGGAAGAAGACCAAGCCACATCGGATGGTTATACCCCTCTGCGTATTAAAGGACCAACAACTCAAGCGGGGGAAAAATGGTCATTTAGTTATGTTTTCAGTCGCGGCTATGTGATGCATGGAAAGGGACATGTGGCGCTCGATGATTAGTCCAAGTAAATATATAATGCAAAAATTGTATCTTTTTATTCGTAGCTCGGATGAACGCATATAAAATATGAAAATTTCTCAGAAAAACGAGAGGAATCCAATAAAAATAGTTCTAGAAGCTAATTCTTCTTGAAATACGAAAAGTAGTGGAAGTTATCAACTTTAATGTATTAATAATTAAGAAACCCTGTTTTGAGATTATTAATGTATTTAGAAGGGTTTTATGGATGATTAAAGTTGATATTAACCTATTAATTATAAAAAAAGGTACATTAAGAACAAAAAGGATGAACTTTACACATAATTAGTTTAATTTAGGGTTACATGTATATAAATGAGCTTTAATGGGCCTTGAAACCCTAATGTTAGTAATTGTGACTTTTAATGGCTTTAATTATTCAAATTCATGAATAAAGATGAGATATGATGGTTCTAAGATATTTTGAGTATAAAGGTTCCTAATTGTGGATAAATACCCTTAATATGGTAATTAGGGTTTTCTAATGGATAAAGGTGGAATTAATGATAAATAGAGTTTATATGTGAATTAGACCACAATGACCTATGAGATGTTAATCTGGTAGGAACCAAAGATGATAATTAGGCCTAATGATCTTATCATGAATTAAAAGGATAAAAATGGTAGTTTTAATGTAAAAGAGCATAATGGACTAAAATGATGGTTAATAGTGCCTTTAATCCAAAATTAAGGTTATATGTTGTTAAAAAGGTATCCTTAATATCATTCATGAAGGATAGATGAGATAATTAGGGTTTGTGAGTAATTGCATAAAGTTAGGGTTTAAAATAGTATAAATAAAGTGAAACTCTAATTGCAATTGAAATCCTAAAACTGGACTAGAAACCCTAGGAAGTGAGCTAGGTTTTAATAAATCTTGATGGCTTGATCAATGATAGGAAAATTGGATGCTTATTTCAGGATCATCTTGTGTGCTTGCTTGTTACTAGATTACTTGCTTAGTTGGATTATTTTTGTGCTCAAGTCAGCCTGGCAGGTATGTGGTTAATCACATTAGTTTTCCCGAAGGTTTTCCATATGGTTAATCGCATTGAATGCAACCTATCAGTTTGGATGTTCATACTTGCAAATTATAAAGTCACTATGATTATCACAATTGTAAAATAAGTGTGTATTCTCGCACCTACATGCCACCCTGATGGATGATGCAAAAAGGTCAAGCCCAAGAGGGAAGACCAATGGGCACCATGAGAGGTGACCCCATACACTAAGCTCGAGAATGAGAAGGTGGTCTATGTTGCATGAATAATGGGCACCATGAGAGGTGACCCCAGGCACCAAGCTCAGGATTGAGAAGGTGGCCTTAAGTCAATGGTAAAAGAGAAACCCTAGAGGGGGTATTCCAGGGTTAGGGCAAAAGCGGTGGAGAATATCACATTGAAAATGTAAATTGGCTTGTTAATTATTTTGACTGTGATAATTAGATTGTTAGTCATATTTGTGAAATTTTGATTGTCCCCACATACCAGCATATTCATTTATGTTGATCGAAATTTTGGTTGTCGGCATTTTAGGTACAAGATTGAAAAGAACAAACTAGTAAAGTGGCATATGTGGAATTAAATCAGAATTAAAGTACAAAGGAGTATTAGTTAGAATAGACTCCATATGTGGATAGTAGTAGGATATCCAAGTTTTTGAAAAAGGTATGCCAAGTTTTATTTTATACCAGATTTCAATTTAGTTTGGTAGAATTTTATAATTATTATTGATTATTTGTCGAACCTTTGATCCTGTTAATTGGGATAATGGCTCTGACCTTCAGGTCTCCCTTAATTGGGGGTTACCGGGAGGCAGGATCATTACACTATGTTATGTTTCTATGATTAATTTTAGCAAAGAAACTCATACATTGCCTCTATCATTGAATATTGATCCTTGCATTTGAGCAATCATTTATTATGTTTCCATCTTTTGTAGGTTCCTTCCTCGTCTGGTTTTCTATTCACTATTCATGTATAAGTTCAAGTGGCTTCAAATAGATTTGCAATCAGCCCTGACTCCCCATTAACACAAAATTGTTGGAAATCAATCTCATCTTCAAACCTTTTACTTTTTATTTGTGTTCATGAATACATATATTTTGTGTGTGTGTGTGTGTGTGTGTGTATATATATATATATATATATATATATATATATATATATATATATATATATATATATATATATATATATATATATATATATTTGTGTGTGAGCGCGTATGTGTGTGTGTGTGTTTGTGTTCATGGTTGTGTATGTGTGTATTTATTTAGAGGTATATATAGTTTAAAGTTTTACTTCCCACATGGGTAACAAACTCACGAGTGTCTCTTTGTAACTACAAGCATAAAGTTTTAAATATAAGACCACAATTGAGAAAAAAAATTGCTAAATAATGTGTTTTTTCCCCAACAATAGTAAAAACATTATGACAAAAAAATCACCACTGACTTAACCATGAATGTTATATTGTTGTAGTTTCATTTGAACTATAATGGTTCTAAACGAATTGTAACTCATGTCGTTGGGTGGAATAGGTATAATATCTATGCAATTATTATAACCTCACTCTCTCTCTATCTATATATATAAGTATATAATTTCTTACTATCAATATTTTAACACTGATTTACACTTAAAGAACTAATTCAAGGCTTATTACAAAGAAATAGAAGGGAGACAGGCAACAAGCTGCACCGCTAGTCCCTTTTGGATGGCAAATCCAATCATCCAAAAAACCACATCTATAGACATGGGAGTCATAACATTGTTGTGCATAATTTTTTGGACCCTCTTGAGAAGTTCCACCGCCTCAGGTGCTAAGAACCCGAAAGTATCAAAACTAAAAGGGATAAAGACATGTTGGTTTTCAATACATACTTTTCCATGTTTGACCACTTTAGCTGAGGCAGTAAGTCCCATAGTAAAATCACCATCTTTCAGGCCCACCAATGGAGAAACTCTAGTTAAATCAACACAAGTATGTTTCCCTCCCGTCCAGCCAAAAATTAGAGCATATGCAGGTCTAAGTGTGGATCTCCCTTCCTGTTGATCCGTCAAAAAATTCACAGGTACTTTCTTAGAGGCAACTCCAGCGTGTCTAAGTACATCATAAAGAACATCTCTGACAAGATCATGTCTATACTTGAAACCTAAAAGTTCTCTACAATGGACAGTGTGCTCACTAAAAGTGTCTAAGTAGGATTTGTGACAGACTGGACATACCTCATCAATTGGGAATAAAGGAATCATAAGACGATATTTGAGAATAGTACGATACTCTATTAGTGACATATGCAGTCCAAGGCCATCAATTGGAATAGCAAGAAGAAAATCTTGAGCATGCTCGGCTTGTAAACACTGAAAAACTACTTTTTGTCTTTGAGTCATGTCAAACTCAATCTCCATGTCCTTAACAATTTTGTTGAAAAGAGAACTCGCCAAAGAGTTTTGGGCTTTAGGGGGGACGGTATCCTTATTATAAAAATAGGTAAGATCGAAAGATGGAATGGTGACACGAAGACAATCTAAAGCATGCTTAAAATCAGAATCTATATCATGTATCTCAGTGTCTCATAAAGATGATCTTGAAGCACCCAAGATTGGGCTCTGAAAGCCACAAAGGCATATGAAGAAGTTTCCATTGCATAATACAGACCCAAACCACCAAGCCTAATGGGCAAGGATGCCACCCGCCATTGGATATCTCCAAAAAAGGACCTCCACATAACATAATATCCTCAATGGACCTACATAGCCCTTTGTCAAACCATGTTACATCATGCTCCTTGAATGCGGGTTGGCATGTCCTTAACCCAAACATAAGCTTGGTCGTACCCATACAAGAACTAAATAGAAGAAGTTCACTTTGTGGATCATGTAACTAGGGGAGTAGATGCATCAAGACGAAAACCTTGGTTGCCCTCCTCATAGCCAGATCTCCAATAAAACCCTTGTTCCTACTAACAGCTCCTCCAAGTAGCTTCACTCCTAACACGGGCCTCCCAATGTCCACGGGAAACAACCCTTTACGCATCTTTCGACCATCACAATAGGGGAAAAAAATCAGTTTTACGAATATTCAGAACAAGCCCCAACTCTGGACCTCTGTGTTGTATGATGTCAAGTACCTTAGACACCTCTAGTGTGTCCCCGACGATGGTCCCATTGTCAAGATACCAGACATGAAGAAGAAGTTTATAGTTATCTTTGATCTCATGAATAAGTGGGTGCAGTACAAGAGAAAAGAAAAGTGGGCCCAAAGGATCACTTTGTTACACACCAATGGATGACCATATATGTTTGTCTCCAATGTACAACCTAGCAGTTTGAGCATACAGGAACTCCACCCATAAGGATATATATATATATATATATATATATATATATATATATATATATATATATATATATATATGTATATATATAGAGAGAGAGTTGAGATACAATACACTCGAGTGTATTGGGGCTCTTATACACCTTAGATTTTAGGTGTTGGATCTTCATCTGGCAAAATGCAGAATCTGCCCACTTACCCTGTTAACGGTACCGTCAACATGGTGGGCTCCCCTCCGTTTCACGCCCACCCACTCTCACTTGCCACCCCGACTACCCTCTCTCTCCCATCTCATTCTCCTCCTCTCATCATATTTAATTTGAAAGATGTAAGAATATGTTGTTATATGATGGTTCTAATCTATTTTGAGCATTAACGTTCCTAATTATGGATGAAAACCCTAAATGTAGTGATTAGGGTTTTCTCATGAATAAAAGGTAGAATTGATGGCAAAACAAGTTCATATGTTAATAAGACCCTAATGAACGTTGAATTGATGATAAAGGAATATAATGATCTTGTCATGAATTAAAAGGATAAAAATAGTAGCTTTAATGTAAAAGAAGCTTAATGAAATTTATTAATGGGTAATGATGCCTTTAAACCCGAAAATAGGGTTATATGTCGTTAAAATAACCTTAATATTGAAGAATATATGAGATAATTATGGTTTACGAGTAATAGCATAAAATTAGGGTTTAATATGGTAAAAGATGAAGGGAAACCCTAATTACAAACCAAAACCCTAAAATGGATACAGAAACCCTAGAAAGGAATCCAAGTCAATAAAGTAGGTTCTTGATAAAGTGTGTAATAAATAGAGTACATATTCTTTTCAGGAATTATGTGATGATTGAATTGCTTGCTTGGATTGCATTCTTGGTTAGATTTGCTTAATGCTTGTGAAATCATCAAATCTGGTATGTGGTTACGCTTATGAATATCTCGAGTTAGTTTTCTGAGGTTTATCGAAGTTTTCATCGATGTCATGAATTAATTGTTGGATGATTTCAATTCATGCAAACTATAATGTGGATATGACTATCACATAAGATATGTGCCTACTAGCTCAGATCATGGTCCCCTATGTGGCTTAATAGTTGACCTAGTACATGGCTACCTATGGGGTAGGTCCATCAGGTCATTGAATGACTTAGTACATGGCTACCAATGGGGTAGGTCCATCAAGTCACATTGAGTTAGATATTGGGCTACCTTCGGGTAGTGCCATGACTCTATTACCCTATGTATTGGCTACCTGTAAGGTAATACCATGGGGGTAAGAATCTACCTAAGGAGAGGTAGCATACAAGTCCACTGCAGGTATAGCACAGAGTTAGGGGATAGGTAAGGATTGAGTAGTATGGCTTAAAATGTAATCTTGGTTGTTAAATGATTAATTGAATGATTACTTTGTTAAGAATAATTGCATGATTATTGTTTCCCCCACATACCAGCTTCGGCTAACCGACATTTTGTTTGTCGGCATTTTAGGTACAAGCCAAAAGAACAACCAGTAAATCGTCATATTGAGAAATACATCAAGCAAAATACAAGGAGGATTAGTTAGAGTAGAATCCTTAAGTGGATAGAAGTTTAGAGATCCAAGTTTTCAAAAAAAAAAAGGTATGCAAAAGTTTATTTTCTTACAGCTTTTCAGTTTAGTTTGTTAAAATTTAATTATTATTCTTGGTTAATTGTCGAACCTTTGATCCGGAAATTATGGGTGCGGCTTTGACCTCTCGGTCTTCCTTAATTGGTGGTTACCAAATGGTGGGGTCGTAACATTTGGTATCAGAGCATAGGTTCCTCACTTAACCATTTAAAATTATTAAATTTTACAAACTCCATAGAATCCAAGGGAGTTATTAGAGGATTATCCAAAAGACATAGGTGTCTAGAAAAGGATCACGACTGGGGGCTGGCAATATTTTCCTCTGCACCGCTATTCGGAATACGAGGACTCCCAGATCTGTGTGACTACCTGGACAAAGTCTTAGGGTATGAATCAAAATAAGATACCTTAAGGACTTTCTCATCTTATTCATCCCTTCTCATCACAAATTATATTAAGGACCTTAAGGATTAGGGTTTTCTCTCTCCTCCTCACCCTCTTGAGGTATGGGTAAGATTAATAAGGTCTAAGGAATCCTCCATCAAATTAATGAAAAACATGTAAATAAGATGTCATGGACATAAGCTTTATAGAGTAAGCGTAAACTAAAGAATAGATACATGCTTAGGTCGTATGACATAAGTTATCATGCCCTCAAAAGAGACATGAGGTTAGACCTGCTTATCAGGAGGATAGATAAAGAGAGTAAATCTTGGAGATAGAGATCTCCATTGCAAATAGAGACCTAGCACATCCTTTGAGGATGATGTCAACCCTAACCCTAAGTGAAAGGGAAAGACAACATGATGAGTTAGATGTCATGATAGACTCAGTGTTTGGATAGACATGCCTTGGATGCCATATGAGCCATTGGATGACCTAATACCTTTGGCAACCCAACCCTGGGAAGGGTCGAGCAAGTTAGAGTGAAGGATAGCTCCTCCATGGATAAAGCTAGAGAAAAACCTATAGAACCCTATGGGCTTGTGCAAGTAGGGTATGGCTTTCACCCAGGGCACGTCAATAGTAGGATGAAACCCTGGTTAAGGAATCATGATGGACGGCTTATGAAATAAGCATAAAGGGATATGGATGATCTTGAGCAAACATAAGTTCGAGCCTAGGCTTCACCTATGTAGAGGATGCTTTTGAGGTTGATCCTTCATGAAGAGAGGACCTCTAATGGTGAGGTTGGTTGTAGAGTTAGCTCTAGAGAGAGAGTAGGAAACCAAGCAAGAAGGTTGGAATCCTAGACTCTGAGATATGAGGAAAAGTAGGGAGTTGAGGATGATGCGACCTAAGTGGATGATAGTGGTCGTTACATGCTTGACCCTTAGAGTTTTATGATGTCTTGGTGGCCATGAAAGGAACCAAACCCTAAAGAGAGGATGAGTCTGCTGGTACCTCTATACCTATGGTATAGATGAGAAGAAGAGTTTCGTGGACCTAAAAAGGTTTAGTAACAGGTTGTGAGGCCTTGTACCTTGTTGTTTATCCTTGAGGGGGATCCAACTCTAAGTGTTGCTCGAGTTGAAGGATGACATGAAGTGCATGGCATGCCTTTTTCAAGCTTGATTCATGGTTAAGAAATAGAGCATGCAGTTGGACACCTAAAAGTGAACCTAGGGTTCCTAGGCCTAAGAGGGGAAGCGGTATACCTAATGCTCATGACGAGAATTAAGTTTCTATAGTTTAGAGCATGGTACTCCTCATGTATAGAGGAAATGGGAAGTCCCTTAAGTTTAAGGTATGTTTGATGAACCCCTCACAGCTAGGTCGATGATAAAGGAAGGTATGATATTGATCCAGCATTGAGGAAAGAGGACAAGTATGACCTAGCATGGTTTAGTAGGTGATCTGCTTGTGCCTTAATAGCTTGCTAGGGTTAAGTAGGCTCATGTGGATGTAAACCCTAGACCTAAGATCTTTTGTGACCTTATTGTCAAGAGATAGTTTTCCTCCCATCCTGGGAGAGGGACCCCTTTGGTAGGGTGTATATCAGTTTTGTTGGTTTAAGGTAACCTAAAGAGGTCTCATAGGATCTTGAGAAGCTAAGTGAAAAGTACATGGTACGAGGATGAACCTATAGACCCATACATAACCATCTCTAAGTGCATGTGGATGTGTTACCATGGACGTAACTGGTATGGGGCCTGACCAAGGTAGGCAAGTCACCATGACCCCTATGAAAGGATGAAACTCCACCCTTAAATGCAGAAAGAGAGATGATGAAGGCTTGGGTAAGGTTCTAAGTTGGGCATGTACTATAATGGAATCCTAAGTCTATCCTAGGGTCAGGTAGGGATAAGACCGATGGAGGTAGGGGTTGCCTAATTCCCTAGTTGCACATGACCATAGGGTCGAGAGGTAACAACTATCTTTGTCTGGAGGCCATGGGTTAGGAGATTGATCACCTTCATGAACTCATGGGACCCAAAGGGCAGATGAGTAGGGCACTCTCTGGATGCATAAGGGAAGAGGGATGACCCCAAAAGTGTCGGCACCCTATAGACCTAGAGGAGATGACCAAGGATTGTGAGGTGACCCAAGTAGGTTCGAAACTAGTTTTCTATGGAGGTAACTTGGATATCAAGATGATTGTAATATAGAAGCATAAACAGCACGTTTCAAATTAGATTTAAAGGTGTACTGGAAAGGTGGGATGCACCATCTCTACTCTTGGAACAAGAAGAACTTTGTATTTGGACTGCAGCCAAATGCTTATTTCTTCTTGTTATGGGAGTGAGAGATAGGACATTACGCATGCCATACACCAAGGATAAAAGATGATGTGAGTTGGAACGTTGCTACGAGGCATGTGGATAGAGTGTATAACATGCCCTGGTAAAGTGAATGATACATGGATGGTTTGCAAACACTAAGAGGAATGAGGTAGTCACCTTATGAGGATGACATTATCAGGAGATATGAAGTCGTACAAGGTTGAGTTTGATTACCAAGAAAATGAGCTCAAAAGTGTTCTCAGTAAAGATAGACTTAGAGTTAAGGGTTAAGATGATAAGTGAAATACATGTAAGTGTATGTCTTCAATGTTACCTAATACGTATGGATGTGAAGTAGTAATGGATGCTCTGGTTGAGATATATCTGCCTAGTTTGGCTAGAAGAGGATGTTAGACTAACCCTAAGTTTGGAAAAGAAGATGTGTCTGGATAACACTCAGATGTAACAAGATATGTGGGAAAGTTAATGGTTGTTTGGTTAGTCAGTCTAGTCCTTGATATAATGAAAGGATGGTGATAGAACCTCATATACACTTCTTTGGATAGGAAGGTGATGAAACCCTGATGAGAGTGGTTTAGGGTTTTTGAAGAAATCAATCTTGAGGAATCATGACATATAGGAAATTGTGTTTTTAAGGTCACCATATACCATGGTACTACTGAGATAATGAATGGTAGAAGTACTATGGATGCTGGAGATGAGGCTGCATGTGGTATGTTGCCATGCATGACATAAGGTGAAGGATGAGCACTGGTAACCCAGTACCTTGATATAGAGGATAAAGAGTTTCCGAGAGGGAATGGGAGTTCGTCACTATGGATGTTGTGATAAGTCTCACTTGAACAAGGAAGGTCAAGATGCAATATGGGTTACGGTAGACCGCCTTACCTAGATGACATAAGGAAGAAAGAGTACTGTCAAGCGACAGATCGGGTTGAACCACATATGAGAGAGATGGTTCAACTACACTATGAGGCAAGTTCAAAAGTTCATGAGTATGACCTAAAGGTTCCATTTCATAAGATGGAAGAAGGTACATGAAGAACGCTATGTTAGTACAGTTTATCACCCCTAACTAATGGTTAGTATGATCCAGACTAAAGGGCCTGATGAGAGTATGTGTACTCATTCAGGTGATATCTAGAGACAGTTCTTGTCCTATGAAAGACCACCATATCCAGTATCGGGATTTAAAGAAGCTATGTAAGGGAGGTTGTGTCGGTCACCACTTCGGTAAGGTGATGTTGGTGAAAGGACCACGTGATGGTTAGAAAAGGGCCACAGTGTGTGTAGATGAAGTCGCTTTGATCGTGCAATGGCTGAAAGAAGCCTAGAGACGACGAGAGTCGTGAGCAAATGCAAAGTAGACTGACATGCAGTTCACTGTGGGGGAATATGTGGAATGAAAATCTGACCCCTCTAAGTTACAGCTAAGAAAGATGAGTCCCCAATACATGGGTCCATAGAGATAGATTGGTGGGGAAGGTTAACCTTACCCCTCAGGATAAAGAAATGTGTGACGAGTTCCAGGTGTCCAATTTAGAGCACTTTGTGAGGTACCCAGACCATGTGTTGAGCAATGAACCTAGTAAGCCCCAAGGGAGGCTGAAATGGCCTGAGTCACCTGTGCAGTTTATAGACGCCAGGATGAAAGAACTCAGAGAAAAGAATATGTGATGATAAAGGTTCCTTGGAAGCGCCATGAGTATGGTAAAGCCACATAGGGGCCAATGATGGACATGGAAAAGTCTTATCCTGAATTGTTTGTTTGCTTGATAGAATTTTGAGGACAAAATTTCTATAAGAGGGGAAGGGTGTTACAACCCCAATTTTTGGGTTCAATTGGTGAGAAATGTAATTTCTCATATTAAATATGATTGAACAAATAATGAAATAATTTGTTTTGAATAAATAGATTTCATTTACAATAGCCTTGATGATTGTGTTGTGGGCTTTATTGGCTATTGGGCCCAATAACAAGGAAATAAAGAAAGGAAATTCAATTAATAAATTAATAAATGAATAATTGGATTTTTGAGAAAAGAATGATGTGTAAACCTCTAGAAGGCAAATCCAAAGAGGGATTTCGTGCCTCTTGGGTTCCTTGGGTTCCAAGGAGTCCAAAGTTGTAGAGAAAAAGCAATAAGAAAAGAAAATATTAAATAAGTATTCCTTTATTAAGAAAGAACTTGAAAATAATGATAAAATGTGGAAAATGAGTGGAAAGAGGCATAAATGAGATTTCTTGGTGAAATTTCGTATCCATGAGGTTGCTAATATTAAAAGGAATGCCAATGATGAAAATAAAAGAGAAATAAAGAGAAAACCTCAAAAAGAGTTATTTTAATAAGAAATAAACATGATAAAGAAGAAATAATGCATTTAGATGCATCTAGAAGGATAATGAGTATCCAATAAAAAGGATTTCGAAATCATAGAGTTTCTTGGGATCCAAGGAGTCCTAATAAAGAGGAAAGAAAGAGAAAATACTAAAAAGGCAAACTAAAAGGATAATGTGTTGCATTATTAATGAATTATGTGGTATTACTAAAAAGGAAGTATTTTCTAATAAAAGAGAATATAATTTCGTGCCAATAAATTAAAAACCAAGTACAAAGAAGATAAAAGATATAATTTTTGAAATCCTAATAATTAAATAAGAAGTAATATCGAAGGAATAGGGAAAAAAAGAGACTTGCTTAGCAGTGAAGGAAGCACTTTCCTAATTAGAAGAGGGCTTGGTTGCTTTGAGGGCAAGCCTACTGGGGCGTGGATACTCACCCTATAAAAGAGGTTAGAACCCTGGTTCAAGTTAAAAAGAGATCCTACATCTCCCTCTCTCTTCCCCATTGCTTCTTGATGTTCAAAACCCTAATCATGGGATATAGCACATCTATAGAGTGACGAGGGACCAGTGGACGAGTTGGGTTGATGATGCATGCTCCCACGACACCAGGGGAGGGATGGATGACACCTTCGTGCCCTAGATCACATGTGGCAGCAACGACAGGGCTGTAGGGCCGCCAAGTGTTGCAGGCCTAGCCAGCGCAAGCCAGCAACTTTGGCCGCAAGTTTTTGGCTTCTGGGGGAGTGCCTAGGGGCATGGGAGGTGGAGGCACCAACTCTGGAGGTCGAAAGGATCCAGGGAGGAGAGGAGAAGCCCCACCAGTTGCGTCTAGGGTGGCAGGGAGCGTCGTCCCGAGGAAGAAGATGACCTGAGGGTCAGTTGGACAGATATGCCCCTCCGCTGGCTATATCATATATGACTTAACCGAGGGAAAGAAGGTCAATTCTAAACGTTTCCAAGGAAAGCAACGTTGCATTATTGCGTGACGTGGCGCAATCTGATTGGCCAAGTAAGTGAATCCTTATGAATTTCATAACTAAAGATTGGTAGCTCGGATTAGTACGAATAAAATATGAAAATTGATCAGGAGAATGAGAGGAATCCAATAAAAATGATATTAAAAATTGATTCCATTCCTATTTGCAAAAGTACATTAAGTTTATTATAAAGTGCATGAAACTTAGGTTAAAACCCTAATTTTGATTAAAGATCGATTCTATGATGCCTAACTAGTTAAATCGAGCATTATTAACTAGTTAGATTATAAAATAAGAATCGAATATATTTTTAGTGAGAATTTTCTTGTTTTAGGGTTTTAATCTATGTATCCATGGTAAAGCATTTAGAAACCCTAATTTAGGGTAAAAGAGGATAAGATCATATTTAATTTGAAAGATGTAAGAATATGTTGTTATATGATGGTTCTAATCTATTTTGAGCATTAAAGTTCCTAATTATGGATGAAAACCCTAAATGTAGTGATTAGGGTTTTCTCATGAATAAGACCCTAATGAACGTTGAATTTATGATAAAGGCATATAATGATCTTATCATGAATTAAAAGGATAAAAATAGTAGCTTTAATGTAAAAGAAGCTTAATGAAATTTATTAATGGGTAATGGTGCCTTTAAACCTAAAAATAGGGTTATACGTTGTTAAAATAACCTTAATATTGAAGAATAGATGAGATAATTATGGTTTACGAGTAATAGCATAAAATTAGGGTTTAATATGGTAAAAGATGAAGGGAAACCCTAATTACAAACCAAAACCCTAAAATGGATACAGAAACCCTAGAAAGGAATCCAAGTCAATAAAGTAGGTTCTTGATAAAGTGTGTAATAAATAGAGTACATATTCTTTTCAGGAATTATGTGATGATTGAATTGCTTGCTTGGATTGCATTCTTGGTTGGATTTGCTTAATGCTTATGAAATCATCAAATCAGGTATGTGGTTACGCTTATGAATATCTTGAGTTAGTTTTCCGAGGTTTATCAAAGTTTTCATCGATGTCATGAATTAATTGTTGGATGATTTTAATTCATGCAAACTATAATGTGGATATGACTATCACATAAGATATGTGCCTACTAGCTCAGATCATGGTCCCCTATGTGGCTTAATAGTTGACCTAGTACATAGCTACCTATGGGGTAGGTCCATCAGGTCATTGAATGACTTAGTACATGGCTACCAATGGGGTGGGTCCATCAAGTCACATTGAGTTATATATTGGGCTACCTTCAGGTAGTTCCATGCGACTCTATTACCCTATGTATTGGCTACCTGTAAGGTAGGACCATGGGGGTAAGAATCTACCTAAGGAGAGGTAGCATACAAGTCCACTGCAGGGATAGCACAAAGTTAGGGGATAGGTAAGGATTGAGTAGTATGGCTTAAAACGTAATCTTGGTTGTTAAATGATTAATTGAATAATTACATTGTTAAGAATAATTGCATGATTATTGTTTCCCCCACATACCAGCTTCGACTGACCGACGTTTTGTTTATCGGCGTTTTAGGTACGAGCCAAAAGAACAAATAGTAAATCGTCATATTGGGAAATACATGAAGCAAAATACAAGGAGGATTAGTTAGAGTAGAATCCTTAAGTGGATAGAAGTTTAGAGATCCAAGTTTTCAAAAAAAAAAGGTATGCAAAAGTTTATTTTCTTACAACTTTTCACTTTAGTCTGTTAAAATTTAATAATTATTATTGGTTAATTGCCGAACCTTTGATCTAGAAATTATTGGTGCGGCTTCGACCTCTCGGTCTCCCTTAATTGGGGGTTACCGGAAGGTGGGGTCGTAACAATATATGTTTGTCTCCAATGTATAACCTAGCAGCTTGAGCATATAGGAACTCCACCCATAAGGATATATATATATATACATATATATATAGAGAGAGAGAGAGTTGAGCTATAATACACTCGAGTGTATTGGGGCTCTTATACACCTCAGTTTTTAGGCGTTGGGTCTTGATCTGGCAAAAGGCAGAATCTGCCCACTTACCCTGTTAACAGTACCGTCAACATGGTGGGCTCCCCTCTGTTTCATGCCCACCCACTCTCACTTGCCACCCCGACTACCCTCTCTCTCCCATCTCATTCTCCTCCTCTCTCCGGATAGTGATTGCTCTGTCATCCTCCTCTCTTCGTCGATGGCTCTCCTGTGCGGGACTCTTCCCACTGACAGAGAACAACATTCTGACGGTCTCGCCCTCCACCTACTCCGCTCTCCTCCTCCACCTACTCCGCTCTCCTCCTCCCTATCGGTGACTGCTCGGTGCTCCTCCACTCTCCTCCTCCCCGCCGGTGACTGGTCTCACCTCCTCCGCTCTCCTGCGTGAGACTCCGACAATCATTAGGGCTCGTCGCCTATCATTAGGGCTCTTCATCTGTGCTCAACCACAGTAGCTAGCAATCCAGGCCCTCCACAGTTGGGCATTAGAGCAGAGCCACTTCCACTGGGAATTGTAGGAGAGCCATCCTCTACGGTATTCCTGCCCCTTTCTGAGATACAAATATTGCAAAATATTTATCACCAAGGTCTTCTCCCAGTCCGGTGTTCAGTCAAGGTCATTGGATGGATAGATAGATTCGAACGAAAAGATGCCCAAACTTTGAGCGCAAGTCTCGACTGAACTAAATCTGTCATACATAGAGTTTAGTTTGGTTAGATGTTGTGGGGTGTAATTTAATGAGTTCGTAATGTAAAAATGTACATTAAATACGTTGAGTTGAGCATAGAATACAAAAATATAAACAATGGTAATAAGGAAATAGAGTATGGAATCACTTAGCAGTGTGTGTGGTAGCTTTTAACTGCTAAGTTCAGCACATATATAATCAGCTAACAATGAAGAAAAAGAATATTCATAGTTGACCAATTAGAAGAAGAAAAAATAACACAAGAATCGTTTACAAAGACTTCCGTATGCAAATGAAGAAGACAACTAGATATGACATAGAAGAGCTGATCAAACACTCCTTATAGCACATTATATATATTTCTGAAGAGGAGAATCACTTCATGGCAAGGAAGTCCTACAAGGTGACCTTGAAAAGAGAATCTGATAAAATATCTTGTGATTGCATACATTTTTAGTTTACTGGCATATTGTGTTGTCATTCTCTCAAGGTACCATTATTTCTCAATTATCATAAGATTCCACCATCATATGTCTTGGAGTGTTGGACAATTAATGTTAAAATAAACCAAAAAAGTTGATCATGCTCAAGAAACTCAAGTAGAGATAGGTGATAGTACCATGTTGAGTAGGTATAACAGCTTGTGTAGATCAGCCCTGCGATTGGTTGGTTTAGCTTCTAAAGAAAAGGATACTTACATGATGGTGCAAAAGATACCATTGAAAATTCATATGCTGATGTTTTGAATATGCAATAGAAAGTGGATTCAGTTTCTACAGATGAAAGGATACCATCATCCCAGACCTATATTCCTACTCAGGCAAGTCAATATGTGCCACTGCTTCTAGAATCCCAACATCAAATCAATGAAGAAGATCCAATAACATCACAGTGTAAAGGAACTAGAAAACCACAAAGGTTCAAACCACCTGCTGAAATGAAAGAAAAAAAGCAAAGAACATGTAGTACGTGCAATGCAAAAGGACATAACAGTCGGACATACAAATAAGGGGTATTATTCCCTACTAATTTAATTCATTTATTACAAATATGGTAGATCCTCACAAATAGTTTTTTTGATCTTTTTTTACTTGGTGGGCAGGAAAACAATGAGGCATCAACCTCATATGGGATCGAAGAAGATGATGAAGAGTCAAGCGAAGACTAATTTGATAGTGTCTTAAAATTTGTTTCAATGTGTCTGCCCTTAAACTGTGTGTAGTTGCCTCACTTGAAGAGGTTGAAGAGTCAAGCGAAGACTAATTTAGCAATGTTATTACTATGTGTCCAAGTGCATTTCTGTACACTTGAGTTGTGTGATCATATTTATAAACAATGTTAAACAATGTACATTTGTGTACACTTGAGTTGTATCCAAGTGCATTTATGACAATGTCATTTATTTAATTTGACTTAATGCTTACTGCGTGCGTGTTCCAATGTGTTGTGTTCTTTGAAAAAATGATTTGATGCTTGTTATGTGATTCTTTAAATGTGTTGTGTTATTTGTTGTTGTTGGTTCAGTCATGTTGTCACGTTCATACCTTGTTGATGTTAGTACATTGTGGTTGGTTTTGTGTATTCAGTAGGCTTGATTTTTTTGTCATGTTGTGTTGGATCTCAGATTCTCAATTAAATAGTTGGGACACATTTCTTGGATAGTATATCAACATGGGAAAGATAGTGTTCAGGTACATTCTCACTGGGTTTGATGTCAATTGTTATTTCAGTTATTATTTGGTACATTGTGGTGACAAAAAGAAACCAGTAAGAAAGAAATAGAAAACATGTATTGCTGATAACCAATATTCCAATGTGCATATATCTGTACATTACTAGGAAAGGTTGGACATTAATATCATTTATTCAGCTCGTTGAGTCCTATCAGATGTTGTTTAATTTATGTAAATTACTAGGAGTTCTGTATGACTTCTGTATGATACAGATGGACATGTGTTAATGTTCATTTAGTTTAAACAACCTGCACATTACTCTGTATAACATGGTGTTCTCTAAAACAACTTGTATATTTAGTTTAAACAACCTGTACATTACTCTGTATAACATGGTGTATAATTTCTGTTCATTACTAGGAGTTCTGTATAACATGATGTTCTCTAAAACAACCTGTATAGTGCCCATTACTCAGCAAAAATATGGCATACAATTGCAGAATTAGATGCTACACAAATTAGAACACAAGAACACCCACCGGACATCATATATTTGTTGAATGATGGTTAGTATTCATGTTATTAGTATCAATCCATACATATTTTCTAATATCAATCCATACACCCAAATATGAACTTAATCAATTGAGCAACATAGCACAATAACAGAGCATGCTAATGTCATGATTCCGTGTGAGCAATAGAGAAACATCTCCAAACACAGATAATAATATTTGGATGTCATCCAACATGGATTGAAGAAGAACACATTGATTCATTTATAAAATGTACTAATTCATTCATTCATTCATGATATTACAAACTGACCCCATACATAGATGGTCTGACACATAGATGATTGGATACATAGATGATCCCATACATTGATGGTCCCATACGTAGATCTTGATCAACACAACTCACAGAACACACATAACTCACAGTTCTCACAGAACTATTTATAGAGCAATAGAATACAACACACCACCAATAAAATCAAGCGATAATGATATTTCTGAGTTGCCCTGAATTCTTTGTTCTTGCTCTTATCCAATTGTTCTTTAAGTTGTATGATTTTTTCTATCAAATCTTTAACTTTGGATGTTGCATCCACCCACTGGAAAAAATCACAATGTGGGAAATCCCGCTTATTGAATTTCGGACAACCAAAGAATTTCCTCCCAAAATTCTTCTCAGTCTTAGTTGTTCGAATTTCAACCTGCTCACTACAATCAAAGTTTATCCCCTGTGCCTCCGTAAGATCAAATTGGTTGTTGGAGTAACTACTGCTCTGTGAAGACACCATTGCGAGATCGTCAGGAAGGGGGGCAGAAGAAAGGTTGGGTTTGCATCTATGCCTCGACGATGATGTTCTGCAGCCTGCGTCTAGGGCTGGGCGAACGGGGCTGGGCGAACGATGTTGTTCTGCAGCCTGTGGGTCAGTTAGTGTAGCTGTGCGGCTAGCAGCTACCAGCGTGCGGTGTGCGGTTGCTGCTGTTCATCTGCGGTGTGCGGCTAAACGTGCGGTTGTAAGTCTCCGGCTGCTGCGGGCGAGTCTCCAGCTGGTGGCGTGTTGGATGCTTGCTGGCGTCTGCTGCTAGGAGTGGAGCGGTTAGGAGGTAGTAGATAGGGAAAATGAAGAAGCGAAGGAAGGAAAAGGAAGAAGCAGAGAGGAAGGAGAAGCAGGGAGGAAGAAGGAGCGGAGAGATGATCGGAACAGAAGAGAGAGGAGAAGGGCGGAGGAAATAGGGGAGAATGAACGGAAGAGAGAGGAGACAGGCGAAGAAAATGAGAAGACAGGTTGTGTTTACGTCGTTAGTCTGGGCATAAGCCCGGTTCTTTTGAAGTTGCCTTTAGATCAAGATTCAACGCCTAAAAACTGAGGTGTACAAGAGCCTCAATACACTCGAGTGTATTGTAGCTCAACTATATATATATATATGTATATATAAATATATATATATATATATATATATATATCATGTATGCTCATGTCTCTTTTGTTCATCAAACATTATTTGGTTCATAAAGTCCTCATTTTTTTAACAATATTGATTGCTAGAGGGAATTTGGTTCCTTTTGGTTTTAATTTTTAGGACGAAGTGACCAAACGTTATATTTTTTCAAATGAATAACAAAAATAACTAAACTATTGTTAGCATTTCCATATAAAAGTAAATTAAGAATAGAAAATGACACCACGGACATGATTTTATTATTTTTTTAAAGGTACAACGGAAACATGGAATTCGTCTACTGAAGCATATTTTAGAGAGAATAAGTAAACATACTTGAAATTGATACAATCTACTCTCTAGATAAATATAAATTCATCAAGAACGATTACCTATACTATTATGGTTTTGCCTTGATTAGGTGTTTATGTAATCTTTTTTCACTATCTTTTCTAATGGGTTCAAGAATAAACTGGTATGGAGATAGGATAAAACACATCCATTATAAGAGACTGGAAACAAGAGTAAGAAAAATACATTCATGAAAGACCTTAGACTTTAGTAATTTACAAAGTTGTCAATATTATAGAATTCTCTATTACTATTTAATTAAATATATTTTAATAGATACATAACTAACTTTTTAAACTGAACATATGTAACATTCACGTGCAAAGCAAGTGTATTTACTAGTCTAAATTATTATCTAAATCTTACAACCCAATATATCCATGCCAGTATACAATGAGCACAAATATACAAACTTCTAAACAAAATGGTTATATTGTTAAAAGCAGTTTCATCCAGAAAACAATTTAAACTAAAGTTAACAAAGATATCAAAAATAAAACTGTACATACAAAAAAAAATTCTAAGTAAATGGAAGGATTAAGAAATATTGATCATAATCATTTGATCTAATGAATAGGAACATACTTATTTTGTTTGCTTGCATATTCGATCGTACCCCAATTCCGTGTATCACGATCCATGAACATATTATATATGCTCAAATTATTCTATTAACAACGTCGACTTAAATCAACGTAGGTATCTTAGATGTTATAATTTCTATGATGACAACCAAACAATTACAGGAAGCCTACGAATTGCGTCTTTAAGCTGGACAATAAAAGAAGATTTATCAAACAATCAAAACGTCAAACTGTAGAAATTCAAGGTCTCGAACATGTTTAATGTTGTTGTTGCTGTCAAACATTTATCTTCATAATCTTGTACTCAGCCCTCGTGGTCTACTGGTTTGAGCTATTCATTTATAGTATGAAAGAAATAATCAGCACACAGCTTTAGAATCAAGTGATCATCATTGTCAACACAGTTACCGTGGTTGTCTATCTATTTGTTTAGTTCTTTGAATAATATCCTATATTTATATTTTAATGCAATATAAAATTAATCTGAATATATTTTCTATAAGATACATCATATAGAAACATGGTAGGATCTAATAGGATTGCGTCAAATGACTTGAGCAAAAAAAATCCTATAGAACTCCAACATTGGTGAAGATAGTCTTCTGTATGACAAACGGACCATGTAATAGTTCTGCTGGATGCATTGGATCACATTCTGCAACTCGTACCCCTCTAGCGAAATGAAGAATAAGAGAAGTGGACTATTGGAAACTGGAAATAGAGCTGGTACCTTTGCTGTGATAATATGAGAAGAGAAAGCGAGCACCTTTACAAACACCACAAACCATACTGCTTAAACTACGTGATAGAGAGCGCAGTCACTTACTGTTAAGGATAAATCATGGGGCGCCGTACTCTGTCATCCGAGCCTCGGCGAGAGGGGGTGACTACCACTACTGCAGAACTGAACCAATCAAGAGCTGATGACCGATGATGTTGCGTTGGTCAATCTCGTCCTCAACGCGTTCCAATAGACAGGTAGACCAACAGCAACTCAGTCTGCCTTGCTCTTCCGAAAGACGTCCGAGACCTCCGTGGTGAGGCTACGGTTCCTTCCCTGCATCTATGGAAGTGAAAATAAACGTGCCAAAGATGAATCGTACCTGCAAAGTTTTGTTGTAGTTGCTTCAGTAGTAGGTGCAAAGAAGAGTTGTCCAATGCGTAGAAGCTCGCTCAGGTGTTAAGAACCACCAGATGTGTCGATCCCACGGTGTATAACACGAAGGACAATTTATCTTAAAATGGCGCAAAGCTCTTCATAGTAATGGCTGCCGGACGCAAATAGGGCACTCTCAAGACTCGGCCTGCTTCGAGGTAACAATTTACTGGTCTATTTCTATTTTTCTCAAAAATGAGTTGCAGAATCGTTTCGGAGCAGTTGCGTATGAGAGTAGTGAAAATCGTGAGAGCTGATACCCAATACTCGGCAAGCATGAGGTGTTTACCTTGGTACATTGTCAAAATGTAATCACGTGAACCACAACTCGGCCAATATACCGCCAACACCTGTATGCTGGCAGGCTCCTGAAAAGCAAGCAAGGTTCTTGAAAAGCAAGCAAGCATGCTTGTTATTAATTTCACAGGGGAAAAAAGAGGTAAAGAGCCGTTGAATTGAGAAGCAAGCACACATACCTCTCACTTGCTCTTATTTACAGGGTAATAGATAATAGACACACAAATATCTAAAAAGGAACTTCTTTATAACTTATATTTTTGGAGTGAGATGTTGCTCCGGACACTTCGATAAAAACACCCTTTAAGACCCAAATTTTTATCCCAACCCATAAAGCTTGCAACATAGGTGTCTGAGTGTAACATCCTCAACTTTATGATTTCATAACCTAGTGGACTTTGCATTAATCAATAGACCCGGTGATCATCCAAAAACCCTAGAGGAGGATGAATTAAGATTTATTAGGCCTCAAATTTGGGAAGGGGTGAAAATATGTTTGTTGTGAGATGAGAGACCACAAATGACTATCTAGAACCAGTCTCAGCATGTTGTGAGTGATGAAAAAGGATACAGATCAAGACATTATATCACACAGGTGAAATTATGTTAATACTTACCTATTCATAGTAGTTGATTGGTCATATTGTGTATGAGTACATGTTTATGTCACTAAAACCTTCCCTAAAGATCATAATTGGTATGCAAAGCTAATATGATATACTTGAGAATATTTTGAGATATTTTGGAAATTTGTCCAATTAATCTTATGCCCGAGCCTGTTACCCTTACGTACACGTACATCACAATTAAACTCGACTTTGAGTAGGTCATTAAAGATAATGGTATTTGAAGATTCATACATATAGGGATGTTTATGTGTATGTATCCTATATGAGAGTGAAGTGTTGATATACCGATTTCTTTGGTACACATAACCTCATAGTGGACTTGTGAATACCTTGCATGGATATACATGATATTAGGAACCTTGGAGATACGAGATGCAAACAGTAGTCATTGCCTATGTATCTTAAAGACCTAATAGCTTAAGAGTCCTTTTCAACCTCTGCTTATATTGGAATTGATAAGGAGTATACCAATGTGATTTATCCTACTGGAATGGGAACTCCATGACATGTCAGGACTCCCCAATCTTGAACTACACATCTAGTGGAGGATATAAACCCATTGCAAGGATTTGATATGAAGGGCTGACGACCGTCGTCCCACCAATGATGATACGAAAGATCTAGGAAGGAGGACGATGACTCAACCTTCAGTCTCGATCCTGACCTGAGATAGAGGAGAGAACCAAAGAGAGGCACACAGAGGTGGTGGATCGCAAGGTGCCTCCTAACCATATCAGCGAGATTTGTAGTTGTCAAGTTATGTCGTGGTCTTCTCCTTCACTTAGACCAGAAGATGGTCGCACCTTGTGGCTTGAGGATGGCTACACCTTGCGGCCTTAGGATGCCTCACTGGAGATCTGACGCAGCCAAGGGGATATTGAGAGCTTCTCTTGAAGAGGGTTCCTCAACCCATGAGAGATAATGGCCTTACAGAAGGTTCATGTCAATCTGGAAGACCTAGGAGGTTTTATTGGATCTTCCCTCAACACATATTCAAAGCGAGAGGAAGGACAAGGAAGGGCAATCTCACTAGATCCGGCCATGCATGATGAAGGATTGCACCATCCCAGCATACGGGACACCCTCTGGGTGTTTTTCTTCTCGTATGGACGTCTTTAGAGGAGGAGGAACAAGTGAAGTTGTTGTCAAGTGGTAGGTTTACAGAGAAGTATAGGCACAAGGCACCTACAGCCAGGGAAACAATAAAAGATGGACATACATCAAAGAGGCCTCAGCGATCATCTCTAGTATTGATATCAAGGTGCAAAGGAAGTGTCATGGCCCTAGGAGGAACCCTGACGGTCGTAATCTATGAAGCCACCTGCCCTAGGCAACACAATCACGTATGCGGTCCCCTGTTCCCTCAGAAGGTGGTGACGATAGCCCCTAATGGATTTTGTCGTGCTCGATATCCACTTACCCAAATAAGGTAATTTATTTTGTGATTTACTCAAATAGTGTTTCTACTTGTATAAATCATAACAATCAATTGGTAGGTCCAATGGGGTTAATTAATATATAGATTTTGATCTATTTTTTGAGATCTAGCTAATGAGATATGTCACAGGTCATGTTTTGGCTTTGTGCTCAAGAAGTTTCAAGAGTTGACTTAATTAGTGTTTATGTGTTAATAACTAGGGTTTGGGTTATAATGATAGGAAAACTAAAGTCTTGAGATCAAAAATCTAGGATCAATGTTTCCTATTGAATTAGGTAAGTGGTCCATGCCTTAGGTATCCTTGTAATGCATCTTTCAATTTTTCTCACTAAATCAAGTTAAGGTTCATGTTATATATGTCATCATGTAAGAAACCTAATGTTCAAGAGGTATTTATGCATGCACATCTTATTAAGATTTACTACATTAAGAGTTATCTTAAGATCATATAAGTTAAGTTAATATACCTCTTCATGTTTAAGAGCAATAACGTGATCATCAGGCGAAAACCCTAAGTAAGATAAGATAAGATCATATCAGAATATGTTAATGCAATTATGGGTGAAAACCCTAAGTTTGATAAGATCAAATCAGTTAAAGAATACGCCTCGTCATGTTTAAGATTAGTAATGTGATTATGGATGGAAAGCTCTATGTAAGATAAGATCATATTAGATCAGAATAAGAACATATAATTAGGCACTACTCATGAACATTTTATAGAAGGTTGGTGCCTTATGAGTCCCCTTCATTTTTATTGGGTTCAAGACCCATCCTATTCACTTTTAGTGTGTTTATATGATTGTTCATTTTAACTGTATTCGGTATGTTATGTTCATGTTCACTTTTAGTGTGTTTAGATGACTGTTCACTTTTAGTGTGTTTGGGATGTTATGTTCATGTTCACTTTCAGTGTGTTCAGATGATTGTTGACTTTCAGAGTGTTTGGTATGTTATGTTCATGTTCAATTTCAGTGTGTTCAAATGTTTGTTCACTTTTATTGTGTTCGGTATGTTATGTTCCTATTCATTTTCAGTGTATTCATATGACTGTTCACTTTCCGTGTGTTCAAATGACTATTCACTTTCAGTGTGTTCGGTATGTTATGTTCTTGTTCACTTTTAGTGTGTTCAAATGACTTTTCATTTTTATTTTTTTGGTATGTTATGTTCCTGTTCACTTTTAGAGTGTTCAGATGACTGTTCACTTTTAGTGTGTTTGGTATGTTGAGTTCATGTTAACTTTCAGTGTGTTTAGAAGACTGTTCACTTTCAGTGTATTTAGTATGTTATGTCCTATTCACTTTCAGTGTGTTCAGATGACTATTTACTTTCAATGTGTTTGGTACATTTATGATTCATTGAGTAGGTGCCCTAATAAGAAATCTTAATCAAGTTCGTAATGCATCTTGAAATCATGAGTAATGTTTAAGTATCTTCAGAATGCATCCTTAAGCCATAATTAATGTTTATGCAAGTTCATATTAGTTTCAAAGTTTTATGTTAAGTTGTGATTATATTTTTACTAAAACCCAACCACTTACAACCGATTTTCCAAATGCATGGATGAGGGTGTGATGCCCACAGGTAGGATCAAGTTTAAAGAATAAAGGTATCTAACGTGCAAGGACTAGCTCAAAGATATATGCACGAGTTCAAGACTTGGAGGGGTGCCATCTATGTGATCCAAGGATGTTTAACTAGTTTACTAGTTTTATCATGTATTATGTTCTTTTTTGTAAGTCTTGTGAAAAGAATATGTATGAGAATCAATGTATGTATATCCTATGTAAAGAAATTTTTATTATTGCAATGAATGATATATGCTTTTTGTGATGTTTCTTGAGTGTGATCTTTATGGTCCATGCTTCGTAATGTTGTTTTATGGATTTTACTTGGGGGTTCTACAAAAGTGGTATCAGATCAATAATCACCAAGAATGATTCTCACATTCTTACTTCTTCACCTCTTAGATGAGTCATAAGAGTAAGGAAAGTTAGACCAAGTAATATTGATAAGATCTTCTTAAAGATATAGTTGTGTGTTATCATGATCATAGCTTTAAGAATTATGGGATTTGTGGGTATAGAATATCCTATCTCTTAGGTTTTCTATACCATAGATAAGGGTCTTCAGAATATAAATAAGTGTAGGTCAAGCTAGTGGAAACCTCAAATAAGTTATATTTGATGATGATGATGAAATAGGTACTTGGTGAGGACCATATCTTTTTGGTTAGGTAAATATCCCTCACCTTTAATACATGGCAAGCATTACTATACAACTATCGACTTATGTTTTCCTAAATACTGATTTTGGATCCACATTTCATGACGATTTTAGTATTTCTCTTGAGCACTTTGGTTTTGATTGGAAAAAAAATCTCATATGTATTATATTATAAAGTTTTCTTTTTTTCAAGGGAAAGTCTCTATTCTCAAACTCTTATGAAAGAAGAATTTTATTGGGATTTTATGTTTTATAAATTGAAGTTGTTACATATAGAATGCAAGAGCCAAAGAGGGATAAGTAAACTTAGGATTAAGTTTCATGTGTAATGGATTTTGAGGGTTGACTTCATAGCTCATAGCATATCCTCTTTCTTTCTCAATAGTTTGTGGCATGAAACAAAAATAAATTGAGAACCTTAGAGCATATGTTATGAGACACATAATCTTATTATACTAATCTTATTTCTTTTGGTGCTTGTGGTATGGGACACTTGTATTAGGGGATGTTGGGAATGAGTATAATATGATCTATTATTTCTATATACATTTGTGAGTATGTGTCAAGAGATGACATAAAGAGTTAATGCTAGGAACCCATACATGTTGTCACTTTAACCTGATGCTACTAGAACTATATAGAAGTTCACAAATTATGGTTGATAGTAGATTGTTTGGTATAAAGAATAGAATAATCAACTTAGAGTAATAGCTTACCGATTGAGATTGCCCCAAGGTTGAAATAGTAAGGTTTCTTAGTATATATGTTCATCTAGTAGTGCATGCTCTAGGTTACCTAGAAATGGTTGAGGAATATTGACTATTAAATTATTAATGAATAAGAAAGTAAAATATATTTCTTAACAAGTAAGGGAATCTGTGTAAGTATAGTAATCGATGATGTCTCATCCTAAGGGTTTTTAATCAAATGAGATTTTAAACTTTAACATTCATAAGTACATTGAGGACTTATTGTTAATACCTACGGAGCCTAACCTCGAGAGATAGGATATAATGTTTTTAAGGAGAATACCCTGGTACTTTTGTGTATGAAGATTTAAGGAGAATGAAGGATTGTGAAAGACCTAAGGTAGTGGTCAAGTTAAGTTCGAACAAGATCATGTTTCTTACTTATGCAAAGTACGTGTAGACATATCATGGAACATGTTAAAGAAATTAACCTCTAAAATAAATGAATACAAATTCTTTTGATTAAATGAACATGTTCATGTACATATTTAGGTTTAAGAACTGATAGGTGTAGCATGTGTCTACATCATGTTTTATGAACATAAAAGTTTTTGGATGAAAATCCAAAAGTTCAAGTAAATGAAGAAAATTATATGTAGGACTCTATCCTGGATTTAGCTATAGAACTATGTGGTGGGACTCAGTCTTTTTATCCGTCGACATCATGTGGTAGAGATATAGCACGTTATTTTAAGGTGGATCACATCACAAGATGGAGACCAACTTATGTTTATGGACACCACGTTGTGTATTAAATCAAATTAGTTCTAGGTGTATATGTCCATACTTAAACTTCATGTAATGATAAGTAATGAGAAGATACTAATCTATTTAATGAATCATGGTTAGAGATGTTTCATGATGTTAAGGCTTGTAAGTGAAATTTTTATATTAAGAATGATAAGTGGGGACATACTAAGCAACATGATCTTTTAGAGGTATGCTTTAAAGGAGTAGATCTCATGCTTGTGGGGTTATTAATTTAATGATTTAAGATAAATCAACTCTTTTCTGACTAGGTATGATGAATATTAATAATCTCTCAATGTGTTTGAATTTTAGCTCCAATGAGGAACATTTGTCATAATATTGGGTTACAATTTTTTTGGAAGCGTTTGAGGAAAATATGAATCATGTTATGCTTATAGTTAATTCATAATATGATAGTATAATGATGACTAGGAGTATCCGCATTACCTTTTAAGGGTATACATGAACAACATTATTTTATTTAGTGATACATGATATAGTGTGGTATAAGTTATGTTTTTGTATGGAATAGTGGTCTAGGATCGCAATAATATGAAGTTATATATGAAATTGATATAAGTTAGATCCTAGAGAAGGTAATGTTAACTTAGTGTTTCTCAAAGGTTAATTATCATTCGGGTGCAATAAGAATTTGGGTGCAATGACCTATAGAGAGAAATGAGCACTTTGGTGCAATTTTATGTGGACAAATCACTTTTTTGAACCATTAATTCAAAGTTATAAGATCATGCTAATGATAAAAAAATCATGAGATAATATTTACTGTGCAAACCCTAACTTAGTTCCTTAAAAGGAAGGATCATCAAGGGCCGAGTCTAGAAAGTTGACAACCCGTGACCTTGTTCTTAATGGTTTTTGCCACTTGAAGATAATCAAGATTTAGAGTTTTGAACCTCTTTGAAAGGTCATTCTCTTGACCCAAGTAAATGTATTACGCGATTAAGAGATGAATAAGTAGTCATGACTAATGTATATGAATTCCCAGTTCAAGTGAGGATTTTTGTTACAATATTAAGATGATTTTTCTGACAACAAATACAAACACCATTTTTCTATACGATACTTAAATTGTTGACTCAGGATATGCAAATGTTTAATGATAAACAATGCTTTTAATAAATACCATAGAGTTTTACCTGAGTAATTACGAACAATATAAGTGTAATGAACTGCATAATGTTGTTTTCTAGTGGTATGAGAAGATATTTTGACATATGTATTTAGTAGTATGATACAAGTTATTAAAGATTAGAGTAAATAATAAGGAAAACCCTAAGGTGGGTAGTCTTATGAAATTTTGAGGATGAAATTTAATTAAGGTGGGTAGAATTGTAACATCCTCAACTTGATGATTTCATAACCTAGTGGAATTTGCAAGAATCAATAGACCATATGATCATCCAAAAACACTAGAGGAGGATGAATTAAGATTTATTAGGCCTCAAACTTGGGAAGGGGTGAAAATATGTTTACTGTGAAATGAGAGAGCACAAATGACTATCTAGAACCAGTCTCAACATTTTGTGAGTGATGAATAAGGATACAGATCAAGCCATTAAATCACACATGTGAAATTATGTTATTACTTACCTATTCATAGTATTTTATTGGTCATATTGTTTCTGAGTACATGTTTATGTCACTAAAACCTTCCCTAAAGATCATAATTGGAATGCAAAGCTAATATGATATACTTGAGAATATTTTGAGATATTTTGGAAATTTGTTCAATTAATCGTATGCCCAATCATGTTACCCTTACATACATGTACATCACAATTAAACTCGACTATGAGTAGGTGATTAAGGATAATTTTATTTAAAGATTCATACATATAGAGGGGTGGTTAAGTGTATGTATCATATATGAGAATGAAGAGTTGATATACTGATTTCTTTGATACACATAACCTCATAGTGGACTTGTGAATACCTTGCATGGATATACATGATATTAGGAACCTTGGAGATATGAGATGCAAATAGCAGTCATTTCCTACAAATCATAAAGACCTAATAGCTTAAGAGTCCTTTTCAACCTCCTCTTATATTGGAATTGATAAGGAGTATACCAATGTGTTCTATCCTACTGGAATGGGGACTCCATGATGAGTGAGGACTCCCCAATCTTGATCCCCATGTCAAGTGAAGGATATAAACCCATTGCAAGGATTTGATATGAAGGGTTGGCGATTGTTGTCCCACCAACAAAGATACAAAAGATATGAATCAGCCTTCAGTCTCAGTCCTGACCTGAGATAGAGGAGAGAATTGAAGAGAGGCACGCAGAAGTGACTGATCACAAGGTGCCTCCTAACCATATCAGTGATATTTGTAGCAGTCCAGCGGCATCGTGGTCTTCTCCTTCACTCATACCAAAAGATGGCCGCAGCCTATGGCTTGAGGATGGTTTCACCTTACAGCCTGAGGGTGCCTCACTGGAGACCCGATGCAGCCAAGGGGGTATTGAGAGCTTCTCTTGAAGAGGTTTCCTCAACCCATGAGTGACAATGGCCTTAGAGAAGGTCCATGTCAATCGGGAAGACCTAGGAGGTGTTATTGGATTTTCCCCCAACACAAACTCAAAGCGAGAAGAAGGACAAGGAAGAGAAAGCTCGCTAGATCCGTCCATGCACGATGCAGGGTTGCACCATCCCAACATGTGGGACACCCTCTAGGTGTTTTGCTTCTTATATGGACATCTTTAGGGGAGAAGGAACTAGTGAAGTAGTTTTCCAGTGGTGGGTTTGCAGAGAAGTATCAGCGCAAGGTGCCTACAGCCAGGTAAATATTCAGAGACGGCCATACATCTGAGAGGCCTCAGAGATCATCTCTAGTATGTATATCAAGGTGTAGGAAGTGTCATGCCCTAGGAGGCACCCCCAATGGCCGAAAGCTATGAAGTCACCTACCCCAGGCAACGCAATCACATATGTGGTCCCATGTTCCCTTAGAAGGCGATTGTGACAGCCCCAAATGGATTTCATTGCTTGAGCAACCCTCAACCATGGGACCATGCACCCACTTCCTCAAGGAATTGGCAGAGAGGCCACTAGTTTTGCCTTGCAACAAGGAGGACGATCATGGTAGGAAAATCCATGGCCTGTGATGATGGCAGAGAACGTCACGGGAAGTCTTATGCACAAAAATATGAGAAGATAGGGAACAGTGTAGTGAGCCAAAGGGATCGTTCTTAAGATGGATCATGCCCAAGATCCACTTACCCAAATAAGGTAATTATTTTTGTGATTTACTCAAATAGAATTTCTACTTGTATAAATCATAGCAATCAATTGGTAGGTCCAATGGGGTTAAGTCATATATAAATTTTGATCTATTTTTGGAGATCTAGGTAATGATATATGTCACAGGTCATGTTTTGGATTTGTGCTCAAGAAGTTTCAATAGTTGACTTAATTAGTGTTTATGTGTTAATAACTAGGATTTGGGTTATAATGATAGGAAAACTAAAACCTTGAGATCAAAAATCTAGGATCAACGGTTCCTACTGAATTAGGTAAGAGGTCCATGCCTTAGGTTTCCTTACAATGCATCTTTTAGTTTTTCTCACTTAATCAAGTTAAAGTTCATGTTATATATGATATCATATGAGCACCCTACTGTTAAGGAGGTATTTATACATACACATCTTATTAAGATTTATTGTATTAAGAGTTATGCTAAGATCAGATCAGTTAAAATAATATAGCTCTTCATGTTTAAGAGAAATAATGTGATCATTGGGTGAAAACCCTAAGTAAGATAAGATATGATCAGATCAGAATATGTTAATGCTATTATGGGTGAAAACCCAAAGTAAGATATGTTTAAGATTAACAATGTGATTATGGGTGGAAAACTCTATGTAAGATAAGATCATATTAGATCAGATTTAGAACATATAATTAGGCACTACTCATGAACATTTTATAGAAAGTTGATGCCTTATTAGCCCCCTTTGTTTTTATTGGGTTCAAGCCCAATCATGTTCACTTTCAGTGTGTATAGATGACTATTCACTTTCAACGTGTTTGGTATGTTATGTTCCTGTTCACTTTCAATGTCTTCAGGTAACTGTTCACTTTCAGTGTGTTAGGTATGTTATGTTCCTGTTCACTTTCAGTGTGTTCAGATGATTTTTCACTTTCAGTGTGTTCGGTATATTATGTGCCTACTCACTTTTAGTGTGTCCAGATGATTATTCACTTTCAGTTTGTTCGGTATGTTATGTTCCTATTCACTTTCAGTGTGTTCATATGACTCTTCACTTTCAGTGTGTTCGGTATGTTATGTTCTTGTCCACTTTCAGTGTGTTCATATGATTGTTCATTTTTAGTGTGTTTGGTATGTTATGTTCCTATTCACTTTTAGTGTGTTCAGATGACTGTTCACTTTCAGTGTGTTTGGTATATTATGTTCATGTTCCCTTTCAGTGTGTTCAGATGACTATTCACTTTCAGTGTGTTCGGTATGTTATGTTCATCTTCACTTTCAGTGTGTTCAGATGACTATTACTTTCAGTGTGTTTGGTATGTTTTGTTCATGTTCACTTTCAGTGTGTTCAAATGACTATTCACTTTCAATGTGTTTGGTATGTTATGTTCAGATGACTGACTTTCAGTGTGTTCAGATGACTAAATTTTAGTGTGTTTAGTATGTTATGTTCTTGTTCACTTTCAGTGTGTTTAGATGACTGTTCATTTTTAGTGTGTTTGGTATGTTATGTTCTTGTTCACTTTTAGTGTGTTCAGATGAATGTTCACTTTCGGTGTATTTGGTATGTTATGTTCTTATTCACTTTCAGCGTGTCTAGATGGTTGTTCACTTTCAATGTGTTTGGTATGTTATGTTCTTATTCACTGTTAATGTGTTCAGATGATAGTTCACTTTTAGTGTGTTCGGTACATTTTTGGTTCATTGAGTAGGTGTCCTAACAATAAAGCTTAATCAAATTAGTAATGCATCTTGAAGTCATGAGTAATATTTAAGTATCTTCAGAATGCATCCTTAAGCCATAATTAATGTTTACGCAAGTTCATATCAGTTTTTAAGTATTATGTTAAGTTATGTTTATATTTCTACTAAAACCCAACCACTTACTATTAGTTTTTCAAATGCATGGTTGGGGTCGTGATGCCCGTAGGTAAGAGAAAGATTAAAGAATAAAGGTATTTGACGTGCAAGGACTAGCTCAAAGATATATGTATGAGTTAAAGACCTGGTGAGGTTCCATCTATGTGATCCAAGGAGGTTTAACTAGTTTACTAGTTTTATCATGTATTATGTTCCTTTTTGTAAGTCTTGTGAAAAGAATATGTATGAGAATCAATGTATCTATATCCTGTGTAAAGTTGTTTTTATTATTGAAATGAATGATATGTGTTATTTGTGACATTTCCTGAGTGTGATCTTTATGGTCCATGCTTCCGTAATGTTGTTTTATGGATTGCACTTGGGGGATTCTACACTGAGGACTCAAGATAGTGAGTGCTAAAGAATGATAGTATATAAAATGTCCTATATTTTTCTTGTAGGACAATTAATAAGAGCCTAGTATAAACATTACAAATTAGAAAATATTAGGTTTTGTGATCTTGTTTTGAGTGGGTAAGGATTAGCACTCCTATCTCGACCTTAAACTGTATGGAGCCTTTTTTTATACGATTATGAAGAATAGAGTGATTTCAAAAAATAAAAACAAGCGATGTTAAAGAAAATATAATTTTTTATGGGCGGGCTATAAGGGGTGGAGATGTTTGCGACCTTCCAATCATTGCATGAAAAATCATATTTTTAGATTAATTGGGGTCATAATCACCTCAAGACCTCACAACGTAGATCCCTCGCCAGTGATTATGACCAATCTGTATGATTAGAGGATGATTACCAGATATGGATGGACAATAACATCTGATTTTAGAATAATAAAACTAAAGAACAGAAAAGAATAATAGAGCATAGTGGTTATGTCTGAATGATGGTTCATATTATCATTTTAATGGTCTACTGATGCCAATAGGACATGTTATGTTAAAGGAAGGGTTCTCTTATCACAATTAATGCAAATAAAAGAGAGGTAGTTCGATCCTCTAGCTTCAAGAGGATTCAATAGGGCCCCAGAATATGGTGTATATATAAGTAGGTATTAGAGTTTGAGGTTTTGAACAGAATCTTCTAAAAGTGGTGTAGGATCAGCACAATGTCTCACATTTGTATGGTGTATGTAATGAGGCAATTAATTACGTCGCACGTGCAAGATGGGTAGGATCTACCTGGTGTCCTTGTTGGATAAAAGGTGGTTTTCCAATTATCTAACAAGAATGTTCTGAACAAAATCAAAGAGAAATGTAGAGAGAGATAATTCAAGATTGTCCCTCAGATTTATCAAAGAAAATCAATTGAATATCTATTAAAAGAATAATTTATTCAGAATAATTCAACAGGATAATTTATGAGATATAGCTTATAAAAAGTAGAATTGAATATCAAATTACACTTTTAGTCTGTAAAGAATATTCTTTATGAAAAAACTCTCAGATGGGAAAAAGTGGAAGAAAATGGGTGGGTTAAATATGCATAAAAATAAATGTGAAAAATGATAAATGCAAAAGTAGGTGGAATGTAAAATAGACTTAATCATTATCAGGAAAATTAATATTTATCATGAATTTCTATTAAGTGAGAAAAATAAAGTGTCGACACCTACCATATTTCATACGATGCATTCTATAGAAAACATGTCCCGTGATTACATGTATGTCATGTAAGCTTCCGAAAAAACTTTTAAGTTCAATTTACTTGTTTATTTTAATTTTAAGTTCAAGTAACTCATTTATACAAGGCTTACACAATTGAGTATATATGATTAAATTTTTATATTGGTTATACCTAGGGTTTGTGATAAAATCCTAATTTTATGATCATATCACGTTAATATATGAGAACCATACATGTAATGTACCGGTTGAGCTAATACAAAGTAACTTGACCCTAATTAGAATTGACAAATGGCATAAATATGTATTAACATGATTAATGGATGAAAACTATTAGAGTAATAAAGTTGCCTTAGAACACTTTGAAACATATATGTGTGTTGGTTTGGGATTGGATCATATACCAATGCAATTAGACGCACTTATAGTGTGTTTATCTGGGGGGTTACATCAGTGGATTTGTGGTATAGTTGGATAGACTTTAAGGTTGCATAAGGAAGAACTAATATGTAAATGTATGTTAGAACTTTAAAAGTAACAGTGATTAGATGGTCAACTAACATAAAGTCATGTTGAGTAATGGTGGAAATCTATCAATAGTTCGTCCACCAAAGCACATTCATTGAGCATTTGCCTACCCGATCAATTCAACGGAATAACATACTCATTCTGAGTTTTTTACACATCAAAGGCACACATAAGTTTAAATAATTATTGAAGAATCTTGCACACAATTTGTATATTATTTTCTTCCTTGCTCATATTTAAATTGTATTTGAAAATCCATATAAGTTTATCAGAACACATTGTTGAGTGACATTTTAACCTTCAAAATTTATATGTTCTCTAATCTTTGGTACATCAGCCCCCTCCAACAATAATGTGCATCGATTAGAGTCATTTGGATTTCGAAATAAAGATAAATATTAATTTGGTTAAAAGGTATTTATTGATGATACATATAGTTTAAAATATATACATTTTAACTTAATGCCACCGTAATGTAAATGACTGGTCTGATCAGCTATATTAGCACTTTATTACCGTACTTCATTTGTGTCATGAATTTGATGTCACAACATTTTTATGTTTTACATACTAAAAACAATTAAATGTACACGGCTATAAACAATTAGACTCTCGTATCTATCGTGATTGAATCGATGACTTCTTTTATTCGCGAATAATTATTTGTGGCCATGCAATACCCCAATCTTTTGTGTTCCCTTCGCGTCAGAAACGACTAACCACGGAAACAAAAACAACTAGGGAAATGAGAATTGAAAGATCATTGATTTCTGATTTCATTCCCGGGTCAGTGAAACTTTTTTTGACGTTTATTATCAAGTCATGCGACACTTTATTATCCAGTTTTGAATCTTCGCATTCCTCTCTTCACACTGGTACAGAATGAGAATACAATGTCAGTTATATTTTTAAGTAAAACTAATTGTGTTACATATACCTTCAATTTGGGGTCAGCAACCACCGTGGTTTGTGTACCTCACAGGCAGCATTTTTCTTTTACCATCGGTCTCTTGTTAAAGAAACAGATGGTATATATCACCCACGAAAATGAGAAAAAATTTTGAGAGCATTTCATTTTCCTTTGAAAAATCTATATCGTCGGCTAATTTATAAGTACCCGACGGGATAAAGACTTACATACACCATCTGGCCCGTGGGAATGAAATAACCTTTATCGGCGGTTATTTCCTGAGAGACCGACGATAAAGGTGTTCACGCCAAAGGTCTCACGGTTTTTTCCCACCCCCAATTGAGATTTATCTTCGGTACAGTAACTATAACCGTCGAGAAAAGTCTTACTTAAATCCTCGTCGGTTTCAGTTATAATCGACGACATATATCTTACTTAAACCCCCGACAAACCCTTTTGAGAAAAATCCTACCCGTATTTCCTGTGATATTGTTGCTCCAGCAATTGTGCTATCTCCTCTCGACCGCAACAGTATTCTTGCTCACCGTTGTTGCTAATGCTCGCCACCGCCAAAGCTCACTGTTGCTGCTGGTGGGTCATCGCCGCCCAAGCTTGCCTGCAAAGCTCACTGACAATGCTCTACTATTGATCACCACCACCTTCCTCCTCTGTTTTGTTATTCATCATCGCCACCGTCGATCGTCGGCCTTCCTCCTCCTCCTTTGTTGTTTGCTCTCCTCCTCAGGTTTGTTCTTCTCCTCTTCCTCCTCCACCATTCATTCTTGTTTCATATTAGAAAAATGATAATTGTTTATTCCTAAATTAGTACACTACATTGTAATTGATGCCTTGGACAACTTATATGCATCTTCGGCCTATCATGACTTGACTTGTGTGCTATCATGACAATAAGTGTTGAAACTCAATCATATGTGATTTTTGGACCTAAATTATCATCTTGAAATGATTGAACTTTGAAATCAGTAACTTAACTTGTGTCGTATACCCTTTTAAACCAATATCTTATACTAATATGCTATGTTTTCCTTATAAGAGCTCATGTATGTAGTTTGTGCATTTAAAATGATCAAGTTGACCTAGTTTGAGTTGAGCTTTCTCTAGCAATCTCACATAGTAATGAACATGCACGACCTAGTTTATAATTCATGTTCAATGATGTAACATGGAAATATGTGAGTAAATCCTAATTTGTGAATTGTTAATCTATAAAGTCTAGTCTATAAACCATATACTTTGTCATTGGCTAGAAACCCGTCTGAGATTTACTCATTAGAAGTAAACCTTAGATAGTCCCCAGTTTGGGATTCTTCTTGGGAACTTCATCTCACTTAGTATTTAAGTGTATAATGTGTGTTCAATTTCAATAAATTTTGACAACATTTCTCATTTGTTCTCCAGGTACATATGTAGGTGGGTATTTTCCCATCTACATCGGTGTACTTGGAGAACTGTGGGGAAATGCTGCAAAAATTTATTGAAACTGAATAGGCATTATATACATACTAGTGAGATGAAGTGCTCAAGAATGGGATAGGTGGTACACATTCATAAATCTGAATGCTACTAGATAGGGGCTCAATTATTCAAACATATTTTTTCCTAAAACTACCTTACTAGCTAGAACCGGATGAGCTACTCATCTCCCATCTGATCTTATAGAAATGGATCGATCATGGATGTCGATACCAAATTGTTGTACTCCAGAGTTTATATGTGGTCTCGATGAGTTTGTAAGATTTGCAGAGTAGCATAGAAAACAACTTGGATATAGGTTCTATTGCTCATGTAGGAGTTATGGCAACAACATGAAAGTTGACATTTTTGATACGATCAAAGATCATGTCATGTGTAATGGGATTGTACAGGGCTATACAAAATGGTTCTAACATGGAGAGATTCCTAGTATGAGATCGATCGATGTGGGTAGTGGTAGTTGTGTCCAAGAAGAAATGGTTGATGATGTTGATGAGAACAAACCAATTCCAACAGACATGGTTGATGTGATGCTAGACACTTGCAAGGTAAATGTTATAGACCCACCTTCCTTATTTACAAACATTGTGCACGATGCTGAGAAACTGTTATACTTAGGTTGTACTAAGTTTACGAATTTGGGCATTGTGTTGAGATTGTATACTCTAAAGGTTAATAATAGATGGAGTGGCAAAAACTTCATTTCTCTATTGTCTTTGTCGAAAGATAATCTCCTTGTAAGAAACGAGCTTCCAAACTCAACATATGCAACGAAAAAGATGTTGTGTTGAATGGGAATGGAGACTAAGAAGATATATGCATGCCTGAATGACTATGTGTTGTTTTAAAAGGACTATATCTATATGAAAGAATGTCCAAAATGTGGGACGTCTAGGTACAAAAGGATGACATCTGTTACGACCAAAATCGAGTCTCCTGCCAAGGTGATGTGGTATCTGCCAGTAATACCCCAGTTTCCACGCTTGTTTTCTAATGGCATAGATGCACAAAATTTATCTTGGCATGCAGACATAAAGATAAATAATGATGGTATGCTACGACATGCGTCTAATTTCCCACAATGGAAGAAGATTGATTTATTGTATCCTGAATTTGGCGAAGAAGCCAGGAATTTAAGACTTAGACTTTGTACTGATGGAATGAATCCATATAGAACATTAAGTAGCCAATGTAGTACTTGTCTTGTCATGCTTGTTGTATACAATATTCCTCTATGGTTGTGTATGAAGAATAAGTATGTCATGTCGTCTTTGTTGATATTGGGCCCCAAACAATCTAACAATGATATTGATGTTTACCTTGAACCTCTGATTCATGACCTAAAGAAACTATGGGGGGAATGTGTGATGACTTATGATGCTTTATGCCGAGAGATGTTTAATTTACATCCTATGCTGTTTTGCACTATTAATGGATTTCCTACTTATGGGAATTTATCGGGATACAGTGTAAAAGGATCCAAGGCATGTCCTATATTATGGAAAATACAAATTCTATCAGACTAAAACATGGCAGTAAGACTGTATATATTGGTCATCTAAGGTTTCTGCCAAAGGTGCATCCTTACCAAAAGTTGTGCAACCATTCAATGGCTCAATAGAGGAATTGTAACGTCCCCGCCTCCCGGTAACCCCCAATTAAGGGAGATCGAAAGGTCAGATCTGTTAACCAATAACCCAGATAAAAGGTTCGACAAATAATCAATAACAATTAATAAATTTTACCAACTAAACTGAAAACTGGTATAAAATAAAACTTTGCATACCTTTTAAAAACTGGGATTTCTAAACTTCTATTCATGAAGATACTAATCTAACTAATCCTCCTGTGCATGTTAATTCTCATTTAATTCCACATATGCCACTTTACCGTTTGTTCTTTTCATTTGTACCTAAAACGCCGACAAACAAAATGTCAGTCAGCGAGAAGCTGGTATGTGGGGGAAACAATAATCATGCAACTATAATAACAATGTAGTCATCCAAATATCATTTAACATCCAAGATTACGCTTTTATCAATACTACTCAATCCTTACCTATCCCCTATCTTTGTGTTGTCCCTACAGTGGACATGGATACTACCTCTCTCATATGGTAGATCCTTACCCCCATGGCCCTACCACACTAGTAGCCAATACCTAGGGTTATGGATTCGCATGGCCCTACCCAAAGGTAGCCCAATCCCTGACTCATGGTGACTTGATGGTCCTACCCCATTGGTAGCCATGTACTAAGTCATTCGATGACCTAATCGACCTACCCCATCGGTAGCCATGTACTAGGTCAATCTATTAAGCTACAGAGGGGACTAGGATCTGAGCTAGTAGGCACATATCTTAGGTGATATTCATATCCACATTATAACTTGCAAGATTTAATGCAACCAACCGTTTAACTCATTTCATCGATAAAACCTCGAAATTCCTCGGGAAACTAATTTAGGATATTCATAGGCGTAACCACATACCTGTCAAGTTGTCTTGAATGCAGAATTAATCCAAACAAGTAAGTAATCCAGAATCAAGCAAGCAAGCACAATTCCGTCCTAAAATATACATCCAATATTTTCTATCATGGATCATGGTATCCAAGTCTAATAGGCCTAATCGTGCCCTAGGGTTACTAGCCCTTTTTAAGGCTTCGACCATAATTAGGGTTTCATTTCCTTTTTACCACTTTTATTTTACTTTTATCAAAATATCCATCAAACCCCAATTATCTTATCTTATTTCCATTAAGATCCTTAATATCAGGTTTGAACCACAAAAACCCTAATTTTCATATTACTATATCTTTTCTTCCCTTTTTCCTCACTTTAGGGTTTCTAAGGGTTTTAATTACAACATCAGGTTTAAAACCCTAATTCTTGTAATTTCGTCTTCCAAAACAGATCAAGATTCACTTTTATCACTAAACTAGTTAATAATGATTGCATCAACCTTTTTGTTACATCAAAACTACCCTTAATCATTAATTAGGGTTTCTAACCAAAAATTAACACCTTTTTCCATCAAAATATACATTTTTACAAAAGTATACAGATTTAGGCTTCCAAACCATTTTTAATTTATTCCTCGTATTTTTTTGATCACTTTTCATGTATATACTTTTCCCATCCAAGTTTTCTAGCAAGAGTTATGCCTTTTATAAGAAAACCCTTTTTATCGATTTAATTACTAATTTCAGAAAAACAACGACCGTCTGATCTGTGGCTCGTTGGTCCACTGAGGATCCAATGACCACGGACGTCTACGCCTAATTTAGCGATCAAAGACACACAAAAGACTAAAAAAGCCGTAACATGATAGAAGGGGGTGAAGGGTGCCGTGGTAAAGTCACGTGCACGCCTCCTTCTTCAACCTCGCATTGATGTTGTAGCTGTGAGGGTCAACTCTGCAGTTGACTCCGAAATGCTGGCCACCTACAGGTAAGGTGATTAGTCAGGGAGATTTGCCTCCCTCCGTCGAACACGACCAGGGTTACAATTGCTTGCCGTGAATGCTCCGCAACTCCATCCTACTCGTCGGACTTCGGCAATGTTTGCTGATGCGTCGAGATATCAGGTCAGGGTGATTGGGGAAATTGAAGGCACGGGGACAAAGCTCATGCTCCGCCGCAGCGTTTGGGCTAGAAAAAAGATGTGATGATACCCCCCATCACCATCCCCTATATATAGGGTGGGTAGCAGGATCTCGAGGTTTGGGTATTTCTGAAACGACGACCAAACCTAGACAAAGTCGGGACTAAACTCTGCGGTTTCCTCTCCTGAGTCCAAAGGAAGCAATGCCAGCTTTGCACATACTCTGGATCGCAAGGAATCCAAGAGGTAAAATCCCTCTGACATTGGTAGAGTCCCAGTCTATACAGGACTTAGACGATGAGCATCCAATGTTGGATCGTGATCCGATGGCCTTCATGGCACGCGATCAACCAAAAGAAAAATACCTTTTTCCAATTTGCCAAATTAATGCTTTATTTTGGAGAATCTTGAGAAATTGATATCTCCCAAACCATAAATCCATTCTGTCTCAAATATTGGGGAATATTCCTTAGCCTTTTACTTATCCTTTATCTATTTTCTCTTTCTTCTTATTCATTTCTTTTGTAAAATATCTCTTTTCAAGGATTTCTCTTTATGTTTCTTTTTATTTTCCTCATTGACATCCATTTTATCATTAAGAATCCTTTGGATACGAAAATTCACCAAGGATAATTCAATTATACCTCTTTTCACTTAATTTCCACATTTTATCATTATTTTCAATTTCTTTCTTAACAAGGGAATACTTAATTGGTCTTTTCTTTTCTTATTGCATTCTCTATGAAACTTTGGACTCCTTGGGACCCAAGGAACCCAAGAGGCACGAAATTCAACTTTGGATTATATTCTTTTGCCTTCTGGAGGTTTCCACACCTTTCTTTTCTCAAAAACTTAATTATTCATTTACTAATTGAATTTCATTGTTATTAGGCCCAATAGCCAATAAAGTCCACAAAGCAATCATCAAGGCTATTGTAAAGAAATTCATGAATTCAATCAAAGACATCATTATTTGTTCATTTATCTTTAATACAAGAAATTACATTTCTCAGCAAATGAACCCAAAATTGGGGTTGTAACATCCTTCCCCTCTTATAAGAATTTTGTTCTCAAAATTCCATCAAGCAAGCAACAAACAGGATAATCCTTTCTTATGTCCATCAAGGCTCCCATGTGGCTTTACCCTTTCCATGGTGCTTCCCAAGAACCTTTATCATCTCATATTCTTCCATCTGAGTTCTTTCTTACCTTGGTATTTCGTACCCTCATAGGTGACTCAGGACTTTTTAGCCTCTCAAACAGTTGAATAGGTTCAGGGCTCAACACATGGCTTGGGTACCTCACATAGTGCTCTTGATCAGACTCATGCAACACCTTATACATCATGTTATCCTGAGGTGTAAGGCTAAACATAGCCTTCTCCACCAATCCATCTCAAATGGACCCATATATCGGGGCCTCAGCTTTCTCAGATGTAGCTTAGAGGGGTCGGATTTTCACATTATATTCTCCCACAGTGAACTGCATGTCAGTCTGTTTTGCACCAGCTCATGACTCATGTCACCCTTGGGCTCTCTCTCAGCCATTGCACGATCAAGTGACTTCATCTGCACACACACTGTGGTTCTTTTCTGACCTTCGCAAGGCCTCCTTCACCAACATCATCATAATGAAGTGGTGACCGACACAACCTCCTTATAGAACTTCTTGCATCCTGATAAAGGCTATGGTGGTTAACATCACATCTTAAGAACCATCTCTTTGTATCACCATGAACAAGCATACTTACTCTCATTAGACCCTCTAGTCTGGATCATACTAACCATTAGTTAGGGGTGATAGGCACTACTGGCACTGAGTTCTTCATGTACCTACTTCCACCTTATGGAAGTGAACCTTTAGGTCATACTCAAGAACTTTTGAACTCGTATCATGGTATAGTTGAACCGTCTCTCTTACATGTAGTTCAACCTGATTTGTCTCTTGACAGCACTCTTTGTTTCTCATGTCATTTAGGTAAGGTGATCTACCATAACCCATATTGCATCATGACTTTCCTAGGTCAAGGGGAGACTTTCCACATCATCCATAGTGATGAACTCCCATTCCCTCTCAGGGACTCTTTTATCCTCTATATCGATATACTGGGTTACTGGTGTTCATCCTTTACCTCCTGGCTTGCATGCAACATACCACATGCAGCCTCATCTCTAGCATCCATAGTACTGCTACCACTCATTATCTCAGTAGTACCATGGTGTATGGTGATCTTAAAATCATGATTTCCTGTATGTCATGATTCCTCAAGATTGATTCCTCAGAAACCCTAACTACTCTCATCGGGGCTTTATTTCCTTCCTATCCAAAGAAGTGTATCTGAAGTTCTATAACCATCCATTCATTATATCAAGGACTAGGCTAGCTAACCAAACAACTACTAAATTGTTCAACAGATCTCGTTACATCTGAGTGTTAGCCCAAACATATCTCTTTTGCAATTGAGGGTTAACCTAACAACCTCTTCTAGCCTCTTTCCAAACTAGTCATATATATCTCAACCATAGCATTCATTACCACTTCACATCATTGAATACATACACTTCCACATATTTCACTTATCATCTCAAACTCAAACTCTAAGTCTATCTTCATTGAGAACACTTTGAGAGCATCTTCTTGGTGATCAACTCTACCTTGCATCACTTGCAAATTTCACATAGCTCATGCAAAAAAACATCCTTATAAGATGACTACCTTATACCTTTTATTGTTTGCAAACCATCCATGTATCATTCACTCCACCAAGGTATGTTATCATCTCTGTCCTCATACCTCGTAGCAACATTCCAACTCGCATCATCTTTTATCCTTGGCATATGGCATGCGTAATGTCCCATCTCTCCCTCCCATAACAAGAGGAAATAAGCATTTGGCGGCCATCCAAACACAAATTTCTTCCTATTCCAAGAGTAGAGATGGTACATCCCACATTTCCAGTACACCTTCGAATCTAAGTTGAAATGTGCAACTTATGTCTCCACATCACCATCATCTTGATATCAAAGTTGCTTCTATGGAAAACTGGTCTCGAACCTACTTTGGTCCACTCCCATTCCTTGTTCATCTCCTCCATGTCTATAGGGTGACGACACTTTAGGGGTCATCCCTCTTCCTTTATGCATTCAGAGAGTGTCCTACTCATCCGCCCTTTGGGTCTCATGAGTTTATGAAGGTGATCAATCTCCTAACCCATGGCCCTTAGACAATGATAGTTGTTACCTCCCGACCCTATGGTCATGTGCAACTAGGGAATTAGGAAACTCCTACTTCCATCAGTCTTACCCCTACCTTACCCTAGGATAAACTCAGGATTCTAGCATAGTACATATTCAACTTAGAACATTACCCAAGCCTTCATTATCTTTCTCTCTCTCTCTGCATTCATGACTGACTCCCATCTTTTCATAGGGGTCATGGCAACCTGCCTACCTTGGTCAGGCCCCATGCCAGTTACCTCCATGGTAACCTCCATGTTAACACGTCCACATGCACATAGAGATGGTTATTTATGGGTCTGTAGGTTCATTCTCATACCATGTACTCTTCACTTAGCTTCACAAGATCCTCTGAAACCTCTTTAGGTTACCTCAAACCAACAAAACTGGTATACACCCTACAAAAGGGTCCCTCTCCCAGGATGGGAGGAAACTACACCTTGATAACAATGGTCACAAATGTCCTTATGTTTAGGGTATGCATCCACATGAGCATGCTTAGCCCTAGCAATCTTCTAAGGCACAAGAAGACACTTACCAAACCATGCTAGGTCACACTTGTTCTCATCCTCAACATTAGACCAACTTAGTTGTGAGAGGTTCATCAAACATACCCTTAACTTAAGGGGTTTCCTCTACCTCTACACATGAAGAGTACCATGCTCAAAACTATAGAGACTCAAATCTCATCATGAGCATTGGGTGCACTGCTTCCCCTCTTAGGCCTAGGAACCCTAGGTTCACCTTTGGGTGTCCAACTACATGTTCAAACTCTTAACCACAAATCAAGCATGTATAAGGCACGACATGCACTCCCTGTCATCCTTCTACTCGAGCAACACATCAGGGTCGAGTCCTCCTCAAGGACAACCAACAAGGTACAAGGCCTCACAACCTGTTACCAACCCCTCCAGGTCTAAGGAACTCTTCTTCCTATCTCGGAAGGTAAATACCTATACTACAGGCAAATAGGTACCAGAAGCATCATCCTCTCTCTAGGGTTTGGTTCCTCTAAAGGCAACCAAGATATCATCAGCCTCTAGGGATCATGCATGAGGCAACCACTATCATCCACTTAGGTCGCATCATTCTTGATTCCCCACTATTCCTCACATCTTGGGGTTTTAGGTTTCCAACCTTCTTGTTTGGTTCCTTCTTTCTCTCTTTAAAGCTAACTCCACATCCATCCATACTACTAGAGGTCATCTCTCCATGAAGGATCAAGCTCACAGGCATATCTCTACGTGGGTGAAGCCTATGCTCAAACTTATGTTTGCTCATGATTATCCATAGCCCCTTATGCTTATCTCAGAAGCCATCCATCATGTCCTTCTGGTCTTGGTTTTAACTTGTTTCTCATACTACTGATGTACTCTGGGTGCAAGATATATCCTACTTGCAACAGCCCATAAGGTTTCTATAGGTTCTTCTCTAACCTCATCCATGAAGAAGCTATCCTTCGCTCAAACATGCACGACCCTTCCCAGGGTTGGGTTGCCAAAGGTACTCAGTCATCAACTTCTCATGGCTCATATGGCATCCAAGGCATGTCTATCCAAACACCTAGTATTCCACGACATCTAAATCTTCATGTCATCTCTCTCTCTAACCCTCACTTAGGGTTAGGGTTAACATCATCCTCAAAGGATGTGCTAGGTCTCTACTTTTAATGGAGGTCTCTACCTCCAAGACTAACTCTCTCTACTCATCCTCCTGACAAGGAGGTCTATCCTCAGGTCTCCTCTGAGGGCAATGACAACTCATGTCATACGACCTAAGCATGTATCTATTCTTTAGTTTACACTTACTTTATTAAGCTTATGTCCATGACGTCTTATTTACATATTTTTCATTAATTTGGTGGAGGATTCCTTATACCTTATTAACCTTACCCATACCTCAAGAGGGTGAAAAGAAGAGAGAAAACCCTAATCCTTAAGGTCCTTAATAGAATTTGAGTTGAGAAGGGATGAACAAGATGAGAGAGTCCTAAAGGTATCTTATTTCGAGTCATATCCTGAGACATTGGTCAGGCAGTCACACAATCTGGGAGTCCTCGTATTCTGACTAGCGGTGCAGAGGAAAATATTTCCAGCCCCCAGACGTGATCCTTTTCTAGACACATCAATCTTTCAGACAATCCTCTAATAACTCCCTCGGTTCTATGGAATTTGTAAAATTTAATAATTATTAAGGATTAGATGAGGAACCTATGCTCTGATACCAATTGCAACATCTCCACCTCCCGGTAACCCCCAATTAAGGGAGACCGAAAGGTCAGAGCCGTTAACCAATAACCCGGATCAAAGTTTGACAAATAATCAATAACAGCTAATAAATTTTACCAACTAAACTGAAAACTAGTATAAAATAAAACTTTGCATACCTTTTAAATACTGGGATTTCTAAACTTCTATCCATGAAGATACTAATCTAACTAATTCTCATGTGCACTTTATTTCTCATTTAATTCCACATATGCCACTTTACTATTTCTCTTTTCATTTGTACCTAAAACGCCGACAAATAAAACGTCGGTCAGCGAGAAGCTGGTATGTGGGGGAAACAATAATCATGCAACTATAATAATTATGTAATCATCCAAATATCATTTAACATCCAAGATTATGCTTTTAGCAATACTACTCAATCCTTACCTATCCCCTACCTATGTGTTGTCCCTACAGTGGACATGGATACTACTTCTCTCATATGGTAGATCCTTACCCCCATGGCCCTACCACACAGGTAGCCAATACCTAGGGTTATGGAGTCGCATGGCCCTACCCAAAGGTAGCCCAATTCCTGACTCATGATGACTTGATGGTTCTACCCCATTGGTAGCCATGTACTAAGTCATTCGATGACCTGATGGACCTACCCCATCGGTAGTCATGTACTAGGTCATTCTATTAAGCTGCAGAGGGGACTAGGATCTGAGCTAGTAGGCAAATATCTTAGGTGATAGTCATATCCACATTATAATTTGCAAGAATTAATGCAACCAACAATTTAACTCATGTCATCGATAAAACCTCAAAAATCCTCGAGAAACTAATTCAGGATATTCATAGGTGTAACCACATACTTGTCAAGCTGTCTTGAATGCAGAATTAATCCAAACAAGTAAGTAATCTAGAATCAAGCAAGCAAGCACAATTTAGTCCTAAAATATACATCCAATATTTTCTATCATGGATCATGGTATCCAAGTCTAATAGGCCTAATCGTGCCCTAGGGTTACTAGCCCTTTTGAAGGTTTTGACCATAATTAGGGTTTCATTTCCTTTTTACCACTTTTATTTTACTTTTATCAAAATATCCATCAAACCCTAATTATCTTATCTTATTTTCCATTAAGATCCTTAAGATCAGGTTTGAACCACAAAAACCCTAATTTTCATATTATTATATCTTTTCTTCCCTTTTCCTCACTTTAGGGTTTCTAAGGTTTTTAATTACAACATTAGGTTTAAAACCCTAATTCTTGTAATTTCGTCTTCCAAAACAGATCAAGATTCACTTTTATCACTAAACAAGTTAATAATGATCTCATCAACCTTTTTGTTACATCAAAACTACCCTTAATCATTAATTAGGGTTTCTAACCACAAATTAACATATTTTTCCATCAAAATATACATTTTTACAAAAGTATACTGATTTAGGCTTCCAAACCATTTTTAATTTATTCCTCATATTTTTCTGATCACTTTTCATGTATATACTTTTCCCATCTGAGTTTTCTAGAAAGAGTTGTGCCTTTTATAAGAAAACCCTTTTTTATCGATTTAATTACTAATTTCAGAAAAACAATGGCCGTCTGATCCGTGGCCCGCTGGTCCACTGAGGATCCAACGACCACAGACGTATGCACCTAACTTAGTGATCAAAGACACACAAAAGACTAAAATAGCCTTAACACGATAGAAGGGGGCGAAGGGTACCTTGGTAAATTCGCACGCACCCCTGCTACTTCAACCTTGCATTCATGTTGTAGCTGCGAGGGTCAACTCTGCAGTTGGCTCCGGGATGTTGGCCACCTATGGGCAAGGCGATTAGTCAGGGAGCTTCACCTCCCTCTGTCAAACACAACCAAGGTTCCAATTGCTTGTTGTGAATGCTCCGCAACTCCATCCTACTCGCTGGACTCCGGCGATGTTTGCTGATGCGTGGAGATATCAGGTTAGGGTGATTGGGGAAATTGAAGGCACGGGGACAAAGCTCGTTCTCCGCCGCATCGTTTGGGCTAGCAAAAAGATGTTCCGGTACCCTCCATCACTGTCCCCTATATATAGTGTGGGTAGCAGGCTCTCGAGGTTTGGGTATTTTTGAAACGATGACCAAACCTAGACAAAGTCGGGATTAAACTCCGCGGTTTCCTCTCCTGAGTCCAAAGGAAGCAATGTCAACTTTGCACATACTCTGGATCACAAGGAATCCAAGAGGGAAAATCCATCTGACATTGGAAGAGTTCCAATCTACGCGGGACTTAGACAATGAGCATCCATTGTTGGATCATGATCCAACGGCCTTCATGGCATGCGATCAACCAAAAGAAAAATACCTTTTTCCAATTGCCAAATTAAAGCTTTATTTTAGAGAATCTTGAGAAATTGATATCTCCCAAACCATAACTCCTTTCTGTCTCAAATTTTAAGGGAAAGTTTGTCATGACATTATGTAGTTAATTACGAAATTTGGGAAACAAATTGCAATGGATGAGGATACTTCCTTCTCTCCCAATTTATTCATTAATTAATTCAAAATTAATTAGTAATCATTTTCCCTTTACCATTATCTTGTTATTTTGGGTCCCTTGGACCTCAAGAAATCCTAAAGGCACGAATTCCCATATTGGGGAATATTCCTTAGCCTTTTCCTTATCCTTTATCTATTTTCTCTTTCTACTTATTCATTTCTTTAGTAAAATATATCTTTTCAAGGATTTCTCTTTATCTTTCTTTTTATTTTCCTTATTGACATCCTTTTTATCATTAGGAATCCTTTGGATACGAAAATCCACCAAGGATAATTCAATTATACCTCTTTTCACTTAATTTCCACATTTTATTATTATTTTCAATTTCTTTCTTAACAAGGAAATACTTGATTGGTCTTTTCTTTTCTTATTGCATTCTCTATGCAACTTTGGACTCCTTGGGACCCAAGGATGAGGTGAAACTTCTTGTTCGTACACTCAAGAATCCCTTGGTGTATTGAAAACCAGTCCATCTCAAGGATGATGTAAAGGTTTGTCATGTCTAATTAAATGAGGTTGGTTGGTAAATACTTCCCAAATATGGATATGTTGATTAGAGTAAGCTTCCGATAAGTGGTTTTGACTCTACCACTAGGGGTGTCTAAAACTAGAACAATACTCATGTATTCTACTTGTAAAATTAGCGTATTGGCTATTTCTAGAGATATGAATGAGTCTGTAGAACTAGAATCAAATAGTGCCTTAACAGGTTGACCTAAAATACTAATTTTACCTTCAATGACTTTAGTACTCTTTTTAGCTTCCTAAGAATTAAAAGCATACATCCTTCCAGTTGTATGCTCATATGATATCTATTTATTTGGCTTTGTTTGGTTCTGTGCAGATGTAGCTTGTCTAGGAGGTGATGTAGGTTGAGAGTTTTTTTTTTGGGCTCTGGGCATTCAACACTACAATATCCTAACTTGTGGCAACTGTATCAGACAAGGTTGGGAAATCAACACACCCTCAATGTGGCTCTTTGCATTAGTAACAACGGTTGCCATTTTTCTTGGTAAGAGGCTGAGATGCGGGAGGTGTAGGAGGTCCCCTCTTGTTATTGTTGTTGTATTTGCTCCCAATGTGGAAAGTGTTGTGGTTGTTGCCATGATGGTTGTTGTTGTTGTTATTCCTTGGTGGGTTGGATGGTTATTGCTTATAGCTTTTTAGCTGATGCATCTCCATATATTGAGCCTTGGAAACTTTTTGATCAAAGTTCAAGGGAATTTTAGGTGCTAGGAAGTCACTCATGCATCTAATCATCCCATCCATGAAGACTTGGATCTTCCTCTATTTGTTCAGTCCAGTGGCATAACACTCCCAACAGAGTGAAGCATCATAGGTAATCGACAATTGAATCTCCCCCTTGTCTGATGGAGTTGAACTCCTTCTCCTCCTTGATGAGGTTTGACACGACAAAGTACTTGTTGCAAAAGATCTCCTCAAATTCATGCCATCTTGTTGATGCTGCTCCCTCAGGTTGGGAGTTGGTGTAGTTTTTCCACCAAACCTTGGTGTAACCTTTGAGTTTGAAAGATCCAAACTTCACCCAGTCCTTCTCAAGGCAACTCATATGTTGGAAGACGTCTTTCATAGAGATAAACCAGTCCTTAGATATTTCCACTTGGTCCTTCTCCTCTCCCCAATGAACTCATTTGACTTCAACTGGAGGAAGTATGCTAGGGAGTGTCCTTCAAAGTGGCTAACTTGTTGAGGAAGCCCTCCAACGCATTCTCATGGATGCCCTCCAAAATCTCCAATCTCTTATCAACATCGATCCAAGGATGTGAATGGGGTCCTTTAGGGTCTTGGTGAGGACCCATGCTTGAGCTAGGCCACTCATGCTTCTTATATTCCCTAGAGTATAATCTACCATGATCAGAGTTGGAGCGCCATGATGAGCTAGACCTATAAGATGGATTTTTTTACTTCTATGTTGATACAAATTTTCTAGGGTTGAGAGAATGACTAATGCCTACTGTTAAGTGGCTCTGATACCATTTTAATGTGACTTCTAGATTGTAATTACTCACATGCTCATATCTTGTTATCAAAACCGATAAGAATTTCCAAGATGAAAGCATAAGTATCACAACTGAAGTGTTCTTGACAATTCAAAACATCAAAGATTCAAACATCCACAACTCATCCCAAAACACAAGACTTACAATGAGTCTTATCTTATAGAATCTAAAGATAATAAAATCCACAACATGCACCTAGAAATCTTCTCAGCAAAGTCTCCTCAGCAAGCCTAGATCTAAGTCTCTTTGAAACTCTGTAGGGCCTATCCATGAATTTGCCCAATGAAAAGATTTACATGAACCAACAAAAGGGTGTGGTTCAATCTAACAGACCGATAGACAATCCAATTTTTATAAGGGTAAATAAATATGCCTTATCTTCTCAAGATTTTATCAAAAAGGATGCAATGAGATATAAAATGTAGGCAAGTAGTTCAAAAGAGAAATATAAATTGGTTTCAAGTTTAATCATCAAGGTATATCAAAATTAGAAGATTTCTCAAACAATATCGGTACTTGGTTTGTCAGTGATTAGGTTACCATGTGTTCTCATCATAAATAAAAAAGAACGACCATGTTAAGTTGAATTACTACTCGACTAGGGGACCACAGTCTGTTATATCTACATAGAGGTGTGGAAACATAATTCCACTAAATTAATATGTGTTGGCCCCAAAATCTGACAGTACCAATTATTTGGGTGATTAATCATGTATCTAATTGGGAGTCCTGAAGAGTAGTCTACATGGTAAACAAGTTGGACTCCCCAATATTCCTTACATGTGCATGATATTCAAAAGGGATGTATGACTTCATTTAAACAAAATAGAAGATTATCATACATTGATTCAAGAGCAATCAATAAATCAAATAAGAAAGCCAAGGTTCATTTGAATTCTACATATAAATTGACATACTAGTGACAATCATAATCATGGGTTAAAAACATTTCTTCATTTTGTTATTTTACATTAATTATGTTTGTTTGACTTACATATACATTTATTGTCTATAAGAGGTATGTATGATATATATATATATATATATATATATATATATATATATATATTATGGGTTTATTAGGAATTTCTAATCTCCAACAAATATTCACCATAGTTTGAAAGTACATCAAATATATTTATTTTGTAGGGTTAAATTTCTTGGATTGGCAAACTACTAACTTCATGAAAATTCTTACTATTAACTACTCGGTTACAACCCTTTGTTGATTTGATTACATCTATATACATATACAAACTAATAAATTGCCACTAAGGTACTTTACTTCCTGCCACATTCTATACATCACATGTCCTAAATATTAATTAATCTTGTCTCTCATATCCCAATATAAAGCTACTGAATATTGTCGCATACTACATAAGTCTATCAATATACTTAGTGGTCTACCTTTTAACATTAATTTAACATATTATTACAAATAAAATTCTTAAATAAAAAGTAACTAGAGTATCACTGGGTATTTTATATGTATTGATACATATTAAAATTAATGAATGATAAATTAAGTAGATATATACCATAATCAATTTCATTTAGTAGCTACCAAGATTATAGCCTATGAAATTTCAAACTATGAGCCAACTAGTATACAACATATTGCAATATATATGTGTATACAGTTAACTACTAGGCTTAGGTAGTATTTCAATTTAAAATTCTATCTAAGGTATATTTCCTTCATCGATATTCAAAATCATTGGTTATACTAAACCATAAACAAAGAAGATGCATATGTGGTTAATAGTAGAAGCATACTAACAGACACATATCATTTAAAAGGATGAGATCAGTCCATATTATTTCCACTTTGTTTTGTGATTATTTTTAACAATTTTTGGATTTCCAATAATAAGATGTATAACAACGTTCATACTGACCTGACCAATTGGTTTGCAGATTGAAAGTGTATTAACTACGACCAGTCTCTAGATTAGTCATGAATCCTTTTACTTCCCAACTCAGATAGAGGTTGAAACGTAGAGGTCTAATGACTGAGGGCTAGCACAGACTCTGCTCACTCATTGCCTAGGATAATGTAGTATTGAAGTTGCTTGTCTAGAAGTGAGATAGGTTGAGGCTTGGAATGTGAAGCATGTGTGAATTGTCTCTATGTTTGTACATTATGAATGTATAAGAGGAAGACCAGGAGATCAAATAGAGGAAACAAATGATGACTTTATGCTAAATGCATGCTCGTCAAACACATTGACACTACTACAGAAAGGGGATATAGCATCGGTTATTTTTAGCTATCTGCGTTGGTTTGGAACCGACGACTAAGTGGGTGACGGTAAAACTCAAACATGTTTTTGTCGGTTACAAGAACCGACAAAGTAAGATTGATTCCGACAGTTTTTTGGTTGGAAGCATTGACGATGTAGCTAGCGGTGGGCAACTATAACATGTTCTTCTCTAACATCTCCTCGTCGATTATATGATAACAACATTCAACGCTAAATCACCCGATGTCAATTTTATCAGTGAATGAACAGTGCAATTTTGGGTGTATACCGTCGGTTTATTGTATGTAACCGACGGGGAATATATATACTCAGTTATTCACAAATAATCGATGAAAAATGTGAATATATATATTTTTATTAATAGGCATGCATACCTACTATCCAACCTTCTAGCCTATTTGGAGCCTACTATTTTTTGGAACTGAAAGTTCTGAAGAAAATAGGCTCTCTACAAGCATCGCGACGTAACAAGAAACTGACACGCCTATAAGAAAAAAGGTAATTAAAGTTATACAAGCCACATTGTATAATTTTTTTCCAGTTCAAATTGCACACAAATCTATGAACTCACAGTTCAATTGTTTCCATCTCAGACACACTTCAAGTTCATATATATATCCACGAACAAACAGCATTCTTTTCCTCATATATAACATTCAAATTCACACACACATATGCACTTAACATTCAATTCACACTCACAAAATTCATATCAACATGAGTTGCCATCTCAAGTTTTTTTTTGTTTTTTTGATGATCGCGAGAACCCATCCCGGGCGAAGCCGACATGGTAAACTCTCGAGGCATGAGAGGGTGTGGTCCGGTCACCCCCCTCTCGTGCCTAATCAGCATGAATTGCCATTCGCAAAGTGCCTACGGTGAGGTTTGAACATAGGTCCTTCATTGGGACTTACCGAGCTCTTACCACCCGGGCTACTATGGCCAGAAAAATTTTAGTTACAATATTATCAACATTCAATTCACAGTCACAAAATACATATAAAAAATTTGACATCAAAGTTCAAACTATAAAAAAAAATCAATCAACCCTCAATTTTTTTGTTCAAATCCACATTTCCAATGAAGCAGGATGCCCACTGCTCATGAAATCATTCATCTGGTCCAATCTATTGGGGCTAGTCTTCTCAAAAAACTATAAAGGGAATGAGACTTGTAATTAGAATTGATTGTTTGTAATGAGACTACTTCATTAAAATATGATCTGAGACTACTAATTTAGATTCTCTATACATTTGATTTGTTTTGTGTGATTGACAACCACCTACATATACAACATCACATAATATGCACATGCCCAACTATTATCTTATTTAGGGGCTTGTAGATTTACAATTACATTAATAAATGTGATCAAGTAGAGCTGGTCATATATTATGCCATTAGAATGAGAAGACTATACATCAACACTCACCCACATTAGTGATTTCTTTTTCTTATCTACCTTCTATAACATATTGAAACTTAGATGTAATCCCCATATAATCCTTTTTCCCAAGTTTCCCTTTCATTTCTATCCTTTATGTCTTTGATGTTTAACTAGTGGAATTTATAGTGGTTTCATGAACATTTATTCACTATTTCTACCAATAAAAAGGTTTATTCACAAATACCTCAGTGAAAGTTTATTTAAGGACCCTAGTTAGGTGTTATAAACCTTAATCTAACTGTATTATGTGATTTGAAAACATAAAATGAGCCTAAGTTTCAAATCTGGTTCAATTTGGATGTTGTTTGTGCAAGTTATGCAATTTCAGTACATTCTGAACTTTTCTACAAATTACCCAATTGGGAGGTTCTGTTTGCAAATTGTCACATGCATTATAATACTTATATATTCCCTTACAATTCTCAAGTTTTTGAACCATGGTGCACCTAGTTTCACATTATTTTGAAGGTGTTTTTCTTCAAGGGCATTTTAGGGATTACCCTCTTTATAAATAAGCTTATCTTTAGAAGCTATCAACAATGTGGTTATTTCTTTGATTTGATGTTGGTGGTGATGGCCTAGAAGTCTCCATGGGATTTTAGAACTGACATTTGATATTCAAGAAGCCCCTATGATCTGTCCTCTTGTATTGCCATGAAGCCCTAGGCTAAGGACACATGGAAAGTCCCATAGACACCCGATGCTTGACCCCTTCTTTATAAAGCCCTATCTACCCTTCCCACCTCCCAATTCCAAAAATATTTCTCTCCTTCTCTTTCCTCCATCTTAGAGCATCATCAATACTCTATTTGGACATGAAGGTCGTGTCCCAAGATAAAGAGGGTGCCTACCTTTTTGAAGAAGGCTCCTAGGGTTCTGAATTTGCTCTATTTTGGGTTTGTAAAGCTCCTTCTTGGTGATTTTGACCAAAACTAGTAAGTTTCCTTCCTTCATTCCCTATTTTTCATTTTGTTCATCTGCCTCCCACCTTCTTATAGGTTAGAACCATGGGTTTCCATGGTGAAACCCCGCCTAGATCCCTTAAACACCTCATCTCCATATTCTTTTGCTAGGGTTTTTCTCCTCTAAAGTGGAGAAGGTGCTTCTTGCTCGAGATAGGATCTTTGTTGGAGAAATCAGACTCTCTAGCTCAGGAATCTTGCTGCTTGAACCTATCCACCTTTCCTAGAGGTGATTTTTATAACCCCTTTCTCATATATTGCTTACTACATGCTTAAAACTCATGCTTCTATGTTTCAAATCAATTATCTGCATCTCTATTTACCATGTTCTTCTAGGGTTATGATTTCTTACTATTTTACCTTCTCTAGCAGCTCTAGTGTGGTTATATATACAACTCCAACCCTAATCTTAGATCAAATGGCATTCTCTCTCTCTTCCTGTCTCTCAAAGATTTCTGACTTGTCATTCCTGATTGGTTCAAATTGAAAAATTCATATCTTTTAATTCGTTTATCCAAATTTGACAAATAAATATGTTTTGGAATAAAAAATTTAATGTTTATCTAATTAAAATATTTTTAAGGTCTGGTTTCATGTATTAATGAAGGGTATTTTTGGAAAATGAATTTAATTCATAAAATCCATAAAAATTACATCTTAATCACCACAACTCCAAAATTAACATAAAAATATATTTTCTTGATTAGGAGAATTGAACAACTTCATTGGTGACGTTTTAGAGTCTAAAACCTAGTTTTTATGAAAAGGTCTAAAATTAGGGTTTCTATACATTGATGTGTATTATGTACTCTAATACATGTTAATATAGTGAAAATAGGCAAAGAGGAACTTGAACTCAATTAAAGTGGTGAAAGTTATTAATTGATATTAGTAAGAAAGGTATGTGCATTCTTATACCCTAAGTTGGGATATATACAAATCAAACCCTATATTCCCCAATGAGGCACTATATGAACCCTATTCTCTCTATTAATGACTCTTTTGCTAAATTGCCTCAAAAACTCATATTGATATTCTATTTCTTAGATCTTGTACCCCACTGTCATGTTTCAAATATATGATTCTTTTACTAGCCATAGTTTCTCTTTAGCATGTTGATTTTATTAGGCTAATTAGCTATAGTAGTGGTACTTTTATACAACCACCCATAGATAGGACATGTGTTTTTGCCCTTCTAAATGTGTTTACTCTCCCCTTATAAAACTACTTAGGTTACTAGGAATGTGTTACTCTCCCCTCACCTATAGGTTGAGGTCCGATAGGTGCCTCAACCCTACATAGTTAATGTAGTCAATATTAATCATACATGCAAAACTTTGTATTGTTTTTCTTAATATGGCAAGCTTCAATCTGATTATGCCTCTTACTCTTATTCTCTTCATCTTATGATAAAATCTTAGCCTTTACTTTCATGTTATTTCCTTATCTTTTGTTGTTGTTCATTATTTGACACATACCTTGTATTTCTCTCTCTTTCTGGGTGATTTCCCAACCACCCAGGCTTAGATCGAGATGTTGAACATGACCAAGGAGAACATAGCTTCCGACATGGACCTATCTCTTAGAGATGTTGCTTGGAGACAAATTTGAAGTAGTTTGGACTTCCCTCTACTTAGATTCTTATGTTGTATCATACATGTAAACCCTTATTGGGAGATTATGATGTACTTTTGTAATCTTTTGTGAAAATAGAATATAGTGATTTGTTTAATTCAGCTATTATGTTTTTTTGTTTTGAATACCATTTATTGAAATTTGAAAATTTTACACCTATTCCAGCATACCTTTGAGTGTGTTTGGAATGGATGTTTTTTTCTACAAACTTTTAGTAGGGAGTGGATCCCCTCTTAGGTCCCACTCCTTACACCTTCCCTCTACCATCACGTAATGCTTTCACACCCCTATAAGTTAAATTAACATATATGTTGCATTATTAAATTGTCATTAGTGATACTAACATTTTTTTTGGATAAGGTAGTGATACTAACATTAACAGAAGGAATGGAGACCAAGAAACTATACTTACACATGAATCGCCAATTTCATTGGGTGTCCAATTTTTGTGATAGTTTTTCACCTGAAGGATCAAAGAGATACACCCTTCAAGTCCCAAGAACAATTACTAACAATTTCCATTACACACGTCTGAGTGAATAGAAAGGCAAATAAAATATAAAATTAAATCACAACACAAAATTGTATTCATATATAGGTTATACATATAAACAACAAAGCCAAAAACTTACTTAACATTGAAGGGAGCGACGATCATGTTCTTGGAAGTACCAAAATATTGCATCGTAGTAGTCACATATTCTTTGACGCCACTCAGATCTCTTTCAACATCTCTAATCAATAATGACATTAGAAATCCCACATTTTCTTTTCCAAAGTTGCGACCCTCAAAATACAAATGATAGAAATATATTATATAACCAATACTCAGTTTACATGTAGGAAACAATTAAACAATTTTCATGTATAACACGATATTCTCACCGTATCCAAAGTTCTATAACTATTGTGTTCAACCAATCATATTTAAATACATCAAAAACATCTACCTACACTATATTAGTGTCCCGTTGTACACCTACCATATCCTCTACAAGGTTGATCACAATGGTATCTATTTTGTCTATAGTTTCTAACCATCGCGTCAACTTCTGGGATTGAGGTCCTAAGGGTCACGCTTCAGGCATCATCATTGAAATTTTCTAGTGCCAAGGATAAGAGTCCAAGTCAAGGAAAGATGTCTTATTATGGTGTCACTGAATACATATGGGATCTTTACTACATAGAGTTTAGAGTTCCATTATTTAGGTATAAATGGGTTGATAACAATAAAGGAGTTGTAGTTGATGAACTAGGTTTCATAATAGTGAATTTTGAGTGGACATGTAAGAAGAACGAACCCTTCATCCTGGCGTCACAAGAAAAATAGGTATTCTATATCAACGATCCTACAAAAGAAAATCGGTATGTCGTTCTTCATGGGAAATGGAAATTCACTTCAGATCATATTGATGAAGAAGAGTACTATGACAAGTATTATGACTCCAGTCCATTTTCTGTTGGTTTACCTAGTATTAATGTTGAATCTAACACTGATGATTATACATGTGAAGATCACACAGAAGGGATATTAGTTTAAGGTATATTTTTCATATGTGATTTGAACTTTTTTGCATTATGTAACATGTGTATTTGTTCATATGTGATCTGACTTTTTTAGTGTTGACTTTTTATAAATATTTGACATTTTCTGTGATATGAATTTGTTCATTTGTTTACTTTGGATTTTATAGATGGCATCTGACCAGGAGCACAGTGATCACGAGCATGAGGATTTTGAGCATCCTGACTAGGGTGTTGATGGTTATCTCTTTCCAAAACAAAAAGGAGTTAGAGGGATAACTATGATGAAAGATGCCAAAAATAGGCACGAGGGGAAGGGCATTGTTGAATTCAATGAAGTAGGCACTCCACTTACTAAAGATTTTGTCACCTATTGTGGGGTCCTTTCTCAAAGCAAAGTCAATCTCCTTGTTGATGATTGGATACAAGCAAGTATGGTCCAAAAATACCTCATCTAGAGGGAGTTAGAGGTGAGATAAATGAAGTTATGTTTTTATAGTCTTTTTCCTATTCTTTTATTTTAACTTTTCTAAACAGTATTGAATGATGAACCTTTTTAGGGCTGGTATGAACATGATGAAAAACTACATCACAAGTTTGTTATGCAGCTCATTGAGAGAAGGCATAGAGATTGACAGACAATCTTCACAAAAAGAGTATGTCTTTGGAGACAAGAAGGAATCTTGGCATAAATGGAACTATATTAATCAAGATGATTGGAAGGAGTTCATTTGGAGGAGAGAAATAGATGCGTTCTAGGTATTTAATTAGTTACATTTTTATGATTTCTTGTGGTTACTTAACAATATCACTTATATGAATTAATTAGCCCCTTCGCCTCGCTTAAAAAGAAAGGCGTGAAAAGAATGTGTACAACTACCGGTTGGATTTAGGTGGTTATTAGAAACACTACATGTTGAGAGAGATACTACAATGAGAGCAAGAGGTGCAATGACAACAAGAGCAAGGGGAAGATGGAGAGAAAGAGCAAGAGAAAGGACCAGATCAAGGGCAACAACAAGGGCCTTCTACTTCTACTCCTTCTATTGTCGAGCTAGTGATTCTGGAGGGGTGCCTCACTATATAGAGTGAATAAATGAGAATTGGAACAAAGTCAGAGAAATTCCCTTACAAACAACGCAGGAGGCGGCAAATAAAATGGTAATTTTTTTGGTTTTGCAATAATTGACCATGTTCTTTTATCAGCAGATTATTTTAATGACTAGTTCATTTTTTATGATAATTAGTTGGAGATGGCTACCCAAGCAAAGGAGAGAAAGTTCAACCTTTACGGCACCCATGATGAATTGACGGTTGCTCTAGGGACAGAAGAGCATCATGGAAGGAAGTGCAAGATAGTATTCATATCTTCTATGAAGGACCAAAAGCTCATAAAATCTAGATATCAAAATTCCCTTGCTACAAATAGTTGTTGAACCATAAACTAAGAAGGTAGAAAACATAGAAGTTGTATGCAACTACCCTAAAGTCTTCCCAGATGCAATCTGAGGACTTCCACCCAATAGAGTGGTAGAATAACATCAAGGTCCTACCAGACACATCTCCCATTTCCAAAGCACCCTTTCGAATGACACCCGTCAAACTAGCTGAATTGAAAAGGCAACTCTAAGAGCTGCTTGATCTGGGATTTATTTAGCCAAGCATCTCCCCTAGGGTCGCGCATATGTTGTTCATTAAAAACAAGGATGGGTCTGTACATATGTGCATTGATTATTGTATGCTCAACCAAGTGATTATTGAAAATGGCTACCCCTTCCCAGGATTGATGATCTAGTTGATCAATTTAAGTATGCCATGGTGTTCTTGAAGATCGATCTATGAAATGGTTACCATTAGATGAAGGAGAAATAAGAATATGTACAATAAATAGCCTTTCATATACTCTATGGGCACTATGAATATTAGTCATGCCATTTGGACAGACTACTGCCACGACGTCATTCATCGACCTGATGAATTGAGTCTTCAAGCCCTACCTTGACTCAATTGCCATAGATTTCATTGATTATGTCCTTATCTTTTTTGAGACCCTAGAGTTGCATTGAGAGCACATAAATATAGTGATGAAGACCTTAAAGGAACACAAATTATATGCCAATTTATTAAAATGTGAGTTTTGGCTATTCAAAGTGATGTTCCTAGGCCATGTGATTTTTGCTGGCCACATAGTTGTTGACCCTACCAAGGTCAAATCCATCTTGAAATGGCAAGCCCCAAAAACACCATTAGAAATATGAAGCTTTCTTAGTCTAAAAGGCTATAACTGACATCTCATAAATGATTTCTCCAATCTATCCCTGCCCTTGACCAAGATGACAAGGAAGAATGTCAAACTTCTATGGATGCAACAATGTGAAGAAAGTATTTAGGAGATGATGAAATGGTTAAGTGCCATAGAACTACTTGTTATCCTAAGTCCATACTCCTAATGGCTACATAGCCAAAGGCGAGTGGACTTAGGAGTCAGTCTATAGAATGGCACAAATATTTCACACAGGAAATATATATATATAAAAGCAGCAAGAATAAGGTATAACATGATACTAAAGTGGGGGTAGAGAAGCATGTACTCATTCTATATTGATATAAGGCATTGGTGTTTCACTTTAGATCTTAGATACTTGAGTGCAATGGATCTTCATTTTGCAACTAAAATTTTTATAAAAAAAATATATATCATTGTGAATGCATTGAGTACGCTACAAAAAACATGTATCCATAGTTTAAGAGTAATATAAAAGTTGTTTGGCTAGAATTTGATAATGAACATGAACTAGAAACAAGACGAGAACACTTAACGACTTCATTTTATATCAAGTATGTTTTAGGTTTCTTTATCCAATATATCAACATTAGTTGCATAATGGATTTCTCTATATTATGTTCAAGATTTATCAACACATTATAACCAAACATGAAACTAGTATTCATAGGAACAGTAGCCCAACCAAGTAAGTAATTATCCAAGCATTCATACGAGCATACATACAATAAAGCAAAAATCATATTAGGGTCAAGAGATTATGTGTACCTTTCGAGTATAGAGAATAAGATTTAATAAGATCTCTAGAGAAGGTCCATCCCAGGGGGACCTGAGATGTAAAGGATTTAACATGGGGTCTAAGATCATTATGATTTGATATGATTAGCATCATGTGAGTCATTTTGATGTTTCTCCTAGAACTAGGCTTCAAATAGTTCAAACATAGGGCCAAACTTCCGAATATGCATGTCAATACTCAACATATTCCAAGAATCAACATTAAGATCTAGGTCTAGGGGGAACCATCCACATTATGAGTTATCTAGATGAATATGAAGTATAATTTAGGAGTAATGGAAGCATGCCATTTAGATAATTATCATGTTCTATTCATGCAAGATCATAATTATCCATATTAGATTCATTTCATGCAAGAGAGTCATATATCTAACTCATAGAATCATTAAGAGCATTGCATAGGTCAAGTTTAGATGTAGAGCAATATCATTATGATTCTACTTATTTGAAGTCATAAATAGATTTCCAATCTTCATTTATCACTACTTGCACAAGATTGAAGATATAGTTACTAATGTCCATAAAACTCACAATATGTAGCATTTGGTACAACATGAAGCCATCAATCAAGCTAAGCATGATCAAGGTGGATCCTTTGGTTCAAAAGGGTACATGAATTTACTTATTTAGATGTTCAATCATCTCAAATTGACTAATTAGGTCTACTACTTCACATAAGATCAAGTTAAATCATTTAAGTACATATATGAACCATTTTAGGACATGGTGGGTCAAAATGACATTAGGGTGCATATAGATGGTCCAAGACATTGCATCATGTTCAAAAGGAGAAAATTTATTGATTTGCATGAACGATAAGCTAATAGATCATTGATCATACATGTTAAGCATGATAGATGGTGATTAGTAGTCAAAAAGTCACAAGGACACGTATTAGCAAAATAATGAAATATCATGCAAAATTAGCATGAGATGATAGCATCATTTGAAAGATAATGTTTTTCTAGTTGAAATGATATATCCCATCATAGGATTTGGTTTAGGGATTAAGGAGATAGATCTACTTAAAGGTTGCACATTTAAATAGAGATATTGAAGAGAAAACCCTAAACGAGGTTGAGATTGGGCCAAAAGTTGGGCTCATAGATCTTGCTAGGCTCGCAGCTGGGCTCGCGGCTCAACCGCTTGTGCATCTCCAAATAATCTTGGGGAGCAGTTTCCAGCTTCTCGCGGTGTCAGCTCATTGTTGGTTGCCACTGCACTTTCATAGGGATCGCGTGATTTGACAAGTGCAGTGACGGTTAGCATGTGAGGGCGGTCGGGTGCGACTCCAGGAAATGATTAGTGGGTCCTGAATATGGTTGGCAATGTGGGAGTAGTCATGTCACTACCACACGGGAAAGGGCCCGTGAACCTGGGGACTTTGTGGCAAGCTAGGAGTGGTTGCATGGATCCAACATGGCAGAGTGAGGGAGAGAGGCAAGGGGATGAGCATTGTGCAAAAGGGAGAGGAGGAATGTGAGCAAGGAAGAACTCAGGCCATGGATTCCTGATCCTACACCTCCCACATCATCACCTAGCTCGAGCTAGGGTTTCTAAACCCTAGAAAGGGTGACTTTGCCTAGAGGAGGGATCACAGGAGTGGCACTGCTAGGGAAAAGGTTGGGAAAGAAAACCAGAGGAGTTGGTGAAGCTGGAGGCAAATTTTATAGGCGGAGGGGGTATGAGAGTAAGGTCCTAGGATTAGGAGTTTCAAGCTTGGTGGCCAAGGGTTGTGGGGGCATTCAACAAGTTCTCTTGACCTTGTGTGAGAGCTATTGGCTGCAAGGGTGGGTTAAGAAGCCACAAAGTCAAGTAGGTGGCAAGTACAAATGATGTGGAGGGGAAGAAAGGGCCTTTAGGTACTCATAGGTTGGCTGGAATAGCAACACCAAACTAGGGAGGGTGAGGGCCCTATGGCCATCCAATCACACCCTGATCCACAACACTAATGGATCCAACAGCCCACACTTCACTAGAGGCAAGGACATACAGTTGGGGAAGGTAGAAAAGAAGGAAAAAGGAGGGAAAGAGGAATGAGTGCGGACGAACCACCCCTCTCTTGGGCATTTTTGTGTGGATTTGGGCCCAAAAGAGCATAAAATGAGGTTAAGGAAAGGATTTTAGGTCTAGCATTTCAACTAGGCTTAACTTACTCAACATTGTTCTGATTTTGAAGAAATTGCATGCATTGGATTCATGAGAAAAAACTCTATACTATGTGCATGAGAACAAACACATATACTTATTCAAATCATCATCATCATCATCATCATCATCGTAATCACCATCATCAAAGCCTTAGTCCCAACTATGTTGGTGTCGGCTGCATGGATCCTTTATTTCCATTCATCTCTACCATGGGCCATATTCTGGTTGAGATGTAGAGATTCAAAATCTCTCTTTATAAGATCATACCATGTCAATTTAGGTCTTCCTCTTCTTATATTTACTATGCTTGAATCAATAGCATTGCCTCATGTAGGTGCATTAGTTGGTATGTGTTGTGTGTGTCCATATCGTCTGAGTCGTGCCTAGCACAACTTGTCCTCAACGGTCGCCACTCCCACTATATTCCTGATATAGTCATTTCTCAAGTGATATTTTCTTGTATTTTCACACATCCATCTAAACATACGCATTTCAGCCACATTTATTTTTTTGAGATCGTGTTTCTTCACTGTCCAACATTCACTTCCATAGAGAATGAATGGCAGTATAGTTGTTCTATAGAACTTACTTTTTAACATGAGAGGGATCTTGTGATCACATAATACACCACTTGCACTCCTTCATTTCAACCATCCTACAGTGATCCTGCAAAATGTCATTGTGGACATCCCCATATATTTGAATAATAGAACCCAAGTAACAAAATTTATCACATTTTATTATATCTACTCCCTCCAACATGGCTCCATCATTCACACTACAAGATTGGCTGAAATTGCAATGGATATAATCAGTTTTTCTCCTGCTAATCGTCAATCCATTTGATTCCAATACCTCTCTCCACTGTTCAACTTTATCATTTAATCCATCTTTAGTTTTGTCAATAAAAACAATATCATCAACAAATAACATACACCAAGGAATGTCATCTTAGACATTCTTTTTCAGTTCATCCATAACAAGAACGAACATATATGGCTGAGTGTGGATCCTTGGTGTACCCCAACTGTGATAGGAAAAGTTGGTGTCTCTCCTCCAGGAGTCTTCACACTTGTAGTAGAGATATCATACATGTCTTTGATCAAGTCAATGTATTGGATTGCCACACCCTTTTTCTTCAAAACCATCCATAACTCTTCTTTGGGTACTTGATCGTAAGCCTTTTCGAAATTGATAAACATCATATGAAGATATCTTTTGCTTTCTCTATACTTCTCCATAAGCCTCCTGATTAGAAAAATGGCATACGTTGTTTATCTTCCAGGCATGAAACCAAATTGGTTGTTTGATATTTGCGGTATAGATATTAGCCTCTACTCGATAAACATCTCCCAAAGCTTCATTGGGTGACTCATCAACTTAATACCTCTGTAGTTTGTGCAGCTCAGAACAGCACCTTTGTTTTTGTAGATGGGGACTATAATACTATGTCTCCTCTCATCTCGCATCTTCTTGGTCTTCATGATCTTGTTAGAGAGCTTTGTTAACTGCATAACTCCTTCATCTGCTATACTCTTCCATACATCAATGGAAATACCATCTGGTCCACATGCCTTTCTCATTTTGATCTTCTTCTAAGGATTCTTGACCTCAAATGTTGTAACTCATCATGTGTAAATGATATCTTTTGTATTCATGTCACATGGGTCTCTAACATTATTTGCAGTATATTCATTGAAAAGCTTATGGAAGTAATTTCTCTATTGGTTCTTGATATCATCTTCCTTCATCAATACCATGTCATCTTCATTCTTGGTGTATTTCACTTGACTCAAGTCTCTTCCTTCCCTTTCACTTATGTGAGACATTTTGTATATATCGTTTCCCCTTATCTTGTGTCCAACTTCTTATGAATATAATCAAAGTATCTAGACTTTTCCTCCTTAACAACCTTTCTGCTTCTTTCTTTGCTTGCTTGTATCTTTGGAACATTGCATCATCTTGAGATTTGGGCAAGCTGTTATAGATCTCCCTTTTTAGTTTAATAGCCTTTTTTACTTCATCATTCCACCACCATGTCTCTTTCTGTGGAGGCCCAAACCCTTTGGTCTCCCCCAAAACCTCTTTGGGAATTTTTGTTATGCAGGAGCTCATGTTATGCCACATAGTGTGAACATCAAACTCCAACTTCCAAGTTCCCTCCTTGTTGAGTTTGTCATGAAAAGTCAGTTTCTTTTCTCCATTAAGATTCCATCACTTGATCCTACTATCTTGGTTTTTTTATGCTTGCCTTAATTGATCTTCATTTTAATATCCAAAACCACCAACCTATGATGGGTCATGAGCTCTTTTCCAGGGATCACTTAACAATCCTTGCATATATTACAATCCACTCATCTCGTAAGGAGATAATCAATTTGGCTACAATTGTGCCCACTTTTGAAAGTAATCTTATGAAATTCGTTTTTCTTGAAATGGGTGTTTGCCAAAATCATATCACATGCAACTACAAAATCTAAAAACCTCTCTCCCTCTCCATTTTTGTTGCCATATCCAAAACCACCATGAACTCTCTTGTATCGAGCATTGCTACTCCCCACATGTCCATTGAAATCACTTCCAATAATAATCTTCTCCTCTATCAGTATTCCCTACATCAATTCATCCATGTCATCCCAAAAATCCTTCTTGTCCTCCTCTCTAAGGCCAACTTGGGGGGCATAAGCGTTAACAGTGTTAAAAATATTTCCCCCAAGAACAGCCTTGATAGTTATGACTCTATAGCCCATCCTTGTGATCTTTACAACATAAATGTATTCAAATATATGATCAAAATAAAATGGAAGGATGGTGATGAGTGTTATATTTTAAAACTAAATTAGAGTCAAATTGAGGGTCATCAAGGTATCAATTTCCCTCGAGAGTATCAATTTTGTATCTAATGTGAAATTGAACGTGTGGACAAGAGATAAGTCTAAAATAGAAGTCATATTCAAATTTTGAATTTCCAGGTTATGACATCCTTGTTGGTATGTATGCCCTGAGATCCAATCATGGGATGATTGGTGGGATACATTAAGATTGATTTGATAAACATCAAAGGCAAGCTTCCAATTCTTTCTGGTTCAGTCATACGAGATAATGATAGAATAGATGGAATGTCTAGAGAATGATAGTACTCAATGACATATGCTTTCAGGTTCAGGACCTGAACTTCCTCAAAAAAAAAGTTCAGGACCTGAACGATGAGATCATACGGATGCTAAAAGTTTGTACATTATTATTGTGTCCCTAGTCAGATGTCATTGTGGAAGGTAGATAGACAACAATGACACATAAGACTAGAATGTGGTGTTGGTTGATGATAGAATCTTGTTAGTCATGATATGGAGATATCAAACCAAATACATAGGTGCTTGTTAGAGAACAAGTGTACTGAACAGACCCACCATGAGTTTGACACATGGAACCATGACATGGTAGTCACAATCAGTTCTCACAGTGATGGTGGTGAGTGTGATTCTTTGACCTGAAATCACTACACTCAACACATGTCATTGGGTACACTTTGACATCATCAAACGCAGTCCTGAAACATGGGTTGTTATAAAGGTGATGATTGGGTGTCTTTGACACATGGGGCTTTTGAGGGGTGAGTGATAGATATGGGATTTGTCCCTCCTGAGGGAGTTTTATATCCATGGCCACTTGATGAGTAGTATTGAGATAGGCATGCACACGCATGTGTGAATCTGTAACAGACTGGATTATTGGGTCTTTCCTGCAACTTACCCACTTTCAAGCTTTTACTTCCTTTTGAACCTTTTTCATATATTTCCCTATATTTTTTTATCTTTTTGGCCTCAATGTTGAATTTGAGCATGGTGGTGTAATATCGATTTTACTCACATTCATGTCAATGAATGGGTTTTTGCACAAAAATCTCAACTAGTTGCCAAATGACCATTTTACCCCTAGTATAATTAAATACTTTATTTTGCATAAAATCACAATTTGGTATTTTATTTAGAAAATATAAAGTCTAACATTCCCTCGTATCAATTTTTATGGCCAAATCATTGGTCAATAATTAAAAATGCAAGAAATGACTCAATTATTACCTTTTCATAAATCATGATACGAAATTACATTCACTATATAAAATTTAGTAAAAACATTGTATATACATAATACATTGCATATTATAGTTTCAATAAAAATATGAAAAAAAATTGATTATTTCACCCATCTAAAACTCTAAGATGACAAATATGCCACTAGCATAATTGGTGGTCTTAAATGATTCAAAATACAACATTAATATTTTTTTGGTCTAATTGTTTACTTATTCTACCACCACACAAAATTTGAGGTCTATCCAATGTTATTTACCCACTCAATTAATTAATGGAATATTTTTATTTAATTCACCTTAATTACATTTGCATGACATTGATGTCATTTAATCCCCCAGCCCTGTCCGGCCGTCTCCCCTAGCCGCGCTCTGTGCGTTTCCTAGCGGCAATGATGGCAGTAAACTGCCATCGCCCTCTCTTCCGCTCCTTCCTCTTCCGCTTCCTCCTCCTCCCGATTACCTTCCCACCCTCTCCTGATGCTAAACTCAGTTGCCTCCTTCCTTTCTTCTTCTCCTTCCTCTTCTCCCTTGCCGCCACCTAGAGGGACTGTCGCAGGTCATATCCTTGTGCCCACCTAAAGTCACCCCATGAGACGCTTCTATGCTCTGCCATTGGGTTAGCCGCCACCACTCGAATCGGAAGCCGTCATTGCCTGACCGCTCCCGCCATCTCTGGCTCCAGCTTGCTCGAAGCTGCAAGTTTGCAACATCCTCTTGTGTTGCTAATAGCACTGCAACTCTTTTTCCTGGCCTCTCCTTCATTTGCTCCTCCCCTGCCTATGCCCAGAAGTGGCAGGAGGTGCCATGCGGGCCGCCGACAGTGTCGAATACTTCCAGGAACCTTGCACTTCTATCTCAGCCCCAACCTTAGCCACCGCCACCCTCTCTGTTGACTCTAGTGGCCACTATAGTCTCCTTCCCTCTTCTCTTACACCCGTAGCCATCATAGTATTAGCAATCGACCTATGCAGCTATAGATCTCGACAGGGACATAGAAACGACCAAGGCCATGACAGTCTCTTCTCTTCAACCTCCACAACCCCTTCTAATAGAATGAATTCTCCAGTGGCAACACTCAGCCAAGCAACATCTCGAGCATCGCCACAACCTACATATCCAAATCCCGTCCATAATGCCATACCTACTTCTCCATCATGAGCGTAACAATCATGGTGACCTCCTCTTCAGCCTGACTCCCCACCACAACAGTGATAGAAGGCATCATTACATATCACGTAGACTGATGTCAGTCGACCTGCAACCCTTGTGGTGCCATCTCTACCTCTTCATCGCGGTATCAATGGTTCCCTCTTCTTCAGTCTCGCAACCCCACAAGCGCTCCCTCACCGTCACAGATGTCGACCTCTTCCACCGACCCTGACTGCTACAGATTTCTTCCTCTCAGTTATAGCCACCATGCCAAGCTTATACTTCTATCCATGGATTCCAGCAAGCACCTCCTTTGCCCAGCCCTAGAGAGGTCAACAGACTCAAACCATGGTAGGATGGATGACATACCTATGGTGTCCTTGCTACATCCATGAGGCCTCAAAGAGATGATCAGATTTGATTGGATTGTCTGAGTTTGGAGACACTCAAGTTCCATTGTTTAGATCAGCTGGAATCAAACTAATCACCATATATTAGTGCTATTGCGGCCATCATGGTAAGTTCTCCTGATATGATACTGATTTGAAGGTTTGAGATATTAACAAATAAGTAGTAAATTGCTTGGCCGACTACCCTAGTTTTATTATATTAATGTACTAGCATTGGTAAGCAATACTGTATGGAATACGAGAAAGGCTAACGGTATCACGCTGCTTACTAATATTATGTTGAGATATGAGACTTAATCTTATCAATAGCTTTGAAGTAGCCAATATGATGTATATGGTTTTATCTACTCTAGTTACTTAAAAGATTATTCATCTAGTATCCAGTAATTTAATTGTTATAATAATGAGAAACCTAACAATGTTGTACATGTGTTTGTTAAATCACATATTAGACATTACTCAATCTTCTAAGAATACGAGACTTGGTGATGATAATAAGTAATACCACAATAGATTACCCAAATACTAATGTATTTTAGCATATGGATATGGGGATGAAATCAACTCAATATCTAGACTACTAGTAGAGGATAATATATAGTTTTAACAGTTTTAGAACAACACCTAATGTTTTTGTATGTGACTTAGAATTAAATAATAGGAAAACATTATTTATAGTAATACATGTGTGGAGTATGATGCAATATACATACTTGTTTACCCATATATACAATAAGAGATGTTTATGTTTTCACACATGCTTGTAAGCAAGACTAAAATCATAGATTCTTGGAATAAGAGCAATTCAATAAAGATAGCTAAAATCGATGGATCTAGATTAATGCTAATATGTATATGTAATAAATACATATTTAGACTTATGTGGCTAAATATATATGTTAGAGCTAAATCAGATACCTAAGGGTAGCATGTTAAACACAATTAAGAATAAAATCCCTAATACACCTTTAGGCAACTAGAATCAGAATAAAATTAAAATATGAAAATGGATAACATGAATGTACCCACTTGTTCACTTGATTTTATCTAATGTATATGTGTTCCTAGGGTGAGTGCTCAACTTTGGGGACCATGTATAATAATTGAACAAGCCATTAATCATGAAGATCAGGTATGTGGACCCTATTTGTATGTGAATCCTATGTTAATGTATGTGATCCTATTTATATATGTGATCCCTATTTAAGCATGTGGACCATAATCATGAATGTCATTCCTATTATGATTGTGAAGAATGATTAATGTGCAAATTCACCCATTCCTCAGTTGGGATTTTCATCCAACCCCACCCTACTACTTTGCTAGACTTAGAATCCTTCTAATGTCTTTACTTAACTCTTTTCATTATGTAACCCTTCTAATACCTATGTTGGCTTCTTATTGGAAATACTTGTACATTACTTGAAATGCCAATGTTGGCTTGCTTAATTGGAATATTTGTTGGAAATTATTCCCATTTGCTATGATGCAATTTTATTTATATCTCTCAATGTTGCTAAGTGACTTATTTATGCATGATGTATTTATTAGGCAAATGAAAATGTAGTGTACATGAGTACAAACCACCCATAGGGCACTGGAGTTTTAGTCCCCCTGCCGTAGGCACTGGGGTTTTAGTCCCCCTGCCACTTTATATAGGGCACTGAGGTTTTAGTCCTCCTACCAGGCACTGGGATTTTAGTCCCCCTGCCATTTTATATATGGTGAGGTCCGGTAGGTGCCTCACCCTACATTGAGATGAGTTTGGGTCATAATATATTCATGCTATTGATTATTGTTGATGTTGAAATATGGCAGTCTTCCAATTCTTTTTTTCTCATTTGCCTCTTATTCTTGAAATCCCTTAGTATAGTGGATTCTCTTTAATATGCAATGTTTTAGCTTTATAATTGCCCTTATCCTTTATTGACACATACATTTTTATCTTTCTTTTTTTGGGTGATCCCAACCACCCAGATTACGATCAGAGTGTGCATGGAAGCTTGGTGAACCTACCTAAGGCTAAGGAGATCTTGCACATCTAGATAGTTTGGCCTAGTTGCATAAACTTTTGTTATGTTGTTTGTGGAGACAAGTTGTATTAAGTCTTCCTCTACCTAGATCCTAGTTCTTGTATAAATATGTACCCTTTTTGGGAAAATTTTGTATAGTTCTCTTTATACATTTTGTATAAAATCAAGCTTTAATCTTCTACTGCAACACAATTGGTGTTTTGTTTGCCATGGTTTTTAGTAGAAACTTGGTCTTTACAGCATGGTATCAGAGAATCAAGGTAGTCAGAGTCTTGAATAATTCAATTTATCTCCTAGATAGAACCTCTCACCTCATATAGTTTCCTTTAGAAAGTTTTTACCTTAGAGTTTACCAACAACGAATTAGGATCATAATAGAAATAAAAATTGTCAACTTTTTTGTGAATTGTCTATTGAGAAGCTACTAGAGTAAGAAGTTGAAAGTGATGGTGTCTAGAAAGGGTCCGAGCTTGGGGGCTGGAAATATTTTCCTCCGCACTACTAGCTTGGTTTACGAGGAGTCCCGAGTTCATATGACACCGGTCTGGCATGATCTGATACGGACAACTTGAAATAGTCTACCCATAGACATATTACCTTATTTTTTAGTAACCTTAGAAGCCCGTATATGATTATTTGACTTTTTACAAACAAAAGTAATCCTTAACTACCTTATATGAGTCTTAGATTGTCATGATTAGGGTTAGTATACCCTATGCTATACCTTGAGTTCTGGATGATAGTGATTAGTAAGACTTTTAATGTTGGATCTTATACCCTTAAAATAGTTTGACTTAGTCAACCCTTTGAGTGGAATGGTAGTATGAGTACCTTGATAGATTTTGGGGTTGCTGATTTCGAGGACGAAATCCTCTTTAAGGGGGTGGAGTCCCTCAATGCCTTGAAATCAAGAAACACTAACTCTTTCGATAAGATATTAGTAAGTTCATATGGTTAATGTTGGGCAAACATATTATAATTATAATTCATCTTGTTTGTTTATATACAAATGAATATATAATAAGTCATCTAAGAGAATAGTTCATATGCATGAACCTTAACATACTCTTAATGCACATAATAGTGAGTTACTCATCACTAATTCTAAATACACTTAATGTTGACCATGTCACCCTAATAGTATGGTTAGTAAGATTATGGATCCAATGTATTCTAAGGATGCATAACATATAATGGCCATGTTTGACCTTAACCCTGATGTGTAATCATCTAGCCTTAATAATATGTACATATATATCCTTAATGCCTTTCATGATACATTAGTGACATTAGCTGTCATCATCACATAGTGTACCTTGGAACATAAATGTGGATTATAAACACATTATTATATATGAGGCCATGTTATCAATATATGTAAGGCATATCACCTTGTTCCCTAATATACATCTCATTAATCACCTTATCATGATTTAGTATCTGAATCAATTCATTAATGTTTAATGTGTTTCATTTTGTCTACTAAAATGCATATAATGACTCGAATATGATAATGTGTAATTGGATTCACATGAATATACATAAATGCCTAAAGTGATGTTAAATATGTATAATTCATATCATGACGTGCCATAGGAGAAAATGGTTAATGATGTCATTAACATGAGTATAAAAGATAATGTGACAATGTGCGATATAGAGATAAATAATTTATGTGACATTATTAGGAATTATTGTAGACTACTAGCTTGTTGGATAATATTATCTATTTCTTACAAAGTAATCTATGATAATTCCACATGATGGTAATATAAGAATGATGGAGAATGAATTCATCTTATTAAGGTTTGTGACCTAATACAATATAATGTTGAGATTTCTTTGTAAACCCTAATTGTGCTTAAAACCCTTATAAGGGAAATACATATGTTTTGTACATAATGTTGAGATGTAATTCTTGAGACAACAATGTGAGTGAAATGTGACACAAGTAATAGAATGTTAAAGATGATTCTTTTTCATGGTGGAGATTCTTCTTATAAGACAAAGTGTTAATTATGATAAAAGGTTATAAGGATGGGGGGAACTATAGTGAGATTTGGCTTATGTATAGATCTTGTGAAGTACCATAGATTTGATGTAACACCTAGTTACCTAATGTTGGGATGTTACACACTCACCCTCTCTTCCCTCTTATTGTGATTTCGGGGATGAAATCCTCTTTAAGGGGTGGAGTGTTGTAACAGACTGCATTCTAGGGTCTTTCCTACAATTTACCCACTTTCAAGCTTTTACTTGCTTTCCAGTCCTTTTGGACCTTTTTCATAAATTTCCCTATCTTTTTTTTATCTTTTTGGCCTCAATGTTGAATTTGAGCATTATGTGATGGTGTAATTCCTATTTTACCCACATTCATTTCAATGAATGGGTTTTTGCACAAAAATCTCAACTAGTTGCAAAATGACCATTTTACCCCTAGTATAATTAAATACTTTATTTTGCATAAAATCTCAATTTGGTATTTTATTTAAAAAATATAACGTCTAACATGCCCTCATATCAATTTTTATGGCCAAATCATTGGTTAATAATTAAAAATGCAAGAAATGACTCAATTATTACATTTTCATAAATCATGATATGAAAATGCATTCACTATATAAAATTTAGTAAAAACACTTTATATGGATAATACATTGCATATTATAGTTTCAATAAAAATATGAAAAAAATAAATTGATTATTTCACCCATCTAAAACTCTAAGATGACAAATATGCCACTAGCATAATTGGTGGTCTTAAATGATTCAAAATACAACATTAATATTTTTTGGTGTAATTGTTTACGTATTCTACCACCACAAAATTTGAGGTCTATCCGATGTCATTTACCCACTCAATTAATTGTTGGAATATTTTTCTTTAATTCACCTTAATTACATTTGCATGCCATTGATGGTATTTAATCCCCCAGCCCTGTCCGGTCGTCTCCCCTAGCCACGCTCTCTGTGTTTCCTGGCGGCGATGATGGCAGTAAACTGCCATCGCCCTCTCTTCCGCTCCTTCCTCTTCTGCTTCCTCCTCCACCTTATTACCTTCCCATCCTCTCCTTAAGCTAAACCCAACCGCCTCCTTCCTTTCTTATTCTCCTTCCTCTTCTCTCTTGCCACCACCTACAGGGACCGCCACAGGTCATCTCCTCATGCCCACCTACAGTCGCCCCATGAGACGCCTCTATGCTCTGCCATCGGGTCAGCCGCCACCACTCAAATCGGAAGCCGTCATTGCCTGACTCCTCCTGCCATCTCTGGCTCCATTCTGCTCCAAGCTACAAGTCTGCAACATCCTCTTGTGTTGCCGATAGCACTGCAACTCTTTTTCCTGGCCTCTCCTTCATTTACTCCTCCCCCACCTATGCCCAGTAGTGGAAGGAGGTGCCATGCGGGCTGCCGACAGTGTCGAATACTTCTAGGAACATTGCACTGCTATCTTAGCCCCAACCTTAGCCATCGCCACCCTCTCTGTTGACTCTAGTGGCCACTATAGTCTCCTTCCCTCTGCTCTTGCACCCGCAGCCATCGTAGTATCAACAATCGACCTTTGCAGCAGCAGATCTCGACAGAGACATAGCAGCGACCAAGGCCATGAGAGTCTCTTCTACCTCCACAGTCCCTTCTAATAGAATGAATTCTCCAATGGCAACACTCAGCCAAGAAACATCCTGAGCATCACCACAACCTACAGATCCAAATCTCGTCCATAGTGCCTTACCTACTTCTCCATCCTGAGCACAACAATCACAGTGACCTCCTCTTTAGCCTGACTCCCCACCACAACAGTGATAGAAGGCATCATTACATATCACGTAGACTGATGTCAGTCGACCTGCAACCCTTGTGGTGCCATCTCTACCTCTTCATCGCGGTATCAATGGTTCCCTCTTCTTCAGTCTCGCAACCCCACAAGCGCACCCTCACCATCACAGATGTCGACCTCTTCCACCGACCCTGACTGCTACAGATTTCTTCCTCTCAGTTATAGCCACCATGCCAAGCTTATACTTCTATCCATGGATTCTAGCAAGCACCTCCTTTTCTGTCCAGCCCTAGAGAGGTCAACATACTCAAACCATGGTAGGCTGGATGACATACCTATGGTATCCTTGCTACATCCACGAGGCCTTAAAGAGATGATCAGATTTGAGTGGATTGTCTGAGTTTGGAGACACTCAAGTTCCATTGTTTAGATCAGCTGGAATCAAACTAATCACCATATATTAGTGCTATCGCGGCCATCATGGTAAGTTCTCCTCATATGATACTGATTTGAAGGATTGAGATATTAACAAATAAGTAGTAAATTTCTTGGCCTACTACCCTAGTTTTATTATATTAATGTACTAGCATTAGTAAGCAATATTGTATGGAATACGAGAAAGGCTAACGGTATCACGTTGCTTACTAATATTATGTTGAGATATGAGACTTAATCTTATCAATAGATTTGAAATAGCCAATATGATGTATATGGTTTTATCTACTCTAGTTACTTAAATGATTATTCATCTAGTATCTAGTAATTTAATTGTTATAATAATGAGAAACCTAACAATGTTGTACATGTGTTTATTAAATCACATATTAGGCATTACTCAATCTTCTAAGAATACGAGACTTGGTGATGATAATAAGTAATACCACAATATATTACCTAAATACTAATGTATTTTATCATATGGATATGGGGATGAAATCAACTCAATATCTAGACTACTAGTAGAGGATAATATATAGTTTTAACAGTTTTAGAACAACACCTAATGTTTCTATATGTAACTTAGAATTAAATAATAGGAAAACTTTATTTATAGTAATACATGTGTGGAGTATGATGCAATATACATACTTGTTTACCCATATATACAATAAGAGATGTTTATGTTTTCACACATGCTTGTAAGCAAGACTAAAATCATAGATTCTTGGAATAAGAGAAATTCAATAAAGATAGCTAAAATCGAGGGATCCAGATTAATGCTAATATGGATATGTAATAAATACATATTTAGACTTATGTGGCTAAATATAGATGTTAGAGCTAAATCAGATACCTAAGGGTAGCATGTTAAACACAATTAAGAATAAAATCCCTAATACGCCTTTAGGCAACTGGAATCAGAATAAAATTGCAATATGAAAATGGATAACATGAATGTACCCATTTGTTCACTTGATGTTATCTAATGTATATAATATGTTCCTAGGGTGAGTGCTCAGCTTTGGGGACCAAGTATAACAATTGAACAAACCATTAATCATGAAGATTAGGTATGTGGACCATATTTGTATGTGAATCATATGTTAATGTATGTGATCCTATTTATGTATGTGAGCCCTATTTAAGCATGTGGACCATAATCATGAATGTGCTTCCTACTATGATTGTGAAGAATGATTAATGTGCAAATTCACCCATTCCTCAGTTGGGATTTTCATCCAACCCCACCCTACTACTTTGCTAGACTTAGAATCCTTCTAATGTCTTTATTTAACTCTTTTCATTATGTAACCCTTCTAATACCTATGTTGGCTTCTTGTTGGAAATACTTGTACATTACTTGAAATGCCAATGTTGGCTTGCTTAATTGGAATATTTGTTGGAAATTATTCCCATTTGCTATGATGCAATTTTATTTATATCTCTCAATGCTGCCAAGTGACTTATTTATGCATGATGTATTTATTGGGCAAATGACAATGTAGTGTACATGAGTACAAACCACCCATAGGGCACTGGAGTTTTAGTCCCCCTGCCGTAGGCACTGGGGTTTTAGTCCCCCTGCCACTTTATATAAGGCACTGAGGTTTTAGTCCTCCTGCCAGGCACTGGGGTTTTAGTCCCCCTGCCATTTTATATATGGTGAGGTCCGGTAGGTGCCTCACCCTACATTGAGATGAGTTTGGGTCATAATATATTCATGCTATTGATTATTGTTGATGTTGAAATATGGCAGTCTTCCAATTCTTTTTTGCTCATTTGCCTCTTATTCTTGAAATCCCTTAGTATAGTGGATTCTCTTTAATATGCAATGTTTTAGCTTTATAATTGCCCTTATCCTTTATTGACACATACATTTTTATCTTTCTTTTTTTGGGTGATCTCAACCACCCAGATTATGATCATAGTGTGCATGGAAGCTTGGTGAACCTACCTAAGGCTAAGGAGATCTTGCACATCTAGATAGTTTGGCCTAGTTGCATAAACTTTTGTTATGTTGTTTGTGGAGACAAGTTGTTTGTGGAGACAAGTTGTATTAAGTCTTCCTCTACCTAGATCCTAGTTCTTGTATAAAGATGTACCCCTTTTGGGAAAAATTTGTATAGTACTCTTTATACATTTTGAATAAAGTCAAGCTTTAATCTTCCACTGCTACACAATTGCCATTCATGGATTGTAGGATTGAAAGTTGGTCTCCAACTTTCTATTTCACTTGGGTAGCAATGATGTGTGACTAGGCACCGCTCTTTACTTGTGAAGTCATAAGTGTTATGGACTTTCACTGCCAACGTGAAATGGGCCTGCAGGGTCACACACATAGGATTTAACCTGGAAGAGGAGTTTATCCACAAACGATGTTAAATTGATTACTAAAGGAGTTTAGTAGTTCAATTAAACACTCAGTTAATTGATAGCTCAAAATCATAGTGTTCAAGGTGTTGGACCAGATGATTAAGAGTATCGGATTGATTAGAACTGCAATTGACTGATTTGCACAGTCTACTACCCCAACCGATCGGCTCAAGTTGATGAATCGATCGACTCAAAGTGGTGAGTCGATCAGCTCATGCGTTAATGAAACGATCGGCTCAATTGTTGAACCGGTCGATTCGTGTGACCAATGAGATCGTTTGGAAAGTCAGAAGATTCTTTTTGCAAATACATATTTGTTTCACTTGTAAAAATTTGATTTGGACAAGGACTAATATTTGATTAGTTGGAAACAAGCATGGAAAGTCAATTCGAGTTGGACTAGGACCACGAACCGATCGGCTCATGTTTGAATTGATCGGCTCAGGTTTCCCAACCTATTGGTTCAGTTGTGAACCGATCAGCTCAGGTCCCCAACCGATCGGTTCATGCTTGAAATGATCGCTTCAGCTGGCACAATTAGTTGTTTTTGTGGAAAATCCTGAACCCTTCTACTCCTACTTTAATCCTGCATTGTCCGGGGTAGAGTACCTTGTCCCATGACCCTCCTATATATAGGGGTATTGGGGGCTTCTCAAGTACAATGCAGAACACCAATTGCTTTGCAAAGTTGTTGTTCTCTCTGGTTGTGGTAACCAGGAGAGCCCGAGCAGGTGCTACCCGATAAGGGAGGCACAACAAGGGAAAGACAACTGCAAAAAGACAGTTGGTTGCAAGAGAGTGTGTCGGTGACTAGTGCACCGATAGGAGGGTGCGACTCCTTCAGGTGCCTTGTGCGACAAGGCGATCAGAGTTCCAGGTGGTCCGTGTGGACTACTTCAGAGGCTGGAGACTTCTGCCGCTCGGAGGATAGTTGTCAATCCCGACAGTCCCGGTGAGACCAGGAGCTGCACAGACACCGTCTAAGACCGGAGGTGAAGATCGTGCATGCCACGAGGTAACATCGTCGAGCAAGCCTCGGGACAAGGTATGTCTCTACAAACCATCCTTCCTACTGTATAGATGTTGATGCGATTCCTTTATACTGGGTTTTGGGAGAAGAACATTTTTGTTTCCGCTGTCTTCTCTACCTCCCCTAAAACCCAACAGTGGTATCAGAACCACATCAACTTCTCTATACTTTAGGATTATAGATGTGATTGATTTTGGTTTGTCGCCTTTACTTATTGCATACGATGCGAATAAAATTGGTTTTATGCATGTCCAATCCTAAATCCACAAATCCCAATATACATATATGATATGTAATATAAATGCACTCAATGTGCGTCGCCCTTAAACGAGTTTTGTAGTGGATGTATAGCATGGTTATGGGCAATAAACCCTATGCATGTGTGTTTGGTTGAATATGGTTGCTTTCTTCTCGGTCTGCGCATCGATTCCCTATCTATTATTCCTGATGTAACTCAAGATAACTCGAGATTTCTTTCCTACCTTTGCTCCCCCTGAATGTAACTCGGGGTTTCTCAATTCAAATATAAATAGGATAGAACTTTTATTTCCTATTATGTCAAAGAACAGCAAACAACCTGATGACGACTGAGATGATCGGTTTAAGGCATGAATCGATCGGTTGGCGTTCTAGAAGACCGATTCGAGGAGAGAGATGAGCGGGTGGCGACCTGAGGAGATGCACGATGACCAGTGAACCGACCAGTTGGAGGAGTCGATCGATCGACTGGTGGCACCCAACCGACCAGCCTGATGGCGAGCCGATCAATCATGAAGATGAGTTGATTAAACCCAGTAATGGCAAATCACAGTGTTCATCTTGTACATGTTGCATGTGATGTAGACTTAGATTACCGTGATTCCTCTTGGATCGAGGAATCACATTAGGATGGTCATAATCATCACTTTTATCATTTCTCATATTTTCTGTGGGATATAGCATGTATATGATATGTACTATGTATTGTGGTGATTGGATATGTATATGTACCAATAAAACCAAATCCCTCATTAAATATTAAAATTTTAGATGCCTTCCAAATGCGACACATGTGAAAAGCTTGATCGGCCAAGTGTGGGCACACCCTAGTGTGGTGTACTGTCTATCTCGTGGAAGCGTGAAGGGTGAATATGTGGGTCTGCCCTAGCAGGGTGCATATTCATCGTGTTGGCTTTGGGTCAGACTTAACAAGGTGACCTAGATAAGATCTAGCACCTTGAGGCATGGAGGTAATCATGTCCAGGAGTTGCATATGACATCTTTCAAGAGTTGCATATGATGCAATTGGCAAGAGTTTCCTACCTGGAAGATCTAAGTTGTGGGTGACAGCCCTAGCTGGTCCATGACTCAGAGGATTTTAGGATCTTGACCCATTAGAACATCGTACATTGCAATCTTCTGAAATGATGGTGAGGGCTATCAATTTGAACAAAATAGTGGGAGTGATAATTAATTAAAGTCCTAATTATATCGTCAACCTTTCAAATCAATCAAATAAGTCAAAATTGAGTTTTGGAATAAATTGCATATATTTTCTTTTTTAGTACAAATGACAACAAACAACAATCACTTTTCATTGCGATCGGTCCTTGAAAAGGACAAGCTGAATGGGACTAACTTCCACGACTGGTTTAGGACATTGAGAATTGTTCTCACTCAAGAGTGAAAGCTCAATGTCCTGGATACTCCAGCTCTAGAGGAACCTGCTCCTACCACACCAAAGGCAGAAAGGGATGCTTATAAGAAGCATTCTGAAGATGCCATTGATGCAAAGTGCTTGATGTTGTGCTCCAAGAACCATGAGTTGTAGAGACAACATGAGAACATGGATGTCATTCAGATGATTCAGCATCTCAAGAACATGTATGAAGATCAAGCATGGCAAGAGAGATATGATGTCTCCAGGGCATTGTTCAAGTGTGTCATGACAGAAGGAGATCCAGTTGGTCCACACACGCTCAAAATGATTGGGTATGTGGAGAACCTGATAAGACTGGGATTTCCCCTGTGCCAAGAGTTGGTTACTGACGTGTTATTGCAATCATTGTCAGAATCCTACAGTCAGTTTTTGATGAACTACAACATGAACAACTTTGACAGGCCATTGACAGAGTTGTTGGGCATGTTGAGGACTGATGAGGCATAAATGAAGAAGGACAAGCCTAAATTTGTGATGATGATCAGCAAAAAGAAAGGCAAGTCCAAGCGCAAGGGCAAGGGAAAGGCTAAGAAAGGTTCTGATGCTAGCCAGCAGCCCAAGTCGTCTACAACTCTCAAGGTTAAGGTAGGCATGACCAAGAGAGGCAATTGTAACCATTGTCAAAATCCAAGACATTGGAAAAGGACTTGTCCTCTCTATCTGGAAGAACTAAAGAAGAAGGAGGTGACGGACGTCTCCACATGAAGGTGTCATGAAATAAACTTGTAATATTTTCTTGAGGTATATGATACCAAGATATAAAGTGTAAAGCACCCAATAAATGGGGCAAGTGTTGCCGCCATAGATAGGAGTACTTTAGTTTATTTTCAGCCTTGAAGGCATGTAATAAAGTTATGAACTACTATTTCATATTTGTCAATGGATAGAAACACCTTAATTTTTCCATATTGTATGATAATGATGGCAATTAATAAAGTTGATGTTTCAATCTTTGTGGCAATGCCTTGTTTATCTTGTGGCACTTGGTATGCATAAGATAAAATGATACCTAAAAGTTATTGATAACTCAAACAATCAAATTAGCATAAATCATGAGAAATTCATTTCTAGTTTCCATATGATGGATAAGTCTAGACTCTTTTTGGTTAGAGAACCAGTAAGAGACATGAATCTCTTGAACATGATCAATCTTCACTAGTCGTAGTGGGAGATTGATTATCCTATTAGGTATAATACATGTGATGTATTTACATACCTATTGGACTTAATGCTAGTACTTCAAATGGTGTTTAGAGAAATACCAATATGAATATCTTGAAGTGATCAAGAATATCGAATTTGGTGAAGTGCTAATTCTTGATGAGATCAATGAATGAAATACTTGAACCAAATGTTTGAGATCCTTATGAGTGATTATGATAATGTGTCATAGTGAGTTCGTGATTAAGGCATGGTGATGTCTAAATTAAAAGGAGTCATACTCTAAGTAATTAGAGGATGATTATAAAATAACTAAATTCTTCTTAAATAAAGAATACCCCACACTAATAAAGGACATAAAGAATCACAAGGAGTTGTGACTTCTTATATCCTTGATAGATACACCTCGATTATCTATGTGATGAGTTGGTCATGTGATGAATCAACTATCTAGATGAATATGAGGAACCAGATTTTGAGTTATGGTTTATGACCATTACATCCTAAATGACTTCCATGTGAACCATAAGGTATGAGTCTTAAGTGTTAAGACACATGGATGACATTTTGAGAAGGATGATGCTTGTTGATTGCAACTTAATGACTAAGAGATTTGCATACAGATACTAAAATTGCATTCCTATGAGGAATAAAAACAAGGATGTGTACGTGACACAACCTATAAAGTTTATGAATCCATTAATGCAAATGAAGTCTATAAGTTAAAATGGACTAATCAATGTGATTGATTGAGTACAAGCAACTCAGAGCTGGGATCTTTACTTTGATAATATAGTCAAAGGGTTTGACTGATATGTCAAAGATAAAGAAGGGATTTGTGATTTAGTGGGAGCATATTCACATTCCACATGTTGATGTGAAATGGAAATGTTCTAGAATGGAAATTCAAAGTGGAAATTATCTTTAAGGAAGATAGAGATGTTTCCTATGTGATAGGAATAGAGATATATAGAGAGTGTTCTCGAAAACCTCTTGACCTGAAAAGGGAAAGCATACATTGGCAATCTATACTGAAGGGTTTCGTGTGCACAGAATCAGTGGGAGAAAACTTGTGCATGTTACATGGAGTTAGTATCCCAAGGCCAAGTGTCCAATTCTTATGTAGAATGAGAACACTAAGAATAGATATGGATCTATCATGTATGTAATCATCCCATTATCTTCCATGTATGGACATAGCAAGAATAAAATGCATTCATCATTTTGCATGTAGGACATGACAATATGATGTGTTCATCCTGATAACTCGTATGTGGGACATGACGAGTGGATGTTTGTCTAGTTCCAGTAAGGGTTACTGGAATACCATAAGAACTTGATAATTACTTGAGAAGTACTAGTTCTATGGAAATAAGGAAGGATTCACTGTAAAGAGTTACACTGATGCGAACTTCCGAAAAGGACAGAAAATTAATCGCAAAATATATATGGGATATATAAAAGTGAATGTTTGTTGATAAATGGAAATGTTCCAATAAAGCCATTTCAAAGGAAAAGCCATGTATCTGTGTGTTAGAGAACATTAGTGGATGCTATATGGATCTAGAAGTTCATGAGATGAACTTATAGATATTCCGATCTTAGATGACAAGTAAGGAATATTTGATCATGCATTATGGCTAAAGGTTAGCAAAGGAATACTAGATCGCATATTATGGCAACTCCATCTCATATGTATAATGTACAATGAAGAGATGAGAGACAAGCAGTTAATACTGACTTTGGCAAGGTGTTGCCATAACTCACTATGTTATCACTAGAGCACAGTAACATGTGGAACATGTTTGAAGATCACTATGAATATTATTCAAGGGTGATTGGCTCGTAGTGCAAGTGGGAGTCTGTTGGTATGTATGTCCTGAGAGACAATCATGGGATGATTGGTGGGATACATGAAGATTGATTTGATAAACATCAAAGGCAAGCTTCCAATTCTTTTTGGTTCAGTCATATGAGATAATGATAGAATAGATTGAATGTCTAGAGAATGACAGTACTCAATGACGTATGTTTTTAGGTTCAGGACCTGAACGATGAGATCATACGGATGCTAAGAGTTTTTACATTCTTATTATGTCCCTAGTCGTATGTCATTGTGGAAGGTAGATAGACAAAAATGACACACAAGACTAGAATGTGGTGTTGGTTGATGACAGAATCTCGTTAGTCATGATATGGAGATATCAAACCAAACATATAGGTACTTGTTAGAGAACAAGTATACCGGACAGACCCACTGTGAGTTTGACACATGAAACCATGACATGGTAGTCACAATCAGTTCTCACAGTGATGGTGGTGAGTGTGATTCTTTGACCTAAAATCACTACACTCGACACATGTCGTTGGATACACTTTGACATCATCAAATGCAGTCCTAAAACATGGGTTGTTATAAAGGTGATGATTGGGTGGCTTTGACACATGGGGCTTTTGAGGGGTGAGTGATAGATATGGGATTTGTCCCTCCTGAGGGAGTTTGATATCCATGGCCATTTGATAAGTAGGATTGAGATAGGTGTGCGCATGCATGTGTGAATCAGTATGTGATATTGATGTCATACATATCTCCTCCAATCTACTCGGAGATCAAGAAAGTGAATGAACATTGACAGGATGATTGTTCCATGCCTGGAGTTCATTTGGGATATCAAAGACAAAGGAATTATACATTCACTGTAACACCATTCATGGATATTAGGATTGAAAGTTGTTCTCCAACTTTCTATTTCACTTGGGTAGCACTGATGTGCGACTAGGCACTGCTCTTTGCTTGTGAAGTCATAAGTGTTATGGACTTTGACTTCCAACGTGAAATGGGTCTGTAGGGTCATACGCATAGGATTTAATCTAGATGAGGAGTTTATCCACAAATGATGTTTAGATTGATTACTAAAGGAGTTTAATAGTTCAATTAAACACTTAGTTAATTGATAGCTCAAAATCATAGTGTTCAAGGTGTTGGACTAGATGATTAAGAGTATTAGATTGATTAGAATTGCAATTGACTAATTTGCACAGTCTACTTCCCCAACCAATCGGCTCATAGGGTTGAACCGATCGGCTCAGGTTGATGAACCGATTGGCTCAAAGTGGTGAGTCGATCGACTCATGTGTCAATGAAATGATCGGCTCAATTGTTGAACTGGTCGATTCATGTGACCAACCGAGATCGTTTGGAAAGTGAGAAGACTCTTTTTGCAAATACATATTTGTTTCACTTGTACAAATTTGATTTGGACAAGGAATAATATTTGATTAGTTGGAAACAAACATGGAAAGTCAATTTGAATTGGACCAGTACCGTGAACCAATCGGCTCATGTTTGAACTAATCGGATCAGGTGTCCCAACCGATCGGTTCAGGTGTGAACCTATCGGCTCAGGTCACCAACCAATTGATTCATGCTTGAAATGATTGGTTCAGTCGGCGCAGTTGGTTGTTTTTGTGGAAAATCTCAAACCCTTCTACTCCTGCTTTAATCCTGCATTGTCCGGGGTAGAGAACCATGTCCCATGACCCTCCTATATATATAGGGGTATTGGGGGCTTCTAAAGTACAACAAAGAACACCAGTTTCTCTGCAAAGTTGTCATTCTCTCTGGTTGTGGTAACCAGGAGAGCCCGAGCAAGTGCTACCCGATAAGGGAGGCATAGCAAGGGAAAGATAACTGGAGAAAGGCAACTGGTTGCAGGAGAGTGTGTCGGTGACTAGTATGTCGAAAGGAGGGTGTGACTCCTTCAGGTGCCTTGTGTGACAAGTCGATCGGAGTTCCAGGTGGTCTGTGTGGACTACTTCTGAGGCGGGAGACTTATGCCGCTCGGAGGACAACTATCAATCCCGATAGTCCCTGTGAGACCAGGAGCTACACAGACACTATCCAAGATCGGAGGTGAAGACCACGCAAGCCGCGAGATAACGACGCCGAGCAAGCCTCAGGACAAGGTATGTCTCTACAAACCATCCTTCCTATTGTATAGATGTTGACGTGATTCCTTTATACTGGGTTGGGGGAGAAGAAATTTTTTGTTTCCACTGCATTCTCTGCCTCCCCTAAAACCCAACAATCCTACCCACCTTAAAATGAAATTATGTCCCACAAAATTAAATGAAGTCAAGTGGTTAAGATTAGATTTTCATATTCCATGTCATAAATCATTGTAGAGATTCCATTAAGTATCGTCATCACTTCCAATATCAATCTCATTCTAAAACTGAGTAATCCAGCATCAAAATCAACACACAGTCACATAGATCATCAAATTGGAGGTATCATCACATGAGTCAAAAATTGGAAGATATAATCCTAGAGAACCCCAATTTAGAGATATCACATGTTTAGGTCAAACAAATAGGGATCTTTGAATCAAGAGTAAAGAATGACTTTTTTTCCCAGCATTTATGGGTCCTAGATTCTATATTGGTCGAGGTGGAGTTATACATCCATGATTGAGAACCCATATTTTAACAATTTGACACAAACATAATATTTCACCGTTTTGATTTCATTCAAGAATCTTGGGGAGTAGTTTCCATCATCTCGTGGTGTCAGCTCACTATTGGTTGCCACTGCACTTTCAAAGGGGTCGCGTGAGTTGACAAGCGCAGTGACGGTTAGCATGTGAAGGTGGTTGGGTGTGACTCCGGGCAATGATGAGGGGGTCCTGACAATGGTTGGCAATGTGGGACTGGTCGTGTCACTACCACATGGGAAAGGGTCCGCGAGCTCGGGGACTTCATGGCAATCTAGGAGTGGTTGCATGGGTCCAACATGGCAGAGTGAGGGAGCACGGAAAGGGGATGAGCATTGTGTAAGAGGGAGAGGAGGAACGTGAGCAAAGAAGAACTCAGGCCATGGATTCTTGATCCTACACCTCCCACATCATCACCTAGCTCGAGCTAGGGTTTCTAAACCCTGGAAAGGGTGACTTTGCTTAAAGGAGGGATCATAGGAGTGGCCCTACTAGGGGAAATGTTGGGAAAGAAAACCATAGGAGTTGGTGAAACTGGAGGTAAATTTTATAGGAAGAGGGGTGTGAGAGGGAGGTCCTAGGATTAGGAGTTTAAAGCTTGGTGGCCAAGGGTTGCGGTGGTAGCCAACAAGTTCTCTTGACCTTGTGTGAGAGACATTGGCTGCAAGGGAGAGTCAAGAAGCCACAAAGGCAAGCAGGTGGCAAGTACAAATGAGGTGGATGGAGAGAAAGGGCCTTCAGGTACTCGTAGGTCTGCTAGAATGGCAACACCAAACTGGGGAGGGTGATGGCCCTATGGCCATCCAATCACACACTGGTCCACAACACTAATGGATCCAACAGCCCACATTTCACTAGAGGCAAGGACATACAGTTGGGGAAGGTAGAAAAGAAGGAAAAGGGAGGATAAGAGGAATGAGTGCGGACGAACCACCCCTTTCTTGGGTGCGCTTGGGTGGATTTGGGCCCAAAAACAAAATAAGGCACAAAAGGGCATAAAATGAGGTTAAGGAAAGGATTTTAGGTCAAGCATTTCAACTAGGATTAACTTACTCATCATTGTTCTGATTTTGAAGAAATGTCATGCAATGGATTCATGAGAAAAAACTCTATACTAAGAGCAAGAGAACAAACACATATATGTATTCAAATCATCATCATCAAATCACCATCTTCTAATCCTCAGTCCCAACTATGTTGGTGTCGGCTACATGGATCCTTTATTTCCATTCAGCACTGTCGTGGGACATATTCTGGTTGAGATGTAGAGATTCAAAATCTCTCTTTATAAGATCATACCATGTTAATTTAGTTCTTCCTCTTCTTATATTTACTATTCTTGAATCAATAGCATTTCCTTGTGTAGGCGCATTAGTCGGTCTATGTTGTGTGTGTCCATATCGTCTGATTCGTGCCTCGCACAACTTGTCCTCAATGGTCACCACCCCCACTTTATTCCTAATATAGTCATTTCTCAAGTGATCTTTTCTTGTATTTTCACACATCCATATAAATATACGCATTTCAGCCATGTTCATTTTTTTTTAGACCTTATTTCTTCACTGCCCAACATTCACTTCCATAGAGCATGAATGGCAGTATAGTTGTTCTATAGAACTTACTTTTTAACCTGAGAAGGATCTTCTGATCACATAATACTGCAGTTGCACTCCTTCATTTCAACCATCCTACAGTGATCCTACACAATGTCATTTTAGACATCCCCATATATTTGAATAATAGAACCCAAGTAACAAAATTTATCACATTTTAGTATATCTACTCCCTCCAACTTGGCTCCATCATTCACACTACGAGATTGGCTAAAATCGCAACGCATATAATCAATTTTTCTCCTTCTAATCATCAATCCATTCGATTCCAATACCTCTCTCCACCGTTCAACTTTATCATTTAATCCATCTTTAGTTTCGTCAATCAAAACAATATCATCAACAAATAACATACACCAAGGAATGTCATCTTGGACATTCTTTTTCAGTTCATCCATAACAAGAATGAACATATATGGTTGATTTTGGATCCTTGGTGTGCCCCAACTGTGATAGCAAAAGTTGGTTTCTCTCCTCCAGGAATCTTCACACTTGCAGTAGAGATATCATACATGTCTTTGATCTAGTCAATGTATTGGATTGTCACACCCTTTTTCTTCAAAACCATCCACAACACTTCTTTAGGTACTTAGTCGTATGCCTTTTCCAAATCAATAAACATCATTTGAAGATATCTTTTGCTTTCTCTATACTTCTCCATAAACCTCCTGATTAGAAAAATAGCATTTGTTGTTGATCTTTCAGGCTTGAAACCAAATTGGTTGTTTGATATTTGCAGTATAGATATTAGCCTCTGCTCGATAAACCTCTCCCAAAGCTTCATTGTGTGACTCATCAACTTGATACCTTTGTAGTTTGTGCAGCTTAGAAATCACCTTTGTTCTTCTAGATTGGGACTATAGTACTATTTCTCCTCTCATCTCGCATCTTCTTGGTCTTCATGATCTTGTTAGAGAGCTTTGTTAACCGCATAACTCCTTCATCCTCTATACTCTTCCATACATAAATGGAAATACCATCGGGTCCATATGTATTTCTCATTTTGATCTTCTTCTAAGGATTATTGACCTCAAATGGTGAAACTAATCATGTGTAAATGATATCTTTTGTATTCATGTCACACGGATCTCTAACATTATTTGCAGTATCTTCATTGAAAAGCTTATGGAAGTAATTTCTCCATTGGTTCTTGATATCATCATCCTTCATCAACACACCCTACCATCTTCATTCTTGGTGTATTTCACTTGACTCAAGTATCTTCCTTCCCTTTCACTTATACGAGCCATTTTGTATATATATTTTTCCCTATATCTTGTGTCCAACTTCTTATGAATATCATCAAAGTATCTACACCTTGCCTCATGAACAACCTTTCTGCTTCTTTCTTTGCTTGCTTGTATCTTTGGAACATTGCATCATCTTGAGATTTGGGCAAGCACCTATAGATCTCCTGTTTCAGTTTAATAGCCTTTTATACTTCATCATTCCACCACCAAGTCTCTTTCTATGGAGGCCCAAACCCTTTGGTCTCCCCCAAAACATCTTTGGGAATTTTAGTTATGCAGGATCTCATGTTATGCCACATAGTGTTAACATCAAGCTCCAACTTCCAAGTTCCCTCCTTGTTGAGTTTATCATGAAAAGTCAATTTCTTTTCTCCTTTAAGATTCCATCACTTGATCCTACTATCTTGTTTTTGTTATGCTTGCCTTAATTGATCTTCATTTTAATACCCAAAACCACCAACCTATGACGGGTCGTGAGCTCTTTGCCAGGGATCACTTTACAATCCTTGCATATATTACAATCCACTCGTTTTGTAAGGAGATAATCATTTGGCTACAATTGTGCCCACTTTTGAAAGTAATCTTATGAGATTCGTTTTTCTTGAAATGGGTGTTTCCCAAAATCATATCATATGCGATTGCAAAATCTAAAATCCTCTCTCCCTCTCCATTTCTGTTACCATATCCAAAAGCACCATGAACTCTCTCGTATCCAGCATTGCTACTACCCACATGTCAATTTAGTTCACTTCCGATAATAATCTTCTCCTCTGTCGGTATTCCCTGCATCAATTCATCTATGTCATCCCGAAAATCCTTCTTATCCTCCTCTCTAAGGCCAACTTGGGGGGCATAAGTGCTAACAATGTTAAAAATGTTTCCCCCAAGAACAACCTTGATAGCTATGACTCTATAACCCATCCTCACTATGAAAAATATGGTCTTTAACTACAAAAAAAATTGTAGCGAAAACCCCAAAATTTGTAGCTAAAAGCTTTGGCTACATTTATCCTTACATTTAGAAATATGAAGCTAATACCCGTGTAGCTAATTGTTTAGGCTACATTTTTCAAAGTTGTAGTTAGTTATTCCTCTGGCTACAAATTCATATGTAACCCTAATTGTAGGTTAAAAAATGTCCTTACACATAAAAATGTAGTTTCCATTGTAGCTAAATATATGACTACAATTCAATTTGTAGCTATGATATGTAGGGAGAGATGACATTGGTTACAATTTGTATTTGTAGTTCATGTATAGTAAAAATTAGCACTTACTACACTTGTAACTATAGCTAGTGTGTAGTGGAAGACATCATGTACTACACATATATATGTAGTGAGAGACATATGTATCCAGTCAGTCGCTTGCCAATATAGAGGGGTTTTTCAAAAAGAAGAAAAAATGAATAGTGATCAAGATCAAGTTGTGCTTATAAAGTCAACAATGATACTTTTATTTATATCTGAACAATGAGTACACATGGGGAAGACATTAACCTTGCCCCTATTTTACAATATGTATGGAAAAAAGATACATGTATACAATATCTTCTTTTGACTGCCTCTATCCACAGCAGACTCTATATGCCACATGATCATGTGCATCTTCTTCTATCTTGATTTTTCTTTTGCATGTGTTGAATCTAAAATTACAAGCAAGACAATCTTGATGGTAAAATTCAACAATCATAGTTGCACTGGGAAAAACTTGGGCCTCATCTTCAGAAGGACATATTGATGTGCTTGGATTTGATATGTTGGTTGTGAAGCATTACATCCTATAACCTCGTAACATCTGTTTGATAAAGTTCAAAGAGATGGTTACACATGTAATCACAATCTACTTATTAACAAATAATGAAAGTATTCACATTTGAAACATACTACAATAAATATCAACATGCTTGTAGAATCAAGAGAAGAGAAGTGAATGACAAACCATGTTGAATCTTGCAATAGGGATGAAAAAAGAAAGCAGTCGACCACAACTACACCAGTAATACAAACAAGAAGCCATCTTTACCTGCAGAAGGTTCTTAGTCTCAACATATTAGCTCAAAGTTGTTCCTCCAATGACCAAAGATGCTTGGAGACCAAGAGCTTATCATACAGAGCTGCAATCCCATAGTCTCCCTTTGCAAACACTATCTCAACCAAGTTGATTGTAACCCTAAAGAATGGCCACTAATTGTACATCTCCTACAGAGTGTGCAGGTTCTTGATATCCTTTTCCATCAGGTGGGCAACAAAGAGATAGAAATCAGTTGTAAGATCTTAGACCATAATGTACTAAATGGCAACCAAAAAGCCAAAGAAATCCACTACTATGATACCTAAAATGCGGCCAAATAATTCAACATTGTATACAACATTCCAAGATTGTCAAATACCTACAACGTTCACAAGGATACATATGTGCTCAAGAAATGGGAAAAGAGAAGAATGCATCACATATGAAGATTTGAGCCCACAAAAGATTACACTCACCGCCATCCTGCCTTTGAAACAACGCCACTTGAAATCCAGCCTTGGTCTTACAACACTATATTTAATTGCATAAATGAATAGGCAAAGTCAGGAGACATATGTTGCACATCAACAAAAAAGTATGATCTTTTATGAGCTTCAAAGGAAGTATGTGATGAACTAAGATATATAAAAATAACCTTTCTCTTAGAAAGAGATATATCATGTTGGCATTCAGGCTGCTACAGTGTGGTCTCACCCTTACACAGTCCAAAATCTAGTCCCTACTAGAAGCATGTAGAAACAAGGGAAAATTTGAAATCATTGGGATCACCCTTAACCATTTAAATCAGCCATATAGAAAGAAAGATTGTGCTGACATCATTGGTTTAGTAAGGCCATTCCAACAATAAACCAAGATCCAAGATTTTTCCAAGTTGACCTCTATTTCATTTGTAAAAATTGTAAGTGGCCTAATATGAGTAAGGCATAAAGATTCAATACTTCATTTTATGTATCTACAATGAGTATACATGTAGTGTCACCAAATATCCAGACTATGCCCTTCTTACATTAAAATACCATATAAATCATTAGATCAAATATCAAGATAAATATACAAAGAAAACATGTAAAAAATATACAATTTGATTTAGGAATTTGATTGTAGTTTCATATATGGACGATCAACTACTCTTGAAAGAAATTATCAACGGAATGGGTTATCAAATTCTATGATAATAGAATTGTTCTTGAATGGTTCTTGTCATGAAATTTATTTTCTCATTTTAAAGCCAATGTATATTGATTTTTGTAGTTGGGAACTTCATACATTTAAAATCATTGCTTACTATCAGTCTTAAATAGAGTTATGCCAACAATTTGGATTGGGAAAAAATATATGACAATCACAAGCTGACAAACTATACATAACTAGATTCTAAAGTCTTTGTAAAATTACATGCACGTGACTAAGATCGAAACCATCAACCGAACCATCTACAATGGATATGTCATTCCCAATTTCCATTTTAGTGTCCTACAAAGATGTTTAATATAGAAACTTATTTCCAGGTGTTAAAAGAACAAGGTGAACTACTGTTACAATTAAGGAAATTGTTACCTAATACTCTGAAGTAGGAATCCCAATATCCTCCTCTGCTTCCCGGAAAGGATTTTCAACTAAAGCACATCACTAAAGGAAAGCCTTGTCAACAGAAAAAGAGCTTCAATCAAGGACGTAGAGGAACATTAGAAAAACAGCTTCAACCACTCACCTGATAAACAACTCATGTGATGACTTAGCACATGCATGTTAGTTCAATGCCTAAGTCATATCTATGTATCCTAACAAGAAGTCTCGGTAATGATCGTATCACTGTCAAAAGGCATACATAATGCCTAGGTAGCCTAAAGTTGTGAGCTGGAGATAACAAGTGGAATGATGTTGCTGGATATAGATTAGTGAGCTGCCAATGAAAGATGTCAATGACATCATGCATATTTTCAACATAACCAGTTTAATAACTGTATATCCCAAACTTTTAAATCTAAAACTTACTTGTGAAATATTGGGGTTACTATTGATGCCACTCTAGCATCTTCCAGATCAACGGTTAATGTCACACATGTCCTGCTCCGTGGAAAATATGTACAATATATAAGAAAAATGTTTTGAAAAAGTAGACATTTTCTCTTGTTGTTTACACAAAGTAGATACATTGATGATGGTATGAAATTGTCATTTGCATTAGAGAATACATAAAGCATGTATCCCATGATCTTCAACATAATAGATTCTAGAAAAACTTAAAAAGTTAAAATAAAAAGGCCTCTTTAAAGGAAATGTCCATTGAAAAATATAAAAGGGAACAACAATGGTGTTGTGAAAGGCACATGTTATCCAGGAAACAAACTGTAATGTGACTTGGATTGCTTGAGTAAGAAATTGAGGACGGTGTAGTAGATCATGTAAATGACTTTACAATCTATTTCTTAATACACAACTGCAATGAATCCATTAAGATGGAAAGAAATGGTGAAACATGTCATTAGAAATCATGAGAGCCGGTACTTGGAACATCTCTACTCACCATTGGCCACTCACAAAATTTGTTCTAATCACGTGAAAGAGAACAACTGTGTAATTACTGATAACAACAATATAAATAATCATTGAATTGTGGATGGAATAACCAAGTGCAGTGTGAGATTAAGAAAAAAATGTATACATAATCTACTTTCCAACATAGATTTTCTTTTTGCTACAACATTCCAATTTAGAGCACTTCTTTCTCGATGTCTGACACCCATAGAACTGTCGTATGATTACGGGAAGCTAATGATTTCTTGCAGTTTATTAGTGGAAAAACATTCTAGGCAATGGCTGAACAGGGAAGTAAAAGTAACAACATATTGTGAGGAAGAAGCAAGCATGCTTCTAGTCTCAGTGCCACTGTTTCTAGTCTTGGTGTCCTTGGCCTTCTACTCTCTGCCATGACATCCTAACTGCAATAGAGTATACTTGTTGGAGGAGCGGCTAATAAAAGAGAGTAAGGGATTTTGGTTGAATCAAGGACAGATCAATTTTCAACCTCATTGATGGCAGGAAGGAAATCAATAACGCACCCAAATAGTTTGCATGTGTTCAAAAGTCACTTTATTAAAAGTTATATCACAGTGTTAAGAAGAGTGGAAGCGAAAGCGAAGTTAGTTGAGTGGATTTATCATAGCGTAAGTTGTTTGTTATATTTTTATTTATCTATTTTAGGTTATACAAACCACAAATCGATTGTACCAAAGTAGATATGAAAAGCCAAATTTGTAATATGGACTGCATATTTGTAGTTGGTGTGTGATTATTAAATATTAATTGGTTAGTTTGAGCTAAAGTATATATACTAACAGTGCAGGAGTTCAGACAAGGATGTTGCATATCATATGCATCAAACTAAAGGAATATGTTACACATCATATCCGTTAATTTTGTAGCAGATAAGCTAAAAATATCAGCTTGATTCAATTCTGATTGAGCTCATATGAACAGTTTTTGAAATCATTATCAAGATGTGAAAGAGCAGCAGTTTGTAGTTTCATGTTAATTTATTATTAACTTGGAGCTGGTCTTGGATATTTTCTACTCATCGGGTCCAACATGCATTCAGTTTTGATTTACCGAATGGAATAAGTCGACCATTATTACATAAAAAAAGACTCCCATGAGCGACAAAACATAATTCAGTTCATATACTTTAGTTAGGCATAAATGACACATAACTTTTGAATTAAAAATTGTCAAATTGGGTTGATAGACCAACGCATATCCAACTATGTTTGCATATTGATGCAAACACAGATATAACATGGGGGCACTTACAGCTGATGGACGATCTATTACATACCTTCTCTGTTTCAAGAACAAGCTCTTGGAGCTTCCTTGTTGGATCTCTGATCTTCATCATCCCACCTAGAAAATTAAACACAGGAAAACGCATACAATTAGATTACATAAAACCAAGGATATAAAGAGTATTTAATTGCATCGTTAGACAGAGCACACATGTTACTATGCAGGCTTTTGTTGGGTTCAACTTTTTCTATAAAGGATAAATTCAGATGTTAAAAGAGATGACAAGAATTACTTATGCTTTCAGTAATGCTTCAGTGATGAGTAATCTATCACCAGGATGATTTTTGGATGCTTGTAAGGTGCACAAGACCTATAGCTCATCCTCCCACCGTTCCAGGCATGAAAAAACCCAAATAACGGAACTATCCATAGTTCATCTCGGTATCCTCCTTGACGGAGACCCCACAGAGGACCTATTACCACGTGCCCGTTGGAGATCTCAGTAGCCACGACTGGAGCCTTGTACGCGTGCAGCGTATGGCAGGACTATAGGTCCATATACCCAAACGTGGTGGAGGAGGTAAAGGTCTCGAGCACCCCATCCCCAAACATATCTGATACGCTCCGGAGGATGAGGTTCCAGACGGAAGCGGGGCCGTCAGCGATTGGGCCAAGGACGTGGTCGGAGATGAAGACGGAGTCGAAGTTGAGGTTCAGGAAGGTCCGACTTGGTTCGTGTATGATGGAATTAAAGCGGCGCCATTCCAACACCTGAAGCTAAGAAGCTGGAGACCGGGGAGGAGTGAATTAAGTCGGGGATTAAAGAATCTGGGAGTTCCCAAAAGTCATAAAGGAATATGACTCCACGAACGGCCACATAGGGCAATAATGTTTAGATATTTGAATAGTTAGACATCACAGATAATGATGATGCGTACATGATTAAAAGATAAAAAAAAATGAGAAAGCATCGATTCTGGAAGAAGATACGGTAATCACAATCATGATAATGACCTTTTCTGGATCCGCACACACCGATATGGCCAGCATAATAGAACATCCCTTCTCTCGTCAGTGTTGGAGCTCAACCCCCGCCGTGTTTCATTTAGGGCACTTGGAAGGGAATAGCGGGGAGTTAGGAATTGGGCGAGAAATTTGTATCTAGTAGTAGAATATGAAAGGAGAGGGGAAAACACTTTTGGCGAGTGAGGCGGGAAGAGTAAAATGCTTCATCTAGTATAATTTTTAAAAAAGTTCTGTAATGGATTTGTAGCTATTACGATTAGCTATACCTGATTAATTACACTTATAAAATATTGTAAGGAAAGGATATTTTTCACTACAAATAACAAATTCTAGCTAGATAAAATGTAGGTAATTCCTACTTTTTTTGTAGTGCCTTGTGATCTTTACAACATATATGTATTCAAATATACATGATCCAAATAAAAGGGAAGGATGGTGATGAGTGTTATGTTTTAAAACTAAATTAGAGTCAAATTGAGGGTCATCAAGGGATCAATTTCCCTCAAGAGTGATTAATTATGTATCTAATGTCAAATTGAACGTGTGGACAAGAGAAAAGTCCAAAATGGAAGTCATATTCAAATTTTTAATTTCCAAGTTATCACATCCTCCTCATATTAAAATTAAATTATGTCCCACAAAATTAAATGAAGTCTAGTGGTCAAGATTGGATTTTCATATTCCACATCATAAATCATTGCAGAGATTCCATTAAGTATCGTCATCACTTCCAATATCAATCTCATTCTAAAATTGAGTAATCCAGCATCAAAATCAACACATAGTCACATAGATCATCAAATTGGAGGTGTCATCACATGAGTCACAAATCGGGAGATATAATCATATAGAACCCCAATTTAGAGAGATCACATGTTTAGGTCAAACAAATAGGGATCATTGAATCAAGAGTAAAGAATGACTTTTATTCCCAACATTTATGGGTCCTAGATTCTATATTGTCCTAGGTGGAGTTATACATCCATGACTGAGAACCCATATTTTAACAATTTGACACAAACATCATATTTCACTATTGTGATTTCATGCTCAAAGTTGATGGAAGGGCCTACCCTAGTCCACATGAAGCTTAACCCTAAGTCATAAATTGAGCGAGTTAACATAATCATCCTTTCACATTTTTTAGGTTTGGGAACATGGAAATCATTAATCATATATCAAGGATGGTCTCAAGATCCAAATAGGTTGATTATAGGAGCCTAATCAATACCAAGATCAGTAATCATGAGTCAAGATCTTGCTAATTCAGTATCAAGAGTCAAAGTCTACCCTCTAAGTCATAAGTCCAAGCATTTTGAAGATAGGGTTAAGATTTTGACTTTAGACCTTAGGGGTGACTTTGGGATCTACCCCTCTAAGGTTTTCTTTAGATGCCAACGCATTCTTCTTGAGGTTTCTCTATGATATTCAAGCACATTAATATCTATGTAATTCTTTAACCTGAATTTTCTTCCTCTATTAGGGTGCTCATTGTTTGCTTTATGTCCCAACATTGAGCTCATGGATACCTTCCTTCTTGGGCTTGGTCTTCTTAGTGAACATCCATCCTAGTCTTGGTCTTCATACCTTCTTTCTTGGGCTTGGTCTTCTTATTGAACTTCCCTCCTAGTCTTGGTCTTCATAGTGACCTTCCCTCCTGGGTTTGGTCCTCATGGTGACATTTCCTTCCTGGTCTTGGTTTTCATGGTGGCCTTCCTTCTTCGTTTTGGCTTTTTGGTGACCTTCCCTCCTGGGCTTTGTCTTCGAGTTGGCCTTACCTCCTAGGATTGGCCTCTTAGTGACCTTCCCTCCTAGGCTTGGTATTCATGCTAGCCTTCCCTCCTGGGCTTGGCCTCTTGGTGACCTTCCCTCCCGGGCTTAGTCACATATTGTTAGTCACTTCTTGAGTGACTTTTTCTTTTGTCCTTTAGAGATGGCATAATTGGATTCAATGAATTATACTCAATGTGTGTTCTTTCATGATGTGTATACTTAATCCTTCAAATTTTAGGTGACATTCAAGGTTAATTCAATTCTTAAACTGATTGGTTATGTCACCCTTCTAGGGGTGTTCATTCATCCATATACATTAAATGAGCAATAATCGAGGGACATTTTGTGTTATCGACATCAATTTTTATTTTCATGGTATTTGAGGTTGATAAATGATCTAGACCTTGGTTGTTTTAGGAAGTCAACCATAAGAAATAGTCAACATCATCATATTTTAAGATCATCATCAAGTCAAGATTTCAAGATCCAGTATTGATATCATCATAGACTTAACCTATCAGGGGCTTAGGTTAAGATTTCAAAATCGTGTGGGAGTTGTTACTTTTCAAAACTCAAAGTAATCAACATAATGAGAATTTAGGGGCAGTCATAACATGGATGTGACCTAGATTTGGGGAGTCATAAGTCAACTGCCACCACAATCTAGCACATTAGTCCACAATAGTCATGAGCGATCAAACATAGCCAAATAGGGAAAGTATCAACTATCAACTCATGTTTCACAAGATCATGAGTCAAAGATCAATATCAGTGATAGGGCAACCATATTTCAAGATCTTACAACGTCAAACTCATAATTGCATTCCCTTCCTTTCGTGATCAAGGAACGGGTAAACTTTAGAAATCGAGAAGTCAAATTGAGAACTCAAGAGTTTGAGCATAATAATGCAAGAGTCAAATCTAGGTCCATCATATCATTCAAATTGAGTATACAAAGAGGAATTATAGTCAATAGGGGATTTGCCTCTTGTAACAAGTATCTGCATCATGATCTAGGTATCCAAAGACCATGGTTATATCGGAGTATGTGGCATGATACACATCAATAGGGTGAGTTTTATTTAGATATGTTTGAGGTTTGAACAAAAATAGGGACAACATATGTATGATCAATAGGGACCTCATCAAACATGAGGTATAGAACATAGATTCCATCTTATTTCACCTTACGAAGAATTTACCTCAAACATAAAAAGCACTTATATTTGATCTGGTAACATTGAGTTTGCATGAGTACATCACTTTCAAGTGTACTTTATTACATCAAATAGGATTTTCAATTAAGATCAGATCATGGCATTATCATCTTAATCAACTTTCATGATTTCAAATGAATTTTAGTTTTCCCATGCATAAGTTACCCAAAATTGAGAATGTGATTAATAGTCATGGGATAAAAATCACATGAGGAGATAAGAAAGCTAACTAATCATCATCTACTTGGGTGGCTTAGGTGGTCCTTAAATAAGAGATGAGATGCTAGAAGACTCTCTAAACTTCAAGGAAAGGATTTTAGTCCTCCCTAGGTTCTTAATATGTGTTATGCCTGTAACATATATAGAGGCATGTGTGCTTTTCTCTGATACCATTTGTCACAGAACTATTTTTTACCCTAAGTTACCACTTCTTATAGCCACATAGCCAAAGGTGAGTGGACTTAGGCGTCCGTATGTAGAACAACAAAAATATTTTATACATGCAATATATATGTAAAAGTAGTAACTATAAGATATAACATGATACTAAAATGGGTGTAGAGAAGCATGTACTCATTTATATACCGACATAACTCATTGGTGTTTTATTTCATATCTTAGAAACTTGATTGCAACGGATCTTCATTTGGCAACTACAAAATTGATAAACAAAATATATCAATGCAAATGCATTGAGTACACTATGAAAAACATGTAACTACAATTTAAGAGTAATATAAATGTTGCTTGGCTAGAACATGATAATAAAAAAGAACTAGAAACAAGGCAAGAGCACTTAACGACTTTCGTTTACACCAAGTATGTTCTAGTTTTCTTTATCCATTATATCAACATTACTTTCACAATGGATTCCTCTATATAATGTTCAAGCTTTGTATAACAATTTAAAAACAAACATTAAAGTAGTATTCATTGGAATAGTAGCTCAACCAAGTAAGTAAATAGCCAAGCATTCATACAAGGATACATATAAGAAATCCAATATCATATTTGGGTCAAGATATTAAGCGTACCTTGCAAGAAGAGAACAATATATAATAAAATCTCCAGAGAAGGTCCATCCCAAGGGGACCTAAGATGCAAAGGATTTAACATGGGGTCTTAGATCACTATGATTTTATAAGATTATCATCATTTGAATCATGTGGATGTTTTTCCTAGAACTAGGCTTCAAATAGTTCAAACATAGTTCCAAACTTCCTAACATGCATGTCATTACTCAACATAGTCTAAGGATCAACATTAACCTCTAGGTCTGTGGGAACCATTCACATTATGAGTAATACTAGATAAAAATGAAGTCTGAATTAGGAGTAAGGGAAGCATGCCATTTAGATCATTATCATGGTCTATACATGCAAGATCATAATTGGCCATATTAGATTCATTTCATGCAAGAGAGTCATATATATAAGTCATAGAAGCATTAAGAGAATAGGATCGGTCAATTTAATATGTAGGGCTATATCATAATGATTCTATTTATTTTAAGTCATAAATAGATTTCTAATCTTGATTGATCACTACTTGCATAAGACTAAAGATATAGTTTGTATCTTGTTCCCCCTCAGGGCACTGTATGTACCCAAAGTTTTGGTTTTCTAGTAACAGGATTTTTGCGCGACCAAAAAAAAAAGATATAGTTTGTAATGTCCATAAAACTCATAATATGTAGCATATGGTACAACATGAAGCCATCAATCAAGCTAAGCATGATCATGGTGGATCCCTAGGTTCAAAAGTGTACAAGAGTTTACTGATTTTTTTTTAAATCCCTGATTTCTGATTGATTTGATTCAAGGGAAAATGGTAACGAGTGAAGCGAGCCCCTGGCAAGGGGGAAAAACTATGGAAGGTGGGAGGTGGGAAGACCACCTTCCCGGCAAGCAAGCATATGTTCGGTTCAAGCCCGAACTGGACAAAGTAGCACTTCCTCATCTTGCCCTCGCTTACCGCTCATTTAGACTCTGAAGTTTTTTTAATGAAAATAGGAGTTATGAGTTCTTGAGGCGAGAGTGACCCGGGGGGGGGGGTATTCCGGATTACCCCCCGCCCGGGTCCCCGAGCTGATTTGAGTGGGTATAGAGTTGATAAGACCCGAAGGCTCGAGCGTTAGCGAGGGTATATTTCAATCTGGATTATAAACACTGAGTTATGAGTTGGGGGGAATGGGGGACTGTATGTACCCAAAGTTTTGGTTTTCTAGTAACAGGATTTTTGCGCGACCAAAAAAAAAGATATAGTTTGTAATGTCCATAAAACTCATAATATGTAGCATATGGTACAACATGAAGCCATCAATCAAGCTAAGCATGATCATGGTGGATCCCTAGGTTCAAAAGTGTACAAGAATTTATTGATTTACAAGTTCAATCATTTCAAAATGACTAATTAGGTACAAGGTTTCACATAAGATCAAGTTACATCATTTAAGTACATATTTGAACCATTTTAGGTCATGATGGGTCAAAATGACATTAGGGTGCATATAGATGGTCCAAGACATTACATCACATTCACAAGGAGTAAGGTTATAGTTTGCATGAATGATGAGTAAATAGATCATTGATCATACATGTTAAGCATGGTATATGGTGATTAGTAATCACAATGTCACAAGGACATGTTTTTAGCAAGACAATGAAATATCATCTGAAGTTAATAGGAGACCTTAGCATTATTGGAAAGATGATGTTTTTTTGTCAGAGTGATACATAGCATCATAGGATTTGGTTTATGGATCAAGGTAATAGAGATACTTAAAGGTTGCACATTTAAATGGATATTTTGAAGAGAAAAACCTTGAATGAGGCTGAGATTGGGCCAAAATCTAGGCTTGTGACTCTTGTTAGGCTTGCCGCTTGACCGGTTGCTTGTCACCTCCAGACGTGTGGGGAGCAGTTTCCAGCATCTCGCAATGTCAGTTCACCGTTGGTTTTTGCTTCTCTTTTGCTGGGGTCATGTGAGTTGATGAGCGCGGAAACACTTAGTATGTGAGGGTGGCTAGGTGCAGCTTCGGGCAATGATGAGTGGGTCCCAGTGATGGCTAGTGATGTGGGACTAGTTGTGGCTCTACCATGCGGGAAGGGGCTCGTGGGCCCGAGGACTTCGTGGCAAGCCAAGAGTAGCTATACGGGTCCAACATGTCAGAGTGAGGGAGCGAGGTGAGGGGATGAGCACAACACAAAAGAGAGAGGAGGAATGCAAGCAAGGAAGAACTTAGGTCATGGATGCCTGATTCAGCACCTCCCCGCCTCATCACCTATCTTAAGCTAGGGTTTCTAAACCCGATGGAGGGTGAAGCTGCCAAGAGGAGGGATCACAGGAGCGACGTGGCTAGGGAAAATGTTGGGAAAGAAAATTAGAGGAGTTGGAGAAGAAAGAGGTGGAGGGGGTGTGTGAGAGGGAGGTCTTAGGCTTAGGAGTTTAAATCTTGGCGGCCAAGTGTTGCGGTGGTGGCCAAAAACTTCTATGGCCCTTGCGTGAGCCCTATTGGATGCAAGGGTGGGTCACGTAGCCACAAAGGTGAGTAGGTGACAAGTACAAATGATGTGGAGGGGGAGAAAGGGGCTTTAGGTACCCACAGCTCTGTTGCAATGGCAGCACCAAATCGGGGAGGTGATGGTCCTATGGCCATCCGATCACACCTTGATCTGCAGCACTACTGGATCCAACGGCCCACACTTCATTGTGGGTGGGGACATACAACTGGGAAAGGAAGAAAAGAAGGGGAAAATGAGAGAAAGAGGAAGGGGTGTGGACGGCCCTCCCCTCTCTTGGGTGTATTTGTGCACAAAAAGCAAAATAAGGCCCAAAAATGTAGAAAATAAGTTTATATAAAGGATTTTAGGTCAAGCATTTCAACTGGGCATAACTTACTCACCATTGTTCAGATTTTGAAGAAACGAAATCGATTGGATTCATGGTAAAAAAACTCCACACTATGAGCAAGAGAAAAATGGCACGATCAAAATAAAAGGAAAGGATGTTGATCAGTGTTATGTTTTAAAACTAAATTAGAGTCAAATTGAGGGTTATCAAGGTATCAATTTCCCTCGAGAGTGATCAATTATGTATTCAAACGTGAAATTGAAGGTGAGGACAAGAGATAAGTCCAAAATAGAAGTCATATTCAAATTTTGAATTTCTAGGTTATCACATTAACCTCTTCCCTACTTTTGACCTTACCAATAGAAGGAAAAGACTATATCATATATAGAGAAGCCTCACGACAAGGCTTAGGGTGTGTTTGATTGCATATGCATCTTGTTAGCTGATGCCTAATGAGGAGAATTACCACATTTGTGACTTGGAGCTTGCAGTCATAGTCTTTGATCTTAAGATCTGAAGGTATTATCCTTATGGAGTTATTTTTAAGTTGTTTTTTATCACAAGAGCCTAAAGTACCTCCTGACATAGAAGGACCTAAACCTTTGACAATGTACATGTGTCGAATATTTGAAGGACTATGACTTTACCATCACTTATCACCCCGATAAAGCAAATGTAGTAGTTGATGCCTTTAGTAGAAATGAAGTAGCAGTATGTACAGCTATGAGAATTTTTGAATGTAGAAACTTAGAGACATTTGTAGAGTGGAAGCCTGAGTTTGAAGAATTTCATGTAATATGGTGAGTCTCACTGTTACTCTTGATTGGGTCATTGATATGATCTCAACCTAGAAGGACAATCCTGAACTAGAAGAGATGATGAATATGACTAAGAAATCCCAAACTGACATCCAAGTTGGAGTGGATGGAGCTATCCTCTTCCAACAAAGGTTATGGGTCCCTAATGTTAATAGACTTAGGGATAAGGTGTTGAAGGAAGCACATTACTCGAAGTATAGCATACACCCAGGAATGACAAAGATGTATAAAAACTTGCAACATTCCTTTTAGTGGAAGAACATGAAACATGAAATTGTTGAGTTTGTACCAAAGTGCCTCTCTTTCTAGCAAGTGAAGATCGAGCACCAACGGCCTGCAGGATTATTACAGCCCTTAGAGATTCATGAATGGAAGTGGGACAATATTACAATGGACTTCGTTTCTTGTTTTCCAAATACAAAGAAGGGTTATGATGTTGTATGGGTTGTTATTGTGCCGTACAAAGTCTGCCCATTTCCTTCCCTTTAAGACTACCATGCATGTACATGCTACGACAAAGTTTTATATCAAGGAGATTGTATGTTTTCATGGTCCTCCAAAGGTGATAGTTTCTGATAGAGACCCCAAGTTTACCTCAAGGTTGTGGAAACAAATCCATGATGAGTTGGGAACTTGATTAGCTTTCAGTACGAGATACTATCCTAAGACTGATAGATAGTCAGAGAGAATTTTCTAGATGTTAGAGGACCTTCTTAGGTCATGTCCCCTATAGACAGCGGTGGATCGTGGGATCAATACTTACTACTGGTTGAGTGTTCATACAACGATAGTTAATATGCAAGTATTGGGATGCCCCCTTATGAGGCGTTGTATGGTCATTTGCGGTAGTCCTCCTTGCACAGGTGTGATATTAGAGAGTGTTCACTAATGAAGTCTGAGGAACTTCAATCCTACTTTGATAAGGTGGAACTGATTAAAAAGAGGATGAAGGCAGCTTGAGATAGATAGAAGATGTATGTTGAAAGGCATAGGACTGATAGGAGTCTTCTTGTGGGTGACTATGTGTTCTTGAAGGTGAATCCTTTGAAGGCAATTACTAGGTCAAAGATAAAGGGCAAGTTGAGCCCTATATATGTTGCTCTTTTGAGATTCTACAAAATATTGGCGAGTGCTTACTGTCTGGCATTACCCCCATCCTTTGAGAAGATGCATGATAAGTTCCATGTGGCAGTCCTAAAGAAGTATATCAAGGATTTTTCACATGTATTACCCCTGGAGCCTCTAGAAATATGTGAGAACTTGACCTATGAGGAGTACCCAATGAAAGTTCTAGACAGCTAAGTGAAGAAGCTAAAGAACAAGGAGATTATCTTGTAAAGGTTTTGTGGAAGCATCATGCCTTAGAATAAGCTACTTGGGAGTTACAAGATGAGATGGCTCAACTCTACCCCACCCTTTTTGCTTAGTTGTCGATTTCAGGGGCGACTTCTAAGGAGGGCAGAGTTGTAACATACTCAATTTTGACCCATCAAAGGTACAAGTTAGTTTAATTAGTTTTCAAAGAATTAGTTCACACTATTTCATATTATTAGTTTTCCTTGCTCATATTTGAACAATATTTGAAAATTCATATATATATACATATATATATATATATATGTATATATATGTATATATATGTATGTATATATATATGTATATGTATATATATATATATATATATATATATATATATATATATTTGTGCACATTGTTGAGTGATATATTAACCCTCAAAAGTTCTCAAATTTCTTGATATACCAGCCCTCACTAATAATAATGTACACCAGTTAGAGTCATGTAGCTTTGGAAATAAAGATAACCAATAACTTGGCTTAAAGGTATTGATTGATGATACATATAGTTTAAAATATACATATTTTAACTTAATGCCACCAGGGGCGGAGCCAGACCTTGATATGTGGGGGGGCCAAAATAATAGTACTACCCACCAAGAATTGATCCAAAGACCCTTTGAAAGTAAACACCAACTGAAGCCACTGCACTACGTTCACATGTTGATGAGTTTGTATTATAACCGTAATATAAACACATCGTTTGCACATTTATTGGAAAAATAAAACACATATGTGATCATGGGGTATCGAACCCGCCGACCTCATCCAAGGGAGAAGCTCCACTAGCCGCTGAACCAACTGTAAACTTAGTGTTGTATACACATTGTAGTTATATATATTATTATACCATATCATAGACATATGTATATATATACATATATATACTAAAATTTTATTTTTTTTGGGGGGGCCATGGCCCATGCTTGCCCCCCCCCCCCCCGGCTCCGCCCCTGAATGCCACCAATATGTAAATGACTGGTCCGATCAACTATATTAGCACTTCATTACCGTACTTCATTTTGGTCATGAGTGTGATGTCGCTACTTTGTAACGTTATATATATTGAAAACAACAAAACATACTCAACTATAAACATTTAGGCTGTCATGACATCGTGATTGAATAGATGACCCTTTTTATTGGAAAATCAATACTTGTGGCTGTACGATATCCCAATTCTTTTTATTCCCTTTTCGTCGACAATGTCTGGTCATGGAAACACAAATGAATGTGGAAATGAGAATTGAATGATCGTTGATTCCTTATTTCATTCCCGGTTACTAACCCTTTCTTTGACATTTATTATTAAGCCTACAACGAATGCCACACTTAATTACCCAGATTTGAATTTCCGTACTCCTCTCTTTAATGTGCATGACGAGAATGTGTTTACACAACATAACGTACAAACCTACAGACAATTCACACATGCTTCACATTCCAAGCCTCAACATGTCTCACCTGTAACTAGTCTTCCTCGTCAACTTAGCACGTCCTCCCTATATAAAAGTGCCTACACACTGCAGACCTGCTACCGTAGAACGCAGCGCAGCCGAGAGGTCTACAGGTTCACCCCGACCCCTCCAGACCGCTTCTCCATCTGCAAGTTTCAGGTCACCACATCTTAATCTTCCACCACCACCGACCTTACCTACTCTAGTAACTACATACTTTGTAGAAGAACGTTGTCTTTGTGACCCAGGCAGTGACCACTAGACCTGCAACTTCAATACTCCATTGGCTTGGGCAGTGGGTTAGCAGAGTCTGTGCTACCCTTCAGTCACCGGACCTCTACATGTCAACCTCTATCTGAGTTGGGAAGCAAAAAGATTAAGGACTGATCTATAGACTACTCATAGATTAATACACTTTAAAACTGATCATTTAGGTCAGTAATTCCGATTGTTATAAATGTTATTATTAGAAATCCGACGATTGTTAACAATAATCACAAAACAAAGTGGAAATAAAATCATCTGAAATATCGTATGGACTAATCTCATTCTATTAGATGTTATATATCTATTAGATGCTGCTACTAATAACCGCATATACATCTTCTTTGTTTATGATACTATAACCGATGGTTTTAGATATCGGCTAATGAAACATACCGTAGATATAGTTTAAGATTGAAATACTACCTAATCCATAACCTAAGCCTAGTAGTTAATCACACACACACACACATACATATATATAGAGGGGGGGGGGGGGGGGGGGGGGGTTAGGAAGTGTGTACCAACCGGTACATGTAACTTACCGACTATTAAAATAGCACATGTGGAGTATGTTGATAAAATCTAACCATATGGATTGATTCAACATTACATAGATTAGATGTGTTTAAAAAATCATAACCATATGTCATATAGATCATGAGATATAGCAATAAATCATTCAATGGTTTATGCAATTTCTGCAACTTACCGTTGATCAGAAAATACGCATTTTCTTTCTTTTGATGATCTATGAATATAAGATTGTGTTGATTTTTTTCTATATCTCATGATCTATATGAGATATGGTTATAATTTTTTAAGCACATCTAATCTATGTAGTGTTGAATCAATCCATATGGTTGGATTTTATCAACATACTCCACATGTGTTATTTTAATGGTCAGTACACTTAAGTTACATGTATCGGTCGGTACACACTTCTTAACCTCTATATTGGCTAAAAGAATTGTGTACCCGTGTACATGTAGCTTACATGTATACATCTTATCTAAGGGGTATACTTTACATCCATAAGGTTAGATTATTCATTATAATTTTACAATCACCATAAATGAAGGTGGGTACATGTACCAGCCTGTACACACTTTCTAACCCCTCTCTCTCTCTCTCTCTCTCTCTCTCTCTCTATATATATATATATATATATATATATATATATATATATATATGGTTAAAAGAATTATGTACCTGAGTACATGTAGCTTACATGTAGGGCATACTTTACATCCATAAGGTTAGATTGTTCATTATATTTTTACAATCGCCATAAATGAAGGTGGGTACATGTAAGCTACATGTACTCGGGTACACAATTATTTTAGCCATATATATATATATATATATATATATATATATATATATATATATATATATATATATATATATATCATGTATACAAGCTGACTCATAGTTCAAAAATTCACAGGTTATAATATATGTTACCTACTGAATGAAAATTATTATGGTATATATCTACCTAGTTTATCATTCCTTGGTTCTAATGTGTATCGATACGAATGTAATACCCAATGATACTCTCATTACTTTTTATTCCAAAATTTAATTTGTAATGATAGGTTAAATTAATGTTAAAAGGTAGACCACTAATTATATTGATAGACTTATGTAGAATGCAACATATAAGTACAAACATATATGTTAAATAATATATTCAATACTTTATATTGGGATATGACGGATAAGATTAATAATATTTAGGATATGTGATGCATAAAACCTGGCCAGAAGTAAAGTACCATAGTATTTATATAATAGTTGGTATACGTATATATATAAATGTAACCAAATATATAAAAGTTTATAATCGAGTAACTAATAGTAAGAATTATCATGAAGTTAGTAGTTGGTAAATCCAAGAAATTTAACCCTAAAAATTAATATATTTGACGTAATTTTAGACTATGGTAAATATTCGTTGGAGATTATACATTCCTACTAACCCCAAAATATAATACAGTATATATATGTATATATCATACATCCATCTTATAGACAATAAATGTAAGTATAAGTCAAACAACTATAAGGAATGTATCAAAAATGAATAAATTATTCCAAGCCCCTGGCCATGATTTTGACTAGTATGTCTATTTATATGTAGAATTTAGGCAAACCTTGGATGCATACTTTCTTATTTGATTTATTGATTGCTCTGGAATCAAGGTATGATAATCTTCTATTTTATTTAAATGAAGTTATGGATCCCTTTTGAATATTATGCATATGTAAGGATTATTTGGGAGTCTAATCTGTTTACCTTTTAGCCTGATTTTGAAGACATCCAATTAGATATTTGATGAATCACCACAATAATTGATACCGTCAAATTTTAGGGCTAAGGCAAAATTATTTAGTGGAACTATGTTTCCACACTCTACAAAGATATAAGGTAGTGTGGTCCCATAGCCGACTAGAAATTCAACTTAATGTGGTTGTTCTTATTTTGGATGATGAGAACTCATGGTCACCTAATGACAAACAGGTATAACAAATGTCTAAATTGTTTGAGAAATCTTCTTATTTTGATATGCCTTGTTGATTAAACTTGAGACCCATTTATATTTAAATTTTGAACTACTTGCCTACATTTTATATCTTTGTGCATCCTTTTGCATAGAAACTTGAGTAGATAAGGATATTTATTTAACTTTATTTCATTTGATTATCTACCTATTTTTAGGATGAATCACACCCTTTTGTTGGTTCATGCAAATATATTCCTTAGGGAAATGCATGGATAGGCCCTATAGAGTTTTGAGGTGACTTGAATCTTGGCTTGCTAAGGAGACTTTGTTGAGTAGATATTAGGTGACCTTTGTGGTTTTTATTACCTTTAATTTCTGCAAGATGAGACTCATTGTAAGTCCCATGTTTGGGGATGAATTTTGGATGTATGAATCTTTGATGTTTTGAATTCGTAAGAAAACTTCAGCAGTAATACTTATCCCTTTATCTTGGAAATTCTTATGAATTTTGATAAAAGGGTATGGGCATGTGATGATTACAATATAGTCGTCAAAAATGTCAATCTGATTGGGTTTTGGGATGAGGACTTATACATGATATCATGTGTATGATGACAATACTATATAGGGTCGTGTTCCTAGTTGGATATTATTGTGGGAATTCGGACAATAGTCATTCATTAAGACTAGTGTATGAGCTAAATGATGGTTAAATCGCATCAGTCATGATATTGGAAATCAAGTTAGAAACATAGGTGATTGTTAGAGAACAAGCATACTAGACCAGACCACTTTAAGAATGATAAATGGAAGTTATGAATGGTAGTTCGAATCATAGATAAATGTCATAGTGATGATTGTAATCATTAGACCTAAAGTCAATACAATGAGCACATGTTGTTTAGTATACTTTAACACTACTCACCAGTATTATGAACAAATATTACCATACAAGTAGTGTTTGGGTGCACTATAACACATGTGGATTATTGTGGGTGATGTGGATGGAATATTTACCTCCCATTGGAGTGATAGTCTAGCCACTTGATTTGTGAGACTATGGAGTGCATGGATATGTTTATATGATTCAAAATTAGATATTGAACTCACATGTACCCCAAAAGTCCACTCTATGTCAAGAAATATAGATTGAATATTAGGAGGATGATGATTGTGTCCCTCAAGTTCAATCTGCATATATGTGACAAAGAGAGTATATGGTCATAGTAACATTGGTCACACTAAAATTGAAGTTGTTCTCAAACTTATTCCATTGTTTGGGTAGCAATGATGTATTGCTACATACCTCTTGTGGCTTGTGAAGTCATTGACAACACTATCAATGTAATATGAAACATGTAGGTCAACACACATATGATGATCAGGGAAAAGGAAATAAAGATCAAATCATGATTGGAATGTTTTCAAGCCAATTGGTTTCTATTTGAGAACTAATACGGATTGATTACTAACCTAACTAATTGACTAAAATGTTAGTCAATCAACTGACATTAAAAACTCAATATATCAATTGAAGGTAAGTTGATCGACTGATAATCAATGAAGGAAATTCTAATTGATCAATTCAAAGTCAATCAAATGACTAATTTTGAATCTACAAATATTCAAATGAATGATTGAAGGTCAATCAATCAACTAACTGGTGACCAGAGTGTTTGTAGAAGTCTAAATTGACTGGTTCAAAAATCAAATTGACCATTTGGACTGACTAAATAATTGTAGGAGTTGTATACTGTTAGAATGAGCCATCATCTATGCACTTCAAAGATGTTCAATCAATTGATAAAAAGTCCAATCAATTTATTGGAATTGTATATGAGTTAGTAAAAAATTGTGACTACAATTAGAAATGGGACTGGTATCTTATGAAAACCCTAACCTATGCCTCATATATATATGAGGGCGGCATTCATGGTCGTATATATAATCATATTCCTTTGATAGAGAGAAATCCCATGACAACCACACCCAAAGATAGGTGGAGAACAAGAGTATCAGACTCTTGAATGACAACAACCTGAAGTTGCTCCACTTTTTTGGCTTTGTAAGTGCCATGAGGGTTCCTAAAATCTGTGTAGATGAAGTAGAGGCTTCTTGTGTGTGTGCTGAAGCTAGAGAATCAACTTCAACAATGAGAGATTGATTTGATTCTCCATTATTTATGATGCAACAGGTGGATTCGGACCAGATTCAACTAGTTCAACAATGAAAACTACTCCACGTCATTTTGTGTGACAACAAGTTCACTCTAAGATATAGTTATTATCCCTAATTGTTCTTAATATTTAACCAACATTTTTTGCTACAAAGGATTCAGAAGCTTGGTTTTAATGGCAACATCTTTATATTCTCTAGTATGTAACCTTCCACCAAAGCCCAAAAAGCTTTCATCAAGAAGTGAGAGGTCATGGTACATCGAGACAAAGGTTTGGATGAACTTACCATGTTCTGTTTAGGTCAAGAATATTGCTAGAAATATAAAACTTGCAAATAGAATATTTTGGGATTTCCACATCCAACACAAGGCTGAAGTTAATTAGATCTAACTACAAACTAAAAGGATGTTATAATGTTAAAATACACTCAAGCCAATCAGGTCTTACCAAGAAATTTAGTAAACTTAATCCAAAATTGTACCAGACTCAAGGACATTCTATAAGAAATTTATCACTCGTATTGGTAATAAACTGAGAGAAATCATTCACTTAAAAAATTACATTTTTCATAATACACATCTTTAATCTTAAATTAATATAAATTTTGGTATTTTATATGAAAACATTTAGGTATGATTTATGGTTGAATAAGGCATCATGTGGTTAAACTATTTTATGATTATACTTGAAACATAAACCATTTATTCAATTTAGTTTAAAACCTAAACCTAGACCCGACTCTAAATTATAATAGGCTTTTTAGTTACAAATAAATTTTTGTAGGTCGGGAAATTCTTAAATCACATGCTTAACTTTAGAATGTTTGAGTATAATATATTCATTTGAATTACATGTAAGTGTAATATATAGATGGATAATACCTTTTCACAAGAGAACATGTTAAATTCTTTTATAGAAATAAAATATGGGACATTATGAAATAAGCAATTTATAATTAAAAGTTATTACATAAATCTATTAACCATGTAAACATTTGGTCTACACGAAATTTTTACTGTTGTTACGTGTATGTTTCTTCATGCATGTTAAGGGTAGGCAAATTTACGTCAATGAAAATCTATATATCTTTTGGACCATGAATCATTTATAGTGTGTGGGGTGAAGAAACCATTTAGTTGTTGAACTCCACAAATATTATTATGTGAAAAAGGACATATAAGTGAATTAAAAAGTAAAAACAAGTAGTACAACAAATCAGGAAAAATAAGAGTAGATAGAAATTCATGGTCAATTCAAATTTCTCCCTTCCTTCCCAATAAACCCTAGTAGGTATAATTAATAATTTTAATATAAAAATACCTTCATTTTTACCCTCACAGAAATAACATAAATAATTTCCCTTGGATATGGAGTGACCTTCCCATTAAGAAAATTGACAACCCTATCTTCTTTTTGGATCTAACCCCCATTTTCATTAAATATGTTCATCCCTTTTCAGGCAATGCGATACTATTAGAATAGACTCACAAGACTGTTGGACCAAGAACAAAGCAACATCTCACACTCTTCCTCTTGTTGATGAACCACCATTGCATCTCATCACTTGAAGAATTCCTTTAGACGAGAGCTATCTTCTAAGAACTATTTTTTCATGTACACTTGATGAAGAACACTGGAGAAACATACCCTCCACTGGGAATGGTCTGTCATTCACTTGTGAATGGCATTCAATGAGGCAATTTTTCATTCACCAACAAAAACATTCTATTTTGTTTCACTATAGAACACCAATGTTGTGATGCCCCATGATTTGTAATACCTTGACCACATGTGTGACATTCAAATTGAAACCCTCACCTCAACGGAAGTTCTAATTCAAACACCACACATTAGGCTAAGAAGAAAACAAATCAAGCAAGTCAAAGGAAACCAAAGTAGCACATGCACATGAACATTAAAGAAACCACAACAACACAGGCTCACCATTCAATATATAAGTACACAATGAATTGTTATAATATTTCATATTTACATATTGAGCAGTAAACTTGTACATATGCACATACTACAATATAAAATTGGATCTTCTAAACTTAGGTCCACCTGTACATCTACTCACCACACAAATCTCAACTATAAAGGTCTTCAAGATAACATGTCAACAACCTAAACAAGAAACTACAACTGTTACACATCAGCAACATGTACTAAAATATTGTGTTCATTATGCTACGTGATTCGTATACCTTTCTAATACTATGACTTGGCAACAAGATAAATCTATAACTTGGCAGTAATATGTATGGAAAATCATATATGAATTGAGCATCATTATTTAAAAAAGAAACACATATTTTATCATGACTTTCTATTATATGTAAAGTTAATCGACCACATGCACTATTCTATGAAAGAGAATTAGTTCTTACATCTAATATTCTGCCAAAGAGATTAGTACTTTCAAAAATGCACTATTCTAGCAAAGAGATTTAGTGTTATCATGTAATGGATAAGATATATTATGTTTCATGTGTCTAAAACTATATATACAAATAATCAAGCAAGGTAATATACAAGAACAAATATTTCATCCAATATCGTACGCCTATTTTGTACACATATAATATAACCTTACCATGTAGTTGGCCAAGTTATAGGTAAAGTGCACCTTGAAAAGAGATACCCTAATCATTTAACTCCTTATGTCAACTATAACTTGGTCAACTTCTGATCAAGAGAAGATCATATGACACCATTAGATTCTCATCATCTAAAACCCTAGTCATATTTTTTAGGGTTTAGCTTAGCCATTTATATTTTTTTTAGTCTTCACTTGTATTCTTGTTTTGAATATATGTTACTGATGTCATATTATCGATTGATATGAATTATATGACGTCAGGTTCCATGTCCTTTATTCATTATATGTAGCAACCCTATTTATTACATTTATTTCAACTAGGGTTCCATACCACTTTATGAGTCCTTAATATGTTACATCATGTGCACTGTTCTAATCTCAAAGTTACATATTATCTTTCAATTACTAAGACGGGGGTAAACTATATATTTCAAGATTTATTATGCATATATGTAGTTGATACCTTTTATTTAGGGTTATTAGTCCTATGTGAGATTCTTGAAGAAAATTACATGATTTCATGCATCAACATTATAATATCCAACATAAAATGGATTATAAATATGGTTATGAATTTAGTGACATGTTTCTACAATTTTAGGCCATCAATTAATATTTATTATTAATGAACCAAGTGTATACATCTTACATTATATCATTAAGATCTAGATATCAAAAGACTGATATAATGGTTCCTTTTGGTGTACTCTTTTTTCTAAGAATGTTGATATATTTTGTGTAAATTTGGACACAACATGTATTTACAATGGCTTTTCTAAGATATATACAATTCTGAGATACTTCAAAGTGATTACCTTTTTGAGCCAGTAGCGGATCGCCATGTGGCACACAAGTGGCACACGTCGCTTGAGTTGGCTGATTCACTGGCAGTTCAAGGGTTGGACCATACCATGGTCTCCGTCTCTTTTCTCACATTTCCCTTTCTCAAAGCACGTGAAGGCATCATTGTTCTCTGTAAACAAGAGTTGTCGCAGTTGACTCTTCGTCGACGGGCAATCAGTAGAGCTACAACGCTCGCTGTCTACTACTGAGGCTACTATCAGCTTCTTCAAAGTCTTTCGGACCTCCATGGTCGATCTAGCCTCTAGTTTCACTTCTAAAGCTCGTCCTCCATGAGTCGGTCGGTGATAGCCACTGTTGTGGTGTTGAATATATGTTGAATGGTGAGCTTGTGGTGTTGTATGGCTTGTTATCGTTCATATGCATGTGCTAGTGTTGTTTCCTTCTGACTCCCTTAATTTTCTTCTTCTTGGCCTTGTGTGTGGTGTTTAAATTGGGATCCTTGTTGAGTGAGAGTTTCAATTTGGATGTTACACATGTGGTCAAGGCTTTAAAAATCCAGGGATGTCACAAATGTAGTAATTTCTTCGGTGGAAAGATGTTGGATAAGAAGACTGCAGGTTGTTGTATATGACTAAGAGCGATCTTTAGTTTCAACATACAAAGATTACACTTAATTTATTTCAATGGATTTGCAACATAACAAATTGTGGAACATGTGATCCACTCATGGTCAATATGTAAGTCTCAGTAAAGGATCCAAGTTCGAACCACACCGAAGGCACTCTGCGAACGGCAACCCGCACTGATTTGGACTCACCTATGGTGGGTTCTCTTGGTGACCATAAAAATATGTAGTTCAATTCAACTACTTAGAAGATGCAATGTATTAATCAAGTTTAAGTGGGCGATTGGATTAGGACTATATGGTATTGAGCTAAGGAACACATTTCAAGTGGAAGTTTTCACCGAAAGACTTGATTCAAATTTGATTTTGTTGAGCCACTAAGAGATGTGACTGAATGAATCCATTGTTAGTCTCCATGGACTACTTAATATAGTTATTTACTTATGTGTTTCTTGTATATGTAGTATAGTGATTTCTTGACATTGTTGTTGTAGTATGTTATGTAGGGCTATGATCATTTGGCAAAACAATGCATGTTTTATAATAGAGTCAATTAAAATCAGAAGCAGAAGTGAGTTAGGTGAAGATTTTGACTATATTACATGATTCATGCATGACGCCTTGGTACAATATTTTTCTCATTGTGATGAATGGCATTTTATGTGTACGAGATGAAGTTTGTAAAGTCGAGCACAACATCAAGTTTCAAGTATACTTTGACAAAGTATCAGAGGACAATTAGGAACCCAATGACTTCTACTTAGATTGAACAACTAGGCATCCCTAACATGATAAAGCGATGACCATTAAACAACTTAGTTTACACGGGGGCCACATGGTCCACTTTGAGATATGAATGCTCCTTGAGATGTGCAAGATTAGATATTAGTTTTACTTATCGTGTACAAGTGAGAGAGTGTTGAAACCAATGTGTACGAATGAGGGATTGTTGAATATAACTTGTAAGGATGCTTAGAACTTAGAAGGGTCAGTCGTAATGTCCATGATTGGAGTAACGCCAAAAAAAACGCCGGTCCAACTTCTCTAGAGGAAGGAAAAGGGAGTGCACATGTAAAGAATCAGATTCGTTCCTTCCTTTCGGGTTTCTCTCCTTGGGTGAAAATTGGCAGCCATGGTCGGATCTCTCGGATACAGGAAGAAGTCCCTCTAGATCTCACTTCTGCAGAAGCAGAATGAGATTACAATCCGGACAATATAAGCCCTAACGACTCCTTTCGACAATGAGTATGATAATTTGCTATCAAAATGCTCCATTCAAATAATGCACGTCCCCTTCTACACACCCCGCCAAACGTACCCCCTGGTTTGCGACTCTATTTGCTCTACATCTTCAACTAGCGAGTGTGTGTTGGTGCATGCCATATGTATCGCCATCGGCATCCGACAATGCCTCCATCTTGGCTTTGAGCGTGGCTTGGAACCAGTTGCACGACGCACATTCACCATCAACATGCCGCATTTTCTGTCAAAACAGTATGTCAAGAATTTGGTTGATGCACATGCGCCATGATCGTCATTTAGCAAATGGACAGCATGAAAGACAGAACATTTGACGGTAGCTGTGGTAAATGGTAGACCCGAGGCGCACCAAATAATGCAACGGGATTCTCCGGCCAAAACAAGCAACGCCGTGTGAGTTGCACTGTGGACCAAGGATTGCCCCATATTTGCTGGACAAACCACGATGTCTTTAGCCTACTGTCTCCGTGAATGTACCTCCAATTGGTTTATACGGCTCCAAATCGAAGCGTGGATTATGTAAGGCCCTCTTTTCCCGACATTCCATGTCCGATCCATCTCTCCATGCTGGAGGTTGCGCAGTCCTCTTGCACCACTCACCCACACACCCACGATATTTGGAGTTACCTGGCTCTAAGGCAGCAAGTAAAGGTCAAGACATTGGCCAAGGCAACTCCGGGGGTAAGTAGCTGGTTAATTTCGTTTGGAATTAAGAAATATGATTATAATAGGGGATACTTTACCTCACATGAAACACATTAGAAGATAGTGTTACGTCTGGCCGGAGCTAGTGCGACATCTATGGTTTAAAACGCCTTTTTATGAAATATTTTTTCATTCATAAAGAAACAGGGGTCTAAATCACATCTGCGAGTTTAAATTACATGATTGATAGGAGTAAATTATGTTTATTGTTACCAAGGTATATATAAAACACAATTTAAGAAAGTTTAATCATATAAAAGTTTTTTTTTTTGGGGGGGGGGGGGGGGGGGGGGGCACCTCTAAACAAGCCTGGAGATAGTTGTAGAATAACTTGAATGATAGTATATGGCATCTACATGATAAGGTCATCCCGTCAATCTTTGTTTTGATCTTCTAGAATTTGTTCCATTGAATATATACCCGGAAGACAACATCATGCAACTCTGAATTGTATCATCTGAGTTGTCTTCGTCACTCTTATGATTGCTCCAATATATGTATCAGCTGTTGGAAGATAATATGTCATCATATAAGCAATTCAAGTCCTTGTTATATAGGTTTAAGTTCTTTATTGACTTTCAAATATTCTATAATTTCTTTCTTTCCATATTGGCTAAAAGATAGTAGTGGCTAAAATATGTGAGCAGGTTTAGGGGTGAGCAGAATTTGGTTAATAACCGATTAACCGAACGGTTAATTCCGAATGGTTAATTTTATTGGGTCAATTTGGTTAATTCGGTTAATTTGATTAATTTATTTCGGTTAATTGGTTAAATGGTTAATTTGACGGTTAAAAATATTTTTTGTTTGATTAACTGAATAGTCAGAATTTATTCATAAATAATATCCTACACATGCATATGTAAATATATAGTTGTATTTTATTTCAAAATACTTCCCCATATATATAGTAATCAAGTTTTTACGAGCCATACAAAATTAAATTTACAACAATACTACTATAATATAACAATATTGTCCCAAATTCTATGACTATTTCAAATAATATTATTACACGAGTGTTTTTTGGTTAACCAAATTAACTAACTGAATTAGCCATTAACCGATTGGACAATAACCGAATTAATCGACTCAATTTGGTTAGGTTAATGGTTAAAATCTCAAACCATAAACTAACCGTTTAACCAAACTGAATTAACTGTAACCGACCGAATTAACTGAATGCTCACCCCTAGGCAGGTTATGTCTGTGATTTTGGAGTTTACTTTAAATGTTTGCTTGATAGTATTATTTCCTATGCATTTTTTATGCCTATGTCTATTATGCCATATATTTGTTGCTAAGACACACTGGAAGAAAATGTGTTCAACATTTTCACGTGTTTCTCTACACATAAGGCAGATAGTAGGACCATGAAACCCCTTTTGTCTAGTTTTCCCATGTGAGTTATTTTGTCATGTCCTAATAGTTATGCATGGATTATGTATTTGGTAGGGCACTTGATGTTCCAAAGCCTATTAAATACATCATTGATGCATGAGTGACTGAAAAAGTGGTATATTATTCTTAGTGTATAAACTTTTCCATGTTTCCATACAATGTGAGCAGTTGATGTGTCCTATAGCAACATTGTTGAAAGTGTCTGAAAATTAATATGTGGAATCAATTTTGTCTATTTGATTTAAGAAGAATTAATGATCTAATGGTTAGGTTAGATAATCAAGAGAGATGTTGATATGGGGTATCATGATCAATCTTGTACCCGCTTATCCAGAGATCAACCAAGATATTTATGCATTTGAAAGAGTGGTGGGACTATGATACTGTTTTGTTTTTTTGGAAAATTGGGTAAGTATATTCCAAAAAACCCCTAAAAGGGGACAAAGTTACAAGCCACACCCATACATGTGACTACACACATCTAGGAATTGGTTACAGCAGATCCCAATTCCTAGCTATAATAGGAGGAAAATCAAGACAAGAAAAGTAAAGTACATTCTCTTGATCTCAAGTGCAAGATGGCTGAAGATGGCGACAAAGTCAGAAGCGCCACCGTTATGTAGCCTTTTATTACGCTCCTCCCAAATGAAGTGAACAGCACCAATGATGGCCCAAAGTTCAATGATTATGGATTTCTTTGACCTTTTACCAAGATCCATGAGGCATTCATATAGAGAATATGAGGCTCTGATGTTGAGTTTAAGTTGAGCACGTCCCCAAATATATTTCTAGTATTTGCAGCCCCCAAAAAGATGAGTGATGGAGTCATTGTATTGGCCACATAGTAAGCATGCAAGAACATGAGCCCCCGACCAGGAACTAATATTTTCCATAGTAGGTAGTACATTAGTGAGTGCTCTAAAGGTAGTAAGACTCCATCTAGGATAGTGCTTGGAGAGCCAAAGATTTCCATAATCCTTATCAGATGGATGTTTTTGTCTTGCGTTCTCCCAAAGATCCTTGCATTCCCAAGCTGAGAAGGAAGGCCATAGAGCTACCATACGTCTGTGACAAGTAGAGCCATTCCTGGAAGCAATAGACAAGGTATCACCATACCTACAAGAAAGCCATGAGCTCCATAAACATTGAGCTTGGTTGAACTTCTTGATGCGACGTAACGAATGGTAATCCGCAAGTTCATCAAGTCTTTTAAGCCCCAAGCCACCTTCGCCAAGTAGGTAAGCTAAACGTGACCAACTAGAGGGGTGCACCGAGCTACCCCAAAGGAAGTCAGAAAGTAACAGCTCCATTCTTCATAAGACAACATGAGGGATGTCACCCATATGCACCCAATAGCTGATCAGACCCATGGCACAGTGCTGAATAAGCACAAGGCGACCAGCCATAGATATTTTAGAACCAGGCCATCTATGTATCATATCTCTGAGCTTATCTAAGCATTCATGGAAATGGCGCCTCCTAAGGTTTCCTCCAGCCATAGGAAAACCAAGATACTTTGTGGGCCACGTACCACGTTGAATACCCAAGCATCTAATCAAGGCATCCTTGTTGCGGCAAGAAGAGGATAAGAATATATGTGTTTTATTTGGATTGCATTTCATGCCAGAAATAGAACCGAAATCAAGAAAAACATGTTTGAGTTTGACAAGGCTGCGTAGACGTCCCTCGAAAAAGATAAGAACATCATCTGCAAACAGAAGATGGCTAAGAGCTTTGGTCCCATTGATGGAATAGCTCCTGATGAGTCTATTATCATATGCCTCCTCAAGATATCTGCTGAGACCTTCCATAGTAATAGCGAAAAGTAGAGGGGATAAGGGATCGCCTTGCCTAAGACTGTTGGAGCTTTTGAAGAAGCCAACTGAAGAACCATTTAGTAAGAGAGAAAAGGATGGAGTTTCCACACATTGATTAAGAATGGAGATAAACTTTTCATTGAACCCGAGGCCATAGAGACAATCCCAAAGGTAAGACCAACGAACAGAATCGAAAGCCTTAGTAATATCCAACTTGATGCAAGCAGCGGGAGGGTTGGATTTCCAATTGAATCTAAGAGTGAATTCAGCCGCAAGAAGGGAACAATCCTCAATACTCCTACCTTTGACAAAAGCACCTTGGTAGGGAGAGATAATCTTTTTTTTTGTAATAACCGAGTTAATTTTATTCAGACTGCTCTCGGTAGGCAGGATTTAAGTTTAGTACAGAAATAGAAGATGATTGAAGCTCTTCCTCATATTCTTTGAGGCAGAGTTCTGGGCATACCCTCCATTCTTGTTGTTGGATGTCATTCTTGGCTGACCATTTGGCTAGGATGTCCGCAGTTCTATTTGTTGATCTCTTGCTATACTCCAATTTAATATTTTCTTTCAGGGTGAGTAGATGTTGCAGGTTCCTTTGGAATGGCTGGAATCTCCGGTTTTGTATAGCACCTGTGAGAATTTTGAAAGTAGATAGACTGTCCGTTTCTATGATTGCGTCTCTTGGTTCATTGATGATTCTATTTTATCCTCTAATCACAGCTTGTATTTCTACTTGTAAAGCATCAGTGCAAGGGGCTCCCTGGATACCTCCACTGATCCATAAACCATTTGCATCTCGTAAGACGAAACTGGTGCTAGCCTTATTGAGACGTTTGTAGAGTGCAGCATCTACATTTAGTTTTACAGTTTGTGGGGATGGTCTTTTCCACTTGAGAGTTTCAGGCTTCAGATGCCTTGTAGGTTGAGCAGTGTGAGAGCAAGCATAGGTCATGATAATCTTTGGCAGAAGAGTAGCTAGTCTCCTTGATATGACTTTAGCAATAATTTTATAGAGCATCGAGCAACAGGAGATAGGCCTGAAGTTAGCAGGGGATGAAACAATGTCCTTCTTGGGAATAAGAGTAAGAAAAACATGGTTGACTTGCATAACCATGTTTCCCCCCTCAAAAATCCATTAGACAGCCTTAAGGAGATCATCACAAATGACATTCCAATTACCCCTATAGAAGTAACCATTGAAGCCATCTGGGCCTGGGCTTTTGTGAGGTCCTATGCTCCACACAGCATCATGAACCTCACTCAAACTAGGAGTAGAGCAAAGCATGTCATTGTCAATACCAGAAACAAGAGGTGACCAATCTGGAATACAAGATACTGAAGCATCACAAGGTTGATTATATAGTTGTTCAAAATACTGGACAATGTCATCAGAAATAGCATCTTTATCCTGCAAAAGATTACCATGTGAGTCAAAAAGTTCAGTTATAGAGTTGATAGCATCCCATCTCTTGACCATGGTATGGTAGACAGAAGTGTTTCTATCACCATTAGAGAGCCACTCCATTCTACTACGTTGCCAGAAATAAACCTCTTCTGCCTTAAGAAGCAAGTCCAATCTTTCAAGGGTTTGTTTTTCAGCATGAATAAGGTCTGGATCTAGAGGACATCTACGGACCATAGCTGAAATGTCATCGAACTCCATTCTTTCTCTAGCAATCAGGTTCTTGAGGTTGACATACTATTTGGACCAAGTCTTCAACTTCTCTTTGACAGTCTTGATTTTTTGATAGAATTGAAAGAGAGGATTACCGTGGATTTCAGTCGTCCAAGCCTCTTTAATAATGTCCCGACAACCTTCCCAATCCAGCCAGAAATTGAGAAAATAGAAAGGCTTCTTCTTGAAAGAGATAGGCTTCATATTGATGTTTATAGCACAGTGATCTGAATAATTACATGTGATGAACTTTGTTTTGGAACCAGGAAATTTAGTCAGCCAAACATCATTAAAAAAGGCTCTATCAAGTTTGCACGCCACCCTTTTAGCAACACCTTGCTTGTTATGCCATGTATAAACCTCCTTACCAATGACAGGTAATTCGGTTAGACCAGCATTATTAAGAGCAGCATTAAAAGAACTAAGGATAACAAAGGGAACCTCACGACCCCCAGCCTTCTCCTCTTGCTTCCTGATATTATTGAAGTCACCCGTGATAAGCCAAGCTTCATCTATGCTAATAGCAATCCTCTCCAAGGTACGCCACAGAAAATAACGCTCAGACACATAGTTCCTAGCATAGATAGCAGTAGTGTAGATGATGAGACCACCTTTATTAGTGCATTTCAAAGTGACCTATTGATCATCCATCTCAAACACAGAAGTAGTCCAGCAATTAGGATTCCATCCAACGTATATACGACCATTATGATCATGCATATGATTAGAAACCCATAACCAGCCTTTAGGGAACATACGATCAGATGTATGTATCATGTGAGACTTGATTTTAGATTCAACAAGAATGGACATTGTCGCTTTATTATCAAGGATGGTTCTCCTCACTTCTTTCTTTTTACATGGCTTCCCCGAGCCACGAACATTAGTCATGAGAAAGGTCATTAATGACCTCTGGCAGCCGAGCAGGTCTTACGAGACCCATCACCTTTGGACGCCCTTGAAGCCTTGGACGATGAAGAAGAGGAAGCACCAGTGGATCGTCTGATTATAGAATCACCAGTCTCCCCTGAACGAGCAATGCAAGCATCCACCATCGGGTCTGTAGTGCCCAGACCTCCAGTGACTGCAGCACCAGCATCCTCATTCACATCAGCTCCACGACGCTGCATCACCCCACCAGCAACACCAGCAGCAACACCCTCATTCACCTCCACACCACAACACTATGTCGCCCCACCAGCAACACTACCAGCAACACCCTCAATCACCTCCACATCATGACACTACGTCACCCCACCAGCAACACTACCAGCAACACCCTCATTCACCTCCGCACCACGATGTTGCGTCGCCCCTCCATCAACCCTAGCAGCAACCAGAGACGTTGTCACAGTAGTCGGAGTTGCAGCGCCTACAACACCGCTCGGTCCTCCAGTGACTGCAACCCCATCACCCTCATTCACATCCACACCGCGACGCTGCGTCGCCCCACCAGCAGCCCTAGCAGCAACCGAAGTTGCAACACCTGCAATACTAAGGCCTGATACTCCACCATCAGCATGTGCGCCCGATACATGCCCAGCAGCGCCCAAGACCCTCGTGTTGTTGCCAACACCATCAGCATGCCCGCCATCAACCCTTGGTTCGGTGCCAACAACACTTAAGGAATAGGTGCCACCATCTTGTCCGCTGCTTGAACTAACAACCACGACCTGATCAGCCCCTTGATCATCCTCCGTTGCACTATCAACAGTCGTTGCCTTCCCTTTCTTACCAACTACGTTCCAGATTTGCATTGTTGGAGCAGGTTCTACCACCTCAGTAATCGGTTTGATAGGGCAATCCGACCCATCATGGCCAAATAACCTGCACTCGATGCACCTCTTTGAGACATGTTCATATTGAATCTTCACTGGCATAGGGTCACGCCGAGGCATGTTGACCCACACCTCCAGTGGAGGTTCTTCATCAGCGTCGATTTCCACCAACGTACGTGCCTCTCCCAGCGACTCCTTCCCTAAGGACTTGTAGTCGATCCTGAGTAGTTTCCCTACTCCGCTTGCAACGATCCCAATAGCCCTAGGGGACCAGTTGCACCCCATGCTTGGTATGTTGATCCAGACTGGTATGGTGCTGAAGAAGTCCTTCTGCAAGTCGTCACCCATCTTGTAATCCTTGACAACCACCAATCGGCTATCAAACCATCGAGGTCCACCATTGATAATGCTCATCTTGTCCTCGGTTGAGTTGAAGCGAAGGAGGAAGAACTTGTTCAGTTTGGAGAACAGGTTGAATCCTCCCTTAGGTTTCCAAACCCTACGAATCCAAGCAAGAAGATGATGATAATATGGCCTCTTGCCCATCACATATAGCATCGTTGTATGTTCCCAGCACTTCTCCATGGCGTCGTAAGTTGGGTCATCTATTGTCACGAATCGCTTGCCGTCAATCCTCTCAGGTGGGTTGAACGCATGCTTCTCGCTGTCTAGTCCGCCGTCGGCTAGAACCTGATTCCAGGCCCATTTGAGGGTGGGGCGCTCTAGCGCAGCAGGTGCCTCAACTCTAGGAGGCATCACCGTAGCCATGGCGCTAGAGAGGGAGGAGGGAGAACCCCCTCTGGGGGGAAGGGAGGGGCTTACCTCAAAGACGCCCGTCCGTTCGTCGCTGAGGCGGCGCCAGACCTAGGGCAACACGCGTCTGCTATTAAACCTTTCTATGATACTATTTTGAATAATGTATAGAGTTTTGATAATGTATCAACATAGAGGATATGTTCCTATCTTTCTAGTGGTTTTCCACAGGTTCTTATTTATGTAGTATTTGTTTATGATATGTGATTGTGTATAGTTTATTTTCTAGTGCATGGGGTGGTCATGATTTTATGACTAAGACACTATGCATAAAGTTTGATGTTGAGGATACCCCATCGACCTTGGTTCAAAAGTGTTATGACCACGTCTGTACTTAATTGGTAAACCAGTGTTTACCTAGATGATTACATGGTTAATTAGATTGATCAACACTTAAACTTGATTAGTGATGGTATCTCAATTATAATGTTTTAAATTAATGAAAATTCAAAGCGGTTTTCATTTTGAATAATTAGGGTTTTATAAAGTATAAACTCTAGTCGGCTAGAATTAGGGTTTTTGCCCACTAAGGTCGTGTTGGGCAACACAATTGTGGTGTAGGAGGACATAACGAGCATATTAGAGTGGAATAGGGAAGGTATCAAAGTGACAATGAATTTGGATGTGGAGCCTTGGGTAGAACAACTATGGTAGGCACCACGACCGTGTAGGGTTGTTGGTGACATGGGCATTCTAGGCCACACATCTGTTTTAAAGAAATAGAAGTGTTGACCATTTTTATGCACAAATCTAATGGATTATTGACACCAAGTCTATTTTAGGAATCATGGACCATCTGGGTCCTCCATACGATCGTGGTACCTCACACGGCCATTTTGGGAGTCTCTTGGGCATTTTGCTCTTAGCAGACTTTTCGGATAACTACATGATAATAGTGAAGTGTTTAATTTTTATTTATTTATTGGTAGATTGGAATGATCTAAAAAATTTCATGAAGATATGAACTCTATGGAAAATAAAACAATAATTTTTCATAATTTTTGGAGTACATTTGACCCATTTAGTAAATGATCTAAAGTAACATTTGTATGACAAAAAAATCTACTAAAATAAAAGAAAGTGTAAAGAAGGGTCAATTTGCAATTGGCCCAAGAATCTTAATTCTATGTATGATTAACCTAACACACTAGGATAACCCATATTTGGTTATTCATTCTAGAGAAACGAAATCCTAGAGATAGAGGGATATTTAGGGTTTGGATAGAGAAAGTGGTGAAGAAGGCAATCTAGGGTTTTCTCTTCCTAGAGTTGATGAAATCAAGTAAGTTTGTCATCTCTAGATAGCTTTCGTTGGTGATTCCTCTCTCATGTGTCAGGATTCACCCTCTTATGATTTGATTCAAAATGATATCAAATCTCGTCTTTTCTCACCTTTTTCTATAATTCTCCATTCCTAGGATTTTCGAGTTGGAAGGAAGAAGAAAGTGATGGATTGCTAGAAGTTTGATATGGATTCCAAAATTTTAGATGGATTCCAAAATTTCAGATCCTGGGCTATGTTTTTAAGGTGTTTTCATTCCTAAGATGAGTGGGGATGTAACATAATGAATCTCATATTCTTTTACAATTTTACCTATTTTTAAGGTTTCATTTCCTTCTTATCCTTTTGGACTTTTCCCTAAAATTTCCTAGCTTTTTCTATCCTCTTTGGCCTCAATGTTGAATTTGAGCTATAGTTGATGGCTTGAATTATAATTACCCACATTCATGATAATGAATGGGTGTTTGCACAAATATCTCAAATTATGTGTTAGTTAGAGTCTAATAATGCAAATTGGACAATTATGAGAGATAATGAATATATTATGCTAATTTAGAGTAATTGTGGCTCTTTGGAATAAGAAATAAGAATTAAGGTGAAATTGAATTTAATTAATGAGATAATCACCCTGTTATCTCCTCTCTCCTCCAAATTGTTATTAAAGCATTAAAAAGGAGAATAAGAGGTGGGACATGACACTTGAATGACTTTATAATATTTATCTCGAAATTTATTAAAGGAATTGCTAAGAAAATACCTTTGTATTAATTCACTCTTTTAAAATACATTAATATACACATTAAAGACCAATATGGTGGTTAATATCCAAAAGGTGAATAAAAACAAGATTTAAAGGCATAGGAATATTCTAGACTTAATTGTGGACACATGGTTCAAATTTGAGGCTATTTGACCCATGTTTGACCCTCCAAATCAATTTTATAAGATTTGATTAAAGTGTAAATATGGTTTTAATCTGATTTACATTTAATGCATTGATTTCCCTAAAGTTTGCAAATTAATCTATGTCATGTGTTACTCCATTCAATTTTTATCTCAGGTGTGCCATCCAACAGTCCCTATCTGATCATCTAAATTCCGCCACAATCCAACGGCTCTAAAATCGCCCTCTACCTCCAGTCGTTTCGTGAGTCAGAGTCGTTTTCATAGCTCTTCAATCAAAGACTACTTTCTCCCTCTTTACTCAATTGTTTCATGCAATTCTTCTTCCTCTAGATTTGTCTCTCTCTCCCATTTTGAATGAGCTATCACTCGCTCTCCCTCGTGGCTTGAGCAAGAAATGCCCATCTAGGACAAACGCTCCATCTCCACCGACGAGTCACAGAGGAGTGTCCACCCTCCTTCCCGCCTATGAAAGGCCACCATTAGAACGCATAGACCACAAGAAGTACTCCTCTCCATCCAATTCCTCTGCTAGCACTCCCGAACCCCTCACCCTACTCGAATTCGATCTTCGACGACCTCATCTCTATCCTAGTCACCTCTGCCTTCCCTGGTGAAATTGGAGATCGGGTAAGCTTCCCTTAAGCCCGACAAACATGTTTACATTATTAGTTCATCCCGACGTGCTCTATTTTGATCGGTCCTATAGTTAGAGCTCCTTATCAGCAATAATCATCCCAGCGACTCAATTGTCCTCCGACCTCCGTGAAACCTTTCCCGTGCTCCCGTGACCTTCACAAATGCAACCAAATTCTTACCTTGGTGTTTTAGTGCTTAAATACCACTGAACCTCACCTTCAACCTCCCTCACCAACCATGGATCTCTCCACCTCGTTCTGGCATTATAGGGGACCTCGCCTTGTGGTGTTTGCTCCCTCACCTCCATCGAACCTCCAACTACTTGCTCATAGTGTTATTTGGCCTAGAGAACACATGTGGAAGCGTAGAGAAACTAGAGTTGAGCTCCAAGCCGACTGTTCGATGAAATGTTAGGGGCATGGCTCTCGGGGATGAATCCCCTTGTTGATTTCATGTGACTACCCTCGCTCGCCCCATTTTGTTTGATTTGTGTCCAAGGGTAAAAAGGTACTTTCACCCTATATTTAGCCCTTGTTGATCGAAGTCAAGTGAGCAGTGGACATGTGAACTAGTCGCATGTGATTGGTCCAGCTCATGGGGGCCCGACTCCCTTTTCTTTTCTTTTTTTTCTTTTCTTTTCTTTTCTTTTCTTTTTCACGTGGCTTTTTGTTGCCTTGTGATTGGTGAGTTCTTTAGAAATTCATAATAAATCGATACATTATCAGAAGAATATGAATAAATAGTCGTTGGAAAGCATTTTTCGTGTAGAATCTGATTTTATGGTTTTTAAGTGTTGTTTTGCATCCCTATTTTGATGTTTATAAACACCATTTTAATTATATAAAATGCCTTAAAATATATATATCTAATTCATTTTAACTCCAAATCTAAGAAATAAATATGTTTTCCTAATCAGGAGAATCCAAGTAATTGACTGGTCTTAGTTTTGAGTCCTAAATTGATGGTTTTTATAGAAGGTCCACAATTAGGGTTTCTCACCTAATCTGAATTATAAACCCTAATACGTGTGTGTAAACTTGTATCTAGGGCAAAAGTGATATTGGACACATTTAATTGATGAAAAGTTTTCTTTAAAGAATCTCAAGTGAGGTATGTATGTGCAACTCTATTTATTTATGAGTTTGAACACTATCCTTCAATTGGGCATTTGATATCCGACCCTAATTTCCAATGAGGCATTGCTTAGCCTTCATTCTCTTTATTGCCTTCTTGTGGAACTTTTAATTCAATTATTATAGGGTATTGAACCCCCTTTTACAAAGTTATTTCAATTCCATATATCTGCCATTGGATTATTCTAGCATGATGGTATAATTGACTAATTAGCTAATGTAGTGTACAACTGTACATGTTGGTATGTATGCCCTGAGAGCCAATCATATGATGATTGGTGGGATACATTAAGATTGTTTGGATAAACATAATAGGCGAGCTTCCAATTCTTTCTGGTTCAGTCATATGAGATAGTGATAGAACAGATTGAATGTCTAGAGAATGATAATACTCAATGACGTATGCCTTCAGGTTCATGACCTGAACGATGAGATCATACGGATGCTAAGAGTTTGTACATTCTTGTTATGTCCCTAGTCGGATGTCATTGTGGAAGGTAGATAGACAGCAATGACACACAAGACTAGATTGTGGTGTTGGTTGATGACAGAATCTCATTAGTCATGATATAGAGATATCAAACCAAACACATAGGTACTTGTTAGAGAACAAGGTACCAGACAGACCCACCGTGAGTTTGACACATGGAACCATGAGATGGTAGTCACAGTCAGTACTCACAGTGATGGTGGTGAGTGTGATTCTTAGACCTGAAATCACTGCACTCAACACATGTCGTTGGGCACACTTTGACATCATCAAACGTAGTCCTGAAACATGGGTTGTTATAAAGGTGATGATTGGGTGGCTTTGACACATGGGGATTTTGAGGGGTGAGTGATAGATATGGGATTTGTCCCTCCTGAGGGAGTTTGATATCCATGGCCACTTGATGAGTAGGATTGAGAAAGGCGTGCACGCATGTGTGAATCAGTATATGATACTGATGTCATACATATCTCTTCCAGTCTACTCTGAGATCAAGGAAGTGAATGAACGTTGACAGGATGACTGTTCCATGCCTCGAGTTCATTCGGGATATCAGTGACAAAAGGAATTATACATTCGCTGTAACACCATTCACGGATTGTAGGATGAAAGTTGTTCTCCAACTTTCTACTTTCACTTGGGTAGCACTGATGTGTGACTAGGCACCGCTCTTTGCTTGTGAAGTCATAAGTGTTATGGACTTTCACTGCCAACGTGAAATGGACCTGCAGGGTCACACACATAGGATTTAACCTGGAAGAGGAGTTTTGTCCACAAAGCAATGTTTAGGTTGATTACTAAAGGAGTTTAGTAGTTCAATTAAACACCCAATCAGTCGATAGCTCAATATCGTATGGTTCAAGGTGTTGGACGCATTGATTGGAGTATCGGATTGATTGAAATCACAATTAACTAATTTTGCCCAACCTGTGCTCCCAACCGATCGGTTCATGTGATGAACCGGTCGGCTGAGGTTGCTGAACCGGTCGGCTGGAGTGTCTAGGCCGATCGACTCATGCCCAGGTTGAAACGACCGGTTCAAGGGTTGAACCGATCGGCTCAACTGGTGCAACCGACCAGTTGGGAAAGTCATGTCGGCAAGAATTTTCCTTTTGTTTCCAATTGCCCAATTCGATTGGGAATAATATTGGTATTCGATACCAATTGGGAAAGAAACAAGGAAAGTCTTTTTGAGCCGGATTAGGACCATGAACCGATCGGTTCAGGGCACCAAACGATCGGTTGGAGTGCCCCAAACGATCGGCTCAGGTCCAACCGATCGGCTCAATGGCCGAACCGATCGGTTCAGTTGTGAACCGATCATTTCAAGTTGCGAACCGGTTGCTTTTTGTGGAAAATTCTCGAACCCTTCTACTCCTGCTTTAGTCCCGCATTGCCCGGGATGGAGAACCCTGTCCCATGACTCTCCTATATATATAGGGGTATTAGGGGCTTCTCAAAGTACAGCTCAGTGCAACCAGTTGCTCTGCAAGTTGTCGTTCTCTCTGGTTTTGGTAACCGTGAGAGAGCCCGAGCAAGTGCTTCCCGCAAAAGGGAGGTGCAGCAAGGGAAGGACAACTGCAGTTGTAACAGGAGGCAGGAGAGCGTGTTGGTGACTAGTACGTCAACAGGAGGGTGTGACTCCTTCCACTTCCTTGTGGGACAAGGAGAGTGGAGTTCCAGGTGGTCCGTGTGGACTACTACAGAGGCGGGAGGACACTGCCGCTTAGGAGGACAACTGTCATCCGACAGTCCGGTTCGAGTAGGAGTTGTCAGTCCCGGTGCGACCAGGAGCTGCACAGACACCGTCAAAGTCCGGAGTTGAAGACCGCGCATTGCGCGAGGTATTGTCGCCGAGCAAGCCTCGGGACAAGGTATGATTCCACAAACCATCCTTTCCTATTATATAGACGTTGACGTGTTTCCTTGGTATGGGTTTGGGGAGAAATTTTTGTTTCCGCTGCCTTCTCTGTCTCCCCTAAAACCCAACAGTGGTATCAGAGCCACGTCAGCTGTTCTATATTTTAGGAATATTGATATGATCGATTTTGGTTTGTCGCCTTTATTTATTGCATGCGATGTGAATAATATTGGCTTTATGCATGTCCAATCCTAAATCCACAAATCCATAATTACATATATGATATGTATTATTAATGCATTCGATACGCGTCACCCTTAAACAAGTTTTGTGGTGGATGTGTGTAGCGTGATTATGGCCTATAAACCCCTATCTGTGTGTGGTTGTTTGTGGTTGCTTGCATCTCAGTCTGCGTACCGATCTTCCCTCTCTTATTCCTGATGTAACTCGAAATAATTCGAGATTCTTCTTACCTTTGCTCCCCCCAAATGTAACTCGGGGTTTCCTTTTAAAGCAATGTAATAAATAGAATAGGATTTTATTTCCTGTTATGTCAAAGACCGGCGGACATCCAGAAGACTGTTCAGACAGTCGGTTCAAGGAGTGAACCGATCGGTTGACCTTCCAGACGGTCGGTTCAAGGATTGAACCGATCGGTTGATGACCGGTTCGAGGAGCGAGACGAGCGGGTGGCGGACATGACGAGATGCACGACGACTGGGCGAACCGATCGGCTGGTGGCACCCAGATGACCAGCTGGAGAGTACAGATCATTCATGTGATGAGTTGATCAACTCGGAAGGCAAGGCACAGAGTTCATCTTGTACATGTTGCATGTGATGTAGACCTAGATGACCGTGATTCCTCTTGGCTCGAGGAATCACATTAGGATGGCCATAATCATCGCTTTTATCGTTTTGTGCATGTTTTCTGTGGTATATAGCATGTATATGATACGTACTATATATTGTGGTGATTGGATATGTATATGTATATAAAACCAAATCCCTCATTAAAATATTAAGTTTTAGATGCCTTCCAAATGCGACACACGTGAAAAGCTTGATCGACCAAGTGTGGGCACGCCCAAGCGTGGTGCACCTTCTATCTCGTGGAAGCATGAAGGATGAATGTGTGGGTCTGCCCAAGCAGGGTGCATATTCATCGTGTTCGTTTTGGGTCGGACTTAACAAGGTGACCTAGATAGGATCTAGCACCTTGAGGCATGGAGATGATCATTGCAAGGAGTTGCATATGACATCTTATCAAGAGTTGCATATGATGCAATTGGCAAAAGTTGCCTACCTGAGAGATCTATTTTGTGGGTGACAGCCCAAGCTGGTCCATGACTTAGAGGATTTCAGGATCTTGCCCACTAGAAGGTTGTACACTGCAATCTTCCGAATTGATGGTGAGGGCTATCAATTTGAAGTAAAATAGTGGGAGCGATAATTAATTAAAGGCCTAATTATATCGTCAAACTTTCAAATCAATCAAATAAGTCAAAAATGAGTTTTGGACTAAAATTGCATATTTTCCTTTTGTAGTTCAAATGGCAACAAACAACAACAACTTTTCTTTGCGATCGGTCCTTGACAAGGACAAACTAAATGGGACAAACTTCCACGACTGGTATCGGACATTGAGAATTGTTCTCACTCAAGAGCGCAAGCTCTATGTCCTGGATACTCCAATTCCAGAGGAACCCGCTCATAATGCACCAAAGGCAGAAAGGGATGCTTACAAGAAGCATTCTGATGATGCCATTGATGCAAAGTGCTTGATGCTATGTTCAATGAACCATGAGTTGCAGAGGCAACATGAGAACATGGGTGTCATAGAGATGATTCTGCATCTCAGGAACATGTATGAAGATCAGGCACGGCAAGAGAGGTACAATGTTTCTAGGGCGCTGTTCAAGTGTGTCATGACAGAAGGAGATCCAGTTGGTCCTCACACACTCAAGATGATTGGGTATGTGGAGAACCTGCAGAGACTGGGATTTCCACTGAGCCAAGAGTTGGGTACTGACGTGATACTGCAATCGTTGCCAGAATCTTACAGTCAGTTTGTGATGAACTACAACATGAACAACTTTGATAGGCCACTGTCAGAGTTGTTGGGCATGTTGAGGACAGCCGAGTTACAGATGAAGAAGGACAAGCCTAAGTCCGTGATGGTGATCACGAGCAAGAAAGGCAAGTCCAAGCGCAAGGGCAAGGGCAAAGCTAAGAAAGGTTCTGAAGCTAGCCAGGAGTCCAAGCCATCTTCAGCTCTCAAGGCCAAGGGAGGCGTGACCAAGAAAGGAAATTGCCACCATTGTCAAAATCCAGGACATTGGAAAAGGAATTGTCCTCTCTACCTGGAAGAACAAAAGAAGAAGGAGGCGAATGAAGCCTCTACTTGAAGGTGTCATGTAAATAAACTTGTAACACTTTTGAGGTATATGATACCAAGATGTAAAGTGTAAAGAATTCTTACTTGGGGCAAGTGTTGCCTTTAAAGATAGGAATACTTTAGTTTATTTTCAGCCAATAAGGCATGTAATACAGTTATGAACTGTTATTTCATACTTGCCAATAGATAGAAACACTTTATTTTTTGCATATTGTATGACAATGATGGCAATTAATAAAGAGATGTTTCAATTTATAAAGATGTGATCTTTGTGGCAATGCCTTATTTATCTTGTGATATTTGATATGCATAAGATAAGATGATACCTAAAAGTTATAGATAACTCAAACAATTTAATTAGCATTAATCATGAGAAATTCATTTCTAGTTTCCATGTGATGGATAAATCTAGACTCTTTTGGTTATAGAACCAGTAAGAGACATGAATATCTTGGACATGATTAATCAATCTTCACTAATGTAGTAGGAGAGTGATTATCCTATTAGGTATAATACATGTGATGTATTTACATACCTATTGGAATAAATGCTAATACTTCAAATGGTTTTTAGAGAAATACCAATATGAATATCTTGAAGTGTTCAAGATTATCATAAATGAAGTACAAATTTGGTAAAGTATTAATTCTTGATGAGATCAAGGAATGAAATACTTGGACCAAATGTTTGAGATCCTTATGAGTGATTATGATAGTGTATCATAGTGAACTCATGATTAAGGCATGGTGATGTCTGAATCAAGAAGGAATCATACTCTAAGGAGTTAGAGAATGATTATCAAATAACTGAATTCTTCTTAATAAAAGAATACCCCACACTATTAAAAGAAATTAAGAATCACAAGGGTTGTGAGTTCTTATATCTTTAACAGATACACCTCAATTATCTATGTGATGAGTTGTTCATGTGATGAGTCAACTATCAAGATGAATATGAGGAACCGAATCTTGAGTTATGGTTTAAAACCATTACATCCTAAATGACTTCCATGTGAACCATAAGGTATGACCTTGATGGTAGCACTCATTGGATCATATCCGTAAGTGCAAATGAGTCTTAAGTGTTAAGACACATGGATAACATTTTGAGAAGGATGATGCTTGTTGATTGCAACTTAATGGCTAAGACATTTGGCATATGGATACTAAAACCGCATTCCTATAAGGAATAAAACCAGGATGTGTATGTGACACATCCTATAAGGTTTATGAATCCACTAATGCAAATGAAGTCTATAAGTTACAATGGACTAATCAATGTGATTGATTGAGTACAAGAAACTCAAAATTGGATCTTTATTTTGATGATATAGTCAAAGGGTTTGACTGATATGTCAAAGATAAAGAAGGGATCTGTGATTTAGTGGGAGCGTGTTCACATTCCACATATTGATGTGAAATGGAAATGTTCTAGATTGGAAATCCGAATGTGGAAATTATCTTTAAGGAAGATAGAGATGTTTCCTATGTGATAGGAATAGAGATCTATAGAGATAGTTCTCGAAAATCTCTTGACCTGGAAAGAGAGAGCATACATTGGCAATATGTACTGAAGTGTTCAGTATGCACAGATTCAGTGGGAGAAAACTTGTCCATGTTACATGGAGTTAGTATCCCAAGGCCAAGTGACCAATTCTTATGAAGAATGGGAACACTAAGGATAGATATGGATCTATCATGTATGTAATCATCCCATTATCTTGCATGTATGACATGGAAAGAATAAAATGCATTCATCATCTTGTATGTAGGACATGGCAATATGATGTGCTCATCCTGATAACTCGCATGTGGGACATGACGAGTGGATGTCTGTCTGCTTCCAGTAAGGGTTACTGGAATACCATGAGAACTTGATGAGTGCTTGTGAAGTACTAGTTCTATGGATATAAGGAAGAGTTCGATGTAAAGAGTTACATTGATGCGATCTTCCGAAAGGACAGAAAATTAATCACAATTTATATATATATATAAGATGTATAAAAGTGAAAGTTTGTTGATAAAGCCATTTAAAAGGGAAATGCCGAGTATCTAGGTGTTAGTGAACAGCAGTGGATACTATATGGATCAAAAAGTTCATGAGATGAACTTATATTCCACTCATTGATGACAAGTCTGGAATCCTTGATCATGCAATGTGGCTAAAGGTTAGCAAAGGAATACTAGATCGCATATTACGGCAACTCCATCTCATACGTGTGACGTACAGTGAAGAGATGAGAGACATGCAATTTGTACAGAATTTGGCAAGGTGTTGCCATTACTCACTATGTTGGCACTAGAGCACAGTAACATGTGGGACATGTCTGAAGATCACTATGAATATGATTCATGGGTGATTGGCTCGCAGTGCAAGTGGGAGTCTGTTGGTATGTATGCCCTGAGAGCCAATCATATGATGATTGGTGGGATACATTAAGATTGTTTTGATAAACATAAAAGGCGAGCTTCCAATTCTTTCTGGTTCAGTCATATGAGATAGTGATAGAACAGATTGAATGTCTAGAGAATGACAATACTCAATGACGTATGCCTTCAGGTTCATGACCTGAACGATGAGATCATACGGATGCTAAGAGTTTGTACATTCTTGTTATGTCCCTAGTCGGATGTCATTGTGGAAGGTAGATAGACAGCAATGACACACAAGACTAGATTGTGGTGTTGGTTGATGACAGAATCTCATTAGTCATGATATAGAGATATCAAACCAAACACATAGGTACTTGTTAGAGAACAAGGTACCGGACAGACCCACCGTGAGTTTGACACATGGAACCATGAGATGGTAGTCACAGTCAGTACTCACAGTGATGGTGGTGAGTGTGATTCTTAGACCTGAAATCACTGCACTCAACACATGTCGTTGGGCACACTTTGACATCATCAAACGCAGTCCTGAAACATGGGTTGTTATAAAGGTGATGATTGGGTGGCTTTGACACATGGGGCTTTTGAGGGGTGAGTGATAGATATGGGATTTGTCCCTCCTGAGGGAGTTTGATATCCATGGCCACTTGATGAGTAGGATTGAGAAAGGCGTGCACGCATGTGTGAATCGGTATATGATACTGATGTCATACATATCTCTTCCAGTCTACTCTGAGATCAAGGAAGTGAATGAACGTTGACAGGATGACTGTTCCATGCCTCGAGTTCATTCGGGATATCAGTGACAAAAGGAATTATACATTCGCTGTAACACCATTCACGGATTGTAGGATGAAAGTTGTTCTCCAACTTTCTACTTTCACTTGGGTAGCACTGATGTGTGACTAGGCACCGCTCTTTGCTTGTGAAGTCATAAGTGTTATGGACTTTCACTGCCAACGTGAAATGGATCTGCAGGGTCACACACATAGGATTTGACCTGGAAGAGGAGTTTTGTCCACAAAGCAATGTTTAGGATGATTACTAAAGGAGTTTAGTAGTTCAATTAAACACCCAATCAGTCGATAGCTCAATATCATATGGTTCAAGGTGTTGGACGCATTGATTGGAGTTTCGGATTGATTGAAATTGCAATTAACTGATTTTGCCCAACCTGTGCTCCCAACCGATCGGTTCATGTGATGAACCGGTCGGCTGAGGTTGCTGAACCGGTCGGCTGGAGTGTCCAGGCCGATCGGCTCATGCCCAGGTTGAAACGACCGGTTCAAGGGTTGAACCGATCGGCTCAACTGGTGCAACCGACCAGTTGGGAAAGTCATGTCGGCAAGAATTTTCCTTTTGTTTCAAATTGCCCAATTCGATTGGGAATAATATTGGTATTCGATACCAATTGGGAAAGAAACAAGGAAAGTCTTTTTGAGCCGGATTAGGACCATGAACCGATCGGTTCAGGGCATCAACCGATCGGTTGGAGTGCCCCAAACGATCGGCTCAGGTCCAACCGATCGGCTCAATGGCCGAACCGATCGGTTCAGTTGTGAACCGATCATTTCAAGTTGCGAACCGGTTGCTTTTTGTGGAAAATTCTCGAACCCTTCTACTCCTGCTTTAGTCCCGCATTGCCCGGGATGGAGAACCCTGTCCCATGACTCTCCTATATATATAGGGGTATTGGGGGCTTCTCAAAGTACAGCTCAGTGCAACCAGTTGCTCTGCAAGTTGTCGTTCTCTCTGGTTTTGGTAACCGTGAGAGAGCCTGAGCAAGTGCTTCCCGCAAAAGGGAGGTGCAGCAAGGGAAGGACAACTGCAGTTGCAACAGGAGGCAGGAGAGCGTGTTGGCGACTAGTACGTCAACAGGAGGGTGTGAATCCTTCCACTTCCTTGTGGGACAAGGAGAGTGGAGTTCCAGGTGGTCCGTGTGGACTACTACAGAGGCGGGAGGACACTGTCGCTTAGGAGGACAACTGTCATCTGACAGTCCGGTTCGAGTAGGAGTTGTCAGTCTCGGTGCGACCAGGAGTTGCACAGACACCGTCGAAGTCCGGAGTTGAAGACCACGCATTGCGCGAGGTATTGTCACCGAGCAAGCCTCGGGACAAGGTATGATTCCACAAACCATCCTTTCCTATTATATAGACGTTGACGTGTTTCCTTGGTATGGGTTTGGGGAGAAATTTTTGTTTCCGCTGCCTTCTCTGTCTCCCCTAAAACCCAACAGTACAAACCACCCATAGTTTAGGCATGAGCCCAGGGGAACGTGATAATTCTCCCCAGGGGAATGTGGCAATTTTCCCCACTTTATATATATTTGGGTGCTTGGGAATGTGCAAATTCTCCCTCACCCAGAGGTTGAGGTATGGTAGGTGCCCCATCCCTATATTAGTTTAATGTAGTCACATTTAATCATTCATGCAACTTATTATTGTTTAACTTGGCAGGAATTCTTATTTGTTTTACTTGCCTCATATTCTTGACCCTCTTATCATAGTGAATCTTTATTATGTTCTACTTTATTTTATAATTGTCCTTATTCCTTTATTTAACACATACATTTTCTCTCCTCTTACTGAGTGATTCCAACCACCCAGGTTAGGATCAGAGTGCGCAACAGGAGCATGGTGAATCAGCCTAAGACTAGGAGAAGGACTTCATCCTTCCATCATGGACCAGTTTGTTAAGTTATTCATTTTGGAGACATATTGTTGTAGTCTAGTTTCCCTCTACTTAGATCCTCTTTTTATAAAGGTTGTACACCCTTATTGGGAAAATTTCAATGGACTCTTTATTAAATTGAATATAGTCAAAAGTTTTAATCTTCCGCTGCTATCCAATTGGAATTTTGTTTACCATTGTAATTAGTAAAGAGGTGGTGATTTCACTTCTTTACAGCGTACTTCCATTTAATAGTAGATTGCATGAAATTGGATTAGATCCATCACAAATCTTCAATTCTTTTATATGTGACTATAAATCCTAAATCTATTTTTCAATTCTAGCTTCTACAAAATGATTTAGAAATTCATTAATTCAAGATGTGATGAATTTCAAATGATGAAATCATATTATGGATATAAAACATCTAAAATACAATTTCTAAAGTTATTGCAGAAGTTATAAGATTATAGAAAAATCTAGGATTTTTTATTATGTCTAACTTATTGTATAATTGAATGAAAATATTTGTCTATCTGAATCTCTTTATATATAAGTGATTGTTTTATCTGAGTGTTTAGTATAGATGTGTCAACTATTATGTTAGAAATCATTTGATGTTATCGGCATGATTGCACAGTAAAAAGAGTGAAACCTATATGAGTGGAAAGTTGGAAGTTTTCACATTAACATCATGAAATCCAGAAAAAGTGATTATTTGTAATATTATAGATTTATCTATTGAAATTTATTGTTGATGCATGATATTGGAGTGAATGACATGGAAACCCTAGTTTAGTTCATTCTAGGGTTTCATATATAGGTTTTGTTGTATGTGAACCGCTGAAAGCAATCTTTCATCAGTGAAAGTTTATAGTGCATTAAATGATTATGCAAGATATATGATTTGTGAATGAGGCAAATGAAATCCTGAGGATAGGGTATTCATTGAATTAAGTATTTTCAAATCAGTATTCTTCAATATGATAAGTGGTGTTTCCCAATTGCTCAGTTTATAGTACAGACTACTGATAATTTATTGAAAATAATTACTAACAAGGTTAAACTAAGAAATTTTGATTTTATGATTGAACTATGAATTCAAAAAGTGAACTAGACATTTAGATTCCATAAACATTATATAATCCTTCACAGGAGGCATTCTTTGTAGGAAGGAAATGTGCTTCGTGACTCGAGATATTTTGTCTAGATTGAGGTAAGCAGGAGCGTATCAGTTAGGTGTGGGGGTCTAGACCAGTGTGGACAAACTCCTTAAGATTGTTAGGTATCCAACATCAATCGGGGATGTCGGTGGTACCTATGTTGTTGGTCAGTTTGTTGGACCTTGTGGGACCATTGATGCAGAGTTGTGTTGATCAGTGGACATCTTTGGTAGGTTCATTGATGCAAGTCAGAGTGCTTTGACTCTCTGTATGAGTACCCAGATTTAGAGGAGGAGTCTAGATATCTGTCTGATCCCATTAGCCACCGAGAGATAGATGTGGTGGGGCCCGCTGCATACGGGGTCTCACTCGAGACTATAGGCTTAGAAATTTGAGCATGATTCTAAGACTTGTACATTGAGGTCGTAGCTTGTTGTGATGCTTTCACATGTCATGGTACACTTCATGTGGGTTTAAGGAAAATGAGAGATTAATAAAATGTGTACAGTTATTGATTTGTTTTTTGGAGTTTTCTAGAGTAACTTGATATTTTTATGTTTCTAAATTACTATTTCCCTTTTTGATTGAGTAAGAATGTTGTAACATCCTAAAATTTCAAATGAGAATAAGGATGACTAATAATGCTAAGTTATACATTTATTTTCAAGAAAGCTTTAAAATACTAGAGTAACACCTACATATGATTATTGAATGTTCTATCTACCTAAACCAAAAATGATAACATTTAGTCTAGTATGTATGTATAGGTTGGACGTTATCATAAGTTTGTAACAATTTCCTTTTTATGTAAACTTCTTGAGAATGAGAAATGCAATGCGTTCCTAAGTTGGTTACACTTTTACTTATTTCTTATGGATGATATTTATGATATGTGATACCCCAATAACATTATGACTTAGGAATTGATGCTTCCACTCATGTGAATGTGTATAAAAAATTGGGGTGTTACAAATGTTCAGTGATTGATTTACACTTTTTAGTCATCTAGAGTAACATGCCATACAAATGTTTGTGAATGACTAGTTCCTTTATATATTGTTATTGTTATGCTTAATAATTAGTTTTTCAATAACATATTGTCGATTATCTAAGTGCTTTAAATTGTATCTTTGAAGTACTCATTCACTGAGCGAGTAGCCTCACCCCTCTAATCATAATTTTTAGGGAAACCATGTGGATTTGAAGAATGTCAATGCAAGAGTTGATATGCCACAAGAGCTAAATATTGGATTAGTTAAGTTTAGTTGGTCCATGTCACTCTAGGTCCTTGAATAGAAGTGAGAGAGTTATAAATGATGATGTGTAAATTTGTTTCCTTATTTATAGTGTATATATCCAGTTATCAAGTCATATGTACTTGGAAGTGTGAGAAACAAAATGAATGTTTAGATATGTGTCTTTATCGTTGAAATCAAATTAGAGGAATCAAGGTTTATTTTCCCTTGAAAAGTTAGTTGTGTGATTGGATATGAAAAAAATAAAGAGTTTGAATCAAAGAAAAAGTTAAGTGTGATATTTGTGTTATGCTAAACCCTCAACTTATACCGAGTCTCATGATTAGTAGTTATCATGGGATGTGGGTGTAACATCTTGGTACTAGAGCTTAGGCTAAGTTGTGAGGGACCATTAGGATAGAAATTTAGAGTCATAAGTGTGGCAGTTAGGAGGTGATGTGTCAATAGCTCTGGGAAGTCTGAGTATTTGAATACCTTGGCCTCGTATATGAATAGTTAGGTTGACTAGTATCAAGATACTCTATCTATTCTTCTCTAGATGCCCTGGACAGGTATGCAGAGGGAGGTTGGGATAGAGAGAAAACATTAAAAATTAGGGTTAGAAAACCAAAAAGTAATGAAGAAAAAAGAGATAAAAATGGAATGTGATACAACTTTATTTTATATTTATTGTTTTGATTGGAGATTGATAACAATGCCCTTACATAGTCGAATTAATATATTCATTTTTTAGAAATATATATAATCCTTTAATATTGTTGTACACTATGAAGTTTCTTTAGTTATTGTTTACATTCTTTTATCAAGTATACCAAAAGTTATCTTTAAATGAGTTTGCCCTAAATGTATATTCTTTCCACATGTTTGAGATGAATATGAGTTGATTAATCATGAGTAGCTCTTGGCTTCAAGACTACATGTTTGTCCTGGTCCAACTAAAAGGATGTGTTACTGGGATCTAATCACTCATGTTTATTAATCTAATATGAGTAATTAAGCTATAGAGAGGTAAACTCAAAATGTAATGAAAATGCACACACATTAAGATATTGAAATATAAGGGGAAAACTATAATAACTAAGCATTAGTTGGAACTAATATCTACAATCCAGATTTGGGGTTTTAGATAAGAAACCCTAAATTGGGGATAAAGGAAGAAGAAATATAGATTCAAGACACATATTAGCATATAGCATACAAATGAAGAAGAAAGATTGAATAAAGAGACATGAACCATATAATTATTGAGGCAATTTCTTCAATTTGAAACAAAGGAAAATAGGAAAAAAGAGAGTTAAGTATACAACAAGTACATAGAAGTGGAGAATTTTCAAATGAATTAAAGTGAAGAGAATTAGATGAGACTGGAAATTATGAGATTAGGATAAGAGACTCAGATGAAACAAAGAGAAATGTTGGAGATGGTGAGTTTGATTATGGAAAGTGGGTTACATGATAGAATAGAAAGCATGGAATGTGTCTTTATATTATGAACTCTAATACATTCATCCTTACTACCTTTTGATTCAAAGTCTGTATAGAGTAGCAACCTAGTTTCTATTAGATGTATTGAATAGGTTCCCAATGATGAAATGGAAGTAGTTTTTAAAAGAAGAATAAAAGTAAAGCTAAATAAATGAACAAGTCATATACATGTATATATATTCAGAATAGAAATTCTTGATTTAAAAGAGAAACTATGTTTAACCCCTACATGAGTTGTTTGATTTGAAGAAAAGGGCATGCAATGTATTAAACATAAGATGAAACTAGTAGGGAGAATATTGATTTAGAATTTCAACTCCATGTTAGTAAAAGGATAATAAGAAATATATATGTGGCATAGAATACATAATCATACATGTGAATGAGCAACATGATAATAAGAGATAAGTAAATTTAAATAATGATATATGGAAGAGCAGCATACATGGAGACAACAATAAAAATAAAGAAGGGGTTGAAACATGAGGGAGTAATGTATATTATAAAAGAGAGAGATTGTGATGTACAAGAAAGTGCTAAATAATCAAGCCTCCTTGTTGATCACTACTTAAACCTAGATATGAGAAATGTGTTAAGTGAATGTTTTGAGATAAGAATTCTAGATCCCAAAACCATCATCTCTTTTGTATCCTCTTTAAAGAGAGTAACATGGGGATGAAGTGATAAGGAAATGAATTTTAAATGATACATAACCACCATGGTAGACACATGTATTGAATGTATTAATGACACACAATATGATGATGAAACCCTAGTACGGTAAAAAATTTAACCTATCGAAAAAGTCAAGTAAAAGAAAAGAAATTCTAGTGATAAATATGAGGATTTTAGTGAACTTCAAGAGATCTAAGGTTTGAATATCAAAATAAAGAGTAAAATCATGTAACAATAAGATCATATTGTTGATAAGGATCACATCATAGAACATTCGGAGTTGCAACAGTTTAGGAGATGCCACTAGTGATTTGACCTTGAATACTGACATCTTATAAAATATAATTTTGAGATCAGTACGATGAGAAGAAACTAGAGGTGATAGTAATCTAGGACTTAAAGATTGCAAATGAGAAAGTTAGATAGACAACTTAGAAATGACTAAGAATAGAGAACAAGAAATAGAATTGAAATGTTAGAAGTTTGGTTTGAAAAGAAAAAAAAGGAGAAGTGCAACATGAGCAAAGTGCGATTTGAAATAAATTCGTACAGTGATAGACAAGAGATGAATAATCCATCCTTACCTCAAATTTTTTATGTTATAGATTTTTATTCAATATGATCATAAAGAGAAGGATAAGTAACAAGAAGTAATAATGGATAAGAAAGAAATTAGAGCAAACAAGTAGCTTTCAGTAATACGTGAATTTGTTTTTATAAGCATAATTTGTTGAATGTATATCAAGGGATGTAAATTTTCTTTGCATATGATTTCAATTTTACATGTGCAATAAGTATATCAAAAAGTGGTGATATGATTTTAGTCATTCATACTAGTAATCCAACTCAATATTGTACAAATATTGTTAAATCAACATATAATTGCTTTTCTATTGGAGTAGCACAATACTAAACTTCAAAATGGAAAAATGAACTCTCATTAGTAACTCAAATGTAATATATGAGTAATGCTTATATGCCCAATGAAGCATGATGAGATAACAATAAATCACAAGTATGATGTGATGGGTCTTAGGACCTAGCCAGGGCTTAATGCCTAGTTGAGATGATATCCTTCGGTATTGGAATGAGGGATTGATATCCCATAATGATGTAACATTGGTGATAGCCTTGAGAGGATGTGTAACAGTGGTGATGGTATTGTGAATAACAATGGTATAGACTTTTTGTGGTGATAGTGTGACAAGATCACACCCTATATGTTTACATCTGTTGAAAGTGTGATATGCCCTTATCTTTGAAGAATTTATTATGATTTTGTACGTTGTAACTTGATTGATGCTAAAAGACACTTTAATTGGTCTAATTAATCAACTGGAATCTAATCATGTAGCTTGTCCTGTGTCATAGATCCATTCAGTGTTAGCATCTGTTGGATGGTGAAATGAGTTTAACTCGGAGTGCATATTTATGAATATGCGGGGGTGAGGACGAATATCCCCTTACGTCTATGATATATCACACATGATTGGTTGTGGGCCATACCCTAGAAGAGTGTGGCTTTGGGCCGTAGCTCAATGATATTATGTTTATAAGATTTACAGGATTGGTTGTGGGCCATACCCTGGAAGAGTGCGGCTATGGTCATAGCTCAGTTTCACTAGCGACGTGACATGTACCAAGGCGGGCTAGGTTTGCATAGCTGGACTATATGTCGTTGGAAGCCGTTGACTTGTGATGTTATTGCAGGTTCAGTCGTGTACTAACCACGAGGTGGTGAGGTCGTGGATTTCGGCTCTTCCATTAGACCTTATATGGCACCGATTTTGACTTAGCAGTGGTTGGTTGGATTTGGGTGGTACGACTCAAATCCTCAGGGCATAATAAATACATAATCAGTCGTGTAGTGTACATGTATAGGATCAAATACAAAAATATTGAATGAATCCTTGTCTTGCTTTCATACTATTTAGTTTATAACAGTATACGTGTTCTTCATATTCCTTTTTAATTTATTAGTTGTTCTTCTACTCAGTGGCAAGTGCCTATTACTGCTCTATTTACTTTATCCACGAGATATATGTTATTTATTTAATTCTGTTCAACATGCTCAGTATATTAATCTATCTATTTAGTTATATTTGATAATAATAGAGTTGCGGAGAGTTATATCCCTCGTTGGGACTTTTGTCTCACCTCGTTGGTTAAAAATCTTTTAGGTGGACATTAATGCTAAACTAAAGATCACATAGCTGAAGATATGATACGAAGAGAAACTACACCTAGTGAATCATGGTATATAGATAGTGTCTAATAATAGAGTCATATGTGTTGTCTATGTACACTGAGATCCTTGGGGGTGTCCTCGGTGTATTTTGATGACGTGATGATTGATATGTGATTTTTGGTTTGTGTACCCTTGGTGATATGTATATACATGTGGAACTATTATCTTATGTAATAGGGTTGATTGGAAAACAATGTTTTTTATAACACACTCTCCTTTATTCACTTTCAAACGGGAAAAACAAAAGTATCTAGTTCAGCCACACTTCTCCACCTAGATGGTAGGTTTTATTGGTGAACTAGCTGACCCTCGGTGAACAGAGCATCTTGCGCCACACAATGAGAAAAACTGTTCTGAGCCCGTTTTACATGAATAAAAAAGAAAGAGGTACAACACTTAGCTAACTCCATAATGTCTTGCACAAAGAGACCTAGGTAGTTCGATCTAGGCTTTTGGACTTTCAGGGCTTGAATTAATTGCAAGGAATCCGAACACAATACTACGTCTTTGATCTTGAGGCGGCGTGCTTCCTTTAATCCCAACCTTGCTGCTGCTGCTTCAGCCCATAGCGGCTTCCACCCACATACTGTGACCATCTGCAAACTGCCTAGGAAAGAAGAGCCTCTGCCATCACGTATCACTACTCCCAATCCTCTCCGGCCATCCGTAGCAACAGCTGCGTCAGTATGCACATAAAAACTTCCCTGCGGTAGCGCATATATATCTTGAAGGTTATGTAGCTGACCCCTTTGCATTTGTTGTTAGATATATGGCTGTTGTAGTAACTATTTATTTAGCATGAGTTAAGCTCAATGTCAAGTACATGTGAGAAAAGTAGTTTTGTCTCTAGTGTAAATGGCAAAAAAGTTTTATCTCATATTACTCACTCTTAGAACTTTTGTGGTCATTATATGTAGGATCACATGGGACACTAGTGTCCAAGGGGTCCTAAAGGGAGGTATGTTCACCTCCTTCGTGGGTGGGGTTACCACATCACAACGCATGTACGTGCGTGTGCGCGCCACGCCGGGCCGGGCTCGGGCTCGGGGATTGTGGAGAATGTCTTCTGACTTTTTTTTCTACTAAGATACAACTAAGTAATTAATCACTCGTGTAATTAATTGGTCATTTCCTATTTGGATTTCTTAATTCTAACTTTCTTTTGCGATTTTTTCCGTAATGTGTACAAGAGTGACCGAGTGTTTGCGTTTTACTGATAATAGGAATAAGGGATGTGTGTGGCTATAAATACTCTCCGGTCATTAGGGTTAAACATACAACAAACTGTTTTCTACCGCCGTTTCACATGTGTTTTGAGAGCCCTAATCCAGAGAGTGATTGCCTTCGTTCCCGAGCCGCTTTGTGGAGTTGTTCTCCTGTGCGAAGTGTGGCTTCTCCTTCCCGTTACCAAGACGCGACTGTCAGGCAGAGGTTCCTGCGGTTGTTGTGATGCGCCTATGGTGGTGCAACGAGACGACGTCAAGCGCGAGCGAGACGTGTCTGTTCCAGGTTCGTGCCAGATCGAGTCTGGGAGAACTGTGTCTATCCGCGAGGATTGTCGAGCATTGATTTCTTTAAATATCACGTTTGTTTCTCAATGAACAATCTGATTAGAGAATCTAACTCATTTATTTTTGTTCTCCTACTTTGTTTGATCTTCGTTTCTTATTTGGATCAGCCTGAACTTGTTAATTAATTTGCATCTGCTGTTGTTGTATGTAACGTCATTAATAATATTAACAACAGTCTTAAAAAAATCATCTTTCTGTCGTTAATTAATAATGGCCGGTCAGGGTGGTTCGGGAAATAAAATTGATACCAGCAATATGCTTGAAAAAAAATTTAGGTACCAACTTTGCCCATTGGCAGAGTCTGGATGGAAATTTAGTTGAATATTGCGGGTTTTGATCAATACTTAGTAGAGACTGAACCTAAATCTGATGAAACGATTCCTGATAATGCAAATATGATTGCTAATTAGAAGAAGGGTGACCAAACGTGCCGCGGTTTGATTCTGTTTGGTTTAAATAACAAACTGTATGATTCTTACTCAAAGCTGTCAGTCACTACATCTAAGGTTTTGTGGGAATTGTTGATTAAGAATTTTAGTACTGAAAATCAATGTGTTGAAAAATATTGTGTGTCTAAATTTCTTAAGTTTCAGATGGTTGAGGGTAAGCCAGTTTCGGATCAAACACATGATCTGCAACTCCTAGTTCATGAACTCTCAGATGTCAAGATGGTATTGCCTCAGAAGTTTGTTGTTATGTCTATCACAAAAAAATTCTCTAAGTCATGGGAATCGTTTGGTATGTCTCTGAAGCATCGCAAAGGGACACACACAATAGAAGAACTAATTATGGATATTAATATACAAGAAGAACACTTAAACGAGAAAACGGTCAAGGTGCCTACTGATACAAATTCAACTGTTAATTTTACTTCTGTGAAAAACACCAAAGATAAAAAAATCTAAGAATGCACATAAACCTAAGGCAAAGATCCAAAAGAAATCGAAGAACAAACCTTGTTGGACTTGTGGACAGGTTGGCCACTGGAACAAGGATTGTCCTTCTAAGAAGGCAAAGAAAGTTGATGCATCTGCAACTGAGGAAGTTGTGGTCAACATGATGACTACATCCTTGAGCCTCAATGATGGGTACGTGTATATTAAACCTGAAATCTTTTCTATTTTTGAACCACTTTATTGGATAATGACATTGGGGCTAATGTACATGTGTGTGCTGATAAATCCCTGTTTGTATCTTACCAGGCCTCTCGAGGTCGATCCGTGACTTTGGGTGATTCCAGCTCTGCAGAAGTCAAAGGCGAAAGATGGGTGGACTTGAAGTTCCCTTTGGGGAAAGTGTTGACTCTTCACAGGGTTAGACATGTTCCAACCATTCGACGCAATATCCTTAGTGGCGTAATTTTAGTTAGGGGAGGTTATAGAGTAGACTGCAAATGTAATAAGGCTATTATTACACGCCTTCGTGATTCTTTGTTTTTTGGCAAGGGGTACTTATGTGATGTGGAGAACCTATTCAAGATTCATGTTGAACTTGTTTCAAATTCCATTTTAAATTTAAATGATTATAGTTCTGTTTGCATGAATCTTGTTTCATTTGATGTTTGACATTCACGTTTGGGACATGTTAATGCTGCCTCAATGAAGCGTATGATGAATCTGAATTTAATCCCTAAATCTGAGATTAGCAATAATAAATTTGAAATTTGTGTGCAAGCTAAATTGCTTAGGAACCCTCTTCCTACTGTGAATAAGAATTCAGAAATTTTGGATTTAGTGTATATAGATATCTGTGAATTTAATGGTGTTGTTACGAGGGATCAAAAGTGTTATTTTATAACTTTTATTGACGATGTGAGTAGATATTGTTATGTCTTTTTACTTAGAAGTAAAGATGAAGCATTGGATAAATTTAAAATTTATAAGAAAGAAGCCGAAATTCAAACTAGTAAAGTACTTAAGCGATTAAGGTCTGATAGGGGAGGAGAGTACACCTTCAACTTGTTTTTGGAATTTTTCCAATTACATGGTATAGTTCATGAGGTAACTGCTCTTTATTCACCACAATCAAATGGGATAGCTGAATGTAAAAACCGAACCTTAATAGATATGATAAATACCTTACTCCAAACATCTGGATTACCCAACTTTATGAGGGGGGAGGCTTTGAATACGGCTTGCCATATTTTGAATAGAGTTCCCCATAAACATTCAGAGAGTAGTCTATTTGAGTTGTGGAGAGAAAGGAAACCGAGCCTTAAATATCTTCAAGTGTGGGGGTGCCTTGCTAAGGTACTTGTCCCTAAACACAAAAGGAAGAAATTGGGACCAAAAATGGTTGATGACATATTCTTGGGTTATTTAGAGACAAGCTATGCTTATAGATTCCTGATTGTAAAATCAGATATCTCTAGCATTGTGGTCAATACAATTGTGGAATTACGTGATGCAACATTCTTTGAGGATGTATTTCCTATGAAAATGGGTGTGCCCAATGAAGTATCTCAAGAAGATTCATTTACCACAGGTTCCATTCCCGAGCATGTAGAAAGGATGACCAATGTGGGAGGTGACTCAGAACAAGCTATTTCTAAATCTGATGTTTCTGAAGAAATAGTTGAACCAAGGAGAAGTAAACGGCCTAGGACATCCAAGGACTTTGGAAGTGAGTTTCTCACTTACAATGTTGAGGATGATCCTGTCACTTTCAAACAAGCTATGGAATCTCCAGAAGCTAAGTTTTGGAAAGAAGTTATTAATGACGAAATCCAATTAATTCTCTTGAATGGAACTTGGGAATTGGTGGATTTGCCTCCTGGTTGTTCTGTAGTTGGTTGTAAATGGATTTTTAAGAAGAAACTTAATGCAGGCGGGACAATCAATAAGTATAAGGCTAGGTTAGTTGCTAAGGGGAACACACAAAGGGAAGGAATAGATTATTTTGATACCTATTCACTTGTTTCCCGTATGACCACAATCAGAGTGTTTATAGCATTGGCTTCCATTTATAATCTCTATATCCATCAAATGGATGTAAAGACTGCGTTCTTACACGGTGATCTTCAGGAAGAGATATATATGGAATAACCTGAGAGATTTGTGGGTCATGGGAATGAGTCCAAAGTGTGTAAACTTGTTAAGTCATTATATGTCTTGAAACAAGCCCTTAAGCAATGGCATGAGAAGTTTGATTCTGTGATATCATCGTTTGGCTTTGTTTCTAATGAATTTGATAAGTGTCTCTACTAAAAGATTGTCAAATATTGATTCATTTTGTTATGTTTATACGTTGATGATATCCCGCTTTTTAGTTCCGATATGAAAGTAGTAAATGAGACAAATTCATTCTTGTGTAGCAAGTTTGAGATGAAGGATATGGGTGTCGTTGATGTGATTTTAGGGCTTAAAATCATAAGGTATACTGATGGTATAACTCTCTCTCAATCTCACTATGTTGAGAAGATATTGGAGAGGTTTGAGTACTTATCACATAAACCTGTTAAGACTCTATATGATTCATCCAAGCCCTTGTTCAAGAATGAGACTGGGGTTCCAGTGTCTCAATTATGATACTCTCAGATTATCGTAAGTTTGTTGTATCTTATGAATTGTACACGTCCAGACATTGTGTTTACCGTGAATAAGTTAAGTAGATACACTAGTTGTCCCGACAAGACCCATTGGGAAGCTCTTGATATAGTTCTGAGGTATATCAAGGGAACTTGTTCCCTTGGGCTACATTATGGTAAACATCCTTCTACAGTTGAAGGATATAGTGATGCAAGCTGGATTGTCATGAATTCTGGGAGTAATGGTGTCTCAAGATATGTATTTCTATTGGGAGGAGGACTTGTTTCCTAGAGGTCTAAGAAACATACCATATTGTCTCGGTCCACTTTTGAAGCAGAGTTGTGTGCTTTAGATGAAACTAGATTAGAAGTTGAATGGCTATATGGACTTATGTCCAGTTTACCTATGGTAATGAAGCCGCTTCCTGTAATTTCAGTTTATTGTGATAGCACTACAACTATTACTAAGATAAAGAGTTCCAAGTACAATCAAAAACAATATAGACACATCCAAGTCAGACTCAAGTCTATAAGGGAGTTAGTGTCTAATGGGGTCGTGGTTGTGGACTATGTCGGTACCAAAGATAATACAGTTGATCCTTTCACTAAAGGTCTTACCTTAGCTTTAGTGGAAAAATCTAGGTTGGGGATGGGACTGAAAACCCTATAGATTTGCAAGCAGTAGCAACCCAACCCAAAAGAGTGGAGATCCCACAAATTGGGTTCAATGTGGTAATAACAAGTTTTCGGGTAAATTGGATGACACTATGTATTCTTGTTTGATGCTTCTTGCATCTGTGTGTCTATTTTCTTGGGAAACCTGTTAGTGTCATGACTGCAAGTTAATAAGAGAGTAGTCTCTGAATGGTGCCATGTCTTAAGATAGAATGTTAGCAGTACATCCTTGGAGACTCCAACTAAGTGATTGATGTTGTGTAGGCCGCAATAGGAGAATTGGGTTGTTCTCTGTTATTAATCAGGATATAAAATTTTGTATGCATGGCCTTAATGCATTGTTTTCTTTACTACCTTGTCTTTATTGTGTTGTTACCAACCTATACTCTTGTACCCAAGGTTCAGGTTCAAGACTTTTATTCACCTAGTTCCTACGGGGGTCACAGTTGGATAACTCAGGTAGATTCAAACCGAAAGGTATCTGTTGAAAGTACAGTATGGAGGACTGAATGGTAAAGCACACTACACATTGGACTTTATGGGGGATTGTTAGATATATGGTTGTTGTAGCAACCATTTATTTAGCATGGGTTAAGCCCAATGTAGTGTAGCAAGTACATGTGAGAAAAGTAGTTTTGTCTCTAGTGCAAATGGCAAAGAAGTTTTATCCTATATTTCTCACTCTTAGGACTTTTGTGGTCCTTATATGTAGGATCACATGGGGCACTAGTGTTCAAGGGGTCCTAGGAGGGAGGTATGCTCACCTCCTTGGTGGGTGGGGTTACCACATCACAACGCATGCACGTGTACCATGCCACGCCTCGCCTGGCCGGGCCTAGCTTGGGCTTGTGGATTGTGGATTGTAGAGAATGTCTTCCGTCTTCTGGACGGTCATTAGGGTTAAACATACAGCAAATAGTTTTTTGTCACTGTTTCACGTGTGTTTTGAAATCCCTAATCCAGAGAGTGATTGCCTTCGTTCTCGAGCCGCTTCGTGGAGTTGTTCTCCTGTGCGAAGCGCGGCTTATCCTTCCCGTTGCCAAGACGCGACTGTCAGGGGGAGGTTCTTGCGGTTGTTGTGTTGCGCGGGTGGTGGTGCAACGAGATGACGTCAAGCGTGAGCGAGACGTGTCTATTCCAGGTTTGTGCCAGATCGAGTCTGGGAGAACGGTGCATGTCTGTGAGGATTGTCGGGCACTGATTTCTTTAAATATCATGTTCGTTTCTCAACGAATGATCTGGTTTGCGAATCTAACTCGTTTATTTCTGTTCTCCTACTTTGTTTGATCTTCGTTTCTTATTTGGATCTACCTGAACTTGTTAATTAATTTACACCTTTTGTTGTTGTGTGTAATGACATTAATAATATTAACAATATGTGTTGCCTTTCCTTGGCATTGCAGTAGTCTGCAATAATAGCACGAATGTATTGCAAAATTGTTTGGGGATAGGGCGGTTCATCTTTGAAGACATTGTTATTTCTACATGTCCATATGGTCCACCAAACTGTCACCAACTCGGGCTTCTCCAGAGTCGAACAACCTTCCATCACCTCTAACATTGCTTGTTGTAGATGAAGGAGTGGGTCGAGAACATTCTTACCTACCAACCAACTAGCATCCATCACCACCTTCGCCCCCGAGAACTCACATACGAGATGTTGAATGGACTCCTCCAGAGTTGCACATATCGGACATGTACCTTCATTTATAACATGTCTATCTTGAAGTCTGCCCTTTGTAGCTAGGCTGCCCATCGCTATCCGCCAGAGGAAATGAGAAATTTTTGGAGGCCATCTTCCGATTCATATTTCGCACCATAGTCGATCTGGAACCCGCTATTCCATATCACTAAGCATATTTCGCACCATAGTCGATCTGGAACCCGCTGTTCCATATCACTAAGTGCTTTTGGCCCCAGCTTACCCAGCCAGTAGGCCAACTTCACTGTGAACACACCTGAATTGCTAGGCCACCACATGATTTCATCCGCCGCTCCCGTGATGTTGAAGGGAGTGTTTAGAATTTCTTTTGCAACCTCCTCTGGGAATATATCAGAAATGACTGTTGTTCTCCACGCCGGTGTCTCTTGTTGTATCAACTCGTTAACACAGTAACGTGTTGCTGATTTTGAGATTTAAAAAGTGCTAGATTTTCCCTCCTTCCCCATACCCAATTATCAGTCCATATATTTATTGTTCTGCCATTGCCTACTCTCTTTGTTAACCCTTCAAAAAAGAGAGGCTTTGCACTCCATAAACTCCTCCATGTGTAACTTGGTAGCAGTCCCAGCCTTGCTTGTTGGAGTGAATGATTGGGGAAATATCTTGATTTTAAGACTTTAAACACCAAGGACTCTTCCTTCGTGGACAGCCGCCATAGTTGTTTTGCTAACATGGCCTGGTTGAAAGTAGCCATATCCTGAAGCCCATTCCACCCTCCTTCTTCAGTTTGCATAGATTGGCCCAACATTTCCAGAGATCTTCCTTTCCCCTGCCTTTGAACCCCACCAAAACCGAGCCACCATAGAGTTTATTTCTTCCACCAAACCCACTAGGAGTTGGAAAACACTCATAATGTACGTGGGAATTTCTTAGACAACCGCCTTTATAAGGACTTCCTTTCCCGGATTTGACAGCAGCTTTTCTTTCCATCCATGGAGCTTCCTTGCTAGTCTCTCTTTAAAGTAGCCAAAAATCCATTTCTTTGAGCGCCCTATCGCCGTAGGAAGGCCCAAATAGGATGCATGTCTTTCCATCTCCTTCACCCCAAGAGGTGACAAAGCTCATCTTTATTTTCCTGAGGAATTCTTTTACTAAAAGCAATCTCCGTCTTGGATAGATTAACTTTTTGACCCGATGTTCTTTCATATTAGCTGATGATATCAGCTATCTTCAAGCATTCGTCTTGTGTGCCTCTATCAAAAAGAATATTGTCGTCTACAAAAAAATGTGAGATCCGTGGGCCCCCCGACAAATTCTCATACCATGGATGGTATTTGAGTTTGCCGCAATGTCAGAAGGTAAGAAAAAACATCGGCACATAAAATGAATAAGTAAGGAGAGAGAGGATCACCCTGACGCGGGCCGCGAGATGGTTGAAAGGCATTAGATCTTTCCCCATTTGTGGTGAAAGTATGAGAAACTGAGGATATACAGTCCATAATGTGTGCCTTCCAAACCGTCCCAAACCCCAACTTTTCCATCAATCACATGACTCAAAAAACTCCATTCCACCCTATCATAAGCTTTCATCATGTCAAGCTTCAAAGCTATCGGGCCTCTTTTCCCACCCTTCCCGTTCTTCATAGCATGGAAACACTCATAAGCAATAACAACACTATCTGTAATCAGCCGACCCGGGACAAAGGCACTCTGATTTTCAGAAACAATACCGTCCATAATGAATTTCAGTCTATGTGCCACTACCTTTGTAGCAATTTTATAAACAACGTTGCATAGACTGATAGGCCTAAACTCTTCCACCATTTTTTATTTTTGTACCTTAGGAATCAGGACCACCAGAGTATCATTGAAATCTTTTATAGAATGAGTGCCCTTCCACCAACCTTTGATGTAGCTTGACACGTCCTTCCCAATGATTTGCAAGTGTTGACTCTTGTGGAATAAATCTCAGCTCATGGTTCTTGCTGCAAATCGGTTTTAATTTCCTATGATTTTTGGTAATCTGTTGTTAATGGTTAATCATGGTTTATGTTTTGAGTAATCTCTCTTTGTACGGCAAAGGGTGTCACACCCAAATTCTAGAAGCCAAAGCTCTAAAGGGGCCAAAGCCCAAAAAGTACCAAAGTCCAGAGAGTCAAAACTCCAAGAATTCAATTCTACTGCTATGTTAATATTTAACAAAGTCCAACAATAATGCATTTAGGGGCGGTGACCTTCAAAGGCAGGAAAAGCTTGTAGAATAGTTTAGGGTTCACCTCCAAGAAAGATATATAGATCTCAAGAGGGATAATATATAACTCAATAAGAAAATAGAGAATCTTGTACCTCGTGTTATCCAGACTCCATAGATTTCACAATTACCAAAAATGACTCCAAGAGTGGAAAATCTACAACGTATGGTACAATTTGGTTATCATTCAGCTTGGGATCAATTAAATATTTATTAATTAGGGTTATATTTCCCATTTAGATTTATTACTAACTCATGGTATTTCCATTACCTTTCTATATAGGGTTTCTAATTGAACTGTATATATAATCAATATCATTTATTCATTTATATTTTATAGATAACAACCACATTATAACACTACTCATTTCATCATATTCCCTCACTAGTTCCTACTGCTATTAGGTGATCATATAATTAGAGTATGCATATGTCCATTATATCCATATGGTAGCTTTTACATGTGTATATCCAATTTAAGGTAGGGTCATGTATAATCATCCATTATTACATACATATCAATATTAGGGACTATAAGATTAGGGGATTAGGTGTGCATGTCATCCTCATGATTACATATTCAATTGTAAACTTTCATATTTTAGACTTTGATCAAATGTTCTACTTTCTATTATATTTCCCAATCATAACTTACAACATGACCATTCATTCAATTTATATAGTGTATCTTCCTTAGATAGATCTTTCACCAACTCTATTAAAATTGAACTAGATAATTACGTATCCAATATTCCATTAGTTCCTATTTTAATTTGAAAATGTTTCTCACACATATACATCTAGGGCTTAAATTCAAGATAAGTCTAATGTAGTTTGTAAATAACAAGTGCATTCACAAATTTTCATTTACATATATCCATACCATATTACCTATATACAAAATGAATAACATGTGTGTACAGTTTTGCTTGATATATCAAGTCATCTAAATCATTATTGCAACTAATTTATGTACCATAGACATCTCAACTTATAATTTACTCTGATATTTAATATAGAAGTATCACATTATAGAAATTTTAGATTTCTTATTTTTCCATTATGAAGACATTGATATACCGATCCATGTATATACTAATATGGTTTTGCTACACGATCATGGGTTCTAGATAAGCTCTAGGTTTATACTTCTAATCACCCTAATATTGTATGTTATTATCATTTTTTGTCACTCTATTTTTGTGGTTCTGAAATATAATAAAATAAGGGAGTATTACTCACAGCTTGTTGTGTTTGGAACTCATTCTTGCATATTGATTCACAAATCATGTTTTGTTGGTAGATGGCATGAGGAGATATACATCCTTCCTAATCCTCAAACCTCTTGCATTCTTGGTGAGGGCAGAGTAAGGGGCCAGGATATCAGTTTTAGATCCATGCATTTCAATGTGAAGGATTGAACTGTGATGACAAGACTCCTCGTAGGCAGGTGTCATTTCTGGCAATCTCGGATCTGGCTAGGCTGGAGTCAAGCATGTTTTGAGGAGGTGTTGCATCCCTAGTCAAGGATCAATCTTGGCACTGTCCAAGAGATCTGAGTGGTGATGGGGTCTCATAGAACACTGAATTTTTAGGACATTGGTGAGGTTTAAAGTGTTGGTGATGCTTGCAATGATGGCAATGTCCAAGTTTCACCAAAGTCGATCTATCTGCTGAAGGTGTTGTGATTCAGAGGGAGTGGTATGCCTTGGAGCTTGTTGGGTGGTGAAGTATATGAAATGTAGGTTGAATATCAACGATCCTCTCAAGTTGTGGTTGTGGGGGCTTTACAGTGTGAGGGGAAAAGGATGGCAGATTTGTTCTCTGGTTATTTGTTGTCATGTGTGGAAGGGTCTGAGAATGATGATGAGAATAGGGATGTGTATGCTCCTATGACTCATGATGATCGAGTGACCTGTTGTAACATGGTCGAGGTTGCAAGGAAACTGTTAGGGAGGGGTGGTGGCTTGTGTTCTACACTTGGAGCGGAGTAGGAGTTCATAGAGGTCATGATTGTAGAGAATGTGATACAACAAGGCATTGAAGGGGAAACTCTTGATCTGAGGTGGACTAGAGGGGGTTTTTGGTGGTTTCTGATCTATTACTAGTAAGGTTTGAGGTGGACGGGATGTCATCTACGGACCGGAATTATATTTCTATGTTTAAGGCCCATTAGTGCCACCTGGTCTTCTTCCTTGTGAGGAGATAGGATTTGATGGGGCTCTAGTTTATATAAGTGGAGACCTTAGATGGTTGAGGGTGGGGTAAGGCTTTTGCACCACATCGGGAGACCTAAACAAGCAGAGATGCAATTATGTCTTCCTAGTTTTACACTTCCATGGACATGGGGCACAAGGGTGAACGTGAAGTTACTTTTTTAGTCAAACAAGGGGTTTGCAAGGGTGTTGTCCTCATTGCCTTGGGTCGGGTTACGCTAAGGTTTGAATGGGGTTTCTTAGACAAGTGGTAGTGAGCATTTTCCCTGGATTAATGGAGGGGCGTCTGAAGATGTTCAATGGTTGGTTGTTGTTTCTTAGGGTAGTTGATGATAGGGAGTTCACTCCTTATGGAGGTGGATTCATGAAGGAATGGGAGAGAGAGGATCGAAACATTTGTTACATATAGCTAATAGTTGTGTAAAGGCGGTGAGAGTGTTGGGGCTAACTTGATTTTGTTGCTTGATGATGTGGTCTTAAGTCACGACTGTGTAACCGGAAGGACGTGTGACCAGGGAAGGAAGAAAGGTGTCAGTCCCCTTTTTCCACATTCTCTATCTAATTAAGTCTAATAAATTAGTGATACAACCCCTTAACCTTTGAATATTTGTAACTTTTGATTGACATCTTTAATTCCTCTAAGACTTGAACCAATAGTCAAGTTCCTAGTATAATAAATTTTAGAAATGTTAATGTCTCTAATTATTGTTATGAGATGGATACTTTTAATTATTATCATCATGCATTTGAATATAGATGCATTTTGAGCCAATAGGTATTTCATATTGATTCTAAAGCATTGATTATTAGATCACCAATATTTGTTAACGGTGAAGTAGAATCAAGATATGTAGGCCAGAGATCTTTGAATTGTATCGATTGATATTGGAATGATTCGTTAAGTAATAGTGAGGGACCTATTTGCAAATATTATTTAAAGGAAAAACAAGGCTCATTTAAGAACAAGACATTCACTTTGGTGACTAACTAGTTTCAAAATACAAAATATTTAGACCAAATAATTGATTGGGCCCTAGAATGAGGAAAAATTGCATGTTGCAATTGAATGTTAAGATAAATAAAAAAAAGTTAAACTACGAGTGGAAATTAAGAAAAAGGGATTTTTAATTTGACAAAATTATGTATAATGGCTCAAAAATAAAATTAAGTACCAAAATCCATTATGTTACAACTCTCCACCCTTTAAAGTGGATTTCATCCTCAAAATCAATTTATCCATGGTCTACTTAGGTACTATACTCCTCCCCTTAAAAGGATTCAACTAGAAACCCACATAGGAAGACCAAGTACAACTTAGTATCCTTCACTCTCTTAAACCCTAACTCTAAGTTTTAAGAATTCCATGTGAATCCTGTCTAAGGTCTTTTCATACCTTCTTGATTGCGACTTAGCTCGAGAAATTATTGACAAAAATCCATGAAATCATTTTTCCTTGTACATATAGTATTATAAAGAAAATAACTTATCTGATGGAAAAACATTTCGTTGCAAAACAAAAAATGGCCAAAATCAATGTGATGACTAAGTCATGATCACCTATGACCAACATTCATCATACTACCTACTTGACTCAATTGTTCACTTATGGTATAGGGAACAAGGATCTCGTTAACAAACTCGAACGTGGGCCTCTAGTTTCACTATTCACCTTCCAATTACTAGGTTGTTTGCATTTATGACACCTCAACTCATCTCTACCAATATGGTGATGTTTCATTTTAACAAATTGGTGAGTCATACGAGTTTGTGAAAATTAACTCCACCTTAGTTACTATTTCTATTTAACTAGATAAGGCTAGCAAGATTAAGGTTGGTTCAAAACTATTTGACTATGTTCTAGGTATGCTAGTTTTTAAGCCTAACTTACATGATATGTGCATGAGTGTTGACTATTTATGGCTCTAATACCATGTCTTATAGAGTCGATCTTTATGATCAAATATTTACAAAATGTATCAAAAGTATAAACAATCTTTATTACAATCATGCTTTTACATAAGAGTCCTGGAAGCTTTTAAACATAAGATTATAATATTTAAAATAAGAGTTGATTCCTATCTAGTCTTCAACAAAGGAAAAGGCTCATGGATGTCTCTTCTAGTCCATCTTTGTATCACCTACCATGAGTTCTCAGAGGAACAAAACCACATATGGACCCCATGAAGGGAAATATGGGTCAGCTAGGTTGGTACTGCATCCAATCAATGAGGAATATGGGTCATCTAGGTTGGTACTGCATCCAATCATTGAGCTATTATAAAGTAGGTGCAAAATATGATTTAGATATGAGATCAATGTTAGGAAAGGAATATTTGGTGGACTTAATTCAGAAAAATGAGAGTAACAAGTATCAATTTTTCACTATTCAAAATTCAAAAAAGAAAATCCACAAGGCTAACAATTATGCAAAATTATCCAAGTTCAAAGTATCAAAATATGAAGAATATTTCCAATGATCAATTTGAATAACAAGATTGAGCACTGTCATAATTTATCTATCTGTGACTACAATCTCATGTGTTCAATGATCTATGAAATAATGACACGGTAGCCTGCTATTTCAACCAGCATATAAGGGGACCACTAATCCATTACAATCTATACACGGGGCGGTGAGACATACCCAACCTCTAGGAGCCAAAGCTCTGAAGGGGCCAAAGCCCAAAAGGACCAAAGTCCATGGACTCAAAACTCCAGGAATTTAATTCCAGTGCAATCTTAATATTTAACAAAATCCAACAATAATGAATTTGGGGGTGGTGACCTTCAAAGGTAGGAAAGGCTTGTAAATAGTATAGGGTTCACCACCAAACAATATATATATATCTCAAGAGGGATAAGAAACAACTCAATAAGAAAATAGAGAATCTAGTACCTCATTTTATCAAAGACTCCATAAATTGCACAATCACCAAAATTGACTCCAAGAGTGGAAAATCTACAAAGTATGGTACAATTTGGTTATCATTTGGCTTGGAATCAATTAATCCTTTATTAGTTAGGGTTATATTTTCCATTTACATGGTCTTTCCATTACCTTTCTATCTAAGGCTTCTAATTGAATTGTGTATATATGATAAATATCATTTATTCATTTATATTACCTATAGATAACAACGAAATTGTATCACTACTCATTTCATCATATTCTCTCTCTAGTTTCCTACTGTTATTAGGTGAACATATAAATAGAGTATGCATATATCCATTATATCCATATGGTAGCTTTTACATGTGTATATCCGATTTAAGATATAAGATTAGGGGATTAGGTGTGCATGTTATCCTCATGGTTACATATTCAATTTTCAACTTTCATTTTTGGACTTTGATGTAATGTTCTACTTTCTATTATATTTCCCAATCATAACTTCCATTGTGACCATTCATTCAATTTATATAGTGTATCTTCCTCAGGCATTTCTTTCACTTGCTATATTCAAAGTGAAATGGATAATTATATATACAATATTTCATCAATTCCTATGTTAATTCAAAAATGTTTCTAACATATATACGCCTAGGGCTTGAATTCAAGATAAGGCTAATGTAGTTCATGAATAACAAGTGAATTCCCAAATTTTCATTTACATATATTCATACACTATTACTTATATAAAAAAAGACTAACATGGTGTGTATAGTTGTGTTTGATATATCAAGTGATCTAAATCATTATTGCAACTAAATTATGTACCTTAGACATATAAACTTATCATTTACTCTTATATTTAATATAGAAGTAACATATTGTAGAAATTGTGGATTTCTTGTTTTTCCATTATGAGGACATTCACATATCGATCCATGTATATACTAATATGGTTTGGCTACACAATCATGGGTTCTACATAAGTTCTAGGTTAATACTTCTAATCACCCTAATATAGTATCATTATTATCATTTGTTTTTGTCACTAAGTTTCTATAGTTCTAAAATATAAGAAAATAAGGGAACATTACTTACAGCTCATTGTGTTTGGAACTAATTCTTGCATATTGATTCACAAATCGTGTTCTAGTGGTATATGACATGAGGAGATCTCCACACTTCCTAATTCTCAAACATAATGCATTCTTGGTGAGGACAGATTAAGGGGCTAGATCAGTTTTAGATCCATGATTTTCAGTATGAAGGATTGAACTCCAATGACAAGACTCCTCGATGGAAGGTGTCATTTATGGTGATCTCAGATCTGACTAGGATGGAGTCAAGCAGGTTTCAAGGAGGTGTTGCATCCCCAATCAAGGATCAATCTTGACAACGTCTAAGGGATCTGGTTATGGGGTCACGTAAAACACTGAATTTTTAGGACATTGATGAGGCTTGAAGCATTGGTGATGATTGCAATCATGGCGATGTCTGAGTTTCAAAACTATTGATCGCCAGAGTCAATCTATTTGCTAAAGGTACTATGACTCGTAGGGAGTTGTACATTGTAGAACTTGTTGGGAGGTGAAGTATATGAAATGCAGGTTGTAGATTGGCAAACCTCTCAAGTTGGGATCGTGGGGCTTTAGAGTGTGAGGGGCATAGGGAAACATATTTGTTCTCTAGTTATTGATTGTCATGCGTGAAAAGGTCTAAGAATGATGATCAGAACAAGGATGTGGATGCTCGTGTGACTCATGATGATTGAGTGACATGTTGTAACTATGGAATCAGAGGGCTCTAGAGGGGGGTGAATAGAGCTTTAAAACTTGCACAAAAATAGTTAGACCTTCAATTTACTTCAATTAGGCATAATTGCAAATAGTCAATTTGATGGAAATGTAAACATGCATATCAAGGATGAGAGAAAATGAAGCAACCAATTGAACAAGTTATTTAGAGTGGTTCCACTCTCCAAACTACGAGAGAGTCAGTCCAGTACCTGGAGAGGTCAAGATTTAGGATTTCTTAACCATGACTACTCTTTATATTCACTTATAAGAGTTACAACATTTGACCTTCCTTTTTCAGGACAAGCATACCCAGCTTCCCTTTAAATCCAAGGGAGCCAACAACCTTATAAACAAGTTCTTACCTATCCAAGACCTAGTCTTCTACCTCACCAAGTTCTTACCCACTCTTGCAAGTAGTTGGATGCCTTCACCAAGGAGATCCCCTTCTTGCACCGAGTCTTTTGCCTTGAAGTATTTACCCACTCATCTCCTTGAATATTCTACCTTGTCCTCCTCCTTCATTAGAAGAAGCTTGAATTACCTTATTCTACATCTAAAGAAGCATGTACCTCCTCCTTCACTTGGAGAAGCCTTCATCAATGTGATCTTGAAGAAAGGGATTGGGAATGAGAAGGTTTGATAGCTTTATAAGTGTACAATGAGGTAGCTCTCTCACACATATCCTATCTCACGCATATGGATGAAATGAAGTGTAATAAAGAGAGAGAAAAGGACTCAATTGGACTAAAAGCACTCAACTATGGCAAGGACCTTGAATAGCATGAATGAGAAACCTTGGAATGAACTCTAAGAGGTCATATTTATAGATAGGGGTGTCCACTAGAGTGTGGGAACACTTATGAATGTTTTGTAGATGTTTGGAGGGTTGTAGTGGATATGATTTCGAGTTTTGCAACAATCTAATGGTTAGAATCACTTTTTCTGTATTTTCTTACAGTGTATTAGGTCGAGTTTCAATGAAGATAACTTGACCGATCACACTATGTGAAAAAGATAATTTAAACCATTGGTCGAGTTTGTCCTGATGTAAACTCAATCGAACTACTTAAATTAGTTTTGGTAAGAGAGGTTGTTGGTCGAGTTCTATGAATGTAAAACTCGGTCGATCGAAGTCATTTTCAAAATCCATTAAGGGTCGGTCGAGTTTGTAACTCGATCGATGAACAGTCTGTAATGAATTTTACAAAATGGCATTTAAGTGATCAAACATTCAAATTAAGTGTCCTTGGTTTTTCACATCTTATTTACAAGTCATATCATCAATACAAATGATTACAAAAATTATCTAAGGTGATTTGGAGTGTTTTCCAAAAACTTGCATTTGCATTGCTTTTGACTTGAACTAAAACAAGCTAGGGCTTGATCAATTCGATCATTTTCATGTACCTAATGCTTGAATTCAATCTTAAACAAACATATTAGATACATATGAATTGAATGGTTAAGTCATTATCAAAATATAGGCAATGTGTGTGTCTCTCTCTCTCTTTGAGTGTGTGTGTGTCTATATATATATATATATATATATATATATATATATATATATATATATATATATATATATATATATATATATATATATATATATATATATATATATATATATATATATATATATAACTTAGGTCAACATTCTCCCCTTTTTTGAGAATGACAAAACAATTCTCAACATATTGAAAAGGATATGAAATTACACCTTTACCGTTGAGAAAGGATGTGAGAGTTAAAAACCTGTATCTTCTTAATTGCAAGGGGATACATGAATAACAATGTGAATTGATCCCCATTAATTCATTCTTACCTAAGACTGCATGGTTAGTCTTTCCACAAATAACCATAGCACATATACATATAATATGGTCCTCTAGCAAGTCACATGATATGTAGATAATTGACAAGAAAAAGGATCATATTGGTGTTAAAGCAATATGGTTGGGAGCACTTCTCCCCGCTTTGTCATCGCAAAAAGGCAAGGAGGTAGAAGAGCTACAAGCACAGGTCTTCTCTACAAGCACAATCTAAAGCAATCAACCACATATAGCACACATCAAATAGAGACGAAGCATAGAGAAACAAGAAATCTAATGTCATAATCAAAATATGGGATAATATACCACAACCTCATAAGATATAGTCAAACAAAGAGTTATGGTACTTAGGATTAAGATTACAACACTTAAGCATGTTCTCACAGAACAAACCACAAACCAATGATAAAAAAAACAAGATGATAAAATAGTATGCCTCGGATACAATGCCCAAATGTCTTAGTACAAAATAGTCTAAAAATATAGATATGATCAACACCTAACAACTAGAGAAATAAAACATGTAAGCTATATATATGCTATCTATGTCAACTAGGTCATCATCAGAATCATCATCGTCAGCCTTGGGCTCGTAGTCCTCGTCACCATCTGAAGGTGCAATAGAGACAACAACATCACCTTCATCTCTAGAGGAACCAACAAAGCCATTAATAGAACCATCCTCAGAGCCATCATCCTCGGTTCCCTCATCATCAGCAGCAGCATCCTCAATATCATGGTCAAGAATCTCCTCATCCGAAGGAGGATCCAAAACCACGATTGGGCCATCTGGCTTTTTGCTCAGCCCAAGACATACCAAGTATGACACCTTGTCACGCTAAACGAGATTACTCAAAACACAAAACATAATCAACTACTAATTAATCACATAGTCAAAATTGTGGGATAATTAAAACCAATTCCAACAATGTAAATAAACTCTAGAACATTTACAAAAGGTCCATCATTCCATTCTCATATACTGTAACAAGTATTTACATATGGGTCCAAAGACCTCAGTCAAATCCTGCATACAAAAGATATTTCACATGTACATGCCATATATTTACAAACATTGGCACACTACCAAAATCTCGTGTCGATACAAGTATATCATCTAGAAAACACATCACATACCCAGACTTGAGAGTACAGGGACGACACTAGGACTCTACTACTAACATCTACAACTAACCAACCTTCTGAATCTATTGATCACCAGGTTGGTTCTCTTCCACAGCACGACTTCGACCTCGTTGCCCGCGACCACCTAAAAAATGTGGTGACCCACAGGTGAGACCCAGTCCCAGCGAGAGATATAACTCTCTCCAACATATATTGATTATAACATATTAATTAATAATAAATACATTGAGCGGTTAGGGTATTAAATAAGCAATATGAATAGATTGAACAGTTTAAGCATACTAAGCAGTTAAGCAAATAAGTTGTAACATCAAGTAGAATTGCACAATTTTCATAAGTTTGCATCATGTAAGAATTATGTAGTGTAAAGACAAGACAAGGGTTAATCAACCAATTTGATACGTATTAAACCCTAGAAATTATACTACACAGCTGGTATCACTTCTTTTATTACATTGTCCTGAGGGATTTGAGAAATACCACTCAAATCCCAACTGACCGCTACTAAGTTGAAATCAGTGCCATACAAGATCTAGGAAGAGCCAGACTCCTAAGATCTTCTCCGCCCCCAGTCAGTACGGGTCTGCCACAACAACACATAAGGTCAAGCTGCTAACAGCCTAGTCCGTCCTTGGTATAGGTCATGATACTAGTGAAAGGAGGTGGGTATGCATACCTTACCATCCGAGGTACAACCACAGTTATCCTCCAATCTCATCATATATATATATATATATATATATATATATATAATCACCGAGACGACCACAACTATTCTTAAATTGAGGGCTAGGTATGACCATTGTCTTTTTTTTGGTTGGTCAAAAAAACGTGTTACTATAATACCAAAAACTTTGGGCACTAAGTACCCCTTTACATCATAAAGAGCTAAAAAAGCTCGACCAAAGATCATATACCCCACATAGGGGGTATTCACTAGATCTATAGATAACAAGGACAAAGATGACCTATCTAACTAACAAAACTAGAGCCAAGTATTCCTACCAAGAGAATGATTTATTACAACCTGTAGATACATGCATTCAGCCCACCCACAAAGAGTAACTACAGATTACAGCATGACATCCACCAGGTTACCCTACTTGGAAAAAGTAACACTAGATTCTGACCTTCTTAGATCACCAGGACATCAGAAACATCTGTATGAAAACACAGAACCATCACATTCTACCACCAGAGAACTGTGAGGCTAAGAAGTTCGAATCAATCCTTTCATTCTTGACATTGTACCAACTATCTAATAGAAGTACCCACAATGTGTGGTGCTATGCCAACAATTAGAGAATTCATCGATCTTCCGAACCAAGAAACCACTATGTTGTTATCCTATAATGGAAATAGAATAGCAACTTCCTCTTACACAGAGGCAGCTCGTCGAACACCTTAGGGGTTTTCCTACTCACAGCAAAGGAGGAGCAAACAGGATGAAGAATTTGTTGCCAGAACAGTTGTTGTCATTAGCAGCGGGTAACCGCATATCAACTGACTAGGGCCCCTTGTTGTTGTCCTATAATGGAACAAGCTCTGAGGCTCCTGTTTGCACATGAGCACCTAGTCAAACACCGAGGAATCGGCAGGGGAGAAGCACAAACTACCCCTTACTCCCCTGCACCATGTGATGCCATCACCCAGGCGAATCTGACATCGAAGAAGTATCATCCATCCAAGGTGTCACCCAGAGGAGGGCAACGCTCAAATCTAGCCACCACAGCAGAGCGAGAGACTGAGCCTCATCACCAGACCACAAACTAACCCCAGGTCAAGGACCCAAGGCCACACGGAACCCCACAGTAAGAAAGAGTAGTTGTCGTGGCAGAGAAGGCGACGGGTGCAGCCATTGGAGCCACGAAATGACCAAGGACCGAGGGGTCCTCGAGCACAATAGCACCAAAGGGTTGGGAACCCACAGCCAACAAGGTGGACAGAGCCGCCGAGGAAGCTCACCCACTACGCATAACCTTTAAGGGCTGGCGGTGAGGCAGACCGCTCGAGCATCCACGGGGTTTCCCAGGAAAGTCGCAACACCAACCAGACCCCAGGCGAAGTAGACACAGGTGCCAAGCATCCCAATCACCAGAAACTAGTGGCAAGACCGGCGACTCCACTTGACCAACCCATCACGCCAGAGTCAAGCCCCCACGGAAGTGAATGAGCTAGTAAGGGCCCAGATGGGGAAGCGTGCCACCAAAAAGGTTGAACGTCACCGCGGGAGGGACCCCAGGTGCTCCCCCAAATGTCGTGAGGACCCAAGGAGCAAGCAGAGCCACAGAGGGGAAGGGGGTGGCCTTAGAGAGCACGAGCAGCACTCAGCAGGCCAAGAAGCCACACAGGCTCCAAGAGCAGGCTCAACACCGCCCGACCCGCGCCACCAACCGGTCGAAAGATGGCTAGCCACCAGCAGAGACACCAGGGGAAGCGGAGAGGCATGAAGGTGGAGAAGAGGGTGGGAAGGGGAAGAGGGGAGGGAGAACGGGGTGGAGAAAGGTCAAGGGGAGGGCACGCCCGAAGGAACTGGTGCCCCTCCCCCCAGTGGGGGAAACCCTTGAGAGAAGTCTCTTGTTCTAGAGAGAGAGAAGCAAGTCTCTGAAAATGATTCTAGTTTAGTTAGTCATGAAGATTGAGTGGTATGACCATTGTCATCCTCCCTAACACTTGAATTCAGGATGACAAGCACCCCGCATACTCATCAGTATGCGCTCCAAGTATCCCTTAGGAATACTCGTTTCACTATCTAGCAATTTCTGACACTCATATAGATCTATGATACATGGAACTACATGATTAGAGTTTCACTTAATTAGTTATGCCAATTGGATGAATTAAGGATAAATCATACAAATGGACATTCAAACCCTAATTCTTTTCTAACAAGAGTATATGTATAACAACTTCAAAAGATATAAAACATTTTACATATAAATATTAATCACATTACCACATGCTATCATTCATTGCAAATTAATGGACCACACTTATCATCATACTTTTACAAGATACCAATATCTTATCACAAGTTCTAGGGTTTTAACCCTTATTGGAACATGAAGAGGATTTCACCTCAATCATGGCTTCAAACATGCCCAAAGGTCATTAAGACCATCACATTATTCATAATAAGATTATCATCACCATTCCATGCCTTAAACAAGGCTCAAACGATCATTAGCACATATGTATCCATAGATATTAAAAAGGTAAGGCAATATGATATTCAAACAGTACTACATTGTGGTTTCAAAATAAGAAGAGTGTAATTCATTATAACATTAATCATTCAATAGGTATGATTATAACCAATCAACATCATATAATTACATTATGGTTAGGTATAACAAGCTAAATCACATGGGAGATACGCATCCACTTATTATAGTGATTTATCAAATATAACTATATGATGGCAAAGGTAAGACTAAAAATTAATGGTATTGGACCATCGAATTATCATCACTAGGACCCACATATAATACCATGTGATTTATTCTAATTTATTGGATGTGGAAGCATCCAATATTATTCATTGGATTAGGTTCATTGTTCAAGATTATCAATTGAAGTACAGATCTAACCATTAGATCAATTGAACCAAGGAACCATTAGTTTAAGGTTTAGTCAAATCCACAATTACATTCTTAACTCATCATATATGATGATGACCTGATCCACCATTAATTGTGATCATTAGGTCGCCATTGGTTGTTAGATCAGTAATACATTCAATTAACACCATCAAATATTAAGCTAATGTCATCATCGATTGATAACATCATTAGAATACTTAGTAGATGATAATTATCTCATTGAACCAAAATCTGAGCTAAGGGGGTGACCATAGGTTGTCGCCATAAATTTGACACCCTTGATCATGAACATCAGTTGCCAAGATAGCAACATCATTGGCTATTGAATGGTATGACCATCAGTGGTGTGATAGGGAAGGAAATAGCTTGAAAATCCTAAATTGAACCATCAACTATTTTGTGTTTAGGACCATAGGTTGATGTTATCAACCTGTCCCAGATCATGTTACACCTTAGAAAGGTCAGACACATGTTTACAAGTTCATATAGAACTGGAACAAAATAGGGAACACCACAAAAATTCGTAATTCTAAACAAGCATGGTTTCTTTATGCTTAGATCATCACATTAAAGCATAAACATGAACTAACAAGCTTCTAGTAAGTAATATAAGTGAATAATGTTATATAACTCGCCCCTATCGAGTAGGTCAGATCCCAAACAGCAAGAATCTCGAGAAAATAAGGCAAGAAATCCCTAGATTCAGATATGAACTTGGCCAAATAGGCACTTCTCTCCACAAAGAAGCAGAACACTAGAAAAAGAAACAAGAAGGATAGATTTTTGAATTCTAGGGCCACTTTCACCATGGAACAGTAGGTTTCCAACCTGGAGAGATATAGGAGGAAGAAGAGAACAGAAATAAATAGAGTAAATAAGGTAATACTTACACTTTTAGGTCAAGATCAATGGGAGGAAGCTTTTTAGACCCAAAAAGGAAATCAATTGCAACCCTAGAATTTTTTCCAAGAAGATCCCCACTTTCTTCTTCCTTGGGCATAAAAATTTGCAGCAGCATAGAGGGAGAACGAAGGTCAAAGAAGGAGGGAAGTGGTGTAGAGAAAATGTCTCATTTTGGTGTTTGGGGATAAGTATATGACACTTTAAGATAAAGATAAAGAAAAAGTTGAAGTTCTAGTATCTATCCAAGTGTCCATGGCCTTAAATTATTAAGAATATACAAGCACACACACAAGCAACTCTACCACTATATTTATAGACCTGCTTAGCTTTCCTTTGTCGAATTTCCCAGACATTCACATAATTCATTAGTTGATAGCTACTAAAAGTAGCTCATCCATGAAGGGGTAAACCCTAAAATACCCTTGATGAAAACACCTTCAAACCATGGCTCAACTAGGAGCCCCATGGGTCAAAATACTCAATAATGATACTATAACATCTAAGTAACATAATGTATGTCACAAATTGAAAAGAAAACCCTTCAATTGGGTAAATTTCATAAAAGTCCAAAATGTACATAAAATTGCATAACTTGCTCAAACAGTGCCCAAATTGGACCAAATTTGAAACTTAAGCTTGTTTATGATTTAAAATCATATCACAAAGTTATATTAGGGTTATAGTCATTAAATTATGGTAATTAAGCTTATTCAACTCATTAAGAAAGTTTAGGGGACTTACACCAAGAGCATGTAAAGCATTTGCTTACTCAAAGGAGGGAGCAGAGGTCCCCAGACTAGCAAGCAAGGTGGCAGTAGGGACAGAGGAGGAAGGAAACCAGGGATAGAGCCAAGTCCACCATTAGTAGCATGTGTGGCAGCGGAAGTAGCAGGCAGTGGGGCTGGGTAGAAGTGATTGTATTCATAAGAGGCATAATCACTGCTCGGGTATGGCTAGTAGGAGGGGTAGGGACGGTTGTAGTACATGTTCATGGTAGAAATGATCTAGCATAGGTCTTGGTGGAGGTGATCCTGAATCTGAAGGTTGTACACCTATAGGTGCATCATGTAACCCATGAGGGCTTCATTTGACACTGAGAAAGATGTGCAGTCAGGTCGAGGTGGTGGTGGTTGTTGTAAGGACCCTGACCCACATTTTAGGCTAACCCTATTTACTTTGCTTAAGCATGTTACTTAGCTCCTTGCTCTAATCATCTAAGATGTAATTAGGGCATGTTGGAGGTTTGTGTTCCTTGTTTGAGCTTGTTGCTTGATGCTTGTGTTTTGTGGAGAGGTTTGGTGCAGACTTGCGATTCACCCAGAATAGGGGTTGATGTGCAAGTTCACCACCTATAGAGTGTTCCTTCTCTCTTGGCATCATCTAAAGGAGAGAGGAAGTGTTGTATGCCTTGTTTTGGTCTTGGTTGAGTGGTGACATCCTTATTGATGTTTTAGGCACATGTTTGAGGTGTGCTTTGCTCGTAAGAGTGTTGTCTCAGGTTTGAGAGCCTTGGTGAAACCCTATATCGATTTTTGGTTGCCTTGAGGAGGCTTGATATCGGTTGAGGGTGTATTGAGGAACATCCTATCAATTTGGTGGCATCTTGAGGATCGTCATATCAGGTTGTGGTGACTCTAGAGGAATGCCATATCGATTTGTGACCTAGGGTTTCATCTGTATCAGTTTGTGAAGGGGATGGATGAGTGTATCGACCTTGACCTTCCTTAGTGACCAAGTGGGTGAGACATAGATCCTATCACCTTGTTGCATGGTGTTACATGTGTCCTTTCTTCTTGAACATGTGTCTTCTATGGTTCTAAGGTGGTGACACCTTCCCCTTGCTCTCTCTCTCTCATCAAACATGTATATATACCCCTCTCTTCCCATGCAAGAGAACCCTTTTAGTATTTCTTGTTTTCTCTCCTTGGTGGCTGACCTTGAGCTTGAAGAGCACTCTTCCTTGGATCTTTGTGGGCGATCTAAAAGCTTGGGGTGCTCTCTTTCATCTTCTTCCTTGGTAAGCCATGGTTTTCTAGCTTTCTTTCTCTCCTTATTTCTTCTTTTCAACCATGGACCTTGGTATCTTCTTTCCTCTCTTTTGCTCTCTCATAACCTCGGTTCTATCTTCCTTCTTGGAGGTGTTGTGCTTAGAGGATCTTCTCCCTCTACCTTGAGTTTGTGAACTTGAAGCTTGACCTTGGAGCTTAGAGCTTGGTGGTTGTTCTTGAGGCGGGTTATATAACTCTAAACCCTCTTTGTTATTATCACCTTTCTACTTGTTACCATGCTAGTTGTCCTTAGATCTTTATTTCTTACTTGTTAGTAGCTATTCTCGGTAGCCTTATGTTCTATTTTTTAGAATAGAACCTTGCTAAGTTTTTGCCATGAGATGCACCTTTCTTTTGCCTTGTTAGTGCCATCATCTTGAGGTGGAAGATGACTAAACTGATAAGATGTGCTAAACTAAAATGACATGCTAAACTGATAGGATATGCTAAATGGACATGCAATCCAACATGCAAACCGATATGCTTCTTGTTAAATCGATATACCTACCATGATGGGGTTTTTTATGATCTAGTGATGACTAGTAAGGAAGAGTGTTGAATATCCATTCTTTTGATTGAGTATGGAAGCCGACATGGGTAACCCTAATCTGATACACATGCAAGATGATACACCCTTACCCGATACACCTAGAGTTGAAGAGGGAAACATCTCCCTTGAGGTTCAACCGATAAAACCAAACCCTAATGGCCGTTATCCTATGAAGATCTATGTAGTCGATACCCAAAGGGGCACATAGGCCAATACCCTAGTTGATGGGTAGGCCAATACCCTAGTTGAAGGTGAGGATGATACCCTAATGGATGGTGAGGTCTATAGCTTATGAGATGGTATGACTGATACTCTTTCTCATGCACCTCTAGACTGATATCCTTTGTTGTGCCCTAGACGACACCCTCTCATTGAGGTGTTGATCTTGATACAAAGTGATGATAAACTGATACTCATCCTTGAGTTGGTAGGTCGATACCCTCCCTAGGTTGGTTGCCTGATATCTAGGGCTAATCGATACCCTAACCCTAACGGATACCCTATTTGATGTGTAGTGATGCATTTTTTTTATGCTAAGGTCACATGGCGTGAGGTGATACTCTATGGTGATGGTTGAGACATACCATGTTGATGTTAGTGTCTCATATTGATGGTGTGGTATCCTATGGAGTAGTTGTATGCATGATGTGAGGGTTATGTTTCTATATCTCATAATAAAATTTTGTAATGACAATGAGAAACATGCTTTTATGTCTCATAAAACATCTCATACTGATGAGGAAAGTGATAACCTAAGGGTGGATAATGATCCAACCTTGTAAACCCTAATAAGGAGAAGTGAGACCCTAATTGTTATGAAGTAAATTGTATGATGTGAATTTATAGCATGACTTCTATGAGATGATGATGCTTTGCTTTATTGTTATCAGCTTCTAACCATGCATGTGATATTGATTGATGTACATAGCCAGGTATGAGCTATAGTGGTTATGATGTGATGGACATTGGTCCTTGTGATGGGCATTGGTCCTTGTGATGGACATTGGTCCTGGTGATGGACATGTCATCCTTGTGATGGGCATTGGTCTTGGTGATGGACATGTGGTCCTTGTGATAGACATTGGTCCTTGTGATGGACATTGGTCCTTGTGATGGACATTGGTCCTTGAGATGGACATATGGTGAATAGTAAGCATAAAGATACATGATGTGATGAGTTCAGGCTTAATGTGATTTAATATATTCTGGTGATGAGTCATGCCTTGTTTATGTAGATCTTATTTAGAGGTTATACATTGTAACTTGATTGATGCTTAAAATTTTAAATTGATCTAATTAATCAAGTGAAATCTAATAGTGTAGTTGCCTTGTGCCATAGATCCATTCCAGAATCAACTTTATTGTTGGATGGTGAAACGAGTTTAACTTAGAGTGCATATTTTTGAATATGCGGGGTACAAATCAGGTAATTCCTTGTATCCTTAAATACATGATGTTTGAGATGGCCATGCATGAGCCGATCTTGTTGTGATATGGATGGCTATGAGTGAGCCACTCCTTTTGTTAAAACAGTCATGTGTGAGCCTGTTACTATAGCGTTGTACTTGTACCGAGGTGGGCTAGTTATGATTATATATGTGGATGGCCATACATGAGCAAATCCCTAATCTTGACTATATGTCATTGTTGTAGTTGACTAATATGTCTCTACAGTGTTTTCTCTTGTGATGACCAAGAGGTGTGGTGAGGTCGTGGATTCTGAATCTTCCATTAGACCTTGTATGGCACCGATTTTGACTTATCAAGTGCTCGGTTGGATTTGGGTGGTACGACTTAAATCCTCAGGGAATAATGAAACACATAATCAGCCGTGTAGTATAATTGTATAGGATCAAATACGAAAACATTGGTTGAGGCCTTGCTTGATCTTTATACAATGTTGTTGATAGAAAATATACATGTTCTTTGTATTTCTTTTAAATTATTAATATGTTTCACAATGCAACAGTAATTGCCCTTCCTATTAATAATCATTACCTGCTCCATCTTAGTTGTTTTTATACTACTACTTTGTTTATCATATATGTGATAATAATAGAGTTGGTGGTGAGTTATGTCTCCCGTTGAGATTTAGAATCTCACCCTGTGGTTTCCCACACCCTTTTTAAGGTGGATGAGCATGAAGAGGTAGAGATAATGCAGAGGAGGTTGAGAAGCATCCAGAGGAGTAATAGCTGATAAAGTTGGAGGTGTAGTTGGATGTCTTTTTTTGATAGATTCCTAGAGTCATTCCTATACACTCGAGTCTTTGGGAGCATTCTGTAGATGTTTTGCGGACGTGCTATCTTTACATGCCTTTTGTATATCAGATATGGTGGAATCATGCATATATGTTCTGGAGCAGTGCTTTCGTTACAGGTTGACAGCATGCCTTGTGAATGCTTTGAGGCATGAAAGGACTCATGTGTAAAGGTTCTTTCTATATGGTTGTTTTATGAAAAAGGTTTTAATTTTTAGTGTTTTATTCTAATAAGTTTGTTAATCCTTCTTCCACGGTTTTGTTTTGACTAATCTGATTTTGTGTGGTGTGGGGCATCACAGTGGTAGTGGAGATGGAGGGGCTTGGGTGGAGGTGGAGGTGGAGGCTCCAGGTGTGGTAGAGGAGTTAGGAAGAAAGGTCTTCTTGATGGTGGTTTCATTGACGTGAACTCCTTTCCTACTAGATTTATAGTAAAGATCATGGAAAAGAGATTTTTTAGTAGAAAAATCAAAAAGACCACAAATCAAGATAGGGTAGAGGGGTGGGTACCATAGGTGTTCTTCCCAGAGTCAAAACAGGTCATGTGGTGTAGAATGCATCATGACCATTTGACTCCAACATTCTTCAAAAGACAGTACATGATCAAAAGTCAAGAGTCCAAGTTAATAGAAACTAAGGAAATTGACTCAAAAAATAATAATTTAATTAGTAGCTCCATTGCAAAGTTCAGGCCTAACCATTAGTGTAGAAGCTATAGGAATGACAGAACCTATGATTGCATAAGATTCTATTGAAAATGAATTCTACAATTTCCATTTGGTTTTTCTTTGGATGGACATTGTAGTTAACAACTAATGTGATCAGACAGTTTTTGAGATCTAGGGAAGAGGATGGCAGGGTGGACTTCTTCCTATAGGATACTTGAGGCTTCTTAAAAAACTTGTGAATATTAGGGAAATTAAGTTCAAAGTGTTTGTAGAAAGCCTCAGAGTCAAGAAGGTCAAAATAGTCAGGGTAGTCCTTCCTCCATGTGTCGGTGACCTTAGTACCATTTAAAAATATATTCAAAGGATCTTATAAGATGGTAAATTTGGTCCAGACAATCATGGAAGTGAGAATTACCTAGCTATTGGGTGGTGGCCAATTGTGTCGTAGTTCCATTGAATATTGGCATAAAACTCATGGACTGCCTTGGTGCTATTATAGAATTGTAAAGCACCGGCGTTCTACACAAAATACGTGTAGGTTATGGGAAGAAAAAAACTCCACAACCTCCATGATAACCTTCTCATGGTGATATGAGGCTCAAACAAAGCTTAAAAGGGGATAGGGTTCTTAGGAAGGAGCTCCTTATAATGATTTAAAGCTTTGTAGGATACAAAGAAGGTGCCAACAAAGGATAGGAGACGAGGATTAGATGAAGACAAATTTGCTCCACCTGGGGCAACTCTCTTCCTATGATTGGAAGACATGGGAACATATTGAGAAGAAAAACCAACCAAAAGAGAGAGAGATCCTCACCAACAGTTTGTCTAACCACCTACATGTGTGTGGGAAGAGGTAAGGAAGGTTGAGAGAGGCAAGGGAGAGGTTGTGCGAACCTAGGGTTGGAGGTCAAGGGAGTTGGGAGTCAGGATCAATCAACTTTTCTCTAGTTGAGAGGGAGAAATGTCGGTCGAAACCCTTTTTAAGTTTGGTAGAGATCGGACATCGGTCAAGTTCTGAGATTTAGAAACTTTACCAATCAACATTTTTCATATGACCTCATCCAAGGGATCGGTCGAGTTTGGAATTTGACTGACCGGGTCCCTATCCAAAAACTTGAAATTTTAATTCCTAGTCTCTAGGGTGCTAATTAAATTTATTTCTTTATCCAATTATGCATTTTAGACATATTGAGACACATATCACCCATCATAGGGTACTATTTTGCGATAAATCAATCATTTGCAAAAAATACCCAAAACAAGTTAAACAAGGCAAGAAATAAGACAATTACAGCAAATAGCAAGCAAGAGATTATCAATTTAAAGCAAGAAACATATAGGTAAGAGAACAACTAACTAGAAGGCATGTCAATATCATCAAGAGCAGTTTAAGTAGTTTTAATCTAATAAAAGCAAATTTCTCTCTAGCTAGAGGTTTAGTGAAAAGGTATAGAAGTTGATTCTCCGTATCCACATGTGTGCTATAAATATCTTTCTTGGCAATGTAGTCACAAAGAAAGCGATGACAGACCTTTATATATTTAGCTCTACTATGCAATATAGGATTGTAAGAGAAGTTAATTGCACTAGTATTATCGTAATAGATAGAAGAAGCATCAAAATGAATGTTAAAGTCTTAGAGCATTTTCTTAATCCATAGGACTTGGGAAAAAATACTCCCAGCTACAATTTATTGAAAGTTGAAAGAGCCACAATGCTTTGTTTCTTAGAGAACCAAGAAACTAGGCAAGGTCCTAAGAAGAAGCAAGTGCCACTTGTGCACTTTCTATCAATCACACAATCTGCATAGTCAGCATCACTATAAGCAGTAAGAGTAAAGTCCCTTGACTTGGGATACCATAGGCCAAAATTTTTGGTTTTGGCTAGATACCTCAAAATCCTCTTAACATCTATAAGATGTGATTTCCTATAACTTTATTGAAAGCAACATAAGACAACACTAAACATTATATCATGTCTAGAGGTAATTAAATAAAGTAAACTTCCAATCATACTTCTATATAGCTTCTCATCTACCTTTTCTACTTCTTCATCTCTGTCAACCTTGGTGGTGTTTGGCATGGGGGTGTCCATCTTCTTGGTGTTCTCCATCCCAAAGAGCTTAAGTAGTTCACTGGTGTACTTGCCTTGGTTGATGAAGTTCCCATTTTTCATTTGCTTGATTTGAAAGCCAAAGAAGAAAGTAAGGTCCCCCATCATGCTCATCTCGAACTCACTCTGCATAAGAGAACTAAACTCCTTGTAAATATCAAGATCAACCCCGCCAAAAATAATATCATCAACATAAATCTAAATGATTAAGCAATTACTAGAAATGTGTTTTAGAAACAAGGTAGAATCGACTTTGCCCATGATATAGCCATTGTCTAGCAAAAAGTTCTTTATTTTGTCATACCAAGCTCAAGGTGCTTGTTTGAGACAATAGAGAGCTTTTTGTAACAAATAAACATGGTTAGGCAAGTTATCATGTTCAAATCCTGGAGGTTGAGCAATGCATACTTTCTCCTCAATTGTACCATTCAAAAATGCACTTTTAATATCCATTTGATAAAGAAGAAAATTCTTGTGACTAGCAAAAGCAAGCAACATTCTAATTAACTCAAGTCTAGGTACACGTACATATGTTTCATCAAAATCTATACCTTCTTGATGATTGTAGTCTTGAAAAACTAACCTTGATTTGTTTCTTACCACTTTTCTACTTTCATCAAACTTGTTGCGCTAGACCCACTTGGTGCCAATGATCTTTCTATCACTTAGTCTTGGCACAAGAGTTCACACTCAATTATTCTCAAATTGTTCCAATTCTTCTTGCATGTATAGGATCCATTCATCATCATTGAGGCTTCTTTGACATCTTTAGGCTCATGCTAAGAGATGAAGGCACTTTCTACTTGTTCTTTGTTTTAGGCATCCCGTATCTTCGCCCTTTCAAAAGGATTGCTTATGGTGAGCTCTTTATATGATTCTTTGCAAAGCGGGGGGTTGGATACTTCTTTTCTTCTTTTTTCTCTTCTTCATCATCTAACACCTCCTTTCCTTTTTCACCAATGATGAGTTCTTTCAAGTGAGGGATCACCTCATATGCAATATCATCATCAACAACATTCTTGGAAATAGAGGGGTTAGTCTCAACAAATCTAACATTTATAGATTCTTCTACTTGTCACAATTCAATATTAAATACTCTATAATCCTTGCTCGTAGTGCTATAGCCAAGAAAGAAAGCCTTGTAGGACTTTGGGTCAAACTTTTCGAGGGAATCCTTGGTGTTCAAAACAAAACAAGGACAACCAAAAACATGAAAGAAATCCATGGAAGGCTTTCGACTACGCCATAGCTCATAGGGGGTTTTCTTCAAAGAAGGATGAGTAAAAACCTAGTTTTACACAAACATGAAGTACTAGCGGCTTTAGCCCAAAACTTCTTTAGAGTGTCATACCCTAAAAGCATGGTCCTAGACATTTCCTGTAGTGACCTATTCTTTCTCTCTACAACCCCATTTTGTTGAGGCATTTGAGGTGAAGAAATGTTATGTGCATACCCAGATTCCTCACAAAACTGTTCAATCAAATCATTTTCAAACTCTCCCCTATGATCACTACAGATAGAAACAATCTGGAAAGAAGCTTTCTTTTCAACTCATTTACAAAGAGTTGAGGAAAACACCCAGAGTATCACTTTTTGAAACAAGAAAGAATGTCCAAACATATAGTTAAAAATCATCAACAATCACAAGACAATACTTACTACCGCAAAGCAATTACATATGCACTGGTCCAAATAGATAAATGTGAAGAAGATCAAGAACTCTTTTGGTGCTAAGGACTCCTTTAGATTTGAAGGAGGACTTGGTTTGCTTTCCTTGGGTACAAGGTTAGCATTCCTCATCCTTTTCAAAATACAATTTAGGAAGTCCCTTCACCAAATCCTTTTTTTCTCAACTTCTTCATTTGATGCATATTTACATGACCAAGCCTACGGTGCCATAAAGAAATATCATTTGAATTGGAAACAAGACATCTACCAACAATAGGCTTAATAGAGTCAAGAAAAATAATGTAAAGATTACCATTTCTAGTTCCCTTATATATGACATTGTAGGAGAGGGAATCTAGAAGCAAGCGTTCTAAATAAGTAAACAGAACAAGATAACCATAATCGCAAAGTTGACTATCACTTCTTAAATTGTGATGTAGGCCATCCACAAGAAGTACATTCTTGATGCAAAGTGAATCACCTACATCACTCTCACCTATCACCTTACCCTTGTTGTTATCCCCAAATGTCATTGATCCTCCTTTGTTCTTAGTGAATTGATTGAAATGGCTGGTTTCACTCATCATATGTTTTGAACGGCCACTATCAACAATCCATTTGCCTTTAACCTACATGAAAGGAAGATACTCGGTGCCCAATTTAAACATTCGGATATGGGGTTAGCTTGGGGACCCACTTCATCTTTGGGTTTGTCCCCTTCTCCCTGTAAGGATAATAAGTAGAATAGTGGTCATCACTCTTACAATGAGAACACACCATAGGTTTATTAGAGTCGGAAGACTCTCCATGGAATATTGGAGGTCCCTTGCTCTTCTTCTTACCTTTGCCTTTGCTTTTTGAAGCACCCGCATATCCTGAACCACTCGCACCACTATGTTTGGTGGAGTGATCTAAAACTTCATTGAATGACTTCTTCCCTTTGAGGAAAGTTTGCAAAGTTGCTCTCAACTTGTGACTATCATTGATAAGAGTGAAAATGGTAGAAGACAAACAATCATTATCATCATTAGCATGCAGCAGTTTGGCCTCTAAGCAGAGGCCTTTAGTCATATAAGAATCTTTTTCCAAAGAAATAGAAGCAACTTCATTGCTAGGCAAAATAGGTCTAGAAGATAGGTCACTAATTTGAGAAAGGAACATAGCATTTTTAGTTCTAAGCAATATAAGCTCGTCAAGATAGATTCTATTTTCATCCTTGGTATCATCACAAGCAAGCTTAATATTATCATTTTCAGTTCTAAGTAAAGCAAGTTCATCTACTAGGGCTTGGTTCTCTTCCTTAAGACTATTGATGTTCTTAAGGTAGACACCATTCTAAATTTCAACTCCATTGTATTGGATCTCAAGATCAAGAAACTTCCCTTGCAAGGAATCAAGGCTATCAAGATGCAATTTTTTATTTTGATCAAGAATATCAATTTTAGCATATAAATCATCAATGATCTTACCCAACTTCTTCTTAGACTTACATTCAGAGTAAGAATAGTGGGTAGCATTAAGCATATTAATAAGAGTTTCTTTGGATAACTCATGCAATCTTACCTCACTTACCTCACCAACGTATTCACTTGTGGAGTCCATGAGTGCAAGATAGCATTCTCCTTCATCAAAGCTTAAGCCACTAGAGGAGGATTCCTCCCAAGCTACATGAGTTGCATCCTTGCTCCTTTTCTCCTTGTTTGTGACACCCTTTTGTCACACAAATAAATATTATTAAAAACCAAACATGGAATTAACACTAAGCAAGTGGATTACTGAAAAACACAGGAAATTAAAACCAATTTCATAACCATGCATCAAGCTTAACTCATCAGGTCTGAAGCCATAAACTGGAGCCACTTGTATTTCATTCATATTAAAAGTTGTTACATGATATAGTTTGTTGGTTGTCTAGCTTCAACATGTTACATGTGATAACATGTTCACATACACAGATCACATTTGAACCGTCATCATATATGTCAAAAAACTCAAACCGATGTACAATGTCTATAAAACACCCCCAAGAACTTGAGTGTACAGGGATGATACATATGACTCTATTACTAGACACTAGCTACATAACCATGATCCAATAGCTACAACACCTCAGTTGTCTTTCTTAGAAACACGAGCTCTATCCTAGCATGCACGTCCACCTAAAAGATGTGGAAACCCATGGAGTGAGATCAGACGTCCCAGTGAGAGTTATAACTCTCCACTAGCATCTATTAAAAGAACAAAAAGCTAACATAGGAGATTATACTATTAACAGATAAGTAGATTCAACTAATTGATATAAGCAGAGCAATTAATATTCTAAAAAGTAATATGAAGAACATGTATAATAGTTGACGTCTCTTACCATCTTATAATTCAAGTCATCAGTAAAAAGATAAGGCAAAGTCTCAACCAATGTGAGACTTAAGTCACCCTAAGCACATATACTACATGGTTGTATTACATCTTTTATTATGGCCCAAGGATTTGAGTCGTACCACCCATATCCAAGTGCCCCCTACAAAGGGCAACCAACGGTTCCATATAAGGTCTATGGAAGAGCCGAAATCCACAACCTCTCCACCACCTCTTGGTCAGCACAAAAGTAACATTGACATATAGTCAACTGAAGGATCGACTCATGCATGGTCATCCATAAAAACACCCTAGCCTACCTTGGTATAGGTCTGGATACTAGTGAACTGAGATACGACCCGCAATGACACTATTGCCATGGTATGGCTCGTAACCAATCATGTGAAGTCTCATAAGCACATACTGAATCACATCACTGAGGCATGACTGCAATCATCCTCTATTTGCTTGATATTAGGGTACCAAGTTGTCCCCACATACTCAACAATATGGGCTCCAAGTTTCCCATAGGAGTTACTCATTTCACCACCCAATACTCAGGCTAACACTGGAATGGATCTATGGCACATGGCAACTACATGATTAAGGTATCACTATATTAGTTATTCCAATTGGGTGAATTAAGGATTCATCATACAAGTGGACATACAAAACCTTAATTCATTCTAGAAAGCATAAATATTTTGCAACTTTAGAAGATATAAAACATAATAGGTGTGACCTTGTCACATCATCTCAAGGCATCACTATCTCATTGCCTTAAATAAGGCTATCAACATCACCACATATTAACAGTTGCACCTCAGGCTAATCATCATGGTTACAACACTGGGGATAATAACCCCTTATCACATCACTGGAGGATATCACCTCTCACTAGGCATCAAGCCTTCACTAGGTCATGAGACCAATCACATCATTTGTGCATATCAACATCACATAATGCCTAACATGCACAAGGTGCATGATCACCTCCCTGTATTACATATAGATTACCATAGCATTCATAAAACTATGACATTCATTTCACCTAAAAGGTTAGGGGCTCATAATAAGAGAGAGAGAGAGAGAGAGAGAGAGAATATCATATATCCTTATGTCTCATCATGATCTCAACATGCCTCATAATATACATAACTTTACCATAGCCTGCACAAGCCATGGGATGCATTCAACCTGTAGGGTTTGAATTACACAGGTAGGAGAGAGAAAGTGTTATCATGTACCATACATTTGAAGAAAGCTCAATAAACATAGCCTACCCTAAAAATGGGGTTAGGGTTCACACATATATCTGATCAGGGTTTCATTGCATGTTTAATCACCATACCCTAGTTAGGTTATCTCCCTATTTCTTGGAACTGATTTGGGTTGAACATCATTACCCGTTCATGATTAGGTTGTTAATCAACATCACTAGGTGTTAATTTCATTCATATGTATGCATGTACCCATCCCACTATATTGCACATAGGTAACAGCCCTCCATGCATCATATATGTTTATCAACCACCCATCATATATGTATTACGACCAACCATCACCTACATGTCTCGACCACTCTCATGTAACGTGTCTCAACTTCACACACCACAAGGAATCTCAACCGTGACACACCTCTATCTAGGTAGCGACTGTGACACACCTCTACCTAGGTCACGACTGTGACACACCATGTCTAGGTGTCACGACTATGACACACCACGTCTAGGTGTCACAACCAAGTGTTGCAGTCAGGCGTTACAGTCATAGCTTAACAAAGCGTAATGACCAGCATCCATGATAGAACGTTACATCCACTCTCAACATGGCGTCTCCAGCACCAACTAGCATAGCTTCTCGCCCACAACACAACATGGCATCATGATCAGGAAAAAAGCAATATCATTCCCGCGATAGAGAGCAACATTACGCTCGTGACAAACACAACATCATGGTCAAAACAAACAAGGTGTTTCCACCAGAAGCAAAATGGACCATCACAACTGAAACAAGGCCATCCATCACAACCAAAACAACTCAACAATTTTGACCTCATAACGCACATGGGTGCACATCTGTATCAAACCAAAATAATAATAGGACCCACAGTATTGACCAAAATAAGACCAAACAGCAAAAACACCCCAAATCACCAAGATCAAAACTCAAGGATCCTTGAACATCAAACCCTAAAACCAATGTCATGGAAATCATCTAGCAAAGTCATTTAGGAGAGAGAATACCAAACCATAACCCATGACGAAAACATCCAAGCCACTAAGGAAAACATAAGTGTTGAACTTAAACCATGATCATAAAACCAAATCTTATGATGCATGTACTAAGATCTCCTCAATCGACAAATAATCAAACGGTTACATGAATATAGGGTTTAAGAAAAAAGGTAATATACATGAGAATACTTCAAAGTCTTGAACCCAAAATTCATGATAACATCATATATCTCATTAACACCATGCTTAGAGATTAAAATAGAATATTTTCATCAATGGAAGACCATCATATCCAAGGAGAAAACGTCATACAAAACTATCACCAAAAACCCTAAATCTCGTGCTATAGAACCACCATAGAAGAACCTTATGCAAAAAAGGTGAACCCACGTTTAATCCATCCAAAATAGAACCTAAACTCCATATTTCATCATGGGACACAAATACCATGCATGTGACAAAACCAAAATCAAGATATAGGAGGTAAACCACTACTGCACACCCATCTCCAAGATTGGTGACCTAACTCAGGGTTTTAGATTCCAAGCATATAAAGCATGATAAACAACACCACTTAGGTTCTAGATCATGATATCATACATTAGCATGTTAAGAGAACATTTTAGAGTGAGAAATAGAAACATGCAAATAAGATTAAAAGTGGTAATAATATAGTAGAGTAGAAAGTTATAAAACTTGCTTTAAAAAGCTCAACACCAAGGTTCCAAACTCCAAGATCAAGGGCTCCAAGCACATGATCCAAAGGTTGAGGAAGCTCCACCAAAAGGTCCACTCTCACCCATAAGATCACCTTAAGAAGGAGAAGACACCAAGGTCAAAGATCATCCAAGAAAAAAGAGCCAAAAAGCTCTAGGCTGGGCCAAAAGAGAAAGGGAGAAAGAGAGAAAAAACCCTCCTCACACTTGGGTCTACCTTGTTAGAACATGGTATATGACCCTTGTGATGAGGAGTTTCTCTCCCAAAATGACCACCATGGAGGAGCCATGGTCTAGGTCTGAGAAAAGAGTAGAAGATGGGGTAGAAGTTCCAAGGAAATGCCATCAAAGAAAGGGGAACACTTACCAAGGCTAACAATGAGCAAGGATCAATACATGCAAGTGATCTGATCACCAAAGCTCCAAGGATCATCCCTTCTTTGATACACCAATATCCATGGACGAGATAAAGAGAGGGAGGAACAAGGAGGGCCGAAATTTTCACTTGAAAGAAGAGAAGAGGGTTTATATACTTGAGGAGGAGGGAAGTAGGGTGGAGATGAGGTGTGAACACCTAAAGGCACCAAAGAGACACATGTCCACCCAAGGAACGCACATGCAACTGCTAAAAACACACATTCATGAGGTGGTGGTACAACCTATGTTGTATATTGACCTCTTAGGGTCCCCAACATCTAGGTCACAGTCGAGACACTCAAGGATGGTAGAGACAAACACCACACCAGTCTCTTGGTCGAGACACAAGATCCCTCAACAAACTAGGTTGAGACACCACACAAAAAGACAAACTATCTCAACCCAAACACAACCAAGATCATCTAGGTCACGAACACTTACCCAAGGAAAGTGTCTCGGTCAAGACACATCCAAAGCACACCTAGGTTGCGACACTCCAACATGTGCGCCATGATCAACCTCAAGCGATCCCTAGAAAATCATAGCATGCACTATATGTTGCCACCTCATCAACTACAGTCCATACAAGGTGCCACTATGCATGATTCTCTCTCTCATGATGCCAAATCACTAAGGGCACACTCTACATGTGACAAATTGCAAGATCACCCTCAAATTGGGTAAATTGCAATTTGATCCAAAATAAGCATATAAAGCACAAAACATCATCCAAACAAGCTCAAGATGGATACTTAAGTTCTCCACAAGCTCTATAAGCATATCAAGGGATTAGGTTAAGCTTATAAGTATTTAAATAATCCAAAACAAATAGGGTTAGCCTAAAACACATGACAGGGGTCCTACATTCTTATCCTTCCTCCTATACTTGCCTTCCTTTTGATAGTCATTCTTCTTCATGTGGCTGCTCTTGTGGTGGATCTTCTTGGCCTTTGGGAATCATTCTTGTAGTTCCCCTTTTATCCACATTCATAGCATATTGTATTTTAGGATGAGAAAGACCTTCCCTCGAAGTGCTTTCCCTCAGAGTACTTTGCTTCATGATCACTAGGGCCATCATATTCACTTGGGGAGGGTGGAGAAGACCGACAAGCAAGATGTTGTTGGAGAATCATTGCCTCCACTTGAGATTTCAAGGCATTATCTTTCATCTTCTTTGATTCCTTATCCAATTTCTTGTGATCTTCTTCTTTATTATCTAGCCTTGGGTCATGGGCTTGAAGATTTCCAATGAGCTCCTCGGTGGCTAAGTCTCCAAGGCTTCTAACTTCTTCAATTGAAGTCACAGTGGGCTCCCTTCTCTTGGGAAGGGACCTTAATATCTTGGAGTTGATTGTCCCTCTATCTAAGGTGTGGCCCAAGGCTGCAAGTCTATTGATTATGGTGTTAAGACTTGAGTACATATCAAACACTCTTTCCTTCTTGCCCATCTTGAAGTTTTCAAGATGTCCATTGAGCATGTAGATCTTGGATTCCTTGACTTGTTGTGTGCCTTCCTAAGTGATGAATAATTTGTTCCAAATCTCATGGGTTGTGTCCTAAGATGAGATCCATATGAACTTAGAGGGAGTGAGGGTACCATAGATAATGCTTATCTCCTTGACATTGAGTTGTGCCTTCTTGAGTGTAGCTTCATCCCAAGTAGCTACATCACCCGTTGACTCCTTCTATGGAAGAATCACCACTTTCCACATGTCGTAGTTCATCCCTTAAAGGAAGAACTACATCCTTCATTTCTAATAGAGGAAATTGACATCGTCTAAGACTGGGGGTCTCATGGAGAAGCTCCCCTCTAGGTTGAGGGACCCAAGTAAGTTGTCACCCATATTCTCGTCTCGTAGGAGATGTGTCAAAGAAGTTTGTGGCTCTGATACCACTTGTTGGATCAAAGGGATCTATAAGGGGGGTGAATAGAGCTTCAAAACTTTCACAAAAATAGTTAGACCTTCCATTTACTTCAACTAAACATAATTGCAAATAGTCAATTTGATGGCAATCTAAACATGCCTAGCAAGGATGAGAGAAATTGAAGCAACCAATTGAATAAGTTGTTTTAGAGTGGTTCCACTCTCCAAACTAGGAGAGAGTCAATCCACTATCTTGAGAGGTCAAGCTCTAGGATTTATCAACCATGTCTACTCTTTATATTCACTTATAAGAGTTACAACATATGACCACCCTTTTCTAGGACAAGGATACCCAGCTTCCCTTTAAGGCCAAGAGAGACAACAACCTTGCAAACAAGGTCTTACCTATCCAAGTGCTAGTCTTATACCTCACTAAGGTCTTACGCACTCTTGCAAGCAGCAAGATGCCTTCACTAAGGAGATCCCCTTCTTACACTGAGTCCTTTGCCTTAAAGGATTTACCCACTCAACTCCTTGGATCTTAGACCTTGTCCTCATCCTTCACTCGGAGAAGCTTGAAGCACCTTCTTCTACAGCTCGAAGAAGCATGCACCTCCTCCTTCACTTGGAGAAGCTTTGATCAACATGATCTTGAAGAAAGGGATTGGGAAGGAGAAGCTTTGAGAGCTTTACAAGTGTACAATGAGATAGCTCTCTTACACAAACCATATCTCATTCATATGGACAAAATGAAGTGTAATTAGGAGAGAGAGGGGGGATCAAGTTGACTAAAAGTACTCAACTATAGGAAGGACCTTGAATAGCATGAATGAGCAACCTTAGAATGAACTCCAAGAGGTCTTATTTATAGCTTAGGGTGTCCACTAGAGTATGGGAACACTTATGAACATTTTCTAGTAGTTTGGAGGGTTGTAACAGATATAGTTTCGAGTTTTGGAACACTCCAATAGTTAGAATCACTTTTTCTACATTTTTCATACAGTGCATTTGATCGAGTTTCAATAAAGATAACTTGAATGATCACGCTATGCGACAAAGTTAATTTAAACCATTGGTCGAGTATGTCCTAATGGAAACTCGACCAATCCACTTAAATCAATTTTGGGCAGAGAGGTCGTCGATTGAGTTTTGTGGATGTACGACTCAAGCGATCGACGTCATCCTTAAAATTTGTTAAGGATCAGTCGAGTTTGTAACTCAACCAATGAACATCATGTAATGTATTTTACAAAATGACATTTAAGTGATCAAACGTTTGAATTAAGTGTCCCTAATTTTTTCTCATCTAGTTACAAGTCATATCATCAATAGACATGATTACAAAAATTATCTAAGGTGACTTAGAGTGTTTTCCAAAAATGCGCATTTGCATTCTTTTGACTTGAACTATAACAGGCTAGGGATTGATCAATTAGATCCTTTTCATGTACCTAATGCCTGAAATCAATCTTCAACAAACATATTAGATACATATGAATGGAATGGTTAAGTCATTATCAAAATATGGGCAATGTATAACACTTATGTCAATAGTAACACGGTTGAGGTTGCAAGGAAATTGTTAGGGCAGGGTGGTGGCGTGTGCTCTACACTAGGAGCAAGAGTTTGTAGAGGTCATGGTTGTACAGAATGTGACACAGTAAGGCTTCGGAGGGGAAACTAGTGATGTGAGGCAGACTACGGGGGGTCTTAGGTGGGTTTTGATCTGCTGGTGGTAAGGATTGAGGTGGACGGGATGTCATCTATGTACCTTCAAGCCCATTAGAGTTGTCTGATATTCTTCCTTGTGAGGAGATAGTATTCGATGGGGCTCTGGTTTATAGAAGTGGAGACTGAAGATGATCAAGGGTGAGGGAAGGCTTTTGCACCACGACATGGGACCTGAACTAGCGGAGATGCAGTTATGTCTTCCTGGTCTTGCACTTCCATGGACGTGGGGTGAAAGGGCGAACGTGAAGTTACTTTTATAGTCAGATGAGGGTTTTGTGGGGGTGCTTCCTAAGTTGCCTTGGGTCAGGTTACCCTGAGGTTTGAATGAGGTTTCTTAGATGAGTGGTGGCGAGCGTTTTCCCTAGATTAATGGAGGGGCATTTGAAGATGTTCAACAATTGGTTGTCATTTATTAGGGTAGTTGATGAAAGGGACTTCAATCCTTATGTAGGTGGCAACATGGAGGAACGAGAGAGAGAGAGAGAGAGAGGACTGAGACCTTTATTACATCTAGCTGGTAGTTGAGTAAAGGTGATGGAGAGTTTTGGGGCTAACTTGATTTTTTGTCAGACGATGCAGTTCCAAATAAGGGCTACGTAACCAACATGATGTGAGACCAGGGAAGGAAGGAAGGCATCGATCTCCCTTTTTTGCATTATCTACCTAATTAAGTCTAATAAGTTAGTGATACAACCCCTTAACCTTTGAATATTTGTAACTTCTAAGTAACATCTTTAATTCCTCTAAGAATTGAACCACTTGTCAAATTCCTAGTATACTAAATTTTAGAAATGTTAATGCTTCTAATTATTGATATGATGGCTACTTTTAATTATTATCATCACACATTTGAATATAGATACATTTTGAGCCAATAGGTATTTCATATTGATTCCAAAGCCATTGATTCTTAGATTGTCGTTATTTGTTAATTGTGAAGTAGAATTAAGATATGTAAACCCAAGATCTTTGAATTGTATCGATTGATATTGTAATGATCCATTAAGTAATACTGAGGGACCTATTTGCATATATTATTTAAAGGAAAAACAAGCCTCATTTAAGAATAAGACATCCACTTAAGTGACTAACTAGTTTCAAAATACAACAATATTTGGACCAAATAATTGATTGGGCCCTAGAATGAGAAAAAACTGCATATATGTACTCGAATTTTAAGATAAATCAAAGAAGTGAAAATATGAGTGGAAATTAAGAGAAACAAATTTTCAATTTGACAACATTATGTATAATAGCTCAAAAATAAAATTTAGTACCAAAATCCAGTATGTTACAACTCTCCACCCCTTAAAGTTGATTTCATTCTTGAAATTAGTTTATCCATGGTCTACTTAGGTACTATACTCCAACCCTTAAAAGGATTCAACTCGAAATCCACATATCCAAACAAACTACAACTCAGTATCATTCACTCTCTTAAACAGTAAATCTAGGTTTTAAGGATTCCATGTGACTCTCCTATAAGGTTTTTCTCGTACCTTCTTGATTGTGACTTAGCTCAAGAAATTATTAACAAAACACCATGAAATCATTTTTTTCTTATACATATAGTATTATAAAGAAAATAATTGTTTCCAATGTAAAAACATTTCAATGCAAAACTAAAAATGGCCAAAACAAGTGATGACTAAGTCACAATCACCTATGACTAACATTTACCATACTACCTACTTGACTCAATTGTTTAGTTATGGTATAGGGAATAAGGATATCATTCTTAAACCATACTACCTACTTGACTACAATGTCATGTGTTCAATCATCTATGAAATAATTACACGGTAGTTTGCTATTTCAACCATTATACTAGGGGATCACTAATCCATGATGACATGTGCACAGGGCGGCAGGACGTAACCCACCTCTAGGAGCCAAAGCTCTGAAGCGGCCAAAGCCCAAAAAGGACCAAAGTCCATGGAGTCAAAACTCTAAGAATTCAATTCTAGTGCTATCTTAATATTTAACTAAATCCAACAATAATGAATTTTGGGGTGGTGACTTTCAAAGGCAGGAAAGGCTTGCAGAATTGTTTAGTGTTTACCACCAAACAAGATATATAGAGCTCAAGAGGGATAAGAAATAACTCAATAAGAAAATAGATAATCTAGTACCTCATTTTATCTAAGACTCCATAGATTGCACAATCACAAAAAATGACTCTAAGAGTGGAAAATCTACAAAGTATGGTACCATTTGGTTATTATTTGGCTTGGAATGAATTAATCCTTTATTAATTAGGGTTATCGTTTCCACTTAGGGCTATTACTAATTCATGGTCTTTCCATTACCAATCTATCTAGGGTTTCTAATTGAATTGTATATATAATCAATATCATCTATTCATTAATAATATCTATATATAACAACCACATTATATCACTACACATTTTATCACATTCCCTTTCTACTTTTGAACTGTCATTAGGCAATCATATAATTAGAGTGTGTGTATGTCCATTATGGTAGCTTTTACATGTGTATGTCCAATTTAAGGTATAAGATTAGGGGATTAGGTGTGCATGTCATCTTCATGATTACATATTCAATTGTCAACTTTCGTATTATGGACTTTGATCTAATGTTCTACTTTCTATTATATTTCCCAATCATAACTTCCATCACGACCATTCATTCAATTTATTACTCACAACTCGTTGTGTTTGGAATTCAATCTTGCATATTGATTCACCAATTATGTTCTGATGGTATATGACATGAGGATATCTGCATGCTTGCTAATCCTCAAACCTCTTGCATTCTTGGTGAGGGTGGAGTAAGGGGCAGAAGATCAGTTTTAGATTCATGCTTTTCAATGTGAAGGATTGAACTCCAATGACAAGGCGGCTAAATGGTAGGTGTCATTTCTGGTGATCTTGGATCTGACTAGGTTGGAGTCGAGTAGGTTTTGAGGAGGTGTTTCATCCCCATTCAAGGATCACTCTTGGTATCGTCCAAGAGATCTAAGTGGTGATGGGGTCACACAAAACACTCAATTTTCAGGACATTGGCAAGGCTTGAAGCCTTGGTGATGCTTGCAATGTTGGTGATGTTTGAGTTTTAGAACTACTAATTGCCAAAGTTGATCTATCTATTGAAGGTATCGTGACTCAAAGGGAAAGGTACGATATGGAGCTTGTTGGGTGGTGAAGTATATGAACTGCAGGTCACAGATCGACAATCCTCTCAAGTTGGGGTCGTGGGGCTTTAGAGTGTGAGGGGTAGAGGGTGGCAGATTTGATCTCTGCTTATTGGTTTCCATGTGTGGAAGGGTCTAAGAATGATGATGAGAATAGGGATGTGGATGCTCACACGACTCATGATGATTGAGTGACCTACTGTAACATGGTTGAGGTTGCAAGGAAACTGTTAGGGTGGGGTGGTGGCGTGTGTTCTACACTCAGAGTAGGAGTTTGCAGAGATCATGGTTGTAGAGAGTGTGACATAACAATGTGTCATAGGGGAAACTAGTGATGTAAGGCAGACTAGAGGGGGTCTATGGTGGTTTCTGGTCTGTAGTTGGTGAGGTTTGAGGTGGATGGGATGTCATCTACATAACTTCAGGCCCATTAGTGCCACATGTTCTTCTTCCTTATGAGGAGCTAAGATTCAATGGGGCTCTGGTTTATGGAAGTAAAGACCTAAGATGGTCGAGGGTGGGGGAAGGCTTTTACACCACGACGGGGGGCCTGAACTAGCAAAGATGTAGTTATGTCTTCCTGGTCTTGCACTTCCATGGACGTGGGGCGCAAGGGAAAACCTGAAGTTACTTTTATAGTTAGATGAGGAGTTTGCGGGGGCATCATCCTCATTGCCTTGGGTCATGTTACCCTAAGGTTTGAATGGGGTTTCTTGTACGAGTGGTAGCGAGAATTTTCCTTGGATTAATGGACGGGTGTATGAAGATGTTTAGCAAATGGTTGCAGTTTATTAGGATAGTTGATGACATGGACTTCAACCCTTAAGGTAATAAGTCTAAATGGGTTAGGCGGTTATTACTTTATGCCAAGGTGACAAGGAGTTCACCTTGGGGGAGGGGGTCATGACCTAGTGAAGGTCGGCGTCCAAGAGAAAAGGGCTTGGAGATAGGGGTTTCCAGAGTAGGGAGGATGCTAGATAGTTTTCGGCTTTTGTGCAAAGTGGGGAAGGTGAATGAGTGGTTTCTCCTCGTTGGGATACATGAGCACAAATGGTGGAGGCAACTAAGCATGTTCTGACAGCCAAAGAGTACTGTAACAAAATGAAGGAAGACTCAGAATCAACACTGTAATGGAAGGGCAACAAAAATCGCATTTCACGGAAGCGGTGGGAGTCTGCTATCACACCAACCTCGTGTAAGGAGATGAAGTTGTGCCATTTCTTAGGATAGTCGATGACAGGGAGTTCAATCCTTATGGAAATCAGTCTAAATAGCAATCGGTCTAAATGGGTCATTACATTTGATAGGGAGTTCAATCCTTATGGCATGTACAACTGCCCTTTTCTTAGGGTAGTTGATGATAGAGAGTTCAATTCTTATGCAGGTGGATTCATGGAGGAACCAGAGAGAGAGAGAGAGAGAGGACCGAGACCTTCTCTACTTCTAGTTAGTAGTTGAGTAAAGGTAATGCAGAGTGATGGGGTTAACTTGATTTTGTTGCTAGATGATGTGGTCCCAAATTAGGGTTACATAACTGGCAGGACGTGAGACTAGGGATGGAAGGAACGTGCTGGTCTCCCTTTTACACATTATCTACCTTATTAACTCTAATAAGTTAGTGATACAACCCCTTAACCCTTGAATATTTGCATTTCTAAATGAAATCTTTAATTCCTCTAAGACTTGAACCACTAGTCCAATTCTTAGATACTAAACTTTGGAAATGTTAATGTTTCTAATTATTGTTATGAGATGGCTACTTTTAATATTATCATCATGCATTTGATTATAGATAAATTTTGAGCCAAAAAGGTATTTCATATTGGTTCCAAAACCATTGATTCTTAGATCGTTGGTATTTGTTAATTGTGAGGTAGAATCAAGATATGTAGGCCTCAGATATTTGAATTGTATCGATTGATATTGGAATGATCCATTAAGTAATAATTAGGGACCTATTTGAAAATATTATTTAAAGGAAAAAGGCTCATTTATGAACAAGAGATTTACTTTGGTGACTAACTGGTTTCAAAATACACAATATCTGGACCAAATAATTGACTGGGCCCTAGAATGAAAAACAATTGCATGTTGGTACTAGAATTTTAAGATAAACTAAAGAAGTGAAAATATGAGTGGAAATTAAGAAAAGGGGATTTTTGATTTGATATTATTATGCATAATAGCTCAAAAATAAAATTTAGTACCAAATACAGTATGTTACAACTCTCCACCCCTTAAAGTGAATTACATCCTTGAAATTAGTTTATCAACAATCTACTTAGATACTATACTCCACCCCTTAAAAGGATTCAACTAGAAATCCACATAGACAAACCAACCACAACTTAGTATCCTTCACTCTCTTAAACCCTAATTCTAGGTTTTAAGGATTCCATATGGCTCTACTCAAAGACTTTTCTCATACCTTCTTGATTGTGACTTAGCTCAAGAAATTATTGATAAAACTCCATGAATCATTTTTCCTTATACATATAGTATTATAAAGAAAATACCTTTTTTTCGATGGAAAAACATTTTGATGAAAAACTGAAAATGGACAACATCAATTCTATGATTGACTCACAATCACCTATGATCAACATTCACCATACTACCTACTAGACTCAATTGTTCAATTATGGTATAGGGAATAAGGATGTCATTCACAAACTCAAACTTGGGCCTCCAATTTCACTGTTCACCTTCCAATTACTAGGTTGTTCGCATTTTATGACACTCCAACTCATCTCTACTAATATGGTGATGTTTTATCTACACTAATTGGTGAATTATATGAGTTTGTGAAAATTAACTCCATCTATGTCGTTATTTCTATTTAACTAGACAAGGCTAGCAAGATTAGGGTTGGTTCTAAACTATTTGACTAAGTTCAAGATTTTCTAGCTTTTAACCCTAACTTCCATGATACATGCATGAGTGCCCACTGTTTGTGGCTGTGATACCATGTTGTAAAAACTCGATATTTACGATCAAATATTTACAAAATGTATCAAAACTTGAAACAATCTTCATTACAATCACATTTTTACATACGAGTCGTGAAAGCTTTTAAACATAAGATTACAAGGTTGAAAATAAGAATTGACTTCTATCTAGTCTTCAACAAAGGAAAAAATTCATGCACGTCTCTTCTAGTCCATCTTTGTATCACCTATCCATGACTTCCTAGAGGAACAGAACCACATATGGACCCCATGAAGTGATAATATGGGTCAGCTAGACTGGTACTAAATCCAACTATTGAGCTATTAAAAAGTAGGTGCAAATATGATTCAGATATGAGATCAATGCTAGGAAAGGAACATTCGATGAACTTAGTTTAGAAAAATGAGAGTAACAAGTATCAATGTTTCAATGTATAAAATAAAAAATAGAAATTCCACAAGGTTAACAACTATGCAAAATTATCCAAGTTCAAAGTATCAAAATATCAAGAATATTTCCAATGATCAATTTTAAATATCAAAATTGAGCATTGTCATATCATTTCTTTATCTATGACTACAATACTAATCATCTATGAAAGAACGACACATTATCCTTCTATTTCAACCAATATAGTGAGGGACCACTAATCCATTACAACATGTGCTCAGGGCGGCGGGGCGTACCCAACCTCTAGGAGACAAAGCTCTGAAGGGGCCAAAGCCCAAAAAGGACCAAAGTCCAAGGATTCAAAACTCCAAGAATTCAATTCCATTGCTATTTTAATGTTTAACAAAATCCAACAATCAATGGGCCGACAAGGAGTGGTCCAAGTGGTCAAGCATGGTGTCTCCTCACGAAGGGACTCGGGTTCGATTCCCAGAAGCTGCCTTGAATTTAGCACCCTCTCAGGCATCCAGCCTCTGTCGTGGGTTTGAGGGAGGGGGGAGACTAATGTCTCTAAAAAAAATCTAACAATCATGAATTTAGGGGTGGTGACCTTCAAAGGCAGGAATAACTTGTAAAATAATATAGGATTCACCACCAAACAAGATTATATAGCTCAAGAGGGATAAGAAATAACTCAATAAGAAAATAGAGAATCTACTATCTCATTTTATCCAAGACTCCATATATTGCACAAGCACCAAAAATGACTCTAAGAGTGGAAAATCAAAAAAATATGGTACAATTTGGTTATCTTTCATCTTAGAATCAATTAATCCTTTATTAATTGGGTTATATTTCCCACTTAGGGTTATTACTAATTCATGGTATTTCCCTTACCTTTCTATCTAGGGTTTCTAATTGAATTGTATATATAATCAATATCATGTATTCATTTATATTATATATAGATAACAACCATATTACATCACTACTCATCAGATTCCCTCTCTGGTTTCCTACAGTCATTAGGCGGTCATATAATTAGAGTATGCATATGTCGATTATATCCATAAGGTAGATTTTACATGTGTATATCCAATTTAAGGTAGGTTTATGTATAGTCATCAATATTACATACATATCAGTATTAGGGACTATAATATTACGGGATTAGGTGTGCATGTCATCCTCATGATTACACATTCAACTGTCAACTTTCAAATTTTAAACTTTGATATAATTTTCTAATTCCTATTATATTTCCCAATCATAAATTCCATCATGACCATTCATTCATTCATTCATTTATATAGCATATTTTCCTAATACATTTCTTTCACCAACTGTATTCAAATTGAAATAGATAATTACATATCTAATGTTTCATCAACTATGTTAATTTGAAAATGTTTCTAAAATATATACATTTAGGGCTTGAATTCAAGATAAGGCTAATTCGTAAATAACAAGTGAATTCCTAAATTTTCATTTACATATATTCATACCCTATTACCTATATACAAAAAGACTAACATGGTGTGTATAGTTGTGGTTGATATATCAAGTGATCGAAATCATTATTGCAACTAATTTATGTACCATAGACATCTCAACTTATCATTTACTTTGATATTAAATATAGAAGTATCATATTATAGAAATTTTGGAGTTCTTATTTTTCCATTATGAGGACATTCATATATCGATCCATGTATATACTAATATGGTTTTGCTACATGATCATGGGTTCTAGATAAGGTGTGGGTTAATAGTTCTAATACCCTAATATAGTATTGTTATTATCATTTGTTTTTGTCACTACGTTTTGGTAGTTTTGAAATATAAGAAAATAAGGGAGTATTACTCACAACTAGTTGTGTTTGGAACTCATTCTTGTATATTGATTCATGAATCGTGCTCTGGTGGTAGATGACATGAGGAGATTTGCACACTTCCTAATCCTCAAACCTCTTGCATTCTTGGTAAGGGCGGGGTAAGGGGCCATGAGATCGGTTTCAAATCCATGCTTTTCAGTATGAAGGATTGAACTCTGATGACAAGGCTCCTCGATGGTAGTAGTCATTTTAGATGATCTCAAATTTGACTAGGTTGGAGTCGAGCAGATTTCAAGGAGGCGTTACATCACCAGTTAAGGTTCAATCTTTACACCATCCAAGAGATCTGAGTGGTGATGAGGTCATAGAACATTGAATTTTTAGGACATTAGTGAGGCTTGAAGTGCTAATGATGCTTGCAATGCTGGCGATGTCTGAGTTTCAGAACTATTGATCACCAAAGTCGATCTATCTACTGAAGGTACCATGACTTATATGGAGTGGTACACTATGGATCTTGTTGGGTGGTGAAGTATATGAGTTGCAGATTGTAGTCCTCTCAAGTTGGGGTCGCGGGGCTTTAGAGTGTGAGGGATAGAGGGCGACAGATTTGTTCTGTGGTTATTGGTTTCCATGTGCGTAAGGGTCTGAGAACAATGATGAGAACAAGGATGTGGATGCTCCTCTGACTCATTATGATCGAGCGACCTACTGTAACCGATCGAGGTTGCAAGGAAACTGTTAGGACAGGGGTGGTGGCATGTGTTCTACACTTGGAGCAGAAGTTCATATATGTCATGGTTGTAGAGAATGTGATACAACAAGGTGTCAGAGATGAAACTAGTGATGTGATGCAAAATAAAGGGGGTATGTGGTGGTTTCCTATCTGTTGCTGGAGAGATTTGAGGTGGACAGGATGTCATCTACATATCAGGTTCTATTTTTGTATTTCAGGCCCATTATCGCCACTTGGTCTTCTTCCTTGTGAGGAGCTAGGATTCGATGGGGCTCTAGTTTATAGAATCAAAGACCTAAGAGGGTCGAGGACGGGTGACCTAAACTAGCGGAGATGCAATTTTGTCTTCCTGGTCTTGCACTTCCATGGACCTGGGGTGCAAGGGAGAACGTGAAGTTACTTTTGTAGTCATACAAGCAGTTTGTGGGGGAGCCATCCTCATTGCCTTGGGTCGAGTCACCCTAATGTTTGAATGGGCTTTCTTAGATGAGTGGTTGCGAGTGTTTTCCCTGGATTATTGGAGGGGCGTCTAAAGATGTTCAATGGATGGTTGTCGTTTCTTAGGGTAGTTGATGAAAGGGAGTTCAATCGATATGTAGGTGGCTTCATGGAGGGATGAGAGAGAGAGAGAGACCTTCATTATGTCTAGCTGGTAGTTGAGTAAAGGCGATGGAGAGTGTTGGGGATAACTTGGTTTTGTTGCCAGACGATGTGGTTCCAAATAAGGGCTACATAACCAGCATAATGTGATACCAGGGAAGGAAGGAAGGCGTCGATCTCCCTTTTCCACATTATCTACCTAACAGCCCCTTAAACTTTGAATATTTGTAACTTCTAAACCACATCTTTAATTCCTTTATGACTTGAACCACTAGTCAAATGCCTAGTATAATAAATTTTAGAAAATGTTAATTGTAACATCCCTGACCTGGGTTATGAGTTAACCCTAGGTGTTTTTCTTAATTATGTAATTAGATACTAATGATTATCTTTTGGTATGTAATTAAAGCTCTTGAGGAACATATGTTTCCATTTCTGTCCTTTTTGAACAATGTTATAGTATTGTTTTGTAATACAGGGACCTATGTGCAATTTATCCAATTAGAAGGGTTAACTTGCAATTTACATATGTTAAGATGTTCCTTTGGTGTTGAGACGTCATAATAATGAATATGATGAAGTATGATGGATTCTCCAAGCTTGGGCATCAAGATGCAGCTTGTGGAACAATCCTTGTGCTTTAAACCCTAGTTTTGGAGAAAAGTGCAATTTACCCAAAATGTGGGGTGCAACTTGTAAAATACACCTTCTAGAATATCTTTCATGACTCTTGGCATCATTTAGAGTAAAAATGATGAAGAGGGTGCTTCATTTGAATAATCATATAAGAAGGAACACCTTTGTAATTAAATCACCAAGTTGTAAGCATAATAACCCTTTTATATGTGCACCTTAGTAATAAATTGACCTTCTTTACCTTTAGTTCATGGGTTTAAGATGAGTTTTGTTTAAGGAATAAGGAGAAGGGACGTTCCTAAAGAATAGAAGGACCTATATGAGAAATGGAGAAACAAGTTGTCCTTATTTTGGAAATAACCCCAAAAGTACATATACTCCTTTCCTTTGCAACCAAAGGAAACGTTTCCCCTTCCTTCTCATTTATTCCCTTGCTAAACCGACTGAAGCCAGAGATCTGGAGCAGAGAAGAATGGCTAAGGATTTCTAGGTAAGAATTGACCATCAACTTGCTCGGATTCATGGAGTAAGTTAGGTTGCAAGGTTGGTTTTATGGATTTCTTAGTTCTTTCCTTCTAGCCGACTTTTCCCAACCATTTCTTGGAGAAACGACTTTGGCCAACCTGTGGATCTCAAGACGCCATTAAAGGCTTGAAAGCTTGGAATCTTGGAGCTCTAGGAACGACCTTAATGTGGGTTTTATAACTCTAAACCCTTTTGCTTTGTTATACATCTCTTTTCTATGTGTTAGTTGCTAGTTTTTCTTCTTCCCTATCCTCCCTTGCACTCTTGCAAGAAAAACCATGAAGAAACTAACCCTGATCTAAGGTTGAAGATGATGGGCATGATTACCTATGTTGCTTTACCAAACGGTCTCCCACCCTTTGGTCTAAACGGTTTGCAAGACCGTTTGAAACCAAACGGTTTCAAAACCATTTGATTTCATGCGGTTTGCAAGACCGTTTAGATTCAAACGGTCTCCAAGACCATTTGGAAAGTTTGACCATGCGTTGACCATTTAGAGGTCTGCTGGACACATTATGAATTAATCATCTACAAAGAATCATAATCTAATTGCAAGTAAATCCCAAGTTGAAGGCACTTTAATCACTTAAACCCTAATCGGGTTCAATTGATGATTTTATGGACCAATTGTGTTAAAGTTTGGGTTGAGTGGCCCAAATGGTTTCAAAACCATTTGGGGATCACCCAAACAGTCTCAAGACCGTTTGGTGATCACCCAAGACCGTTTGGAGGTCTAGGGTTAAGGTAATTTGATCAATTAAGGGTCCATTCACAATAGGTTGTTGATGGTTGATCGATTATAAACTCTAATTCAATTGGTTCCAACCCTAATTGGCTATCAATTGAGGGTCAATTGAGCATCCAATTGGTTAAGGATAACCCTGATTGGCTCAATTGATAAGTGGTTAACATGTATGAGGTCAATTGAGGGGTTCAACCTTGAAAACCCTAATCGATTGTAAGTGTTGATGCACTTTTTAGGTCCATGCGGTTTTGAGATGTTTGGACCAAACGGTCTCAAGACCGTTTGAATCCAAACGGTCTCAAGACCGTTTGAATCCAAACGGTCTCCAGACCATTTGGGACCAAACGGTCTCAAGACCGTTTAGGGGCAAACGGTCTCAAGGTCGTTTAGATCCATGCGGTTTCAAAGGTGATTTGTTCAAACGGTTTCAAAGTCAACTATGTCCAAACGGTCAACATGATCAAACAGTCTCAAGACCATTTAAGGGCAAACGGTCTTGAGTGTCATGCGGTCTTGAAGGTCAAAGGTACCAAACGGTCAACACTTCCAAACAGTTTCAAAACCGTTTGGAGGTTGAAGTGTGAAATCGTTTGGGGACTTTTCGGGTTAAGATTGCTTAATTTTGAAGGCTTAGATGGTTCAATGGTTGATTAATCTAAACCCTAATTATACCTAAAGACTTTAAGGGGTTAATTAATTAGTAGCTTGACCTATGTTATGGTTAATGGTGAACATTATCAAGGCACTCATGAAGGGTTCAAGTAGACAACACCCCTTGATTAAGCAAACCCTAATGACCATAGTGGTGATGACTTGACCTATGTTAATCAAGTTGAACTGACCTAATCTAATCTAGAGTGATGTAAACATCATCTAGTAGTGAGAGGAGAGAGAAGGCTCCTAATATGAATAAGAATCAAGTAACATACCTTCATTATGTAAGAATGTACATGATTAGGGTATGATCCATCAAGGTGAGATCATGGAAACCCTAATTATGATGATTAATGAATCTTAACCTAATTTGAGGGCATCAATGATGATAATTTTCACACATGATGATGCTATGAGCTCAATTCACTATGAAGTGAATAGTAAACCCTAATTCTAGGGTAATAACAAGTAATGTGAATAGTAAACCCTAATTTAGGGTAATTTGATGAATGAAGTAATTCTAGGTTATGCCTTTGGGTATGAAACCCTAATTATAAGTTGAACATGAGGAATTCTTATGCCATGTAAGCTAAGAGGTTCAATAATCCCATGTTGAAGTGAATAAATCCAAACCCTAGAAATCAATATTGATATGTTGATCTTAGCACGCCCGTGCTAAGGAGCACGGCCGTGGTAGCTTGCCTTTGCACAACCGTGCAAGGAAGCACGGCCGTGGTGTTCTATAATGAAATTGAAAAGTTTTAGAATTGTGATAACATTGTTATATATGCATATTCTCAATTATACTATTCATGCAGGTGGTTAGCAAGAAGTAATCATAACCAGGTAAAGGTTATGATATCATATTCATTGAAAGCATGTTATTAGCTTTATGAATAGTGACATACTATGTTGCCTAGCTTAAGTGACAACATATGAGATTGATAGGCTGTAAGAGCCATGAGTAACATCAAGGTCATGCTGATAAGATGACTTATGATGAGATGATTAAGAATTAATATCCATATGATAACTGATGTGAGTTAAGCTTGATACATTTAGAATTCTACTTTCATAGTTGTTGTTCTAATGTTTGAGAATATGCTTGATGCTAAAAGAATGCTGAAATGTACCTAACTAATTAAGTATAATCATATCATGTAGAGCCCTGATCATAGATCCATCATTGTCAGAAGCTAAATGATGGTGAAATAGGTTTTCCTAAGGGAACTCCTGGATCACATACTTTTGAGTATGTGGGGGAATATGGATGCGAAAATCCTTACATCCTAGTGTAGAAATTGATATAGATGTACCTTAATCTATCAATCCTTCACTATATGTTTATGTCGGGGTGATGTACTATAAATCTCCCGAGGGAATCTTTAAATACCGCATCGATGAGAGATAAACAAGAGATCTTTCGATGGCGAAGAGAGTACATAATGCCACTGTGACTCTAATAGTGAAGTACCAGAATACCCTGGTAAGCTATCTTAGCAGAGACAGGAGATGTCCTGCATGTTGATCCTTACACTGACTGAGAAAGATGAGGTCATAAGAATCCGACTCTTTTGATGACCTATGTATGATACCGATGCGACTTAGTAGTGATCGGTTGGAGTATGAGCGGTATACCTCATCTCCGCAGGGCATAATAATAATGTTTGTAAAACATAATCAATCGCGTAGCATATCTGCTTAGGTTGAACTACGAGAAACAATGATTGATGTTACATTATTTACATTAATAGTCTGTTCAAGTATCAAATATACCTGTCTTCATATTCTTTAATGAAGTGATTGCTTAAGTAGAAGATGCTTTACTTAATATAGAACCTGTTGTTGAATGATTTAAGTTACTTACTTATGTTGTTCCTTAATTTCTATAACAAAGCTTCTGGCGGAGAGTTATAACTCTCACTGGGATAATTATTCAAATTGTCTCACTCCCGTAGGTTGCAACTTTTTAGGTGGACGTCGAGGACGGAGAAACCAATCTGAGGGTGAGCAGTATCAGCAGCAGCAACACCAGGGGCATCAGTGAATCTCAGGTGGAGATACTGGTTGTCAAGTCCTGTAGTTAGTTTGTCTTATGTCGTCTCTGTACTCTCAGGTCCTAGGAGTCAGTAGGTTTGAGGTTTTTGGCTTTAAGCCTCGAGATTTTGTATCTGGATGTAAATAATCACTCGAGAGGTGATTTTACAATGATGCAAAACTTTACAACAAAGCTGTCACACAAAGCCATTGAAACTCACCTTTGAAGGTTTTTTTTCCTTTCTTTCTGAAAAGATCTTTGAAGCTTTTTTACAGGCAAATGAAGCAAAAAAAAAATCATGGAGATAAAAAAAAGAGGTATGCAACTAAAGCTGCACATGAATCACGCAAGCTAGTAGGTCGAGAACTTTACATTAAAGCTATAACACACGCAGGGGAAATGTGGAACTAGCTATTGATGATGTCCATTCCCTTTATCTAATTTGAATCTATACCACTCTTGGAAACATGTTTTCCAGGAACTAGAGAAGCCAACACAGCGGCAAATGTAGATGTTATTTTCACGAACAAGTTGCGACGTCCTTAGGCAGTGTCACACCATTCAACAATAGTAACATGCAGAGCGAGCAACAAAAGCATGAGCCCGATGAGAACCCAATGCTCTCCCATCCCCGCCTTTGGAATCTCTTTATGCTTCACCCCCCAAATAGGCCAAATTTTGTACTCAGTTACTGAACTCACGAGTCACTGCAAGTGCCAGTTCTGGGACTCCCCTCTGACCACCGCTCTCTTCTCGTGAGAGGACTCATTCTGGCCCCACCGGGCAAAAGCTATATTCTCTTTCGTCCCATTTCTTTATTAAATGTATGTGTGTTGGTCCCCAGAACTTGCTTTTTACAGTATTAATTAATGCCAGGAGAGATTAAAGTTGGTTCTTGCTTTTTATATGAAAAATCATTTTTTGATACTGGATTGAGGGGGAGGCGAGAGAGGGTTCAACGGTGATAGTGGTAGTGAGGAGGAGGAGACATCTGGTCATGTCAGTTGGGACAGGGCACTCTTATGTTGCTCTGCTGCTCGCATTCCCCAACTACTACTAACAGTTGAAAGGGAAAAGATTTGGGGTTGATGTCGACGGAGGGTTGCTTTTGCCGTGCCCTTTCATTCCCATCATGTCTCTAGACCCATGGGGTCAGGTGGTGGAGAGGACGGCCCGCAGAGGTTTCATCTTTACGCCTGCTTGTCGCTCTCATCAGCGATGAAACTAGCTGTGCCGCCTGTCATGATCACCGGGGTTCGGCTCTGCTTGTTTTTCCGCCGCACCAAGTGATTCATAGAGGCGGAGTAAGCTGCTGCTGTTTCGGGTTTCTGTGGGATTTGGGTCTTGAAAACGATCTCTTGTTTTGGCGGTGGCGCGCGGGTTATGGCTTCCTCTTTGACACTTCCCTCCGCTTTCCTGCTATGGGGTTTCTCCTTTATGCTCGCCATGATTCACCAAGGCGCGGGGAGTGCCGCCGCGCAGCGTGTCGACCAGGCCACAATGTCGGAGCTTCAGCACGACCTGTCCGTTACAGAATGGGACCGCGGCGGCACAGACTACTGCCTTTGGCGCGGCGTGGACTGCGACGACACCAGTGGTGCCGTGGTCACGCTGGCGCTTCCCCGCCGCAACCTCCGAGGTAACCTCTCACTCATCACCGGGCTCAAGTCCCTGAAACACCTCGACCTCTCTGCAAACTCCTTCCGTGGTCTCATCCCTAGTTCCATCGGGGTGCTGGTGTCACTGGAGTATCTCGACCTGTCCATGAACAAGCTCGACGGACCTATCCCTCCCTCCTTTGGTGCCATCCGCGGCCTCCGGTCTCTGAATCTTTCCAACAACTTGTTCACCGGTGAGATACCGCAGGAGCTGAAGGGACTGGATAGGCTAGAGGAGCTGCAGATTTCTGCCAACGGATTGACCGGTTCCTTGCCTTACTGGATGGGGAATCTTACCGAGCTGAGGGTCCTGTCTGCATATGAGAACCAGCTGACAGGCGTCATCCCGAGGATGCTAGGTTCCGTTTCAAATCTTCAAGTGCTCAACCTCCACTCCAACATGCTCCAAGGGCCGATACCAGAGAGCGTGTTCGCCTCGGGGAAGCTCGAAGTGCTTGTCTTGACATTGAACCGCTTAAACGGTACCCTACCGGAGTCCGTCGGTTCATGCCGCGGCCTTTCCAACCTCAGGATTGGAAACAACTTGCTTATCGGGAGGATTCCCGTCTCTATCGGCAACATCAGTAGCCTCACTTACTTCGAGGCGGATAGCAACCAGTTGACTGGCGACATCTCCCCTTGGTTTGCGAGGTGTTCCAATCTCACCCTCTTGAACCTTGCCAACAATAGGCTCACTGGGACTGTACCCTTGGAGCTTGGGCAGCTCAAGAACCTCCAAGAGTTCATTGTGTCTGGGAACAACCTCTCTGGTGAGATACCTCTGCCACTTTTGTGGGGAAAGAACCTAAACAAGCTTGATTTGAGCAACAACAGGTTCAATGGTACCTTGCCTGACAACATATGTGCGTCTTCCAGGTTGCAGTTCCTGATGCTCAACCAGAATCATATAACTGGGAGGATACCAACAGAGATTGGAAACTGTGGGAGACTGCTCGAGTTACAGTTGGGGAACAATTTTCTTACTGGCGACATCCCTCATGAAATCGGCAGGATAAGAAGTCTTCAAATAGCACTTAACCTGAGCTCCAATCGCCTCAGTGGATCATTGCCACCGGAGTTGGGTAAGCTCGACAAGCTGGTAACTCTGGACGTGTCTAATAATCTGCTAACAGGAAATATCCCGACGGAGCTCAGAGGCATGCTTAGCTTGATTGATCTCAACTTCTCCCACAATCATTTCACTGGCGAGGTTCCAATTTTCGCTCCATTCCAAAAAGCCCCCAGTTCAAGCTTCTCAGGTAACAAAGGCCTTTGTGGAAACCCATTAACCTTGTCATGTGTGGATCTCTATGGCTATGATGCTGATGGGAGTCACCATAAGATTTCCTTGAAGACTGTATTAGCTGTAGTTGGGTCAGGTCTCACTGTTCTGGTAATGGTGATAGTGGTTGTTGCACTATTCATGCTGAGGGAGAGGCAAGAGATGGCCAAAAAGGCTGCTATTGCTGCTGGAGACATCACTGCTTCCCCACCTGCCATAGCAGCCGGCAATGTCTTTACAGAAAATCTGAAGCAGGCCATTGATTTTGAAGCTGTTGTCAAAGCCACAATGAAAGATGCTAACAAAATCAGCAGCGGGACGTTTAGTACCGCTTACAAGGCTGTTATGCCTTCAGGAATGGTCCTGATGGTAAAAAGACTGAAATCTGTCGACAAAACCGTGGTTTATCACCAGAGCAAGATGATAAAGGAACTCGAGAGGCTAGCTAGCGTTGGCCACAAGAATCTTATGAGACCTATTGGCTATATAATATATGATGATATCGCCCTTTTGCTTCACCATCTTATGCCAAATGGAACACTGGCACAGCTACTCCATGATGATTCTCAGGCTGAGTACAAACCAGATTGGCCCAAGAGGTTATCCATTGCAGTTGGTGTTGCTGAAGGTTTGGCCTTCCTTCATCATGTAGCTCTTATCCATCTTGATATCTCCTCGGGTAACATCTTCTTAGATGCTCATTTTAATGCTTTGATTGGTGAGATTGAGATATCAAAACTCTTGGACCCATCGAAAGGAACTGCAAGCATTAGTGCAGTAGCAGGCTCATTTGGCTATATTCCACCAGGTAATTTACTGGAATCTATTTAACCTTTATACTTTTTCTTTATCAAAAGCTCTAACATTGTCTCCTTGATGCATGTTTCTAAGTTGTGTGACAAATATTGCTTGACTGTTGTTTGGCTCTCTTCTCAGAGTATGCATACACCATGCAAGTAACAGCACCTGGAAATGTATATAGCTATGGGGTGCTTTTGCTTGAAATTCTCACAAGCCGCTGGCCAGTTGATGAGGAATTTGGTGAAGGAATCGATCTGGTGAAATGGGTCCAAAGTGCATCAATAAGAGGAGATACCCCTGAGCAGATTATGGATTCCAAGTTAAGTACAGTTTCTTTTGCTTGGAGGACACAAATGCTTGATGTTTTGAAGATTGCATTGCAATGCACAGACCCTACACCTGCAAAACGACCAAAAATGAAAAAGGTAGTAGAAATGCTGCTCGAAGTAAACAAGGGCTGATAATAACATCTCATCACCGGTTCATGACAAAGTGCATAACTCGTAAGTTTGGATTTGAAATTACTTAATTGATCTAGTGTATTTGTTCTATGATATTTTTTTCACAAACTTGATAAATTGAGAGATACAAGCAGTATAAGCAAACAGTTGTACTTATTCAGGGGTTTGCTCACGTTTCACATAGATATATAACAGTCACATTGTGGTCTTAGTATATGCTAAGGTTGGCTTTAGACATGGCTTTTAGACTCCCTAGGAAAACCTCCATGGTCTTTGGTCAACCATGCGCTGACTAGGTTCTTTATGACATTATCATCACATCAAATGTGCTATATATTTAAATATAACATTGAATAAGAAAATATTTAGGGAGAAGATGATTACCTTTCATTAAGCAAACCTTACGATTTATACATAGGAAGAGTTAAATACATACTTGAACTTAATAAGCTGATTAAGCACACTCTTAGGCCCACACCACATGACAATTAATTAACTAAAACATACCCTCTCACACTTCCCCTCAAGCTCGGTCATGGGAGAAGCACAAGTCTAGCTTAGACATACAAAAATAAACATGACTTGAAACTCAAACATGGAAGTAAACAATATATAAATACAAATTGAGTAGATGCATAAACCTAAGAGTATATGTGATGTAGCATTACTACGGGGAAGAATAACATGGGGGACAGATTTGCAAACAACAAACTCAAATTAATCTTCAAATACAACTTCTATGACATAAGTTCCAAGGCTACCTTAAGTAGAACACCATGACGTGAGTCGCAAGTAATAAAAAATCAAAAACGAAAATCCTAATTAAAGAAATTAGAGAAATTCGTAATTTAATAAAGCCTAAAATGTCCAAGTCACAAGTACTAAACTAAAAGGCCAAGTTGGGTGTAATATGCTCTAATCAGGCTTGTCTTGGATTCATACCTGTCTGTAATGCAAATATGCCTTATGGATTGCCATGGAACAAGATTTCGATCGAAATGTTGAAATTTCAGTCAAATTTTTTAATCTTTTCCCAATCATATATAGTAACCGACCTCTCTGTCTCTATGGATCTTCAAATTGTGCCTCTTTGTCACTCTGCGTCTGACCACTGTTGATCACCTAAAAAAGATGTGGAAACCCATGAGGTGAGACCCATGTCCTAGCAATATGATATAACCTCTAACAACATTTATTACTTACCAGCAAGTTATGTATTTTAAGCAGTTAAAACAGATAATATTACATAGTTGGAAGACTATGTAACCTATACAAAGATCAGGCATAGCTAGAGTTACTTATACAGTTGATTTATCTTATCGTATTATAAAATACTTATATATATCAAAAGAAAGCATATCAAAGATCATCATCCAATGTGATTTGCCAATTAACCCTAATAGTTATACTACACGGCTGAAGTACATAATTTATTAAGCCCTAGGTAGTTTGAGGCATACCACTCAAACTACTAGCTGACCATTGTAAAGTAGAAATCAGTCCCATATAAGATCTAGGATGACCAAAATCCTAAAGATCTCTTCCCCTCAGTCAATACAGAAAACCACGGTAGTGATACATCGATCCAACTACTAAATAACCTAGTCCGCCCTGGGTACACAGGCCACAACACCAGAAATCAGGGTATAGACCCTCAAATTTGAGTTACGACTGTAGTCGCTCTCAATCATACCTACATCCGAGACGGCCTCAACCGCTCTCAAAAACCTTGGGATCGGGATAACAGGGATATGCTCTCCCTGCACACTCATGTAGTCAACAATATATGACTCTGAGTTCCTTTCAGATTACTCGTTTCACTATCCACTAAGTTCTGACACTGGGATAGATCTACGATCACAATGACATTACATGATTGAGGTTACACTTGTTTACTTAGTCGGTTAAACATTTTTGACTGCATCAATCAAGTTACATATAGACACCCTATAGATTGTACAAATTAATTGGGCTTGGCAACCTCAGAAGATATAAAACAATTTCATGTCACTTAGGCATAGGTGACCAAACACATTAAAACTTATAATATATGAGCTGCTTTCAATACTAGGGTTCGTCTAACCATTATCACAACATCATCGTAGTATTACATGTCCTAAAATTACACAAGATGCTCCACAAACCGTAAGGCATAGTATGTGGGTCAGATCACCCTACTTTTTGGGTACCAAAACATCACGTACATGGCATTCTAGGAGTTCAAGCACTTATTTTCCGAATTTCAGACCTTTTGTACTCAAAGAATAGTTCAATATACAACATGTAATGTTCATAAAAGTTTAATCTAAACCCTATGAACTCAGATTATCATCTTGTTATGTAAAACAATACTAAGAAAGACCATCTTTTAGCATTCTGAGAGTTTCGAAAGAAAGATTAATGATATGCATGTAGAAATTAGGCAAAAAATGCATATAAGGTTATATCACTCACCTTGGTAGGGAAAAACCCGAAGTCGAGGATGAAAATCTCTGAAATCAGTGCCAAAACACCAAGCTTGGAACAAACAGGGTCTGATTTGATTTCTAAACTAAATATTTAGTTAAGCCAAACAATTATATTTGTGTGTTAAGCAAGGTTAAGGGACCTTATAACTATTAACCCCTAACACAAATTTTGCCCTGGAAATCCTAGGCAAACAAAAAAAAACTACTTCCTATGTATCTCATCTTCTAATTCCCACGTGGCTTCTTCTACAACACGATGATGCCACAACACCTCTACTAAAACTATATCATTCTTCCTTAGCTTTTGCACACGCCTATCTAAGATCAAAACTGGACCTTCAACATAGATAACATCCTCCTCCAACTCTACCTCTATTGGCTACAACGTCTGCTCTGTATGAGGATGACACTTCCTCAACATCGAAAAATAGAACACGTTGTGTAACCTGTGTAATTCTGGCGGTATCTCCAACCTGTAAGCCATCTTCCTAACTCGAGCTAGGATAGGGTAAGGTCCTACGGACCTAGGACCCAACATACCCTTCTTACCAAATCTCTATACACCCTTTCAAGGGGTGACTTTAAGATATACACATTCTCCAACTTAAAATTCCAAGGCTCTACGACGATTTTCGACATATGACTTTTGTCAGTTGTGCTGCCTCTAACTCTTCCTTGATCACTTTAATTCTTTCTGTAGTCTGCTAAACCAACTCAGGACTCAACAACTGATATTCACTTGCCTCATACCAACAAAGAGGTAACCTACAACGGCTATCGTACAAAGCCTTATACGGTGTCATGTCTATGCTCCTGTGGTAACTGTTGTTATAGGAAAACTCAATCAGACTCAGGTGACTTCTCGGAAACTGAAGGACGCATGCTCTTAACAGGTCATCTGACATCTGTATGGTTCTTTCAGATTGACATCTGGCTGTGGGTGAAAAGTTGTGCTGAACCTCAACTGTGTCCCCAACGCGATATGTAGACTAGGCTTGGCAATGGGTTGGGTTTTCAGGACCCGACCCGACTCGACTCGAGGAACATAGGACCCGAGACCCGACCTGACCCAAAAATGTTTTGGGTCACAGACCCGAAATTTACCCGACCCATATTTAACCCGACCCGAAATATAAAGACCCGGCCCGACCCAAAATACCCGAAAGACATGTTTGCCATTCTTATTTTGCCCAGTCACGTGGACCCATATCTCACATTTCACATACAAATTTGGACCCGACCCGGAAGACCCGAATTTACATTTTCAGCTTACAGACTTGGACCCAAATTTGGACCCAAATCTCATGCGTTCCTGTACCCTTTGCCTGTTGTCTGTGCAAATTCGTGTCGACCCAGCCAACACTAGTTTCATAACGTCATAGCTGTAGTTTTTTTTTAAGATAAACATCACAGCTGTAGCTTGATGCATATAGCATACATACGAAAAAACAACAATTTTTGACATTCTTTCCTAAGCAAAAGAAAGCAGCAGGCAAAAAACTCCATATACTACTACACTAACTCATTGTATCACATACAAAAACAAGCTTGAAATCTTGTTCGTGGCAACAAGCTCCATTTAACATTTTGTTTGTCACAACAAGCAAAAGCACCAAAATGGAGCACAAAGATCCATTTGAAACAAACCCATCAAACATCTACTCGTGATTACATTCACAAGTTAGTACTACAAGTTTACTTATCTAAATAACACAAATTTTTTGCTCGAATCTAGCTGTTCAAATCCTCATCTCTGCTTTTTCAACTTTTGCACATGAGCTTCTCAATCTGTAACTAAAATAGTACTTCTTAGTAGACTGGATCAAGCGAACGGTGATCTACTGATGGGATCTCGGCGGGGGTGTTATGCAAATACCATGTTCATTGTTCTGCAAGTATAGGCAAACATCATCTACCTATACAATGGCAAATACCATGTTCATTATTAGTAAGTACTATGGATCGCAAATAAGAAAACAAAAAAAAGAAACATATCCAGCCAAGATCCTTCTAATATAAGTCTTCTAATATATAAAAAAATATACATATAAACAATCAAAAAAGTTTTGGTTAAAAATTATTTTTTGTTATGGTATTGAATAAACCAACAATATAATGTACAACCAACAATGGGTTCTGATTTCCATGGCCTCAAATAAAAGGAGTACAGAAATTGGTTGCAGCAAGTAGATCCGAGAGTGAGGATGATGATAACGAAGTGGAGTTGGTAGGAAAATTGGAAGGTGGGGAAGGCAAAGTGGCGGAAGGTTGGTGTTACGGGAACTAGAGAGAGGGAGTGGGGGTAGCACTGGGTTTATCTAGTGCTACGAGAACGAGAGAGTGGCCTGGATAGATATTTGCATTGGGGGTTGCTGGCGGAAGGCAAGACTGCAAGAGGGCAAGGGCGAAGGCGGAAGCTTGGTTCTGTTCGGGAACGGCGGAAGGCAAGAGCATGAGGGAGAGGATGAGGAGGCGGCGGGGTATCAGGAGAAAAGGGCTACGACAAAGCACCGACCGGGGAGACCCACACTATAGGGAATTGTTAACATATATATCTTGTTTTATATCTTCTGTTATTAGTTTTGTTATTTTTACATTATATGTGGACCTCTCTGTAATTGTTCCGTTATTATATATACAAGGGTGCACACATTATGCAACCCTACGCTACCAGAAATTACTGACTCTGTTTCATGGTACCAAAGCAGTAAGATCCAGGCCAGCCGCCGCCCTCCCTCTCTCTCCTTCCGCCCCCCCCCCGGCGTCTGGCAGCACCACCCTCCCGCCGCCCTCTCTCCGCGCGGCCGCCCCTGCGAGCCGGCAGGCCAACCGCCAGCGGCTAGCAGCGCCGCCGCCGGGCAGCCGGGGCCACGAGCCCACCTAGCCGCCGGGGGCCGGCGTGCCTCCGCGGTTGATCGCCGCCGGATCGTTGGCTTCGTGAAGATCCACAACAGTCCGGTGGCCTGAGATTGTCGTAACGTAGATCGATTTTTTGATTTTTTGCCTGCCTGCCCGTGTAGGCTGTTGTGCCAGCGGGTTCGATTTTTCAATTTTTCGTAACTAATTTGAAATGCATAATTTTTGCGGTCTTTATAACATGACCTATAAATG